>CM027587.2:7816246-9068396 GCA_015852605.2 Populus deltoides
GCTTCAGAAAGATTTCAATTAATAAATTTGCTTCCCTCGAAGGAAGAGTACTATCTTTGTGTCCATGCTGGCATAAGTGTATCATGTTGTGACACCAATTCTCTCATATTACTATTATAAAATACTATGATCTTAATTTATCAACCACTCATTCAAGCTTTGACAATGCTAGCTATTTCATCAACAAACAGATAAGCTTCTGTATTTTTATCCTTTTTTGAACAATAAAATGATCGATTTCTTATCTTCATCTGTGTTTTTCCTCCTTTTTTTTTTGAAAGATTGGCCTGTGCATGTTACTTCTGATAAAGACATGAGCCTCTCTCTTGCGTTTGAAGTTAGGATATGTGCTTACAGGATTTGTGCTTTTTGTTTGTTATTACACATTAAAGCGCAAGAGCTATTTTGAGTTGTTTTTAAAGCAATGGTTCTACGGCCATGCATCAAGGTTCATGATTTTAGCTTGTTGCCATTGATTCATTAATCAATTATGTTTCAACCCTGGGCAGCCCTTTCACTCCTTCTACTTGTCCAACGTTGAAAAGAGAAAAAAAAAAGAAAGAAAAGAAACTATGCCTTGACTTAGGTAGTGATTTCATGATGTACTTTCTCTTCTTGTTTACCTAGTGCAAAATTCTCCATCGAAAGTGGAGAATCCTCTCCTTCCTAGCTCGATCTGTTACTTTTTATGCCAAGATTTGTTCATTCAAGCTTCCCTGATGAACACGTAAGAGTGGAAAATCCCACATCGGAAAGAAAGGAATACTATTTGAGCATTATACACCTAACCCTAATACATGCCAGCCAGCTGAGTTCGGTAACGTGAGCTTATGACCCGAGTGGGAGCTTCAAAGTGATGGAACTTTGACTCAGTTTCTAGGGTCGAGTTCAGTTTGGCTATTATCCGGCCTGTCCGTTCCAAGCCAGGAGACGTGCCAAGGCATTCTAGTGAAGACCTGGATGTATTGGCTCCTAGAGTGGAGGATATAGCGTGAGGCTGGTCTCACAGAGCAGCGATCACCTCCCGCTCTTGGCAGTGGAAGGATAACAGGCTGGTGCTGTCTGGATCCGCATGGCCTGATGGGCTGATCCTAATTGAACCATCACTTTTTAATTTGTTTTTGTTTACGCGTCTTAAAAGGCAGCAGACACGACAAATTGCCGAATGCTAGTGCAATGACGTATAACAGGTGACCTAATTCATGGTTTCGTCTCCGGTCCAACCAAGGTATTTTTTAATTATTAGTGATTGATTAATTATTAAACCTCTATTATTTAATTATCACAATTTTTAAAAAACTATATATCATAGATTGATTAATTATATATCATAAATTATTAAACCTTTATATATCATGGTAACTTAATAAAAAACAAATCAAAAGTAAATTAAGAAGCATTACACCCCATCAATCTGTCAAATTTATAATCTAGGATATAATTATTTTTTATTTATTTTAATTATCAACATTAAATTTTTAATAATTTATTTTATTGACCTTTTTATTTTCAATTTGCCTACACGTCACTTGTTATCTTTTTCTTTCAAAAAAATATGGTCTAAATTAAATTAAGAAAAAACTAAAACTACTTAGTGTTTCACTGTGCAAGTCCATAGTGAAACGCTGAGCAGTCTTCTTCTTTTTTTCTCTTTTTTTTTTATTTTTTCCTTTTTTTTTGTTTTTGTTTTCTATGCCTTTATGGGTTTTTTTTTTCTTTGTGTATTTTTTTAATGAATTTTTTTTGTTTAATTTAGTTTGTTAATGTTAATTTTTATATTTAGTTATCAAATTTTCATAACACGGATTCCAGGTTTGACGGGTTAACCTGATTTTACGAGTTAACCTGAATTTTTTTTCTTTTCTTTTTAATTAATATTAATAACATATACTAAAACTGTTCAGTGTTTCACTGTGCAGTCCACAGTGAAACGCTAAACTATTTTTTTTTCATTTTTAATTTTTTTTCTATTTTTTTTATTTATTTTGCTTTTTATGCCTTTATGGGTTTTTTTTCTTTTGCTTTTTTTCTGTGTTTTTTTTTTCTTTTAATGAATTTTTTTGTTTATTTTAGTTTGTTAATGTTAATTTTTTTAGTTATCAGACTTTCATGACACGGATCCCGGGTTTGACGAGTTAACCTGGATTTTTTTTTGCTTTTTTTAAAGTTTGATGAGTTAACCCGGAATTTGTTTTTTGCTTTTTTTCTTTTTAATTAATTTTTTTTAGTTTAGTTTTTTAATGTTAAATTTCTTTTTATTTAATTATCAGACTTTTATGTCACGTATCCCGAACTTGACGGGTTAACCTGTCAATTTTTTTTCTATTTAGTTATCAAACTTTCATGACGCGAATCCCAAGTTTGACAGGGTAATCTGGTTTGAAGGGTTAACCCAGTTAATTCAATTTTTTTTTCTTTTTCTTCATTAGTTTTTTTCTTTCTGTTGGTTTTTTTCTTTGTTTTTTTTTAATTAATCTATTTAATTATCACACTTTTATGACACGACCTTGCAGCCAGATCCACATTCAAGACTCTTGGGTCCGGTGTTGTAGCCAAACTCACTTAAACTTGAGTCATGTAAGTTTAATATTATTATTAATATTATAAATATTACTCTTGGGTCAAGCGTTGCAGCTAAACCAAAGGCTCTTTGGCATATCTTTGCAAAAAGACCCAACACTCTTAGATCTTAGTCTTTTTTGATATTTTTTATGTAAGAAAAAAATTAACCCGTGGCGTGTGCCTTTGTTTTTTTTTTTCCTCCTTTCCTTTTTAAGCCTTTTACTGTGGATTGCACAATACAGTTCACAGTGAAAAAGCTGATGCCTTTAGTTTTTTTTCTTTTTTTAATTATTTTTTTAATTTAGTTTCTTAATATTAAAATTTTTCTATTTAATTATCAGACTTTTATGACATGGATCCCAGTTTCGACATTAATCTTTTTTATAATTTATTTTATTAATAATAAATTATTTTTCTATTTAATTATCACACTTTCATGACATGAATTCCAGGTTTGATGGGTTAACTTGGTTTGGCGGGTTAACCGGGTTGATTCAGATTTTTTTTCTTTTTCCTCATTAGTTTTGTTCTTCCGATTTCATCTTTTAATATTGTATGCAGTCTACAGTAAAAAGGCTAAAGCCTTTAGTTTTTTTTTGTTTTTTTATGCCTTTCACTGTAGACTGCACAATGCAGTCTACGGTAAAAAGGTTGATGCATTTTTTTTCTTTTTAATTAATTTTTTAATTTAGTTTGTTAATATTAAATTTTTTTTCTATTTAGTTATCAGACTTTCATGACACGGATCTCAGGTTTGACGGGTTAACCCAGTTAATTTAGATTTTTTTTCTTTTTCTTCATTAGTTTTTTTTCTTCTTATAAGTTTGTTTTCTTTTATTGTTTCTTTTTATTTAATATTTTTTTATTTAATTTAGTTCATCAGTATTAAATTTTTTTTTATTTAGTTATCGACTGATGCCTTTAGTTTTTCTTTTTATTCTTTTTTTGTGCTGTTTTTATGCCTTTAACTGTGGACTGCACACTATAATCCATAGTGAAAAAGCTGATGTCTTTTTGTTTGTTTTTTTCCTTTTTATTTAATTTTTTTTGTTTAATTTAGTTTGTTAATGTTCAATTTTTTTTCTATTTAATTATCAAATTTTCATGACACGGATCCCGGGTTTGACGGGTTAGCCCAGTTAATTTTGTGTTAACCTGTCAATTTTTTTTTTCTATTTAGTTATCAAACTTTCACGACATGAATCCAAGGTTTGACGGGTTAACCTGGTTTGAAGGGTTAATCCAGTTAATTCAAATTTTTTTTCTTTTTCTTCATTATTTTTTTTCTTCCTTTTAGTTTTTTTTCTTTTTAATTAATCTATTTAATTATCACACTTTTATGATATGACCTTGCAGCCAGGCCCACATCTAAGACTATTAGGTCTGGTATTGCAGTCAGACCCACTTAAACTTGAGTCATGCAAGTTTAATATTATTATTAATATTATAAATATTACTCTGGGATCAGGTGTTGCAACCACGCCCAAGACTCTTGGGTATAACTTTGCAAAAAGACCTAATACTTTTAGATCTTAACTTTTTTGATTTTTTTATGCAAAAATCATTAACCTGCGGCATCGCGCGGGTCATATAACTAGTTAAAAACTAAAATGTGTGGGGTGAACACTGTGTAGCCGGCATTGTTCACCCCCTCTTATAACACTATGGATGACACCAAGGTTGTTAAAATCGTGTTTTGACTCGTAAAATCATAAGATGATTTTACGAGTCAAAACGATTTTACGAGTCAAAACATGCTTTACGTGTTGAATCGCTTGAAAAAATTAAAAATGGGTAAAATCGGGTTGAAATCAGGTGAAATCGCAAAAATCGGATGAAATCACGATTTCAGGACCGATTTTGCGATTGTGCCAAAATGAGGTGCTGAAACAAAATTCCCCCCCTAATGTCCAGCTGTTAGGCGCCTATTGGATGTTTCTTGCACAGTCACGAACTCACGCGACTCTCTTTACTTTAGGGAATCAATTCACTGTCTTCAATCTTCACAAATCACAACGCACAAAATACTCTTTCCAATCGAACTAATCCCTAATCGGCAACCATAAAAGCGGCAACAACGATCTCCATCCTCCACAAAAGCGGTCAGTGACAGTGCTCAAGGTCCAATGACTCCAGTCTTCAATCTTTCTCTTTCCTCAGTGCTCACGGTCGCGGCTTCCTTTTCTGTTTATCGCTATTTTAATAGCGGCGAGCCGACGACGATCTCCTCAACAGCTCACGGCTTCGGGCTTCCTCTGCAATCTTCATTAACAATGGCACGCCGACAACGATCTCCTTTCTTTCCCATCTTCAACAGCAGCAGGCGACATCGGGCCTCTTCACCAGCAGTCGTTCAGCTCATCATCATCATCTTCAACAGCAGCAGACGACACCGTAAGTTCATTTTGCCTTCATCATCATCACTGCAGTAGTAGATTTTGCCCCTGTAATAGATTTGTATTTTTCCCTGTTAAGTGATAATTGTCCGGTGATTAGTTAGTCTGTTACCCTGTAATTCATTTTGCCCGGTCCTGTAATTTGTATATGTATAATGTTGAATTGAATGGAATTGATCGGGTGAGAAAATTATTGAATTGAATGCCACAGTATATACTATATATCTTGACTGAATTGGACTAAATATTACTCGGGTGAAAATTGAACTGAAAACTGTTGAATTGGACTAAATTGAATGTCATTTCATTATTATATGGCTGAATTAATTGGACTGAATTGAATTAAATTAATGGGGTGAAAATTGGACTGAAAAATGTTGAATTGGACTGAATTTATTGTCATTTCAGTATTATAGGACTGAATTAATTAGACTGAATTAATGGGGTGAAAATTGGACTAAAAATTATTGAATTTGATTGAATTGAATGCCATTTCAGTATTATAGGACTAAATTAATTTTGTGAATTGTCATGTATAACAAAACATTAATTACAATCATAAAATGTTTGGATTGATTACAGAGCTGATTTGAGTTGATTCTTGAATTGTTGAACACTTAAACTTATGGCATCTAGAAAACATTCTTCTGGTAATAGACTTGATGTGGGATGGCAACATGGTATAGATATTGATAAGAATTCTAGAAAAGTTCAGCGCAAGTATTGTCAAAAAAATTATCAATGAAGGTGTTTTTCGTTTCAAACAACATTTGGCTTGCACTCGTAACATGTTGAGCCATGTCAGCAAGTTCTAGAAAATGTTAAGCAAATGATTTTGGGTGTTTTGGTAAAAAATTTAGAAGCAAATGAAAAGAAAAGAAAGGCCCATCACTATAGTGCAAATGATGATGATGATGAAATAAAAGAAATTAGCTCCAATGACAAAGGAAAGAGAGTAGTTAGTGGGAGTGGAAGTACACAAACAACCCTAAATCAATTGCTAAAAAACGATATTAGAGAAGAAGCATGTCGACAAATTGCAAGGTTTTTTTACACTAGTGCAATTCCATTTAATTGTATAAAAAACCCTGAGTTTGTAAAGGCACTTGAATTGGTTGCAAAGCATGGGCCAGGTTTCAAGCCTCCATCCTACCATGATATTAGAGAGAAGTATTTGAAGCAGGAGGTGGATCAAATAATGACATTGCTTGAGGAGTACAAGTCAGAATGGAAAAAAACAGGTTGTTCAATAATGTCTGATGGATGGACAGATAAAAAAAAACGTTTTGTTTGTAACTTTTTGGTTAATAGTCCTAAAGGGATAATTTTTTTTGTTATCAGTGGATACCTCTAATATGTCCAAGACTGCTGATAAGGTATTTGAAATGTTATATGCCATTGTGGAGAGGATTGGGGAGGAAAATGTTGTCCAAGTAGTCATCGATAATGCTGCAAATTATAAGGCAGCGGGACAATTATTGATGAAAAAAAAGAGAGTTTGTTTTGGACACCATGTGTTGCCCATTGTATTGACTTGATACTAGAAGATTTTGAGAAGAAGTTAAAGGTTCATCAAGTAACTATTGTCAAGGGAAGGAAAATCACCTCATATATTTATTCAAGATCTATTCTTATTTCCATGCTAAGGCACTTTACAAATGGAAGGGATTTGATTTGACCTGCTGCCACTTGGTTTGCAACTACATATTTGACTCTGGGATGTTTGAATGATCATAAAATGCAGCTAATGACTATGTTTACTTCCAAACAGTGGAGTTCTTGTATGTTTGCAAGAATAGAAGAAGGGAAACGAATTCAAAATTATGTTTTAGACAGCAGGTTTTGGCATGATGTCACTATATGTATTAAGGCAGTGTATCCTCTAATTAAAGTTCTTCGATTAGTTGATTAAGATGAGAAACCAGCTATGGGTTTTATATATAAAGCAATGGATGAAACAAAAGAAAAGATACAAGTGAATTTTGGTTGTGTGAAAAAAAGGTATATATCTTGCTATTTTTTATTTCAAATATTATCATTTATTAATATGAATGTCATATATAAAGTACTGATATTTTTATTGTTTTTTTTATATATAATTATATACTTATATGGAATATTGTTGATACAAGATGAGAACTTTAACTCCACAGACCCTTACATGCAACAACTTATTATTTGAATCCTCATTATCATTATAATCCCAATTTTAAGGTTAATGCCAACATTAAAATTGGATTATATCAATGCTTAGAAAGGATGGTGCGCCTAATGCAAATGAAAGGTGCAAAATTGACTTGCAACTTGAATCATTAAAGGATGCAAAAGGATTGTTTGTCATTGAGGCTGCCAAGACAGCTAGAGATAAAAAAACTCCAGCTCAATGATGGGATTCTTATGGGGATGAATGTCCAGAATTACAAAGGTTTGCAATCCGAGTTCTAAGCTTGACTTGTAGAAGAAATCGTTTGCTCTAGAGAAAAATAAATGACTTGGTATTTGTAATGTGCAATCTGAAATTGAATAATAATCAAGTCAAAAAGCAAGCTGATGATTTTGGTGTAGAAGATGATCTTTCATCTGATGATGATTGGATAACCGAGGGAGAAAAACATTCAAACATTGATTTGGTTGGTGCTATTAATAGTGCAACACGAAGACAAAATGGTAATGAAGATGAAAGTGATGAAGAAGAAATTCCTAATGATGCTGAAATGGAGAGTCATGGTACTGAAGATGATTTGGAGATTCAAATTGATGTTATTGGTGTTGGTACTAGTAGAAGCACTAATGCTCATAATATTGGTGTTGGTACTAGTAGTGACACTAATAGTCCTCTTGATGCTAATGATATTGATGAATGTCTAAGGAATAATGAGGAAGATGAAGGCAATAAAGCTGGTTTTAGTTTACATGACACACAACAGATTATTTGTTTTAAATTTGTTAATTATTAGCAAATAAAAAGTTATTTAAATTATATATGAATTTTTATTTGAACCATTTATTTTAAGGTGCTTAAACTATGTATGGATTTTTATTTGAAGCATGTATTTTAAGGTGCTTGAACTATGCATGGATTTTTATTTGAAGTATGTATTTTAAGGTACTATGAATTTTTATTTGAAGCATGAATTTTTTTTTGATGTATTTTAAAATTCCTTACGATTTTATGATTTTACGATCCGTTTTTACGATCCGAATTTGTATAGTACTTTCTGTGCCGTGTCAAAATCGTGATTTTAACAACCTTGGATGACACTATACATGTTTTACAATTCATTTTGGTCCTCATAAATTTATTTTAGGCAATTTGATCATAATTTAAAGTCAATTGCTTCTGATTTCCTAAGCAATAGTGAAATTGAAAGAATAAAAACTGAAATGAAAAAGGCGCCAAACAATGGTGGCGCTCTAAAAATTTCAAGAAATATACAACTGCGTAATAAAAAATATGTGTCTCTATTTTTATTATTATTTGCTTAAATAAAAAATTATTTTAATAAATAAACTTAGCAAACACAACTGCGTAAATATCCCGGCTTGAGAGATTAAATATCTTGATTTACATATGTCTCTCAATTTTTTTTATCTTTACTTTTAGTTGTTGTTTATGGTTTTTTTTTTCATTTATTAACACGCATTATTTTTAATTTATTTAATTACATATATGCATAAACATTTTTATTTTCACTTAAATATTTTTAACTACAAAAATATATTGAAAAAACTTGTTTATATAATTTTTTTATTTGAAAAACATATTTGATCTGGGAAGAATCATGGTAAAGTATCTATTTAGGGGGTGTTTAGGAGTATGGTTGTGGTTGTTTTTTAAAGTGTTTTTCACTCGAAAATGCATCAAAATAATATTTTTTTTATTTTTTTAAAAATTATTTTTGACATCAGTATATCAAAAATAATCTGAAAACACCAAAAACAAATTAATTTGAAGTAAAAAATAAAATAAAAATTAATTTTTTTAAAATACTTTTAAAACTTAAAAACAAATAGAAAGATGCGTGTTATCATAACATTCTCAAGTACTCTAAAAAATGTGGACAACATGACCTAAACATAGGGGTGATCATTTTCGGTTCGGTTTGGTTTTTACAAATTAAAACAACCAAAACCGAAATTTTGAAAAAAAAACCGAAACGGAACTGAAACCGGTTCCAACCGACTGGTTTCGGTTCGGTTCGGTTTTTTATTTTAAAAAACTGAAAAAAACCTATATTGTTTTTTTTTTTTTTTTGCCTTTTGGACTTTCTATTGGGTTTTTAATGAGTTTTCTAATGGGCTTATAAATGATGTTAATATTGTCTAATTTTCTTATAAGATTTCAAAGTATATTTAATTTTTTTGCCACTAAATATTTTTTTATTAAATTGTTAGTGTCAATCTTGTGTTCAATATTTTTTTACCTTCCTAATATTTTTCTTCTATTTTGTTTGAGTGAGTAGAATTCTTGTTGTAGAAGAGTTTAAATAACACATATTAATAAGTTAAAATTCAAATTACAAAGCATAACCTTTAAAGGGTTTAAAAAACAAAAACAAATAACATTGACATAAAACACTCTAAGCCAGAAAAATAAATCTTCATTGTGCATATCACCTCTAATTTTCATTCTAACATGTCTAATTTTTTATTTTGTAGCATTAACCAAAAACTACAATAATTCAGATTGCTCATTTTTTTACTTTTTGGTCACTATATGAAATTTGTGAAGCCAAGCTTGAAAAAATATATTGATTTACCTAGAGGCTAGAAGAGCACCTTTCCAACATTTTACTTGCGTAAAAGACAATAATTTGTATTCAATACTATTGCCGTAATTATACATAAAGATTACTAATGTAAATTCTATATTTAGAAATACATATAATATACAAAGTTGTAGATACGGTTCCCAAAACGCATACAAGAATCAAAGATGCAATAGATAAGATAACATTAAATATATTCCTAAAATTTAAAACTTAACATAGATGAACAAAAATAATGCATCATATGAAATTACATAAACTACCAAAGTAATTTTAAGCATATGTCTCAGAATTCAAACTTGATAAAGTTATATGCACCAATGGATGACAAACAAGTACAGACCCGGAGATCCTGAACGCAACAAAAGTTAACATAAGATCCAAAAAAATAAATCATATAAACATTGTAACTCAGTTTGCTAGTTAATACAAAGAGAGAAATCTTACTAGCTTACTACAATGAACTGAAAAAGAGTGCTTAGATGGATTGCTGGCTGCTGTTGAGCTTTGAGGGTGTTGCTGGGAAGCCTGGGATGCTAGATCTAGAGTGAAAATTAAAGAATGGAGATTGGAAGATGGGGCGCGTCTGATTGTCTGTGTCTCTAAGGGCAAGGGGAGGGAGCAGCCGTGCGGCTCCTAGGGTTACTGCTTTACAAAAGTGTTTTTTTCTATTCATAATACCTTGTTTTATCTAAACCGAACCGATTTGGTTTGATTGAGATTTAATCGGTTTAAACATTACAAAACCAAAACCGAACCGAATCGAACTAAAAGTGTTTCTAAATATTCTAATCGGTTTAATCAGTTTTTTTTCTTGGTTCAGTTTTTTCGGTTAATTTTTTTTTGTTTTATCAGTTTATCAGTTTTTTTACTCACCCCTAATCAAACCACACACGAGGAAGATCACCAAATTTTAATGTCATCTCTTTAACCACTCAACCATGTAAGCAATTGTTTAAAGCTGATGATCATAATCTTTTACTCAAAACCTTTTTCTTTCTCCAAAACCTAATGGGAGTTTTTTTTCCCCTCCAAAAATCCAAAATTTAAAGCCATATTTACACACCATAAATTGACATAAAGAATGACGGTTATCCCTGAAAAGTGGTTAAACCGACTTTCTCTCTTTTCCATCTAGCTTAAGAACTTAAATGCAATGAAAAAAATGTTTTTGAATCAAAATTAAAATTATAAAAATTTAATAATTATAAAGAAAGAAAAAGAAAAGTATAAAGGCAAAAATAACTTTTAACCTCAATTTTAAATTGGTCATGAGTTTCTCCTTGTTTCATATTTTTGTTCATTTTTTTGAATTTTGTCCATTATTTATCAATTTTGACAAATTGTTCATCAAATTGAGTATAAAAGACTGTAATTAAAAAACAATTGAGGATAAAATTAAAATAAAATCCTCACGGCAGTGTTCAATGCTAGATCCCTAAGCTTTTAGTTATAGGTGCGGCCAGCAAATCAACCCAAGGCTTGGGTTAAAGCAAAAACCAATTAGGATTTTGACTCGGAAGATTTTGACTAAAAAAACCTGGTTGTAAATCTCGAAGAGTTTTTTTTTATTATTAATATGCATATCAGTTTATATATATATTAATTAATTTTATAAATTTTAAAGTTAACTATAGTATAAATCTTCAATAACTATTATATTAACAATTTTAACTTGAAATCACGTAATGAGCAAATTTCTTGCTACAGAAGTACGCGTTCTTTTATTTTTTTTCCTAAGGAAAACATCACCGTTTTCAAATTAAAAAGAAAACCTAATCTCTCCTTCCTGCCAATCCTTTTTTTAACCTAGTTCAAATCCTTCAACTGAAACCATACCAGTTGCAAAGAAGCGCGGAAGAAATCTCTTCTTCCCAAGCCACGCGAAAAGATTTCAAGGCAAGCTTGGATTATCTCACCGTTGCTCGCAGTCCTGACAAAGCGTAAGGGTTTTTCTCATTACTTTTCCTGTTTTTTTTTTGTTGGTTTTCAGGCCTTAATCATGGCATTACCAAATTAGAGAGCATTGGATTAGGAGATATACTGTGTTCTTGGATTAATGTCATGGCCAATGGGTGTCGAAATAGCACACGCTGATGGCATGTTTGCCTGCAGCGTGAGAACTGTTATGCTGCGTCAATTGAAAAACCCAAAACGATTTGATTTGCTTGCGAATATTCTCCTCGCAAACAACAATCTGTTTTTTTCTTTTCTTTTTGAAATCTTTATTAGCACCTCATCTTTCATTTTGACGAACACCAAGGTGAAGGAAACATTAATAATTTAACGCAAAGGTACTGATTAAATTAAGTTATTATGAATCAATTTGATTGATCAATTCAACTGATTAGTTGGTTTATAATGCTTGCAAGATTTTTTATATTTTTTTGGAACAGCTGCACAAGCAAGGTCGTTGTTAGCTTCCATCCGCACAACATTGGCTTTGCTCTACAATTTGTAAAAGTTGTGTATTGAATCCTTTGGAGTGTTAAAACATGTTAGGAATTCTAGAACCAGAACGCCAATCTGTCATTTTTAGGGGCTGACTGCCGGATCGAGTTTAAAAACCATGGTTGTAAGGTAATCTCAACTCTTCATGAATACTGCCATCCACCATGTAAAGGTCTCTGCTTCCACAACATCGAAATAAACACACAGATACTATTATGAATAAAAAAGTATAGGATAAAACTCTGAGGGATAAGTTAAATCTTTTCTCATTGAAGAAACGACGTCGTTTTAAGGATCCCGAGTCGCAAATACCTAATTTCTCCTCCTCAGTTCAAGTTCCACTGAGACGGACCCTTCTTTCTTCTTTGATTTTGTTCTGCAAGTTGTGTTGCCGGCGCATCCTGATTTTCCTCCCCTCTTTCTTCTTCGAAAATCACAATTGAAAATACAAACGCACACTAATTACTTTTCCAAGCCCAGGTACCAAGGAAAATCCTCGAAGAAGATTTTCTTCTTCTTCTTGCATAGCCGAGGGTACTACTGCTACCCAAGCCTTTTCTTTTAATCTCTTCTCTATTCATTAGCTGGGCAATTACTAATTGTTTTGCTTGTTCTGAATCTATATATATACAGACAGAGTGAAATTAGTAGAAAGTTGGGAAAGTTTATGACATTGAAATTTGAAAGTAGAGTCGGTCTCAGCACTTAGCTCTATTATTTATACATTTTACTTGATCTTTGGTGATATGGGTTTTAACTTATATGGAAATCCCATTTTCAACGGAGAAAATAGTGAACCAGAAAACGTTATATCATTATGGACAGTATGATTGTAGTATTTAGCATACAGTGGAGTACTAAGGAATCATTTTGTGTGCTCTTTCGACTTACTTTGTTGAGATGGTTTCAATCTCGGCTGAAATAGTTCATGTAAGAATAGTCAATTGGAAATTCTTGCAGCATGTGGGAACGGATGATTCACTCTCTATCTTGCTGGTTTTGTCTTGAATTTCTAATAAGCTCATGCTTGGATTGTGATGCCTGCTGCATTTTCTTTGATCTTGTGCCTTATACTGGCAATTATATCGTTATATTGCCAGCAAACTAGTTGGGTCTTGTTTGCCTGCTAAGTTCTCTTGGTCTCATCAATTTCTTGACGGCCTCTTTTGTATGCTTCATAGGATTATTTTACAGCCTCTTCTGTTCTGTTTTGTGGTACATCATCTACTTTTGTGAGGCTTGTTGATTCATTTAGGTTTTTTTTCCATGTCTAGTGGTTTCCTTGTTGGGGGACTCTTGCTCAAGTGTTGTTTTGTCCTTGTAGGCTTCTTTTGTTTTTCTTTGCTCATGCTTTTGTTAGCATTTTGCTTATTCTGTTATTTGCGTGCTTCATAGTTGAATTTTAAAAATTTGAATGTCTGGGATATTGATTTAAGGATTTGGATGTTTGAAGACTTGTTTAAAATTTAGTTTTTTGATTTTAGGTACTATTCCTTCCTTTTTTTTCTTCCTTTCAAGTTCTCACAAAGCATTAGGTGCTGGAAATGAAGGAAAATCCACAGTTTGTGCAGGTGCACTGAACCGACAGTGAGCTGCCAGGTCAACCAGTGAATCGGTCACCTGGCACCTTTGCCAGTTCACTGTCTGGTTTGGTTCCTATAACATTAGCTTCTAGCCTTAATCAAAACCCTCAGGCCTCAAGTAAAGGTCAAGGCGAGAGGGGGTTTCAGTTTTCAATTCTCTCTCCTTTTGTTATTGTTCTTGTTTTAAGCTGTTTATAATTTTATTAAGAAAAGAAAGAAATTTTGTGTGGCCCAGAAATGTTGGATGAAAGCAAATTTGATGTTGATTTGAAATTATGGGCACTTAGAATCCCTTGTCAGCTTTGCAAAGCCGCCACTCGCATTTTAAACGGGTACTACCACAACTACTCTTTCTAGTCTACTTTTTTTTTTAATATCAAATTTTTTAATATTGGGTTTTTGTTGGTTGCAGATATTTGCTTGACAAGCCCAGAATCAAACCTATTACGGAAGATCCAACTTGCCAAAAGAATCGTTATATGATATTGTCTGATAGAGTTCAAAGTCATGGTAAGCTATTCACTGATTGATTTTAACTTGTTTTTTATATTTTATTTTTATTGATTGTGAGTGTGCTTTACTTGCAATTGATGTGTTACAGATTTGTCTGAGATATCACCTCAGAAGCTTGATGAATTGAAGAAATTATGTGAGATTCAAGTAATTCCTTATTCGTTGACACTCGGATATTCCTATTGGAGTGCAGGTCATTTCCTAATTGTTCATCTACTATTTCAGATTGAACTTGTTGTACAAATGTTGGAAAAAAGAAAAAAAAACAATTTGGTGTGTTTCAATATGTCTATTGACAAATGGAAAGACTCACTGACTGGTGCTTATCTTTGATTCCAGATCATGTATTGAAGCAG
This sequence comes from Populus deltoides, assembly GCA_015852605.2. Taxonomy (NCBI): domain Eukaryota; kingdom Viridiplantae; phylum Streptophyta; class Magnoliopsida; order Malpighiales; family Salicaceae; genus Populus; species Populus deltoides. Next base: position 7,830,877 of record CM027587.2, read on the forward strand.
ATTCTGCCTCCTGGAGTGGAGGTGCCTTCATCTTTTGAAACAATAGGTAAGTATTCTGTTTTTGTTGTCATCCTTCCTTTTTTCAGCTTTCTAAACAAGCCTGAGTTGTTTTGTTTGTATACTCTGTTAGCTGTTCAAGGTTGACATTGATTCCAAGACATTGTTACATGGTGGATTGTTAATGCTTAACATGAGGAACCTCACCAAAGATGAGTGAGTTACTATTTTTTATTATGCCTGCAGGTCAAATTGCCCATCTAAATATACATGATGAACTGCTTCCCTACAAGGATGTTATTGCTAAGGTTATTTATGATGTAAGTTTTTACTTCACGCATACTTCATCTTTCTTAACTTTGCTTTTCAAGGACTAGTTGTTTTTCTTTAAACATAGATGATTTGCTATTTCTTCCTGAAATACTATTCAAAATGGTTCTTTTTATTTCACAATAACCATGTACAGCACGTGCCTTTTTATTTCAATTTTCTTAAAGCATCTTAACTGGAATTTCCTCATTTTAGTTTCTGTTGGTTGCGTGGCTTTACTGTTTGGATGTCCTTTTTTTAACTGATAGTTTTGTCTGGATAATCTAAAACAATTGGTGTATATATTCTATCTACCGTGCAGAAAAATTATCCCAGGATAAAGACTGTTGTTAATAAAGTTGGAGCTATCACAAATGAGTTTCGGGTGCCAAAGTTTGAAATTTTAGCAGGAGAAAGTGACATGGTCACGGAAGTGAAGCAATATGGGGCAACGTTCAAGCTTGATTACAGCTTGGTTTACTGGAATTCAAGATTGGAACATGAACACATAAGGCTGGTTTCTCAATTTCAACGAGGAGAGATCATCTGTGACATGTTTGCTGGGATCGGTCCTTTTGCTATTCCAGCAGCGCAGAAAGGATGCATTGTTTATGCAAATGATTTGAACCCAGATAGCATTCGGTATTTGAAGATTAATGCAGAAATCAATAAGGTTGATGATTGCATTTGTGCATACAATATGGATGCTAGGAAATTTATTTCTCAACTTATGGAAGCACCAGTTTGTGAAAATAATGCAGAATGCAATGTTTCAATGCTTAAAGCATGTGAGGATTGCAGCGTACAGGAAAATGAGGAATCAAGGGTAGAAAATACAAGACTGGGAGGTATTATTTGTGTTGATTTATTTCCCCACCTGTTTGTTGTTGCATGCAGTTCCATCTGTTACTTGTTTTGTCATGCAGTTGAAGCAGAGGAAGCACCTGTTACTGTTCCAGGTAATGTGGAGGGTGCACAAGATTCGAATAGAAATATACACACTTCTGTAGCTGCAACTAAAAGACCTTCGGATTGTTGCTTGGAAGGTATCATAAGCGCCATATTCAGGGTTAATGCAAAACATGTTAGCATCTTGAATAATGGATTTAGGTGCATATATAACAATCTTGTCATTCATTTGGCTTGTATGACTAAACTCTTGTTCATCTTTTGAGTAGAAAATGGAAGCATCAATGGTGATGGTGCAATGGATGCTTTTAGGAGAAAGGGAGGCAAAAAAAAGAGGATGAGAGCCCTGGAGCTTCCCAATACTAAGCCTTGGGAGCATGTTGATCATATAGTCATGAACCTTCCTGCTTCTGCCCTACATTTTCTTGGTATATGCAGTATTTTTCAGTCTTTTCTCTCCACCTATATTTCTGAGTGTTCAAATGTGATTCCAGATGTCTATTTTTTGGGATAGTGTTATTATGGCTAATAAATAATTTGGCTGGGGGGGAGGGGTGCGCATCATAATTGTTAACATAAAATAATTTTCTCCTTAGATGCATTCAAGGGGTGTATTCAGAGGAAGGATTGGAAAGGACCTCTTCCCTTGATTCACTGCTATTGCTTCATGCGAGCAAATCAAACCCAAGAATTGATAGTTTCGGTAAGCTTTTTCTGCAGAGATATTTTGTTGTCTTCTTTTTTTGTTGTGAATTTTAACCTCTTGTCATCATATTTCCTTCTATATTTTAATCAAATTTTTGCATATATTCAACCTTTTTGCAGGAGGCAGAGTCTGCCTTGAATGCTCACATACAAGAGCCAATATTTCACAGGGTTAGGGATGTCGCTCCAAATAAGGTACCAATTATCATCCACTGAAATTAATTGCTTATTTATGACAGGTTTAAAGCAGAATTATGTGTTTGAGACAGGGAGACTTTTACTCGTGTGCACAAGGGTGCTTTGTGATCTTTTTTTATGACTTCTGATTAATCATGCAGGCCATGTTTTGCTTAAGCTTTAGGCTACCAGAAGCATGTTTCAAAGATGATGCCACTAACATTTAACGTTGATTCTGCTGAGGGGAAGAGTTTTAGACACCATAAAATCTTTCCAGTCCATACACCACTCACGCCATCAGTTTCCTAGCAGATTTTGTTCCCTTGACAGCAGAAACAAACTTCGCTTTGAAATGACCTCCAAGAAATCTGACCTGATATATATATTTTTCGTTTTCTATTCAGTTTTGTCTGATCCATTGAGTTGGTGTATTTTCAGTTATGATTAAGACACCCATTTTTGGCAATGTTTGTGTCAATGTCCTATTATCGTTTTGCTGTTGTCCTTAGATCAAATTAGGTGGAAGCCAATCCATAGTAGTTGGTAAATATGGGTAAGACAAGGCCAACCAAACATGTTATGCTATGCTCTATGTCGAACATAATATGGCGGAGGTAGATGGCATGATACTGCAGCCTGAAACGATGCCGGCCATCCTCTTGGGAGTTGAATTAAGAAAGCATGTATTGTATTGAGCTTTCTTGATAGCAACGGCAAATTGTGTAATTACCGGTGTTATCTCTGAAACATCTATCATGGCCTAAAGCCTTCGTAAAAAGGTCAGCAAGTTGATTGTAGAAGAAACATAAAAGGTAGCGATGTTATCTCTCGACATCATGTCATAATTGATGAAATATTATTCCCCTTTACAAGTTTGTACTTCTTAAGGTCCATCATCATCTCCGAAGGATCCTATTGTTCTTCAATGGATTCTACCCCGTAATGATCTTCCAAATACAAAAATGAACAGCAACATATAATAGCTTCACCTGCCAACACACAAACCCCTTTTACAACCTATCTTCGCCTGGTATCTTTTTCTCTCTCTTAATGCATTCTTTAATTCGAATTGGGCAGCTGGATCAGTAGATGATTGTCATTCTACAACAGTTGGTTTTTTATTTCTTTGGTCCTAGCCTCATATCATGGTGCTCTAAAAAGCAATCAATTGTTTCATGCTCCACTACTAAAGCTAAATACCGAGCACTTGTTGTCAAGCAGACTTATGCTGGAAACAATCTTTACTTTGTGATCTAGGTGTGTTCTTGGCTATTCGTTCTACCATGTTTTGTGATGATATCATCAACACTACCTCTCTTGTTGCCAGCCCAATACTGTGTATGCACGAAGTTTATTACCAGTTTCTGCGAGAACATGTAACATGAGGAGCTCTTCATGTTTCAGTTCATTTTTGTTTCATGGTTTCGAAACAAACTCGACATGTCTTCCAGACCACTGAGTTCGAGGGAGGGTGTAAGCAGATATCACTCCCACATATCCAGTCAAGAAGATTGTGCCAATAATGGAAATAATCAAGAAAGGAAAGGAGCATCTCATAATCCCTTGATAGCTGCAGGACAATCCCATGACCAGAGCTTTTCCTTTTTATGCATTTATTTACCTTTTGATTTACCTTTTTGTTTCTCTTTACCTGGCAAGTGCTTGTAATAATAAATCTGTTTTTCAGATATTGGAATAATCAACAATTATACCTCATATCATTTGCAAGAAAGAAAGGAAAAACAGTCCATGATTTTTCTATTTTATCGATCAGCATCCTTTTATAAATATATATAAAAAAGACTAAAGTAAAATTCACCAGATGTAAAGCTACCATTTCTTATTGTATCCTTTTCCTTGGAACACGCCATGGCCACGCTGTGGGTCTTTTAGCTACTGTTCTTTTGTAGATCATTATATATATATATATATATATATATAATAAATTAATTAATTAATTAATTAATTTTTGATACTACAGGATAAACTACAGGAAGCAAGTTATAGGAGACTGTAAGAGAAAGAGAGGTCCATGAATAAATTAACTTTTAACTCAAAAGGCAAACAGCACAAACCAAGAAAGCAGTCTGAATGAGGATGAAACACGTAGCACTACGCTGGTTAGCATTTGGAGATTCCTTTCTATCCTCATAAAGGCGTTTGCTCGCCATCGACCCTTCCACCAAGGAAGCAACAACTCAGACTTTTGGGGGAAAAAGACAATAAATATAAAAAGCCATGTATTATATGCATATAAATGACTTTCTTGATCACATCTTCTTCTTGGACACGGTATTCAGATTGTACTTTTAAGGAATGTTATATTGTACATTAAGGAAGCTATTCAATTCGATTTCTTTTTTTTATTTGAGTGTTTCTTTCTAATGAAGAATATTCATTCAGCTAAAAGAAATATTTAAGAATATGGTGACAGTTGCTTTTTAAAGTATTTTCATTAAAAAATACTTTGAAATAATGTTTTTCAAGTTTTATTACGAACTCTTTCAAAGAAGGAGAAGACAAATTCTTAATAAAAATCCTATACAATATGATCATTTGTTTGATAATTCAAATCTTCTCTTTAATAAACCTTGTCGTTATTTATTTTTTACTCCATAAAAAAATTAAGATAGAAAATAGAAAAATAAAATCTAAAAATACAAGTGGATACACATGAAGAAAGCCTAGAAGATGGCCTAAGTTGGTGGTGAAGGATCAAAATAACAAGTGAAAAAAGTTAGAGAACCAGAATGTACAAGATTAGCAAAATTGGTGATCCAATTCTGATTGACAACAGATCTATTTGGTGAAAATATTTTTATTTGTGGTAAATGAATACAAATTTGGATGAGTAAGGACTCAGTGAGGACTTTGAAAGGCTTAATTAATTTTATTGGGGACTTAATTGCAAGGAAAATCAGTTTTTGGAGTCAGTTTGGGAGTGAATTGGAAGAAATTGAGGTTTGGGGACTAAAATTGAAATTTGAAAGGTTTAATTGTGAAACAATTAAGATTTGATAGCCAATTACGGGTTTGATTGAAGAAATTCAAAACCAAGGACTAAATCTTACAAGACGCGAGACTTCAAGGGCTGAAATTGACCAAATCAGGGGCTAAATTGAAGAAAATTAAAAGTTTGATGGTCAATTAAGGGTTCAAATACACAAGTCGAAAATCAAAGACCAAGATGAAAATGACACTAAACTTTAAGGCTGATGATGAAGTTTGGCAAAGGTGAAATTGCATGAAATTAAGAGTTTGGAAGGCAATTACGAGTGCAATTAAAAACAATTGAAAAAATAGAGACTAAAATGAAATCTATCAAATCATAAATTAAAAAACCTAATTTCTAGGGGTCTAATCTATACGACGTGTCATTCACCAACTGTCCATCTCTTTCCTTGGCAGTTTTGGATGATTGGGTTAACATATTCCAAACGCTCGTTGTAGAGTTCTAGATCTCCAAATGCACGAGATTTTTTAAAAATAGAATAAGAACATCCCCTTTACAACCCTATTTCCATGAAATTAGATGTTTACATCCCAATTCTTCCATAAAAGTCTCAAACATCTTGTCCCTGATCAACTATTACTGTATTTTTAAATTTTAAGTTGGTCGAGTTAGTGCCTTCAAGCGAATGAATGAGAAGCTATAGACCTCCAAATAAAGTAAGGATAGATCCAAACATAAGGTGTGCATCTCCTCTGCCAAGTTCAGGTGGTCTTCAATGATGTTTATATCAAAATTTCTATAGTGAAGCCTTAAAAGTGGCTAACTCATTAACCCTTAGCTGAGATACTCAATATTTGTGCTAAACCACTTAATATTTTCATGTGTTCACAATTAAAAACTCTCAAAAGGTTCTTATCAAGGGCCATAAATCTTTCATTTGAGATCAAAATTGAAAAATACATGTCTTTGTCTCAAAGAAAGAGAAAACCACCAAGGTCATCCCTCAAAACCATTAAGGAACAAGGTTCCAGCTATTAAAATTTGACCAGAACTATTTCATTTTGATCAAATGACTGAGCTTTTATCAATCTTTGAGGAAATCCATCAAAAAAACTAGAAAAACCCTATAAATACTCCTAGAAATCAAAGAAAGATAAAAGGGAAGAGACGAGAGAAAAACATGAGGATATACTTTGTAAAATGATTCTAGTATGAAGGTTCAAAGACCTAACATAAAGGTCTAGCAAGCTTTGGAAAGAATAGAAAGTGAAAGGAAAAGAAGGAAGGAAAAGAGAAGGGTAATAACAGCTTATTGCTAGCAAGTTTGGAAAAGGTATAACCATGTGAAAACTCAAGAATGCAGTCCATATGATTTGGAAAGAATAGAAAGTGAAAGGGAAAGCAAGCTTTGAAAAGAATAGAAAGTGAAAGGAAAAGAAAAGGGTAATAACAGCTTATTGCCAGCAAATTTAGAAAAAGTATAACCATGTGAAAACTTAAGGGTGCAATTCATATGATTTTCCCATTCATGCTTTTTCAATAATTAATGATGTTTTTGAATTTTTTTGGTATTATTTTATATTTTAGCATTTATATGGATTGATGATTGAAAATGTTGTTTTGATTGATTGATCTTGTTTTAAAGTTGTTGTTGATGTTTAAAAAGTGTTTAAGTGTTTGGTTTTAATGAAGTATAGTAGTTTTGAAACCTGCCAAAGGTCGCAGTAGGTGTTTGATGGCTTTTTCTATGTTGATAATGTATGTTCTTGATTCCTGAGTTTAGTTTAGGTCTCAAGTATTTAAAGAGTTAGTTTTGGATTGATTTTTTTATGTTTTGTTGGTTGATAACAGGGCTGTAGTTTTGGAAGTTGAAATCTTATACATGTTCTTGATAATTCAAGGTTATTTATTAGTGTTTTTTTATTCAAACTTGGTTGTTTATAATACTATGGTTTGCTAGGGCTAAGAGATCTTGGTTTGTAAGCCTAAAATGTATTTTCTGGGTTTGAGAATATATGTTATGTTTTATAAGCAATTTGAGTTCGTGTTCTTCATGTTCATTTGAAGAACATTGTCTTGAATGCTAATTTTAGGTTTTATTTTTATTTGATTTTGGTTTCTATAAATTTGTGTATCATTATTAGTAAATAATCTATGGTTTTTATGAATCAATAACATGTTTTATGGGTTTTAATTTTAGGGTTTTGGTTTTGAACCGAAACCAATTTTAACAAAAATCATAATGATTGAGTAATAATTGAAGCAAATGAAAACTTGATTCTTGATCTATGCTTGATTGCAAATAAAACCTTATCTTTTATTGCTTGAAATCTGATCTGGTTTGACGTTTACATTGATGGGTTTGAGTTTGAATGTTCTTCATTGCTTTTCGTGTTCTTTGTTTTTCTTGGTATTTGATCTTTTTTTGTTATAAGATATTATGTTTTTTGTATTTTTCTTTAGTTTTTATTTTGTTTCAATTTAAATCTATGTTCTAGTTTAGTTTTAGGTTAAACCTTGGTTTTTTGTTCGGTTCATGGTTGAACCAATGTTTTCGGTTTGACCCGATCGGGTCAAAATCAGGTCAAATACTTAAGGAATTTTGATAAAATGAATTTTAGCTTAAGAGCAAGTTTGGAAAACACATTCTTATACCTGTTTTGATAGTTTTGTTTAGAACAAAAAAATAATTTTATCAAACAGTCCTAAAAAAATGACAGTCTTAAAAAAATTGCATTTTTATTTACAAGAAAGAAGACAAAAAAAAAAATTAGCATAGTTTTAGAAAAATACTTATGTTGATTTTCCTTTGTATTTGTTGGAATTTACACCAAGTTTGTAAAATTCTATAAGGATTTGACAAGTATTTCAATAACTCTAAAATCTTAATTCATAAAAATTAATGATCACCATCCTGGTATAAATGTTAGATTTATAAGTAGGCTGGTATTTAAATACTAGGAATTGACTAGAAAATTTTTAAGATTATTTTAGATATTCATCAATTTTAATTGAAAGTATTTTTCACTGTAATATACGAGTTTTGAATAACTTATTTGCCTTCCAGGATAGGTGAGTCTTATCAGAGCATCTACATGAACTTTTCCCATAAGAATTTATTTGGGCATACGAGTCTATAATAAATTCAAAATGACAGGTTTATTCATGGGATTAAATCTTTATTCTAAGTCATAAATAGTCTATTGGTAAGAACCCATCAAAACTTTTAAACTATATATAAATCACACAATTCAGTTTATCTCAGGTAAGGTGTGCTAAGAGTACGGGTACTAATTTTTTTCCTAACACAACAAGTCTCTTATCTTTAAAATTTTTAATAAACTAATACACTAAGATGTTCTAATAATCCTAAACCAAATAACTAGATAGCGTTTTTTTGATCACGACATCCACCATCTATAGAAGTTATAATAAGAAATACTACGACACTAAATATGACTTTGATACTTACCAAATCCTCCTATTTTTATTCTCCTTCAATATCTTAATTGTGCTTTAACATTTGTCATGGTGAAAAACTCATTAATATAAATAAATAAATAAAATGGCGACTACCCCTTCCAGACAATTTACTCCAAGTTTGCATCAATCATCATCATAAATGCCATAATGCTTGTCTCCGAAAAAATTAAATTGCAAAAGGGATAGACTCGTTTCATGTTTTCCATATAAATAATGAAAAAAATACGAACTTGCTGCAAGGACTCCAAATAAATGTCTAATTGCCTTTGCTGCTCCTGGACTGGTGGTTTAGATTCACTCGATCGACCATGGTTCAAGCATTGCTGCCAGCATATGAACAATAAAGGCATTGTTTCGATTGCCTTGCCATTTTTAGAAGCATGTTGCTACTAGCAAGCACTATATTGACTGGCCTGGCACCACACATAACTGAATAACAGAAGGGAGAGACGAATCTTCCATTTCCTGCAATGAACTTTTTTTTTGTTTCTTGTACAAGAAACCATCACCCACTAGATTTGTCACCTTCACTGTGAAGCTTCTCAAAAGCCAATCCCCAAAAGTGTTGTAGCTAGATAGAGAAAGAGAGAGAGAAAGAGAGAGAGAGAGACTTAACTGTTCACTCTTATAAATTCTGCCACTACGAACCAACAAACCCCCCCCCCCTCTCCCTTTCTCATTTTCGCTTGTGTCAATCACGAGTTCAGGTCCCGGTCATTAGCAGTGCTATTAACTGTTCAGTCTTTCTTGATTCTTGATTCTTTCTCGTCCCAGCCCCATTAAAGATTCTCTAAGAAAAAAGAAGATGGCACTGGCTGGAGTATTTACCACCTATGTTTTGGTGCCGTTTGTTATTTTCTTGACCATGATCCCTGATGTTACTAGTCGTGTTGGAGTGAACTGGGGCACCATGGCTACACACCAACTCCCACCGGATAATGTGGTACAGATGCTGAAAGAAAATGGGTTTGACAAATTGAAGTTGTTTGATGCCGATGAGAAGATTATGGCAGCTCTGATTGGGACTGATATTGAAGTAATGCTGGCTATACCAAATTACATGCTGCATGAGTTTAGTCAAGATCCTGTGGCTGCTACTGCCTGGGTTGATGAAAATGTGACTAGCTGGTCTTACACTGGTGGAGTCAAAATCAGGTTAGTTTTGCACACAGTTGTTGACCTCTGAACAATGCTTGTATGGCTTCTTCTTTTCCTCTCTTTTTGATGGCATATTAATCTATACACTGAAACTATTCTATTGATTGCAGCGCCTGTTGTCAAGACTTTGCAATTCCAAATCTTTTATTTGTATGATCAACAATTGCTCTGCTTCCATGTGGCTGGTTGAATTAATTCTTTAATTTTAGGAATATCTCTCTTCTTGGAGAATTGATTAATTAATGTTTGAGAAATACGTTTTGGTAAAAGTCGTTAAATTAAATGAGAAATTTAGTTAATGATCTTTTTTTTTCCAGGTATGTAGCTGTTGGCAATGAACCTTTCCTGCAAACATATAATGGCACCTATCTGCATGTCACGTTACCAGCTCTAAAAAATATCCAGCATGCCCTCAACAGAGCTGAGCTAGGTTCCCATGTCAAGGCCACAGTCCCCTTCAATGCCGACATTTACAACTCCCCTGGATCAAACCCAGTTCCATCCGCCGGTGACTTCAGACCTGATGTTCGAGACCTCACGATTGAAGTAGTCCAGTTTCTCAATGAAAATGATGCCCCTTTCACTGTCAACATCTATCCATTCCTGAGTCTATACGGAGACCCTAACTTCCCCCTCGAGTTTGCGTTCTTTGATGGACCTAAGAAGCCGATCACAGATGGCGACTCGGTATATACCAACGCGTTTGATGCAAATCTTGACACTCTCATATGGTCATTGGACAAGGCTGGGTATCCTGACATGCAGATTATGATTGGAGAAGTCGGTTGGCCAACCGATGGTGACAAAAATGCTAATATCCAAAATGCCAAGAGATTCAACCAAGGATTGATTCGACATGCTTTGAGTGGAAACGGAACACCAAAAAGAAAGGGCAAGAACATAGATGTTTATCTATTTAGCCTCATTGATGAGAATGCTAAAGCAATTGCTCCCGGTAGCTTCGAAAGGCATTGGGGAATATTTGAGTTTGATGGGAAGCCCAAATATGGATTGGATTTGATGGGATTGGAAGACGATAAGGGTCTGGCTCCGGTGGAGGGAGTAAGGTATCAGCTAAGAAGGTGGTGTGTTCTAGACCCTGAAGCGACTGAGTTAAGCGAGTTACCAGATAGTATTGGCTATGCCTGTAGTCAATCAGATTGTACTGCTTTAGGTTATGGGTCTTCTTGCAATCATCTAAGTGCTGAAGGGAATGCTTCTTATGCCTTCAACATGTACTATCAACTTAATAACCAAGGATATTGGGACTGTGATTTCTCTGGTTTGGCTCTGGTTACAGACAAGGATCCATCTGAAGAGGACTGCCAGTTCCCGGTAATGATTGCTTATGGTCATTCGTTGGTGCTGAACAGGAACGGGCTTTCAGATGTGTTGCTCGGAATTGTTGTGGGGAACCTCCTCTTCTTACTACTACTTAGCTGATTTATGACAGAGAATTGCATAAAGAGTCAACCATATGGTAGATTGTAATTCAGCCTTAAAACTGTCACTATCTACTCAAATTCTTGTGCGTATGTTTCATTCTCATGGAGGTTATGGTCTGTCTGCTTTCTGATAACCCTCTCCTTTCAGTTGATTCATGATTGCATTGCATTAAAAACCCATTTCTTGCGAGACTATAAAGCTTCAAATACCGCGGGGTCGTCCGAATGTGGCAGACACTAAATGGACTTGGATCGTTGAAATCCCATGCCATCAGGCTTGCGGTGCAAATTTTGTTTGTATTTCTTGTTAATCCTACGTGCGATGTTTTGTGTTCTCCACTTTCGGAATACGCGGCTTTGAGTGGCTTTTTTTCATTTCTCTTTGTGCCATGTTCATCTCTTCTCATGTGTGGCTTCAACGTAATGAAAACACTAAACACACCATCCTAGGATTTTATTCATTGGTATTCAATACTCTTGAACTCTATTTATATTTAGGAGATTACAAACTTAAACTATGATAATCCAAAAGAGATTTTAAATACTAGTTCAATTAACTAGTTAAACAAGAATTCTAAAAACAAATCTTTTTTTATCTAGAAATCTTTTTTTATCCAACAAACCTTTTTTTATCTCAACAATCCCTCCCTTAAACAAATATCTTTTTCTTAAACACATACTCGGTTAGTAATGAGAGACTCTCAGCTTAAAAAACAAATCCAATTAGAAGTTGTCTTCTTCTATATTTCCTTTGTGGAGGATATACAAGTCCTCAGTATCATACAATCACATGTAACTTGAGAATATATTTTTTAATTCAGTAATCTATAGATTACTAAAACAAAATCTTCTAAAGCAAGTTTTACCATGCGAGGTATATCTCACTTTTCTTAGCAAACAACAAGAGCATTAACAAACACTTTTCTTAAACTTCTTTCATAAATGAAATAAATGTTATCAAGTATAAGTTTTTTCTGAAAATATATATTTGAATTAGTTGTATTGCTTGATCAGAGTTCATTTTTTCCTGCGGGAAAATAATGAACTAATTTTAGAATTATTTTCACCTTGTTAATCTTGTGTTTGTCAATCATTGTTTTTCCCTTAAAAAAACTCTCACATTGCCTCATCTAAAACCTTTGAGGTCTCTTTGCTAAGGTAGGTTCCAAGAGAAAAAGTTGTTTGAGTAGTATGATTAAAACCTTTTCTTCCAAACTCTTATACTAATTGTTGAAAACATTAGACACATAAAATAATTGAACCTCCTAATATTTTATTCATTGATATTCAACACTCTTAAATTCTGCATATAAGGCCTGAAGATTTCAAGCTTAAACTATTATAAACCAATAAGGATTTTAAATATTATCTCAATAAGAATTCTAATTAACTAGTTAAACAAGGATTCTAAACATAAATAATTTATTATCTAGAAAATATTTTTCTATCACAACGTAACCTTATTAGTCAACTGTAGAGCCATGGAAAACTGGTTATCTCTAATGGGGCTGCTCTAAGCTCCTTCATGCTTAGTTAATCACGCATTCTGGCATTCCTAAGGAATTCCTTCACTTTTCTTTCTAGGTTCAGGTTGATGTATATAGTGGTCCTTATAAGAGTTAGGATCGGTTGTGGTTGAGCTTTCTTTTTATATGGTGGGTAGTTCGGGCTCCTACCTTTGAAATATTGGTCATTGTTATCATCGTATAATAAATACACAACCTACTTTTAACTTGGTCTTTAATCTTTTTTAGCATTAGGAGAGTTATCTTTGTTTTGATGGTATTAAACATTCCATTTCATGTCAATAATTAGTCTTAGGTTCCTCTTGTATGATGTCTATTGGTAATTTATTGTTCTAGTTTGAGTTGAATTAGGTTCATTTCTTTTTTATTCTTATTTTTTTAATTGTAATTTTATTTTTCCATTGGTCATTTCATTCCCTTTTTTTTGTAATTTCGGGCCCTATTTTATTCAAAAATTAAAGTGGGGTTATTGTTATCGTCTTAAGCTATATGACTCTTTAACAGTATGTTTATAGAGGGTATTTAGTCCATTTGTCTTGGGTTTGAAAATAAAAGTGGTATCATTCTCTATATAGAGCTTTCTCTCTATCTTATCTATATTTTTTTTTATCTACCATTGTAATACCTAGTATTGTTGTTTTTATTCCTTTTGTTTCTTTTTTATGTTTGTTTCTTTTTTTTTTCTCTAGATTGTTTGTTACCTTAGTTATTGGTTTTAATTATTTGGGGTTTCATGTTTCACAATATAGGTTTTCATCACTTGTATTGTTGTTCTTTCTCTTCTGCATTCTTGGTTTTTATTATTGTTATTCCTGTTTCAAAGTGATTTTTGATTGGTTGATTATGCTGGTTGGTTGACCTTTATCTATGACCCATGTTCTTTGTGGTTGTCTTTTAGGGTTGTTTGTTAGGAAGTGTGTGATGATGATTTTGGTTGCTTTCGTCATTTATCTAGATTATGTTTGTTTTTTCATTTTTTTATTCCTCTTTCTCTTATGCTTTTTTTTTTCTCTTTAAATTCTCCTTTGTTTGTTATAAGTTGCTTTGTTTTCTACTTTATCTCAAATATCATGTTATTGCATAAAGTTTAGGAAAAAGAAAAAAAAGTGATAGAAAGAGAAGAATATTTAGAAATGCTATAATTACTCTTACATCCACTATTATTCTAAAATTCAAAACTTCCATCTCTTTATTTATATCTCCTAGCTATTAAAGAAACATAAGTTTGCCATCTCTTAGAGACTTATGTTAAGATTGACTGCACTAAAATATTGTCATCTTTTTTAACATATTTTCCTTTTGTCTTTTTATTAATTTCTTGTTTGTTGCGTTGTTTGTTTATTTTCTTGTTTTTACTATTTTAGCATGCATTCATGCTTATATCACCATGCATCACTTTTGAGATCACACACCCTAAACTTTAGGATAGGTAGGGAAGTAACGGTATTCCAATGGCTTTAGCCTGGGCAAAACTCATGAAACTATCCAACTCTTGCTTGATTGTTTACTTAGAAGTAATTGGTATGTCGATCTAATATTATTCAGGACCTTTATCCTCACTCTCCTTGTAAGCCTTATATGGACCTTTCAAGGACAATCACTGAGCATGCAAAAGACCATTTGAGACTAGATAGTAACATATCCCTTGATGCACTTAACGGCTAAAAGCAACCTATTAGGTTGTACCCTGTGTAATCTCACTATAGCAAGCCCAACATATGACATCTTGAATTTCAAGACCAATTGAGTGGCAAATGGTTGCCTCATAGAAATTTTATAAAAGTTTGAGTTGTTACAGTTAACAAAAAGAAATTGTCTTGAATTAGAAGCCGAAGGGCTATCAAAAGCTTGAACTTAGGCAAAACTGCACAAAGATCCTCTAATTAGTATAATAATAACATTAGGTTCCTAAAATCCATGAATTACGATCGTTGTCACCCTATAAAGAACGAGTCCATATTTAATATGCATTTTTCTTATTGATAACATCATCACTTTTATATCTTATATTTACTCTGTATGATTGCATGATTTTCATTTAGTAGGTTGACATATAGGTCCCTTATTAAGTTACACATATAACACTCGCTTGAGAAGAAGATAAATTAAAAAAAGAAAAAAGAGTTCAGTTGGAAGCCCAATACCAAAGAGAGTTGAAAAGTCTTAAAGAAAAAGTCGTAAGGCTTCTAGTCTACTCGAACAGGCTTTGAGATATAAATCTAAAGAATCAACATCTGTATAGCCAACAGTCATAACTCAGTTTGCATTTATACCCGTAACTCCTTTTAATCCACAGAATCTAGGGGCGAATAAAGTGTTCCCTGAATCTGAACAGGCTGCATGTTTCCTATCTACTCAACTAGTATATCCCATGAGGATAGCCCCTGTTATTGACTTGATAGTGAAGGAATCTCAAAAAGACAAGGTAGTGAAAGAAAACGGCCTAGAAAAATTGGCTACTCTAGAAGAAAGGATGGAAGCGATTGAGGGAACTTGTCGGTATGATCTTATAAAAGCTGTTGAGATATGTTTGGTGCCCAATGTTGTTATTCCAAAAACATTTAGAGTGTTAAAATTTGTTAAATATACCAAAACTCAATGGCCTATAACTCTTCTCAAAACATACAACAACAAAATAGTTGAGGTGGTTTATGATGAAAAATTATTAATTCATTTCTTTCAAGATAACTTGAGCGATATTGCTTTCATTTGGTATATGCAATTGGACAATATCAAGGTGAAAAGGTGGAAGGATTTGGTTAATGTTTCTATTAGGCAATATATGTTCAATATAGACATGAACCCTAATAGATCAAGCTTGTAAACTATGGACGTGGACAACAAGGAGTCCATAAGAAAATACACTCAAAGGTAGCATGAGATAGTTGCACAAATGAATCGTTCTTTGTTGGAAAAAAGATAATTAGTTTATTTTTCAACACCTTTAAGGTCTCATACTTTAAATACTTGATTGGAAGTTCTTCACAGCTTTTCATTGACATGGTTATTATAGCCGAGAAGATTGAACAAACCATACTAAAGAGAAAGGTTTTACTAAAAAAAGGAAGGAAATTGAGGTTTATAATTTTGAAGGTGGATACAAAACCAAAACAAAAACACTTACCCCTCATATAGTTAACTTTTTTGTACCAGCCCTTAGAAATCAACCATCCTAAAAATAAAGCTACAGTGTCATTGGAACAAAAATGGTCTACATATGACCCTAATTGACTATTAGAAAGATGCTTTTGTCAATGAGTTCATGGGAGCAAAATAATTGGGAGATTCTAGAAAATCCAATCAATGGTTGTTAAGTGCTTTGACTTGTTATGTGTTTTGTTTAGTTACTGTGTTTTACCTTGCTAGCAATCATGACCCAATATTTTGGCATAAGGTTTTTGTTGTTAAATCTATTTTCTAAAGTTTCAATGAAATAATGAGTTATTCCTTCAATTGTGTCTTTTTTCTTTTATTTATAACCAAACATTATTCATTTTTAGAAATCCTGAAAGAGAATTCCTATAATAACCTGCCTTTGCAGCCTTGCATAATCTCATAAACTCTGCTCATTTCTTTTACCAAAAATCTTTTCCTTATGGAAATTTGAAAAATCAAACTTATTTTTTATTTAAGAAATAATTTGATGACTATTTAAAACAATATTTTAACATTCTATTTATAGGATGACAAATTAATCAAGCAACTCTCTCGTTGATATATTAGTTGAAAAATAAGTAATCACTCTAACACTATATTTTTTTAGCCATATTTTAGATGTATGTAAAATGGTATGTAGTGGATTCATTGGATTCATGAAATGCAGCTCCTTGCAAAGTCCAAACCATTACACTAGACGAGATCAAAGTTTATTAGTTTTAATTGTTTGTGTTTGAAATGAGAAAATATCATCTTTGTTATCCCTGTCACATTCTAAAATGAATATATTTCTTGTGGTCCCTTTTAGGTCTAAATAAATCTTTTTTCATAAGAAAATTTTAACTAAGTTCACATCCCCATAGTAGAGGCAAATGACATTTCAATGTTCAATAATTGATAAAAAGCTATGAGAAATTCAAAAAGCAAAAGAGCCCAAGAAACTCAAATGCTAAAGGGCATGCCCAAATCAAAAGCAAAAGTGATAGTTAAAACAAAATGAGGATACCCTACCAAAACAATTAAAAAAAAGGAACAAATCAAAGAGAAACGACAAAAGAAAAGGATTGAAAGACACAATGAGTCAAGTTAGTGATAGTGATCATGAGTCTTTGAAACCTTGACACACTTTTTGAGCTTTATGAATCCCTTTCTTTCTTAGCCAAGAGCTATAACCTACATTATGTGCCTTTAAAAGTCATTTTCAATCAAGCAACCTGAACCAATAAATGGTGCTCTTAAAATGCAAAAGACTTTTTAATAAGAGTCGTAACATTGTGAACAAGTTACTCGCTATTATTTATGCTAGTAAAATGAATACTCAAAAAAAGATAAATCTCTCTCAAACAAAACCGTGAGCTTTTAATTGGACCTCTTGCTTTGAAACCTACAAAAGCAGAAGGTCACCTCATCATGTACCTTCACTAATTTCAATCTCATCGACACAAGAACAAATCATCCATTTTTCAAACAATTCCCAGGAAGTTACAAGATTTCAAAAGTAAATTGTTTTAAACTCACATCGAAACAATTTTTGTTGTTAAAATACAAGATCAAGATTTCAAAATTCATTCTAGATAAATATTTCTTCATTGAAACCAAGTCAAAAAGAAATAGGGTTTCTTAAAGTCATTATTTGTCTAATTCATTAACAAAGCACATTTAGAGGTAATTGTCAAAACAATAGGGCAATATTGTATTTAGAAGATGATTTAATCCCTTCAAGGTAATAGTGAAAAGAGAATGCTTCAGGCAGTGAGATAAGGGGGCATTGTTGTTTACAAGGGGAAGTTTGAATCTTTCAAGGCAACAAGTGACACTGAATGTTTTTAGCAATGAAACAAGGAAGTAATGAATAATCCTCTTAAATTAATTAACAAGATAGAGAATTCCCAGCAAGAAATGGATCGTGATGGGCCCCATAAAGGCTGAGTTGTGTAAAATTACAAATATTCTGGAAAAAGACTTATATGGGCAAACTCAAATGGGTAAGAAGTCAAATGATCAAGAGGACTCAAATAAAATATAGCAAGACCTTACCAACCATGTAACAAAGAGATTGAGAAGAAATGAGAAGCTATATTTTAAATTAGGTAAAGATACATGCATATCATCTAACTCAAAAGCATTGAATAATGTGTTTTGCAAAAATTTATAAGAAAAATCTCTGATGGGATCCATTAAAAGACAAGCCCCCTCAAAATGGCCAAATTTGAAAATACTTCTAAAAATATTTCACTTTAGAGAAATCTTTATGTTTTTCACCTAGGAAGGTCGCTCATGAGAATTATATCAACCTAAAAAATCTTTGTATTTTTTCATCAGTGGATAGGCCACCCATTACAATTAGATCAATGTTGAAAAACTTTTATATTTTTCATGAATGAGTAGGTCCCTTGAAAAAATGAGATCAATCATGAGAAATCTGTATATTTTTCACCTTGATATGTCACCCATAAGAATTAGACCAACTTGAAAATCTTTGTATTTTTCACATAACGTGTCATAACCTAATTTTTGACCATTTTTATTTTAATTATTATTATTATTTTATTTACTAAAAAGGATAAAAAAAATGATGATAAAAAAATAATGATGATGATGAAAAACAAGTAAAATGAAATAAAGAAAGAATGAATTAAAATTTGGGTTAAAGGCAACATGATTGGAAGTTTTGGGGTTTAATTAAACTTTGAAATTAATTTAATTAATCAAATCAAGGTTTTAATTGGAGAATTGATAAGTTTTAAGACTTAATTAAACTTGGAATTAATTTAATTAATCCAATTAAGGGTTTAATTGGAGAAATATCAAAGTTTGGGGTTTAATTGGGGTCCAAATTGCAAACATTAAAACCCAAGGACCAGCTTGAAAATGGCGTGGAAATGCAAGGATCCAATTACGTTTTAACCAGGGGCTTGATTGCAAAATTATAAGAATTCCAGGGACCAAATTGAAAGCAGCCTTTAGAGCTAGAAAACAGGGTCGTTTTGAGCGACTGTTCACCGTCTTCTTCCTCTGCAACGGCTCTGCCATTAAAGGCAGAGGCCTTTCATCCATTGGCAGCAACGCTTACTCATTGAAGGCGGCCGTTACCACCGGTTCTGGCCTTATAAAAGAAGAGAGGAGTGAACCGATGAGGAAAAGAAGGCAAAAACAGAGAGACGGAGAGACTGGGAACGAAAGAAAAACTGGGAGAGACAGAGGACAGAAACCCATAAAACAAAGACCAATACAAGCAGTAAACCCAGAAAACCAACACTAATATCATCGTCTTCAATCGCCCCCTGCAAACCAAAGAAAAAGGAAGAACCCGAAGACAGAAACAAAAAAAAACACAGAGGAGGAATCACAGAGGGGGAGAACGAAAAACCCAGAAAACAAGCAGGTGAAAAAGAGGAAGAGAAACTGGGGAGAAAAGGGGGAGACAGAGGAATCACATAACCGAGGGGCTAAAAGACGAAAAACAAACCCAGGAGACAGCATTTTATCACCGTCTTCGTCCCTTCCATCTCAATAACCGGGGCAACGAGCGAAGTTAAAAGCAAAGGAAGAAGTTCAAAACAGAAAGACAGGGGAAGCAAAAGGAAAACGCAAGCAGGAGACACAGAGACCAACATTAATATCCCCATCGTCTTCATCGCCTCCAGCAACGTCTGCAGATCAGGTAAGTTTGTCTTCGTTCCCTTCTTTTCCATTTTTCGTTGTAAAGTCACTGCAGCTTGGATTTAATTAACTCTTGCACGCACGCGTGGTGCGTGCCTTTGCCCAGCCGAGTCACTGGCTTGGGCCAGTAACCGGGCTGGGCTGGTTGGGTCTAGTCCAGCCCATGTGGGCTGAGTTGGGCCCAACCCCCAAAAAAATGAAAAATAGAAAAATAAAAAAATAAAAAACAGAAAAAAATAAAAAAATATGTATGCATGAATAAAAATAATGTAAATTTATTGGTTTATTCACTGACGCCGGAGTCAGGAATAAAAATACCGGTTTAAATTTATATTATTTTTATTCGTTGTATTTTATTTTATTTAGCTAGAAAAATAAAAATTTGTGCATGCGTAAAAATAAATTTATTTTTATTTATTTATTCACTGGCGCTAGAGTAGGGAATAAAAAAATATTGATCTATTTTTTTTTTATAGCTACGAATTTTTACCAACGCCAGAGTTGGAATTTTCGAGCTCGAATATTCACTGGCGCTAAAGTCAGGAATATTATAAGCAAATTATCATAGCATAAACTAATAAATATTTAGCAATTTAAGACAAAACTAACAATGCAGTCTGCCTCAGGCAGAACGTTTAAGGGGTGATAATATCTTTCCTTTTACGTAACCAATCTCGAGTCATAGAATCTATGTTGACCAGTTAAGGTTCCTAGTGACCATAATACTAGGTGGCGACTCCTCAAACAAGATCTTTTCCCCTAAAAGAATAAGATGCCAGAAATCTGTTCTTTTTTCACAATCTAGAATTATTTGAGGGTTGTCGCGATGTCGGGTGCGACATAACGAGTAGGTCGCTTGGAATAATTAGATCATTTTTTAATACTTTTTTTTTCACACCAATAGGCAAGTTGCCTAGAACAATTAGATCACTTTTAAAAAATCTCTGAATTTTTCAACAACAGGTAGGTCACCTAGAATAATTAGATCACTTTCGAAAAATCTTTATATTTTTTTACCAACAAATAGATCACCTTGAATAATTAGATCACTTTTGAAAAAATCTCAGAATTTTTCACACAACGAGCAAGTTCCCTAGAACAAGTAGATCACTTTTTGAAAAATCTTTGTATTTTTCACACAACATGCAAGTCACCTCAAACAATTAGACCACTTAAAAAAAAAAAACCTTACATTTTTCACTAACAAGGTGACTCGCCTCATAAGTAGCTAATTTTAAAATTTTAGTTTTTCTCGAAGAAGATCGCCTCTCAAATAACTAGTTTTGAAGTTTTGCAAGATAAAAAATCATTTTCATATCTTTTGTTTTTTTTTCTTTACAAGCTTTCTATATAAAGCCTTTTACAAGACTTTATATTGTACGCGTTGTAAAAAGGGAGTAACTGTTATAACCTAATTTTTACCTTATTTGCTTTTATAATAATTTTTAAGGGGGGGTTATATTTGAAATTAAAAAATCAAGGACTAATTTTGATTAAAAGAATGATTTGTCAACTTGTGAAAAAACTAGGGACTATAATGTGTTTTTATCCTTCTCTCTCAATCTTCAGTTTGAGAAAGATGATCATGATATCTTAGTTATTCATTTTTAAAATTGACTTTAAACTCTAATCAAGTTTAAATTTAAAAAAATATGATGAGATTGTTTTGGACTTTGAATTTTATATACTCTTTGACTGTTGTATTATAAATATAGATATCAATGAAAAGAAAAGGTGGGGGAGTGGGTCAAAATCTCTAGATTGAGGGAGATTAAAAAATTCTACTTCAAGAACAGACCTAAAGAATAAAAAAAAAATCTAGAACTCCCATACAGAACCCAAAAATTTTCCATTGAGGATTTGGCCAAAATCATTTCCTCATCTCCCTCATTTTCTTTCTTCCATCACTGACTCTTTAAAAACAAAAGAAGAAAAAAATCACCAACCACCCACCATACCAATTCATTGATTCCAGCACATGAACACCAGCACACTCATGGTAGATCCAACTCTTCCCTTCAATTGCCAGCCAACCTCACAACAACTGTCTCCACCTTCATCTCCAAAACTGAAGCTTTCATTAACAGTAAACCCACCTCTCTCTCTCTCTCTCTCTCTCTCTCTCTCTCTCTCTCCCCATCGCAAACCCATAATCCCAGGACAATCATTAACAACCTCTAAACACCATCATTTACGGTTAGCCCATCATCATGCGAAACCCATAACCTTTCTCTCACAATAACACCTTTATACAATTAATTGTTTCAGCTGAACCAGCCTTTACCACACCAACCCTTAACTAGCATCGTGAGTCACACTAACCCTTAACCAACATCATGAGTCACACAACCAGCAACTCTTCCTACTCCAACTCACACGCTGTCATTTGTTTCTCCCAAAACAACGTGTGTAATATTGATTCTCATCAAAGGTACAAGCACAAAAGGAAAGGGGAAGCTACCCAATTTGTTGTGCCATGCTTGATCCAGGATTCTAAAGTGTCATTCCACGTGTTGTTATCTGTGGCGGCACGTGACAAACACACGTTGCGGGAAACCCATTATTACTATAACATCTGGTTTTATTTAGGCATTCTCACCCTATTTAGGAACATTATTAAAGGTTGATTTAAAAAACTATTACAACCCTTCATATAAAAAAAAAAAACCCTAATAATACTAAATAAGAAAAAAAATCTTCAAATAAGAATAAAACTTGAAAAACATAATAATACAAAGTAGAAAAATAAAAATAAAAAAACATAAAATTAACAAAGAAAAATATATTTTTTCTAAAAAAAAACTCTTGCGTCAATCTCCTCAAATTGGAAGGAACTCGTCCTCGATTTCAAACCTCAATCAAAAACTTTTCTTCACAATAAACATCCTTTTATGTGTGGGTTTTTCCATCATTAATCCCTAACACAACATCTTTGTGCGGATTATCCCATTATGAATCTCTAACACAACACCTTTATGCGAGAAATCTCATCATGGATCCCACCAACAAGATTTCTAATAACAAAAACCGATGCATACAAAAACAACATATTAGTGCCTATGTATTTTTTTCTCTAAGAAGAACCTCATCATCTTCTCCTACACAATAATGTCTTTTCCTGCAACTTTTTCTAAATATATTCCAATTAACGAAGTAAGAGTAAAAGGATAACAAAATTTGTTATATATAAAAACCTTCAAAATCTAGAGCATTGCTATAACTATTTGAAGACACAAAAAATATTTAATTCTTGTTCATTCATGTCTCACTTAAAAAAAAGCTATTACAATCAATTATATAAAAAATAAAAAATTCTAATAATAATAATAATAATAATAATAATAGGAAAAATATTCTCTTCAAATAAAAATAAAACTAGAAAACATACTGTTACATAATAAGAAAATAAAATAGAAAAATATAAAAATAATTAAAAAATATCTAATTCCTAAAAAAACTCTTATACAAATAAAATAGAAAATAATATAATAATATAGAATAAGAAAATAAAAATAAAAAACATAAAATTAACTAAGAAAAATATAATTTTATTTTTATTCGAAGAAAAATCATTCCTTAGCTATTAAGAATTTAGCGAATTCTGAACGATGTCGTCAAATATCGTTGAAATTCAATTATTTTTTGTAGTCGGATTTGAAAATTGGGCGTCTTAATTTTGGACCCAAATTGCACAGCAAAACAATTCATCAGGTAGATCTAGATTTTAGATCTCCTCTCCCTCCTCCCCAATTGAGCAAACAATCTCTCTCTCCTTTCCTTTTCCTCAATTCTATCCTAAACCCTATTTACAATTCTGTCCTACTTTGTGTCTTCTCTTACCGTTCCACTGGCAATCCAATCCTCAGTTTAGGTTGGAGATCGGGCATGCCCCTTTTTATAAATAGGATTTAATTCATATTATTATTATTACTATTATTTTGTAAACAAAAAAAAAAACGAAAGAAAATAGAGGACGAAGATGATGATGGCGCCGGTAAAAACATCGTATAGGGATCGGACACAAGAGTTTTTGAGTGTAGCAGAGAGGTTAAAGAAATCGTTCTCATCGGCGAACAATGTGGCATCTTCCAGCAGTGGTAGCAGCACCAAGGTCGATGCCACGCGATCTGCTGTGGCGATTCAATCCGAATTTAATAAAAGAGCATCCAAGATTGGGCTTGGGATCCACCAGACATCGCAAAAGCTGGCAAAGCTCGCAAAACGTGAGTTACTTGATTGTATTTCGCACTTGATTATGTGAGTTTCAAGATTGATAATTGATAATTGATAATTGATAATTGAAGTGAGTAATTTAGTGTTATGGAAATGGCAACGATTCAGTAAAGATGCATTCTTAAAACACAACATTGCTAAAATGCGTAGGACGTGTTGGAATTAGTTGACTTTTACAATTAGTTTATTATGGATCAAAGAGGTTTTTGAGATGGAGATTTGTTTATGATGCAAATGATGAGTTTTGGCCTGTCACTTGTTTGCTTGCACTCCCTTGGTGTTTGTCCATAAATAATTTTTAAGGATAAGTTCTTCTCAATGTAATTATTATAACATTATTTTATTTTATTTTATTTTTTTAATCATAGGATAGTGTTCCTCCTCGTTTCTTTTTGGAACTTTGTTAATGGGACATTTGAGGGGTTTTACTTGGCATACGTTCAGAAAAATTGAAAACTGCTTCTAACTTGGTGTTTGTTTTTATCTATTTTTTTTTAAAATTCTATCTTTCAATGATACCATCTATGTAAGTTTTTCAATTCTTAGTCCTTTACATGCACAAAATCTTTTTTTGGACAAGAAAAGAAATGTCAAAAGTGATTTAGAATTTTTACTAGCATGCTGTAACAAATAATTTATTCATGGTCAAAGAGTAAGATAATTGTATTAAAATTTGGAAAATGTAATCAATAAATTCAATGTTCTGCTTTGAAAATGTTCCAAATGAATCTTCCACAAAACATTATAGAAGTGGTACAGGGATTTTGTGGCAAGTCAGACCGAACCAGAGGGCCTTAGCTGATCAGTTGCTCTATCCACCTTGGTCAGGTGCTAGGTTCAAATTACTTATATTGCATATTTTTAAGGTTTTCAATCTATGGGGGTGTGAAGTAAATGAAGGTGATATAATGGGAAGGACAAATATGTTATACTGATACTGAGTGAGAACTCTCATATTCTTCATATTTTGCGTGCATGAGCTTCAGGTTATTTAATTTAGGCTAATTAGGTAAGTATTGTCATCTTTATCCTCATCTTTTATCAGTCTGTCTCTTCTTTAATTTTTGTTTCAATGAAGTTTCTGGAGGTGACTTTGTATCAATGATTACCGGTCTTGGAAACTGAACTGTTTGGAGTATTTGTGGAAATAATGGAATTTGAAAATCTCCAAGAATTACTCTCTGGAAGCATTTATTGTGAGAAGACACATTTTTTTGTCATCCTTATGGTGTTTTGCTTTGAGGGCTTTTTTCAGAAGTCT
Organism: Populus deltoides; assembly: GCA_015852605.2. Lineage (NCBI taxonomy): Eukaryota > Viridiplantae > Streptophyta > Magnoliopsida > Malpighiales > Salicaceae > Populus > Populus deltoides. Next base: position 7,855,852 of record CM027587.2, read on the forward strand.
GTAGTGGATAGCCAATGATATTGAATTCCTCAGTTGCAGCGACTTTGTATTTTTTTTTTTCTTATTTCCTCCTTAATCCTTATTTTGATGAATTTTTGTCTCATCAAAAACAGATCCTGGAAATAACTAGTACCTGTAGACTGATTGGTAGGGTTGCAACTATTAGAGTTTCACCACTTATTGATGGTCTGATGTTCCTCTGTTTCTCATATAACGTTGTAAATGTCCATAAATAAGTGAAGTTAAGTTCTTTGATTTTGAATTAATATATCATTATTCTGACTGGGAGAACCATGGGCTCTCAGCTTTGCTTGGAGAGCTGTATACCTCCTGGAAGTGTAGGGTGTTGAATGCACAAAATTTTCATAAGGGTTCAAAACTACTGATCGAATATGATACTTAGACCTCATTACCTTGAAGGTTAGCAGCAAGAAATTTTAGAAACCAAAGCCATTGAAATGGAAGTGTGTTGATTTAACTGTACATTGTCTGTTCATTTTTCCTTTCATTGGTTGATATCTTTTTACACCAGGAATGCTGCAAATGCATCCCTTGATTTTGCCACTTTTATTGAAATTTATGATTATAGCCTTTGGTCATTCTGTTGCTTGGATCTGAAAAAATGTTTTCCTATACGTTCTTCTTTTTTTTTTAGATTAATGTTGAAAACAATTTAGCCATTTTGAGGCTGGAATTGACTTGTAATAATCTAGAGAATTCAAAAAATGTTTGGCATTGATATTTATTGTATGTTTTGATCAGTGGCAAAAAGAACATCGGTGTTTGATGATCCAACTCTGGAGATCCAAGAGTTGACAGCAGTAATAAAACAAGATATTACTGTGCTTAATTCAGCTGTAGTAGACCTCCAACTCCTTTGCAGCTCCCAGAATGAAAGTGGAAACATCTCAAGTGATACTACAACTCATTCAACCACAGTTGTGGATAACCTAAAGAATCGCTTGATGACTGCTACAAAGGAGTTTAAAGAAGTCCTCACAATGCGGACAGAGGTAATTTGAAATTTGTTAGTTAACACAAGAGGCAGCTCAATATTCTGTAATTGGATTATTGCTATTGTGATTTATTTTTTATGTTTTGAATTCTCTGTTTATGTACAGAATCTAAAGGTTCATGACAATCGAAGGCAGTTGTTTTCTTCCACTGCTTCAAAAGACTCCTCAAATCCCTTTGTTCGCCAGCGTCCACTTGCTTCCAGGACAGCTGTTAATGCATCACAGGCTCCTCCCCCTCCATGGGCCAATGGTTCTGTATCCTCATCCCAGTTATTTACCAGGTACAAGTTACAGAATTTGTTGCTATTAAGAGGTGTCCTATTAGGAAGATGTGGTAGGAACAACCTTTAACCTCCTTTCCTTTTTCCTTATGCGCTAATTCATGAAATTTCCTTCCAATTTTGATGTGAAATTTTTTTTGGACATGGAATGATTGTGATTCTGATACATGAGATTTTGGGGTCAAGAGACAAGAGTGTCTATTTTCCCACTGAAATCATCCGCCTTTTCCTTTGCAGCAAGCAGACAGATGTAGAGTCCCAGCCACTTTTGCAGCAGCAGCAGCAGCAAATGGTTCCACTTCAAGACAGTTACATGCAGAGCAGAGCTGAAGCACTTCGCAATGTGGAGTCAACAATCCATGAGCTGAGCAACATCTTTACTCAACTAGCTACTATGGTTTCACAGCAAGGAGAGCTTGCAATAAGGTTTGTTATATGTTATGGTTTCCATCGCTAGAAATGAAGCTTTGATTAAGCAAATGCGTTTCAATATTTGCATACATATATGCATGAGGATTATCTGGACAGTTGTAGTACTCTTCAGCTCCTCCTATTGGGAACAGTTTGTGTGTCACTAAGTCCTAGACATGGCTGTCTTTTTCTTAAAGATGATTGGCATGTTGGCTGCTACTCTCTGCCATTGCATGATATGATTGGGATTAGCAGCTTGAAAGGATCAAAATTCACAAGTACAAAAAAAAGAACAAATCTACAAAATCATAAAAAAGACCTTACTAAAAGCGAAAAAAGACCAAAGAAAAAGAAATTGTTTAAATTTATCTCCTTTTATTTAGCAATGGTTTACAACTCACCTTATGGCACCTGCTGGCACAGGATTGATGAGAACATGGAGGAGACAGTGTCAAATGTAGAAGGTGCGCAGGGCCAACTAGTCAGGTATCTTAACAGTATTTCATCCAACCGATGGCTGATGATGAAAATATTCCTTGTACTTATTGTATTCCTCATGTTTTTTGTGTTTTTTGTGGCGTAAGAGTATACAAGAAAAATGCACTTGAAACGTATATTTCCCTTCCATTTTCCTGCTCGCGGTGCGTTATCTGTATTCTTGCCCTTGAAATTACGAATGCAAAGCATGTATGTATATTGTACTATGAAATCAGGTCAAGGGGGCCTACCCATTTTTGACTTTTGACTTCAAACCTTGTTAATTTATTCCAAAAATCCTTCTGGTTAATGATAATTATTGTAAGAGTAGTAATAGGGCGTTGTGCATCATGATTCCGATAGAGTTTCGTTACTTGGAGATGATGAAGGCTTGCAAGCTTGAGAGGGTTTTGGCAAGGCTTCAGTGCTTGAAGAAAGCTTCTTTATTATTATTATTATTATTATTATACAAAATCATGAAAAGTCATAAAAAGTAAATTGCAACTCAATTTTTCTTGAAGTGAAAACTAAGAAAAATCTTACACTGGTTTTAAGGTTTTAACTTTTAAGTTTATCCTATGTCATAGTAAGCTTACCATTTATTTCTACATGAGATGATTTGAAGACTAGCCCACATTTCCAAACAAAGCCTCATCTTTATTTTATTTTTTTCTAAAAATTAAATTTTTTATATTTTCGGGTCGTTTTTATATGATGATGTTAAAAATAATTTTTAAAAAATAAAAAAAATTATTTTAATATATTTCAAAGTAAAAAGTATTTTGAACCGCAACTGCAATCATATTTCCAAACCGGCTTTAAAAAATGTTCAATCTCCCATCAAAATTAGAGCCATTGTAGTCTAATAGTAAATTTGAATTTTTGATCCAAATCAACCTATTAAATAAAATAATCCTAATACATAAGAAATTTTTTTTTATATATACATACCCACCTAGCACATCAATAGAAACTTGGGGTCCAATTTCAAACTCTAGATGGGATTTGTAGGATGAAAATGCTAGTGTCATAAAAAAAATTGTAAAAGAGATAAATCAAATCCAACTTAAATAACAATAATATAGAAAGAAAGAAAAACCTACAATATTGGCCTAGGTCCTAAATATGAGATAACAATAACAACAATAATATAGAAAACCCTACAAAATAATTAATTTAAGATACTAGATGTGAAATGGGTTAGCCTTACTTTTTATTCAATGGCTTATTAATTTGAGAAGCATAAATTGTCGGTTAGCCTCCACGTGATCCTTGACTTTTGTTTGATGGTTTATTTCTATATGAAAAATAAAATCATATTATAATAATATCTCAATCACCCATTTACACACACACGCACGCAAGAATGAAAAGCACAAGGGATTTCATTCTACCTCTCCATACAAAATACTGTTTACTAGAATTATGTTTTTTTTCTTTATTTTTTTAATTTCAATTTAATCCTTTAACATTAGTTTTATTATCGATTGAATTTTTTTTTTCAATTTATTTTTTACGAGGTTATCTTGATTTTATGACCTATATCGCGAGTTTGATGATTTGACTTCGTGTTTTTTTCTAATTGATTTTTTTTTTCATTTTTATCCTTAAATATTGAGTTTATTGAGAATTATATTTCATGATTTGTTTTGAATTGCTTTCTATAAGGTTATTTTCGTCTCATGACTCGAGTCACGAGTTTGACGAGTTAACTTGAGTTGACTCGAGTCCTTTTTTTAATCGAATATTTTTTTCAATTTCATCTTTTAACATTAAGTTAATTAGAAATTAAGCTTAATAATATGTTTTAATTTGCTTTCTATTGAATTATCTCAGTCTCATGACCCGGGTCGCGGGTTTGGCAGGTTAACTCGTGTTGACTCAAGTAATATTTTTGTTCTTTTTTTAAAATGATTTTTTTTAATCTCATCCTTCAATATTAGGTTTATTGGAAAACATATTTGATAATTTATTTTGATTTTCTTTCTATGAGTTATCATGGTCTCATGATCTTACAAGTGGATTGGTAGGTTAACTCAAATTGACCCAAATCGATCCAATATGTTGTCATCTCAATATTTATATAAAAAAAATCATCTTGAATATTTATTTTGAGTCAAAATAAGTTTTTATCGGTCATCCGGGTTGCTTTTACACCCACCAAGTTGATCAGGTCACATTGAATCAATACTCATAAGGTTTAAAAAAATCTACTAGAAAATACATTAGCAACACCTAGATATTTTGTTATATTAAAAAAATTGATTTAATTCATAACGTAGTACGACCTTATAATTAAAAAAAAAAACTAAATATCATGTCCCATTTTTCAAGCACACGAATGCTTTTTAACATATAAAAATAAATTAAGATCCCTAAAACCAATTTTATTCAATTAGGTAAAATCATATTAATTTAATATAGAAAAATCACCAAAACTTCACACATCCATGTCAGGAATAACAACAATATTTAAGTTGAATTTGAATTGAAAGTTTAAGAATAAAATATTTAATTACCTCAATTAGAAGATTAAGGACTTAAACATTAAAAAAAACATGCACTAAATTGAACAAGAATGAAGAAATTAGAATCTAAAGGAGTACATGTTTGTAAAGGAGTAAGTAATACTTTTGATGATGTTGGAACGAGGTTGGTCTAAGTGGCATTAGAATCGTCCAAGATGGACAATGATTATGGGCTGATGAGTCCTTAAAAAGGTGATGTGTAAATGAATCGGGGTGACACCAATGAGGAAGAGAGAGAGAGGATTGTTCTTTAAAGGTTTGAGTTGGTTCGTCCTTATATGTTTTAACATAGTTATTAAACTCGGACTAGCTTGGCAGGTCAACTCGGGACCCGGTCGACCTGGTGGCTAGACCGGTCTAGGTAAGGCAAAAGACCGGAATGAGCAAAAACTTGACAAAACACGGTTGACCCATGACCCGGCAAAACCCAGTTGAGACCTGTTTTTTTTTCAAATATGTTTTTTCTCCTAGCTAGAGGCCCTTCTTTTTTTATATTTTTTAGTTGGTTATTAACTCTTTTCAAGGTTCACTATATAAATATTAAAATAATATTTTATTTTTTCAATGTGGGATTTGAACCCCTTTAGTATATATACTCTATGTTCACAAGAAAAAAATTATGTTTTTTAATGTCGGATAAAAAACCTTTCTGGTTTAAGTACTTCAACTTAAAAGGATAATATACTAACATAGCATCTTTTCAATATGGGATAAAAAACATTTTGAAATAATCTTTTAAACTTCATTATTTATAACATATATAGTCTATATTCACATGGATTATTACTTAATTTTTTCATATGAAATATTAAAACTTTAAATGTTTTTCTTGATTGATCTGGGTCAACCCATATAACCCCGAACTTGGCTTCTTGGTCGAATCAACCCTCAAATTGGGTTTAATAACTATGGTTTTAACTGTGTAAAAGGATCTTTAATGGCAAAAGCCATTTAGAAAAGCTAAATTGTTGATATAACTTTTTGAATAATGTACATATGGTTTTTTTTATGTGCACTCTAATGAAAAAAATATTTTAATAACTCATTTGTATTCTAATATATTTAATATTAATACTTTTAGCTTTTTGAGAAAAGTTTAAGTGATGAAATAATGTTTTGGCTATTTTGATAGATATGTAAGAAATGATTTTTTTTTACATAAAAGTCATTTTGGCTCTCTCATTGAAGCTGTAAAATCAAGTAGAAAAAAAACTAAAAAATTAAAAAAAAAATTCTCTCCCATTGAAATTGCTCTAAGAAGGTAGTGTCTGTAAAGCCCTAAATTAGTCATTCTAGAGTTTTTTTTTCATTTTTTTAATTGAAAAAAGCTTGAAGCATAGACAAGCCTAGGTCATTCTCTCTCTCTTTTTTTTTATGATATTTTTCAAATCAATTGAGTAAAAAACTCGATTTGTAAGGGTTTGAAGGGTTATTAAGTAATTTGGTGTTACCATGTGCTTTTCCTAATTGGTTTTTTTTTAAAAAAAAAATTGTTAACCGTGGATGTTCGGGTCATCTTATGCGCGTCTCGGCTAATTCCCTAAGGCCTTGAAGTTAATGACCATGTAAGCCTCAGATGGCCCTAATGTTTGTGGCACTTAAATTGGTGATCTCTGAAGATCAAATTTAAAATCTGATTAATTAAGTTACACCTTTTAAAATTATTAGTTTATTTTTATTTTATGGGATTTGGTGTTAATGACTTGAGATTTTTTTTTCCTTGCAGCAATGTGGCTTTGGAGCCACTATCCTATTCACCATTAACTATATTATTCACCATTAACTATACGAAGGCAAACTAAAAGATAGGCATTTTATTGTAGCCATTTCATTGCTCACCGAGAAAGAAGATAATTATCACTAGGTATCGAAATGTTTTTGTCCCTATAAGTTTTTTATTTTTATATCTTCGGTCTCTATATAGTTTTTGGTGTTAACATTTCAATGCTAAAAATTTATTTACTCACATTTTACTTTTAAGATGAGAAAATAGCCACACAAAAAAAGGAGTTATTGTGGATTGCATTGTTCCTCTACAATGCTATTTTCATTATTCATTAGGTATGGAAATGTTTTGATCCCTATAAGTTTTTATTCTTACATCTTTGGTCCTTATAGTTTTTTGTGCTAACATTTCAATGCTAAAATTGTATTTACTCACATTTTACTTCATAAAAGTTGAGAGGAGAGAGTGGCTTATAAAAAAAGGAGAGAGAAGGCTTTTATTTGACTACATTTTAAATATAAAAAAAGGCTAGCATTGATGTTAATGAGGAAAGACAAGTTCAATAGAAATGATTTGGACATTTAATTATGTGAAAAGGTAAATCAAGGCTCGAGAAAATTTGTTATTCAATTTGATTTTAAAATTTTAGACTGATTAAAAAGTGTCTTGGAGTTATAAATAAGGTTATTGAGATAATTAAAATATTATTTTGATGTTTTTATATGAAAATATGTTAAAATTTAAATTTTAAAGTTCTAATAACTCGAACATTTATTTTCAATGATCAGAATTAGTTGTAGTGGATGACATGTCGTCTATTAGATAAATGACATTGACTTTTTTATAAGCTAGGTGGTGGGCCTGACTTTCTAGGTCTAGAAACATCTTATTTTTTTAAGGCTAATCATGTCAGTTTAGCTTTGCAAATCTAGACAAGTCTAGGCTTGGATTCTTTTGGCATTTTATTTTTTTATTTAATTATTTATGTTTAGAATAAATTTTTTAAAATAAAATTATTAAAATGATATTTAAGAAATCATCCTATGATTCCAAAATTTTTAAATCAGATTAGAGATTTTTATAGTAATATTAGTAATTACTTTATGAATGATTATATATTAACCTAATATGCAAGGTTTTTTTTTTAATTACTCCTAAATATCTGATAATAATAAAATATATATTTGATTTTTTTATTATAAATTTTTTATATAGTTTCTTAAATTAATTATCTTTTCACATAACCATCTATAAATTATCAATACATGATTGTTTTTGGATTGAACCTTGCTTTTTTTATCAAAATAAGTTTTTGTTTGAAAAATTATGCTTCTAGTAAAGAGAAACATGTTTTTTTTTTATAAAAACAAAAAAGAAATTCACGAATAAGGATGGAGTATTTAATTAAAAAATATTTTTTCCTCTCTAATTTAATTCATCGGATTCTTATGAATATTTATTTTAATTGTCTTTAAATCTTTAAAAAGATATGTTTTTTAAAAAAAAAAACAAAAAATAATTACATGAATAAGAAAAACGAATCTTGAATAAAGAAATATTATTTTTTTCAGAATTAAATTGTTAGAATTCTTTTAAATATTTACTTTAATCTCTATTAAATTAAATAAAAATAGATTTTAAAAATAGCACAGTGAAATCACATGGGCATAATGGAGATAGCTTTATTTTAATTTACTTTCATAACTAATAAAATGAAATGACACCCTTTTGATTTTGCCATTTTTTTTTCTTATCTCTCTACAAGTTTTCCTTTAACAATTGATTTGGATCTCATTATATATATGTTTTGCTATTCTAAAAAACAAAAAAAATTACATTTCTCTGACTAAGCATATTTTTTATTTTGTATTTATTTTTTTTATTATAAAATACAACCAAGAGCTAGTAAAATATCAAAAAGGCTATCAATCAAATATATATCAAAATGCCAGGGATATATTTTGAAAATGTTAAGCTACGAAAATATAATTAATTCTTTTTATGTTTTTATATCGTGTTAATATTAAAAATAAATTTTTTTAAAAAATATTTTTTTAATTTATTTTCAAGTGAAAAACATTTTAAAAAATAATAACTACCACGATGTTAAACTTTAAATTAAATTAGATAAGTAAACATATAGTAGGTGGGTCAATGATAAGAGTTTGGAACCAAGGGGGTTTGCTTTTCCTATGTCCTCAGGTTCGAGTCATGTGGTTGCTAATATAATAGTCACTGGAGGCTTACGTGGTCGTTAACTTCAGGGCTTGTAGGATTAGTTAAGGTGCGCACAAGCTAACCCAAACACCTGCATTAATTAAAAAAAATTAAATAAGTAATTTACAGAAATTATTAGTTTACCTTACCAATAAATATTGTGTCAATCACTTATTATAATAATTAATATCATTTTACAGAATAATTCAATTAATATTTATCAGAATTAAAAATAAACACTTCAAATATCTTCATGAAAAAGAATTAATATGACATGACAAATACAGAACTTAACGATATTAATCAATTTTATATTCTTTGTTTATATATATACATAAAACTTGGTACCAAGCAAGAAGAATCGTTGCCATAACTACAAGGGCAAGCACCTAAGGTAACGGCAGCTTTAACGCCTGACTTGACTGTCTCGTTAGTCTATCCGTCCACCAGAATTCAAAAACTAAAATACTAAAATATTAGAGCGGGCATTTGAATTTGAATTTACATAACGGCCAAAAATCACTTTGTAGCTTGTCCTCCTCCTCCTCCTCCTTAATTAATTCTTTTACTCTTACCTTACAGCTTCACCCTCTCCCAAAATGGCTTCTCTAGCTCCAGGAATCCTCTTAAAACTCCTCCAATCAATGAACTCAGCTGCCCGCGTCACCGGCGACCACCGATCCCCTCTTCTCCAAGTAATCGGCATCGTCCCTGCTCTCGCCGGCTCCGATCTCTGGCCTAACCAAGGCTTTTACGTCCAACTTTCTGACTCTCTCAACTCCACCTACGTCTCCCTCTCCGAAAGCGATACCGACCTTATCCTCACGAATCGCCTTCAGCTAGGCCAATTTGTTTATATAGATCGCTTCGATTTCGATTCTCCTGTCCCTAGGGTTTCTGGAATCCGCCCTATCGCTGGCCGCCACTCCTTTGTCGGTACTCCAGAACCTCTCATTGCCCGAATCTCAGCTTCCAAGAAAGAGTTTGTGATTCAACCTGTCGCCGACTCCGAATACTCTGTGGATCCAATTGCCGTCTACTTATCCAACAACAAAAAATTCGACGAATTTCCAAGAAATGATCATAATAAGAAAGGCGAAGTGACGGCTAAAGTTACCAGACAAGCGCTTGCACCTCGAGATAATGTGATGGTGGATGAAACTGCTACTGCTAAGAGATTTTCATCTCCGGCTACTGCTAAGAGATTTTCATCTCCAGCTACTGCTAAGAGATCTGTTTCGGTTGGGAAGAAAAATGCCGCTTTGGTGGAGAGGGATCCTTCTCCTGCGGCCAAAGGGAAGAGATCAGCATCTCCAGTGCCGTCCAAATGTATGGTTCCGAGCTTGCTGGCTGCCAAGGAGGAAAACAGGAAAGTTGCAAGGGAGCCAGCAATTATTGTTCCATCCAGGTACAGGCAGCCATCTCCGAGTGGGAGGAAGCAGCCTTCTCCCAATGCTCGAAGGGCTTCGATTTCTCCAGGGAAGAGGCTTTCTGGAGTGAAGCTTTCACCTGCTGTCTCGGACTCTGTTGGAAAGAAGAAGATTGCAAATATTGTCGCTGGGATTTCAAAAGTTTCAGAGGCGCTTGTTGGGTCTGCGAAGAGTAGTAGGAAGAATTGGGATGAGATACCAGCTGCGGTGGGTTCAGGGGAGATGAAAGAGAAGGGTGAAGCCAAGAAGAAACCAGATCTGCAAGCGATTTTGCGGACTCAGGTAATTTCCTATCTTACTTTTTCAACGTTTCGTAAGAAGCCTATGTTGAAGAGACTTCTTTTCAATGATGCCTATTACCCATTTCAGTTGTAATACTCTGCCCTTTGCAGTCTTGCTAGTATTACTGAGCTTTTACTTCCAAAATTGGTTGTTTTTAGTTCATTCAGAGAGGCAATGCTGAGGCTTTTCTCAGTCCAGAATCTGACTTCACAAGATGATATTTTCTTGAAATTGCAAGCAGCATTCCTGAAAAAACGGTGGCTTTGGTAGCAGAATGTCCCCCAATACAACTATTTCATTTAATTTTAGGATTCAAACGTGGGGAAGCATTGTTTTGATGCTCTATGAATGGTAGCTGCTCAGGCCTAGTTCAGTGGCTATTCTCCCAGTTCAATCAATAATTTACTTCTGAATTCGTATTTGCTATATGGAATATATTTTCCAAAATACTCTTGGTCCGTCAACTCCCTTTAACTACTTACACCTTATGCTTTTGCACTGCCTTCTGTTCTATGTTTTCGATGTGAAGATAGATTGATTTATTTCATTTTAGGTTTAGGTCTGACCTTGCGTTGGTTGTTTCCCAGGCTGCCCTGTCTAGACGTCTAAGTGACGCAAACAGCCGACAATCAAATCAAGATGAGACTTCGAGTTATGAGAAAACAAAACCCAGTTCACCGGAAGGGTGTCTAGATAATAAGAACCCAACCTGTGCTGCTCTTGGATTCGTTGTACATGAGAAGAAATGGACTGATGGTAGTGTTCCATTAGATGCGGTCTCTTCAGAACTTGCAAAGTTTGGAAAGGTAAGAATAGCATTTAGGATGGATTATTTCTTTCATCCATTAATGAAGCAGAAATTTCGTTTGCCTTGGCAATAGCAGCAATGTATTTATCAGATTACTGGCAATTAGGCAACCTTGTGACAGTGATTGGGTAATGGAAGCAAAAGTGAAAAAACAAACACACTCTAAATATTGACCAAGTCATCTCTGAATTAGCCACGTACATTACATGAACAAAAAAAAAAGTTTTTTCACATGATGACTAAATGCAGGAGGCTATGGAAAGGAGGGCTCTTGCTTCAACTGCTGCAGCTGAAGCATTGGAGGAAGCAATTGCTACGGAGTCTGTTGTTAGGAGTCTCAGGTAATGCTACTAGGGTGCATTTCTTTCTTGCACGTGCTCGCGCATGCACAGCTACAAACACAAACACAAACTTGTATAGATACATGGAAACTCATTTTTTTGTTCCAGGTTCCCGAGAACATTATAAGGTCACCTTAATGTTGCGTGCCACCATTAAGTTTTCATTCTATTTTTAACACAGATGCTGCATCTAATCATAACTCAACCCTATCTGTCAATCGCAGCATATTTTCAGAACTTGCTTCTTCATCCAAGGCTGGGAACCCTTTACCCACAATTGATCAATTTATCTCAATTTATGATGATGTTGTAAGATATAGTTCAACTGCTGAATCATTCGCTGCTAGTCACTGCTCTGATCATGATACGACAGCAACTGAGAAATCAAAATCTGCTTCTTTATGGGTAGAAGCTGCCTTAGCTACTGATCTTGAGATTGTTTCTCTTTTGAGCAATCAGAAGAATGAACCTCCAACAGCTCTCCGAAGAAGTTTGTCCAAGAGACCACCTCAAAAGGCCAGCTCGTTGCCAACATTTGATCCTATTGTTGGGGTTTGGACAAGGGGCCATGGAATGAAGGAAACGGTAGAACTCTCTATGAAGTTGCAGGTTGAGATGCAAATGTGGTTTGTGAAGTTCATCGAGGAGTCCCTGGATGCTGGTTTTCGGGTGTTAGGGGAGTGTGCTAATAATGGAAGTAAATCATTGCCCCTTAACTCTAGCTCAATTGCAGCTGTCCTGTCCCAGTTGAAGAGAGTCAATGAATGGCTGGACCGCGTTGCATTGAAAGGTGATGAGCTTCTGACAGGAAAGATTGATAAGCTGAAGAAAAAAATTTATGGATTTGTCATTCAGCATGTTGGAACTACATTCGATAACTCCTCCACCCCTGTCTAGTATCTCTTCTTTGTTTAAGTTCCGCTTAAACATAAACCCCATGCTGCCTTCTCTTTCCTTTGCCCACCTGATCGGTTCTTAACCATAATATTATCTTCTTATAACAATTTGCATTGCATCATTTTCATGGATATTGACTTGGAAAAGTATTATTGCAATTTATTTTTTAATTTAACGTCTTTAAATTTACTTATATTTTTAAATCTCCTTCATGTTTTCTCCCTCTTTGCAGCGTTTCCTTTTGGATTTTTGCTAATACATATGCGAATTCCCTCCCTGCCCTGCATGTAATTAGTTATCCTTGTTAAGACCATGGTTTTCGATCACTCAATTTTAATTGTAGATAAAGGACTAGTTCCATGTCTCTTGTTTTATATGATACTGAACTTTCCAGAATGAGCCGCAATTTCACTTAATTTATTATTTGCTTGGTCCTAACGGCACAACAAACCTGAGGCCACTTTTTTTCTTTTTTTTTTGGATAAAATATTTGGATTCAAGAGTATTTTTTATTTAAAAATATAAAAATTTATTTTTTAAAAAATTTATTTTATTTTTTACATTATTATATTAAAATTATTAAAAAACACTAAATTTTTTTTATTAATTTTATATTTTTAAAATTAAACATATCCAAACATAATTTTTATAAACAAATAGTGTCGTAATCACTAATGAAAAATCAATTAATAACTTTCTATTGTTTTATGAACTCTCCATTGTTTTATGGGCATGAATGCATAGTAAATTTGACAATAATAATTATAAAATTATTAAAATGTGTAAAATTTTATAAGATTTGATGAGGAATAAAAAACAATTATAAGTATATATAACTATATACAATATTTTGTTATTCCAACTTATAACTATAGATAAAGGTGTTTATGTAAAAATATCCTCGTCCTCTAGAATTCTTGTACTAAGTTTTTCCTTGATCAAGTCTCAAACAAATCATTTAAATTTGAAGTTATGTATTTACAAAAATTATTTTTTCAAACCTGAAATGAAATGATAATTTAAGGAATAAATTTATTTTCATGATATGTCCCATGAAGACTAAACCTCAAAGAAAATTTTTGGATATGGTTTGGATTTTATACCTTTACCTTTCTTTTTTATTTAATTTAACACTATTATATTCTCTCATCTTTTTTTTTTATCTCATTCCATTTTAGACCACAAATATATTTAATTTAATTTTTTATTTAATTCTAAAACTGATTTTATCTTTATTGGGTCCACTTTTATCTATACTTTTTTTCAATCTCACCAAACATTTTTAACAATTCATCCCTTTACCTTTTCTTTACATCCTTAACACTCCATCCTTAAATTTTATCCCTTCATCATTTTTCCTCCAAAAATATCATCCATATCAAACATAACCTATGTATTATGTAATTATAAGTTTCTCATTACATGTAAATACTCATCACTCTTTTCACAAATTCTAAAAGTCTAATGCATATATGATGATTTTGATAATGATAAGGGAAATATGAAACTTAAACTAATAGAACAAGTATGGAAATATTACTATCATCTTTATTTACAAGTATAACCTGTGGTTTGATCACTAATTTGAGCCATTCACCGTGAAATGATTTATCGATTAAATGGAGGTGATGGCTAATTGTAGCTTTTTAGATTGTGGAAGATGTTTCAATACTCGATGTTAAATTTTAGTTTAAGTAGATGTTCTTTTTTATATAAGATTGAGACTTTTTATTTTCTTGTTGGAACAACTTTTCTTTTTAAGAATCATGTTAGGACAATTTATTTAGGTATTATATTGTAGATGAATATCTAAAAATGTTTTTAAAATATTTTTATGTTGTTAAATTCATTTGGTTATTGTTAATGATATGAGTTATATGTTAATAATGTTTTTGTCCATATATGGTTGTCGTTAATGCATGTGGCACACAAACATTTTTCATATAGCATATTGACATAAATTTATTGAATAATTTAAGCATTATAGCAAGGCATTTAAAGAATTCATGGCATACATAATGATTTATCATGTATTCATCAAAACTATATCAAATCAATGTTTTATTATTGACATATAACATATTGCTTAATTAATAATATCAATACTCAATGTTTATGTTATTATCAAAACATCATGAAAAACTTTAATAAATCATCATCGTAGTCATAAAGCTAATAATCTCTTTTTTTTATGAGGACAAAAACATTGATGCAATAAGCATATAATAAAACATAATAAAAGCATGTTCAATATATGCATCTCAAACTTCATATAATAAAGCATGTCAAGTATATTAATGTATGCATCTCAAAACTTTCCTCTTTTTTTTTTTTTTTTGTTATTAGGCAAAAGGTACATAAACTTTTTCCCCTTTATATAAGACATGTTTTATAAAAACAATTTTCTCTCTTTTGTTTGAAAGATTCTCTCCCCTTTTCTATTTAGAAAAAAATACCCCCATAATTTGTCTTAGAATATATTTTTATTATTTAAAATTTTAATGTCAATTAAAAGTGAAGTTCTGAAAAGCATATGCTAAAAGATGGTTAAAAAACATCTGATGCCAAATGAAATTTATGTTTTAATCATAAATTTTTTTAAAATATCACTCCCTTTAATAAAATAACTCCCCCTAAATAAAGCAATTTGCACATATATATTTTTTCTAAATATAAAGGTGGAGAATCTTTCAAATAATTTGTGTTATATGCCCCCCTTAAAAAAATAATTCATCCAAATTAGCATAGGTAGATCATCACTATCTAATACATCATTCATAAAACAAAAAAGTCATTCAAAACATTAAATTCATCATTCATCACACAAAAATGTATGAAACATCAAATTCATCATCAATACAATCATGAAAACAAAATACAAAAGATGTTCGTAAAAATAAAAATACAAATATTCATGAACAATATGAATTAAAGAGTTAATTATTGTTGTCGCCTTCATTCATAACGTCATCGATATCATCTGCATCAAGTCCTTCGATATCACCACTCAAGTGGTCGAGTTGCATCCAATGATACATGGTATTAACTCTTATATGGATACCTACAACTCTTCTATCTACCCTTCTTACATCTTAATGCAACTCCATCATATCTCCATGAAAGTCACTTATTTGTATAAGAGTCTCACTTTACATATCATGAATGGATTGCAAGGTGATCAATGGAACACTTGATGAACCTTCTTCAAAGGTTGATTGAAGTTGATGTAAAGGCATAGGTTGTTAGTCTCTTATCGAGGATCGTTGTCTTGGACCTAGTTCTAATTTTCTAGCACTATGTTCCTTAGAAGGATCATAAATCTAAGTTTCATCAATATAAATCATTCTTAATTCCTTTAATTTTGTAGCATTATAGTTATGGTCTCTTCTAATGTTATGATCGTCCTTATAGTCTAACACATTCACATCAAATATAATAAGGATTTTAGTTAAAAATAACTTTATACACTAAGGCTCTTATTTACCTTTTTTTAATTACATTACTCATGTGTTTTAAAAATAAATAGGCTACATCAAATGGCTTTCCATCCACTATACAAGCCATTATCCACAAATCCAAAAATTTCAACTATTATTTATGTCCTCCTTTAAACAATGAAATCTAACTAACTATTGAATGCAAAATATACATTTCACAAGAGAAAAGCATTGCAATAGTTCCTTCTCCATCATATAAGATTCTACCAAATATCAAAGGGAGTTGGGGTACTTGGTGCCTCAATAAATTGATGGGATACATATGTTCTGGTAAAATCTCTCATAGGTATCTCCAAGACTTGAGCTAGAACATTTAAATTCAACTCTATTTTAACATCGTAAACATAATTACTTATGTAAATATCATCTCTCTTCTCTTTAACACTTAGATTTGCATAGAACATCCTAATAGAATTCTCATAAAAGATATCATCTATGCTAATCACATCCTTCTAACCAATGTTCTCAAAATAATTAACTACATTCATTCTTCCAAATCATCTCAATCCATATACCTTGGTAAAGCAACATGCCTAGTTTTAAAGTCATCATTATATCTCTTCTCAGCGTCTTCAAAGACAAAGAAATTGTTGTCAAATCTTTGAAAACTTCTCCTTCATGGAGTCTTCACTCTAGGCATTGTTCTTTCAAATGGAATTTCAAGAAATACAAGTTTGGGTTTTCGATTTTGTGGGTGCTTGAACACAAATTTAGTTGATTCTAAGGTGTTTTGAGTTAGGATTTAGTGTTTAATAGAAGTATGGAACCCTTAGTGATGATTTTGAGGGTTTAGGATTTATATAAATAGAGATAGGGGTTGTAGAAATTGAGAGGAGTCGAGTTTTAGAAGAGAGAAATATAGGTGCAGTTTATATACTATACAAAATGGTTTGGCCATTTTGAGAATCGTGATTTTTTGTGTTTTCACTTGTTTCTTCCATGATTCAAACTTAGTTGATACTAACCATATTTTCGCATATAAGTGGTCATATAAACCTAAAAAATCCACATCAAATGACTCGAATATTGACAATTTATTGATTTTTAGATTGGTCAAGTTTTAACACATATATGCACAAATAAATGAAAGTATAAAGTTCAAGTTTAAATGTCACTATCATGCTTCTAGTGTGTCATATAAATAATAACTAAACTAAGATAAATTAGCTAAGATTTGGATCATTAACCTCTAGTAGTAGTTTTTTATGAAGTTGAATGACATCACCATAGATTGTTGAAAGACTTGTTCATGCTTCCAAAAACCTTGTGGAATAGATCCTATTGGTGATTGGTGATGATAGTCGTATTATAGTTGAAATCTTGGCATTGGCTTCATATTCGCTTAACCTCTAAGTATCTGGTACACGTTGCTCTATGGTTTTGTGTATTGTTGAGATTGATACACATTTCTTCTTGGTCATTGGTTGATATTTTGGACCATATGATTTATCATTTCAAAAGACCTTGTGCTTATAGGTTTTGGTTGTTCTCTCATTTAATACCTTTGGGGTTGAGGCCTTAAATGTTATTGTGGCATATTTCTCTTCACATTGATGTTGATGAATGAAGATTTAACATTTTTGCTACCACCATTCTTCCAATGCAAATTTCTTTCAACTTGGTATTTTTAGAAGTAAGGCTTTTCTCACCTTTGCTATTGATTCTTTTTTCGCAATTTGCCTCATAATTATTGATTTTGGAATTAAAGACTTGCTTGTCCATGACTTGTGTTTCTTTTTTGTTGGAACACTTGCCTTGCTTCTATATTCCTAGAATTCATATGAGAAGCATTTTTAGATACCATTTTAATATTGAGTCCTTGTTTGTTAGGAATTGTACCTTTCAGTACCCATAATATATTTTTAGGAATGCTATTTTTCTTTAATCTATATTTATGTGATAAATGGCTTTTCTTGTTGCAAAAATCACATGTAGAAAAACAACTATACATGAAAGATTGATTAACATGCTTATTCAATTTTTGTTTTTCTACACAATTAAAACCTAAACCACTTTTACTTAGGCTCTTGTTTTGTCCTCTTAATAAAAAAATCCAAGTCATCTCTACCTTGGGTAAAGTTGGCTAAAGTTGAAGTTAAGTTTTTAACTTGTTTTCTAAGAGCATCATTTTTATTTTTCAAATCCTTTAAATAAAAGAAACAACTAGCAATACCACATAATGATTCATTTACTTAAGTCAATTTATTATATTTTTCAAGAAAATCATTATTTTTTTGTTATATTTTCATGTATATTTTCCAAGTTTTTATTAGTCTTTTTATACATCTTGTTTTTTTATGTAAGTCTTCAAGGTAATTAGGTCATCAAAACTCATATTGACATCTTCATCTTGTTTAATGGAGTTTAAGCTAGGTTAGTGTATATCATCTTCTTCATATACTATTGTTCTAGAAAAATCTAGTTCACTGATGTTCATGATCTTTAACTCTAAGATGGTTAAGTCATATAGCAAAAGCATAAACTCTAATACCAATTATAGGACCCTAGAGGGATAGTGAACCTAGAAAGGGGTGAATTAGGTATACAACGTAAAGCCACAAATTAAAAACTTTTTACCTAAAAACATGCAATTCTATATACTCAAGCAAAAGTGGAAACAATTAACAATATAAATGTGGTAATTAAAGAGTGAAAGTTTAGAGAGAGAGCACCAAGTTTTATAAAGGTTTGTCAAATCACATACTCATTTTCTTGAACTTTCATTCAAGAGTTTCACTATCTCACACCGATCTTTTTAGCAGGTGAGATCAAATCTTTACACGATCTTTTTACAGGTGCAGAACCAAACCTATTTCTTTTGTGGGCTTAGGATCAAATTTTTATCCCTAATTTTTTTTGCGAGCTAAAGACTAAAAAACCTTTCACCAATACTTGTTAAATGACAAGTATTAAACCATTCATAATTTTTTTTAAAAGACTTCCCTAAGTGTTTAGAGTGTCACTTACACTTTCCACAATATACTCTCTTAGAAGAGTTGATTAGAATAACAATTAAGCTCCACACTTGTTTTGATCAAGTGAACGGCTATTTATAGGCTTTAAAAAGAAATTAGCAATTGGACATAGTGTTTTGCCCATTAGAGAATCAGTTATATTGTTTTTAGAATCGGCCAGACCATCTTGAATTACCTCTGGAATTTTTCCAGAAATGAACTAGCTATTTTGAGAAACGATTGGACTGTTTTGACTACTGTCTTGGTTTTGTCCTATTTTTATGTTTTGGTCTTTTCTTGATTTTCTTTGGTTCTTTTGGGTTTGTTTAGGTTATGTGGGTATTACAAAGTGTCATAAAACAAGTCGAGTGCTATTTGGAAAAACACTACTACAAAATCTAGATCAGTGAAGTCGATAACCGTTATATTTACAAGTTCTTCGTCCTTGACCTTCGCGAATTCTTTCCTTACTTTTTTGACGATTTCTTAAATGATATAAACGTGTCTAAATCATCGTAAAGATGTGTGCAACACATAGCATATATATATGTGTGTGTGTGTGTTTGTGTGTTCTATATAATAACACATATATATAACACAACACACACACACATGTGTGTGTGTTGTGTTATATATACACACACATACAAAATATATACTTAAAACAAGATTAATGCATATGGCACACAAGCATGTTTCGTATAGCATATTGGCATATATTTATTAAATCATTTAAGCATTATAACAGGGCACTTAAAATCTTCATGGCATACATCTAAACTATATCAAACCAATGTTTTATTGTTAAGATATAACATATTGCTTAATTAATAATGTCAATATTCAATGTTTATGTTATTATCAAAACATCATGAAAAGCTTCATTAAATCATCATCGTAGCTATAAGACTAAAAGATTACAATATGAGTTTTTTTTTATCTGGATTTTGTTATTGTTATGCTAGAATTTGTAATAATGGATATACATTGACATCACTATACACTTATACATACTCAAAATTCTTCACTAACATATTGGCATTGTTTAATTTACTAATAAAATATCATTTATATGCACATTTGGACACAACCTAATAATTATGTATTATGTTGCTTTCTTTAATAAATCAAGATCTAGTCCCAATAACTCTAGTTTACTTACTTATATTAAAGTTTGTGTTATGAGATATATACTGAAATAAGAGTGCTTCTATATTTATATATAATATTAAATTTTAATGATAAATTAAATTTCCCTAATTAAAATTAACAACACAATAAAAGAGGGGACGCTTATATTGTGCATAACCTCACAAAACACTATTCATTTTAATAGTGTTTTATTTTTAAAAAAAACCTATGATTTTTTTTAATTTTAATTTTATCTTTCAACATTTAGTTTGTTAGGGATTGAGTTTTATGATTTCTTTTGATTTGTTTTATATAGAGCTATCCCAACTTCATGACCTAAGTTGCGAGTTAAGTGAATTAACACATATGACTCATGCTTTTTTTTAATTGGCTTTTTTTTTCAATTTTATCCTTTAGTTTTTTTCTTGATTATGAATTAGTTTTCATTATTTGTTTTGATTTACTTTCTATGAGGTTATTTTGGTCTTATGACTCAAGTCACAGATTTGACGGGTTACCCTTAGTTGACCTGGGTAATTTTTAAATTGATTTTTTAATTTTTTTTCCTTTAATAGTGTGTTGATTGAGAATTGTGCTCTATAATTTGTTTCAATTTGTTTTCGATGGGATTATCACAACCTTATGACCCAGGTTACGAGTTTGATAGGTTAACTTAGGTTGACTCGAGTTATTTTTTTTATTTGCTTTTTATGAGGTTATCATGATCTCATAACCTGAGTCATGAGTTTGGTCGGTTTATTCAGGTTGTTTTTTAATTGATTTTTTTTCAATTTCATCCTTTAACATTAGGTTGATTAAAAATTAAATTTTATAATTTATTCCAATTTGCTTTCTATGGGGTTATACCAGTCCCATGACTCAAATCACAGGTATGATATATTAACCTGAATTGACTCAAGTTATTTTTGGATTTTTTTTTTAATTTCATCCATTGACATTATGTTGATTTAAAATTAGGTTTCATAATTTGTTTAGATTTGTCATTTATGAAGAAAGGGAAATCGTGTATAAAGAGAGGGAAATCGTGTTTAGTGAGAGAAAGAGAGTTTTTAATTTGTCATTTGTAAGTGTTTATGATATATTATATATGCAGGT
The DNA here is from genome assembly GCA_015852605.2 of Populus deltoides. Lineage (NCBI taxonomy): Eukaryota > Viridiplantae > Streptophyta > Magnoliopsida > Malpighiales > Salicaceae > Populus > Populus deltoides. Next base: position 7,876,964 of record CM027587.2, read on the forward strand.
AGTTTAGTTATTTAATCTAATTTGAAAATTTGTGTTGGCCTAGAATGTAAATTGTAATATTCAAAAGAATAAAGATAAAATGAAAAAATAACTAAACTACAAAATAATCAAGGTAATTTTTTCTAGTAAAAATAAAATTGAGAATTACATAAATGAAAGGATGAAATAAGGTGTCTAGGTAATCAAGAGATTAAAAGGAAACAAAATGAATGTTAAGGTTGACTTGATTAAGAGCAATTTCTATAGATATTTGAAGTCATTATAATAGTAGTGTGTTCATATAAATATTCTTACTACATAAAAAATAAAAAGCCTTAGTGTTTCACTATACACCTAAACACATATTATTGAGGATTGAAATAATAAAATGATCATTTTGCCCTTCTCAAACAAAATCATTTACATAGTTATTAAGGGAAAAACAATCTTTTCAATTGGGTTCATTTATTATTATCATATTAATCGATGACAAATTATTCCTTTCATATTTTAGATGCATAGTGAAATGACTTGCATAACCCTTAAAAGCAAAAAACAATTGTGGTACAAGAGTTTTGGGTCTTTTAATGCTTTGGTTGCATAGTGAAATAATTAAATTTACCTTAAAAGCAGAAAAATCAAAACTAACATCTAGGTAATATATATATATATATATATATATATATATATATATATATATATGGTTTTTTAGTTATAATAAATTTGAAAGAGGAGCAATTCATTCTTTTAACAAATATAAAAAAATAAAAGTGATTGGTGCATAGTGTCCACGCTCTTTAGGTGGCACTCTTAACATTTCTTAGCTGTCAAATACGCTTTCCACGATAATGTTGGAAGCGCTGTGTCATCCTCTTCTTAGTGGTTAGGAGCATGTGCGTGGCAAAGCATCTATTGGGCTTTGATGAACTTTCTTTCCCCCCTCTTTTCTCTCTCCTTGACTTGGGTTTCATGCCAACTCTTCTAAAATATTAAATATGTCTTTCTAGTTTGTATTTGTATCAATTATGATTTTTATTTTTTTATTGCTATTTATTTTACTTTTGATGCTTTTTTAAGTTGATTTTTTTTATTTCACTCCTCAACATTTTGTTTCATTTAATTTTTGTATCTAATTTGGTCCTTATTTTTTCTATTGCTATTTTTGTTCAACTTAGTCCCTTGTTAATTTCTTTCATTTAGTTTTTATACCAGATTGGTCTTCATTGTTTTGTTTTTAAATTTTTAATGATTAGAGACTTTGCTTCGTGACTTTCTCGTGTTTGGCTTCAATTAGGTAATCTTGGTCTCATAATCTAGGTCAATGATTTTAAAGATTAGCCCGATTTAACTTTGGCTTTTAAACCTTTTTTTAAATTATTTTTTCTTTTCAATTTCATCCTTCAACATTAAGTGATTTGTTTTACTTTTCTTTATGTGGGGTTATACTGATCTCATATTTCGAGTCACGAGTTATGTCGCACGTCGGAAAAACCCCGCGCGGCGTCCTCACCCCTGGCGATGGTGGTTTTTCTCTCTGTTATTAGAATTGATTTTGTGGGAGTCGCCACCTAGTATTTAATTGAGTGTTACTAAGAAACCCAGGTTGACTAGTCTTGTCAGAGATTCGCGAGTAAGGGACTGGTTGTGGTTAGAGAAGGTATTAGCACCCCTAACGCACCCTACCTGAGGTAAGCTGCTTCGTGGCTGTGATGTGTTAAAGAAGTTTAAAAAATTTTGTCTTTTCATCCGATTTTAGAAATACAACTTCCGTACAAGTTTGTACTTTTACACCGTGATCCGATCAAAATATTAAATTCTTCTTTATTCTTTTGTCGTCTCATCATAAAAAATCCCTGAAATAAATACAAACATACATTTTTGTTTCTCTTTTTTTTCTTTTTCTTTTTCTTTTTTTTGTTGTTTTTTTCTTTTTTTCTTTTCTTTTTACATCCCCAATACAAATTATAATATTCAAAAAATAAATAAAAATTACATCAAATAATTCAAACTTTACAAAACAGTCCTCGAATAGTCTGAAATTGCAAGGGAACCCTTCTACACAGGAATTGGAGGCAGGAACAGCTGGCGGCGCGTGTTCCAACACGCCACCCACATCGGCGGCGGCGTGGTCTCACGCCACGCTTGCCGATGGAGACCAAAAATCAGTGGATCAGGAGTCTTCTTCTTCCCTGTCTTCCTCTGCCGGCGGTGAGAGTCACCGTCACCTACAAAAGCAAGAAAAACACACACAAAGCAATCGGTTTTAGTTGTTCTTTATTTTTTTCTATTCTGCTCTCGGGTTCTTCTCCCGGATCTGTCCCGTTCGGGTCTGCTACTATGGATTTCATCTCCTCCTCCCCTTGGGCGGCCACTGGCCGATGGTGGATCTGTGGCCGGGGCATGGAGATTGGAGGGGAAGCCGCCGTGGCCGGTTGTGGGGAGGGCTGCTTTGTGGTGCTCATTTGGAGGAGAAGAGGCTGAATCTGCAGCGCCACCGGAGGGAGAAGGCGATCGCCCGCTCGCTGTGGCTGGCGCCGCTTCTTCCTTTGCCACCGCCGGGGGGGAGGAGCCGGAGACCGCGCCGGTGATGAGGAGACGCCGCCTTTGAGGCGGAGTGAGGGAGGGAGGCTCGGGTGTCCACTCAGTTCGTCTCTTGTTCCTGCAACTGAGAGGGAAAAGAAGCTGTTGTGGTTCAAGGGCCACAGGAAAATGAGGGCTGAGTTGGGAGGAGGACGATCTGTTGAAGACGGGTTGTGTGGTGATCGGCTGGTGATGTTTTTGGTCAAGGAGAGGAGAAGAAAGTCCGGGTGCGGAGGGGGGCCGGCCTGTTTGGCCGAGAGTGAGAGCAACCAAAGGGAAGATGGCTGGAGCTAAAATGGGGGTCGGTTCGGTTTGTCTTTGGCAAAGAGAGGGGAAGTGGCCGGCTATGGGAGATGACCGGCTACGAGTTGAAAGGAAAACGAAGCCGCTGCCTCTTGGTTTTTGGCCAAGACAAATGAGCGGCTGAGAGGGAAGAAGAGGAACAGGGGGAACAGTCTTGTGGTGAGCGAGGCGGGGCGTGTCTTGTGCTCTCTGGTTGCGGTTTTGAAGATGAGTGAAAATGGGGGGAATGGTGATGGCTGGTTTGGCCGTGTGTGGGGGCGCTGGTTCTGGCTAAGGGAGAAGAATGGAAGGAGAAATGGTGAAGATCGGCTGCGGTTTTGAAGGGAAAATGGAGACTTTGGTCCGGTATGAGTTGATCTGTGAAGGGGATGACAGTGGAGAGGGGAAAGAAATGGTGGAACCAGCCGGGTCAGAAGAATGAAGGCCACCGGGGGGTTTTGTGCAGAGAAGAGAAAATTCTCTGTAAGGGGGGAATCGGGTGTGAAAGAGATAGGTTTAGGGTTTCTCTACCCTATTTTTTTTTCAAAAGTGCCCCCGTTTCTTAGCTGAAATTGAAGGCTATTTATAGGCAAAATAGTTTTTCGGGCTTCAAAACTGGTCCCTCAAGTTTTGTGTTTGGCCCCTAATTTCAATCAATTCACTTGGCAAAAATTAAATTGGGTCTCTTAAAATTCCAATCTTCTCAATTAAGCCCAAATTAGGCTCCCAAACTTAATTTTTCACCAATTAAGCCCCAAATAAAATTAATTTGACCCATTTAAAGTATAATTAAGTCCTTGCACTTAATTAAATCCTTCAATTGGACTCAAATTAATTCTTAAACATAATTAAAATTTAATTTGGCCCATGATTAAATCAAATTGGCCTATTAAAAATGTAATTATGTCATTGGACTTAATTTTTATGCAAATTCGTCCAATAATAATTTAATTTGACCTTGAATTTGCATTTTTCTCCATTCTTGGGCATAATGGGGTACAATTAGGCCTTGAAATTCCTTCAAAAATTGCAGCTTGATTTTCACCTATTTTTGCAGCCTTTCTTGGTCAGCTTTCTCCGCTTTGACAACCATTATTTTATTTTTTGATTTTTTATTTTGAAAAAAGTGAATTTTGGGGAATCACCCAAAATTGGGTGATGACAGTTGCCCCCCTCTTTACAATGCTTATGATAGAAAGTCTCGTAAGAGACTTTAAATAGTAAGCATTGTAAAGAAAAAAAAAAGGATGAGATACGATTTACTCATCTTGTTGAGGAATGATGAATCATCTTGAGGGCTAGAAAGCGCACTCAGAGTAAAAACTGGAAGATTTTTTTTTTTTGAAAACTCAAAGATTTTGAAATGGTCAAATTGTCATGGGTGACCTACCCAGCGAAAAACGCAAAGATTTTTTACAGAGATGAAAAATATGATGATTTTTCAAAGTGGTGGTCTCATTGTAATGGGTGACCTACCCAAGTGAAAAACACGAAGATTTTTGGTGAAAAAGGCAGAGATTTTTCAAAGTGGTGAAAAATGTAAAGATTTTTCAAAGTGGTCTTGTTGTAATGGGCAACCTGCCCGGGTGAAAATTTTAGAGATTTTTCGAAGAGGTGAAAAACACGAAGACTTTCCAAAGGGGTGAAAAATACAAGGATTTTTCAAAGTGGTGAGAAATGCGAAGATTTCTCAAAAATGGTGAAAAATGCAAAGATTTTTCAAAGTGGTCTTGTTGTAATGGGCGACCTGCCCAGTTGGAAAATGCGAAGATTTATCAAAGTGGTGAAAAATATGAAGATTTTTCAAAGTGGTGAGAAATGCAAAGATTTCTTCAAAATGGTCTTGTTGTAATGGGCGACCTGCCCAGAATGGAAAATGAAAAGAGTTTTCAAGGTGGTGAAAAATACGAAGATTTTTCTAAGTGGTGAAAAATACAAAGATTTTTCAAAGTGGTGAGAAATGCGAAGATTTCTCAAAACGGTGAAAAATGCAAAGATTCTTCAAAGTGGTCTTGTTGTAATGGGCGACCTGCCCAGGTGGAAAACACGAAGATTTTAAAGTGGGGAAAAATACAAAGATTTTTCAAAAGTGGTGAGAAATGCGAAGATTTCTCAAAATGGTGAAAAATGCAAAGATTTTTCAAAGTGGTCTTGTTGTAATGAACGACCTGCCCAGGTGAAAGGTTTTAAAAAACATAAAGATTTTTCAAAGTGGTGAGAAATGCAAGAATTTCTCAAAATAGTGAAAAATGCAAAGATTCTTCAAAGTGGTCTTGTTGTAATGAGCGACCTGCCCAGATGAAAAACACGAAGATTTTAAAGTGGTGAAAAATACAAAGATTTTTCAAAGTGGTCTTGTTGTAATGGGCGACCTGCCCAGATGGAAAATGCAAAGATTTATCAAAGTGGTGAGAAATGCGAGGATTTCTCAAAATGGTGAAAAATGCAAAGATTCTTTAAAGTAGTGAAAAACGCAGAGATTTTTCAAAGTGGTTTCATTGTCATGGGCAACCGGCCCAAATGGAAGATGAAAAAGGTTTTCAAAGAGGTTTGGTACTAAGTTACGGGTGACCTCAAAACAGGGTGGAAAACCAAGATGAAATGTCCAAAAAAGAGGCGGGGTTGGAAAACGCACTACCTAAGGTGGTTGATGGACTCCACTAAGGGGCAACTAAAAGAGGCAGGGTTGGAAAACGCTAGGTGGTTGATGGCTCCGAAGGAGCAAAAAAGGAGGTAGGGTTGGAAACTAACACACACTGATGGCTAAACTTAAAAAAAGGTGAGGGGCTTGGAAAACGCTTTCAAAAAGAGGCAGGGTTGGAAAACGCACTACCTAAGAGGTGATTGATAGCCGGAAAACCCACCTAAGGTGGTTGATGGCTCGAAGGCGCACTAAAAAGGAGGCAGGGTTGGAAAACGCACTACCTAAGGTGTGAGGGCTCAAAGGCGCTTTAAAAAAAGGAGGTAGGGTTGGAAAACGCACTACCTAAGGGGTTGATGGCTCGAAGGAGCACTAAAAAGGAGGCAGGGTTGGAAAACGCACTACCTAAGGTGGTTGATGGCTCGAAGGAGGCGGAAAACGCTAAGGTGGTGATGGCTCGAAGGCGCACTAAAAAGGAGGCAGGGTTGGAAAACGCACTACCTAAGAGGTCGATGGCCCGGCGAGGGGGTTGGAAAACGACTACCTAAGGTGATGGCCCAAAAAGGAGGCAGGGTTGGAAAACGCACTACCTAAGGTGGTTGATGGCTCGAAGGCGCACTAAAAAGGAGGCAGGGTTGGAAAACGCACTACCTAAGAGTTGATGGCTCGAAGGCCCACTAAAAAGGAGGCAGGGTTGGAAGTGATGGCTCAAGGCACTAAAAAGGAGGTAGGGTTGGAAAACGCACTACCTAAGAGTTGATGGCTCGAAGGCCCACTAAAAAGGAGGCAGGGTTGGAAAACGCACTACCTAAAGTGGTTGATGGCTCGAAGGCGCACTAAAAAGGAGGCAGGGTTGGAAAACGCACTACCTAAGGTGCTTGATGGCTTGAAGGGCTAGATAACACACTACCTAAGATGTGAGGGCTCGAAAGCCCACTCAAAAAAGGAGGTAGGGTTAGAAAACACACTACCTAAGGTGTGAGGGCTCGAAGGCCCACTCAAAAAGAAGGTAGATAGGGCTAGAAAGCACACTACCTAAGATGTGAGGGCTCGAAAGCCCACTCAAAAAAGGAGGTAGGGTTAGAAAACACACTACCTAAGAGGTGAGTACTTCAAGGTGCACTCTAAAAGAGGTAGATAGGGCTAGAAAGCACACTACCTAAGATGTGAGGGCTCGAAAGCCCACTCAAAAAAGGAGGTAGGGTTAGAAAACACACTACCTAAGGTGTGAAGGGCTCGAAGGCCCACTCAAAGGAGGTAGATAGGCAGAAACCACACAAGAAGCCACTTGGGTTAGAAACACACCATGAGGCTTGGGGATGGTAAGACATTGATCTGTCAAGATGAAGGTTATGCATCATGATCAATATACATGTATACTTACCTGAGAAATGTAGGTCCCCTTTTCTTCATGGAGTTCTCCTTTCTTCATGGAGTTTTCCTTTCTTCATGGAGTTCTCATTTTCTCAAAAGTTTGAGTCTCTGATAGTGAGCTTCGACGGCTCTTTTCGCTCTTGCTTACTCGAGTCATATCTTATGATTTTGACCTCTAGGAAAGACTTGATATCATCATACTTTCTTGTCCTTCGGCCTTTATCTCAAGGGTTGCCAATTTTGCCCACTAGTTTCTTAGAAAGGGAATCATGGAGCCAATTCTACCAGATGTTTTTGATTGACCCCTAGCTTGATCATGCTCCCAAGTATTCAAATCAGGTTCGGGGATGAGGCTATGTGAAGGAAAGTTTGGTTATTTACAAGGAGTTGTTTTCATATAGAATTTTTAGAATTTCAAAGTTATTCCAGACACAAAAATCATTTTGATGTTTGTTCAAAGCAAACTCATTCTAAAGAAATTCAAGTGATTCCTATGGAGAGGTTTTCAGAAGTGATGAAAACTTTTGGTTTTGATTTTGGTGAAAAATATGAAGTGACATTTGGATGGTCACAAAAGTTTGGAATATCAATTTGAGGGTTATTGAGAACTGTCTTTCGAAAAATGTGAAGTGACATTTGGTTGGTCACAAAAGGTTGAAATATCAATTTGAGGGTTATTGAGAACCGTGTTTTGACGAAAATGTGAAGAACACGAAGTGACATCTGGTTGGACACAAAAGGTTGAAATTTCAATTTGAGGGTTATTGAGAACCGTGTTTCGACGAAAATGTGAAGAACACGAAGTGACATCTGGTTGGTCACAAAAAAGGTTTAAATTTCAATTTGAGGGTTATTGAGAACCGTCTTCAAAGCATTCATTTTATTTGCATGAATAATGATTTTGTTTCGCATGAGAAAGCACTGCCTACCGACTCAGATTGCTTGCCTTTGATCAAAAAGGGCTTGAATAGGCACGTAACGTAGGCTTGGGCTATTGGCCATGAAGAAAAGGATATTCGTAAGCTCAAAAGGTGTTTAAGGGACTTTAAGACTAAGGATCACCAGTGCTTGTATCCCCAACTTTTTTTGCTCATACATTTTTAGACCTTGGAATTGATTTATAAAATGATCCACGGTGCCCCCCAGTGTTTGGCTTGGGCTCTTTCTCTTTGTTTTTGTTTTCTTCATTTGATTTTGAGCATCATTGCATTAGCTTTTTTTTTTTTTGCTCAAAATTTTTGGATCATTTGGATTTTTTTATGCCCCCCAGCTTTGTACGGGCACCTTCGATTGATTGAGAATTTTCTTTTATGCCCCCCAGTATTGTTTGGGCACTTTCAATCATTGTGACTTTTTCATGCCCCCAAGAGTTATTTGGGCACTTTCAATCATTAAGGATTTTTTTTTGCACTTGCCCCCTAGTGTAGGGTGTGATCCTAGCCAAGGTTATTTTTCAAGAAAAATTTATTAGGCTCAAAAGGGGACTGCAAAGGATATATTTCAGCATTGTGAAAGGATTATCAAAGATGACCTTTCTTCATCTCAAATGCATGCATTTAGGATCGGTAAGCCTTGCTTTCATGCGAGTATGCAGAGTGATTTCTCATTATTCATGCAAATAAAACTTAGCTTTAGAGTCACTTCATGGTGTTTTTGTTTTTGTGGGTTTTCTAGGTGTATGGTTACCTCTCTAAGGAATCACCTGAATTTTCAAAACTTGTTTGTTTGAACAAACACCAATATGATTTCTGTTTTTGTACTAAACTTTGATTTCCCAAAAATCCTTATGAAAACATGGGGTCATGCTTGTTGTTTTGGGAAAAAGGGAAAAACACCAAAAGATTCTTGGTGCGGTGGTTTTATAAGTACAAAGGTGTGCTCAGTATGTTATTTACGTGAACACAAAAAAAGAAAACACATGATTTTATTAACAGGAAAGGCTCATTGGACAGGGAAAACCTTGTGGAATTTTGAGCCAAATTACCGACAAAAACTGGAATATGTTGATAAAAACAAGAAATTTTTGCAGGCATGATCAAGCAGGGGTAGCTTTTTTTTTTTGAGCAGGACAAGAACTGGCTCGCCATTCTGCGGTGCAATTCCCCTTCGGATTGTGTTGAGGCTTTTGACCATGTTTGCCCCCCAGTTTCTTTGGGTTGAGTCGTTGGGGTTTGAACAAAGATAGCAGACCGGTTGGAAGGACCTTCACCAAAGGTATTTTTAAGTGTTTGCTCGAGTAAGCTAGAGGCGAGTCGAGCTTTTGTTCAGAGACTCCAACTCTTTTTGAAAATGGGTGCTGAGGCGAGCACGTTCTTTATCTCCAATGTTTTTTTGCTCAAAATTGGGTGTTGTAGCCTCGGAGAGGACCTACTTTTCATTCTGGTGCATGCATGACAAAATGTATGAACATGAAATCTATATGATGAGCTGGCCCTTCAAGGGGTGACATATGATCGTAACTCTTGCATGATGAAACAAGAATCTTGATTCTTGCCCAAACTCTACAATGAAAATTTTCAAAGTGATGGTCATTCTGTCACCCACAAGTCTTGAGTTCAAGATGTTTCAAGAAGGGTTCACCCCGATGCAAATAAATGATAGCACATACAACCTAAGGACAGGTACTATTCATTATGTGAACATGGGTAGGTTTTCTACCTAGTCTCAAAAGGGTCTATGAACTGCCCAATGACCACCTCGCGTGGAGGCAGTATAGGGGTTTACAAGGAATAGTTGGGGCACGGTGTGACCGCCATTACCGAGTAAACACTCAGCTCATAATTGGATGTTTCACAAATCTGAACCCCGACTGAAAGTCATGGGGCAGACCGCTACTTCCCACCTAACTTAGAAGCTTCTGTATGCTTTCAAAAATAAATACAAGTGATGCATGAAACACTTCTAAAAATGCATGGATAAAATAAAACAAGACAAAAATGGCAAAATTTAAACATATCAAATACACAAAGCTTAGTCCAATATTGTCAGAAACAGTACCTCCCCAGTGGAGTCGCCATCCTGTCGCACGTCGGAAAAACCCCGTGCGGCGTCCCCGCCCCTGGTGATGGCGGTTTTTCTCTTTGTTATTAGAATTGATTTTGTGGGAGTCGCCACCTAGTATTTAATTAAGGGTTACTAGGAAACCCAGGTTGACTGGTCTTGTCAGAGATTCGCGAGTAAGGGACTGGTTGTGGTTAGGGAAGGTATTAGCACCCCTAACGCACCCTACCTGAGGTAAGCTGCTTCGTGGCTGTGATGTGTTAAATAAGTTTAAAAAATTTTGTCTTTTCATCAGATTTTAGAAATACAACTTCCGTACAAGTTTGTACTTCTACACCGTGATCCGATCAAAATATTAAATTCTTCTTTATTCTTTCGTTGTCTCATCATAAAAAATCCCTGAAATAAATACAAACATACATTTTTGTTTCTCTTTTTTTTCTTTTTCTTTTTCTTTTTTTTGTTGTTTTTTTCTTTTTTTTTTACATCCCCAATACAAATTATAATATTCAAAAAATAAATAAAAATTACATCAAATAATTCAAACTTTACAAAATAGTCCTCAAACAGTCTGAAATTGCAAGGGAACCCTTCTGCACAGGAATTGGAGGCAGGAACAGCTGGCGGCGCGTGTTCCAACGCGCCACCGTCACTGATGGAGACCAAAAATCCACGCGCCGCCGCTGATGGAGACCAAAAATCAGTGGATCAGGAGTCTTCTTCTTCCCTGTCTTCCTCCGCCGGCGGTGAGAGTCACCGTCACCTGCAAAAGCAAGAAAAACACACACAAAGCAATCGGTTTTAGTTGTTCTTTATTTTTTTCTATTCTGCTCTCGGGTTCTTCTCCCGGATCTGTCCTGTTCGAGTCTGCTACTATGGATTTCATCTCCTCCTCTCCTTCGGGCGGCGCTGCTAGCTGATGGTGGATCTGTGGCCGGGCATGGAGATCGGAAGGGAAGCTGTCGTGGCCGGCTGTTGTGGGGAGGAGCTGCTGCTGTTGTGGTGCTCGCTGGAGGAGAAGAGGCTGAATCTGCAGGCGCCACCGGAGGGAGAAGGCGGACGCCCGCTCCGCTGGGCTGCCTTGCTTCTTTGCCACCGCCGGGGGGAGCTGGAGACCGCGCCGCTGTGATGAGGAGACGCTGCTGCTGAGGCGAAGTGAGGAGGGAGCTGGGTGTCCACTCGGGCCGTCTCTTGTTCCCGCAACCGAGAGGGAAAAGAAGCTGTTGTGGTTCGAGCGGCCACAGGAAAATGAGGGCTGAGTTGGGAGGAGGACGATCTGTTGAAGACGGGTTGTGTGGTGATCGGCTGGTGATGTTTTTGGCTGAAGGAGAGGAGAAGAAAGTCTGTGTGCAGAGGGGGGCCTCTGTTTGGCCGAGAGTGAGAGCAACCAAAGGGAAGATGGCTGGAGCCAAAATAGGGGTCGGTTCGGTTTGTCTTTGGCAAAGAGAGGGGAAGTGGCCGGCTATGGGAGATGACCGGCTACGAGTTGAAAGGAAAACGGAGCCGCTGCCTCTTGGTTTTTGGCCAAGACAAATGAGCGGCTGAGAGGGAAGAAGAGGAACAGGGGGAACAGTCTTGTGGTGAGCGAGGCAGAGGGCGTGTCTTGTGCTCTCTGGTTTCGGCTTTGAAGATGAGTGAAAATGGGGGGAATGGTGATGGCTGGTTTGGCCGTGTGTGGGGGCGCTGGTTCTGGCCAAGGGAGAAGAATGGAAGGAGAAATGGTGAAGATCGGCTGCGGTTTTGAAGGGAAAATGAAGGCTTTGGTCCGTTATGAGTTGATCTGTGAAGGGGATGACAGTTGAGAGGGGAAAGAAATGGTGGAACCAGCTGGGTCAGAAGAATGAAGGCCACCGGGGGGTTGTGTGCAGAGAAGAGAAAATTCTCTTTTTAAGACTAACCGGGTGTGAAAGAGATAGGTTTAGGGTTTCTCTACACTATTTTTTTTTCAAAAGTGCCCCCGTTTCTTAGCTGAAATTGAAGGCTATTTATAGGCAAAATAGTTTTTCGGGCTTCAAAATTGGTCCCTCAAGTTTTGTGTTTGGCCCCTGATTTCAATCAATTCACTTGGTAAAAATTAAATTGGGTCTCTTAAAATTCCAATCTTCTCAATTAAGCCCAAATTAGGCTCCCAAACTTAATTTTTCACCAATTAAGCCCCAAATAAAATTAATTTGACCCATTTAAAGTATAATTAAGTCCTTGCACTTAATTAAATCCTTCAATTGGACTCAAATTAATTCTTAAACATAATTAAAATTTAATTTGGCCCATGATTAAATCAAATTGGCCTATTAAAAATGTAATTATGTCATTGGACTTAATTTTTATGCAAATTCGTCCAATAATAATTTAATTTGACCTTGAATTTGCATTTTTCTCCATTCTTGAGCATAATGGAGTACAATTAGGCCTTGAAATTCCTTCGAAAATTGCAGCTTGATTTTCGCCTATTTTTGCAGCCTTTCTTGGTCAGTTTTCTTCGCTTTGCCAGCCGTTATTTTATTTTTTGATTTTTTATTTTGAAAAAAGTGAATTTTGGGGAATCACCCAAAATTGGGTGATGACAAGTTAGTCGAGTTAACCTGAGTTGACTCATTTTTTTTTTACTTTGTTTAAATTGATTTTTTTCAGTTTTGCTTTTCACCATTTAATTTGCTTAGGAGTTGATCTCTATTTTTTTTATTTAATTTCTTTTGTATGAGGTTATCTCGGTCTCACGATTGAGCCGTGAATTTTACATGCTAACTCGAGTTAGATTTATTTATCCTTTTTAAAAACTGATTCTTTTTTATTTCATCTTTTATCGTTTGCTATGCTAATACTTTAGTTTTTGATTTTTTTATAAGGTTATCTTGTTCTTGTTTAATTTTTGCTTTACTATCAAATAAAATTATTGAGATCTTTTAAGAATATTTAGAGGGTATATTTTTTATAATATTGGCTAGCCTTATTTTTTTTATTAGTCATTGATCTTTTTTTTTAATTGTCGTTGGCTTTTTTTAATCATATTATTAAATTAATTATTATTGAATATTTTTTAATTAATAATTTGGGTCCTGATTTTTTTTTTTGCTTCTTTAAAAATGCTATTATTGCCGGCATTATTATTTTACATTAAAAAGATTTGGCCCGTTCAATTAAGGGTGATCATTTTCGGTTCGGTTCGATTTTTATCAAAAAAAGTTAACCAAAACCGGTGTAAACCGACCAGTTTCGGTTTTGTCAGTTATTTTAGGGAAAAAACCGGTTTGACTCGGTTTTTCCGGTTTGGCTCGGTTTTTTCCGGTTTGACTCGTTTTTTCCGGTGTTTTTCAGTTTAGGTTCGGTTTGGTTCAGTTTCAGGCTTAGAAAACCGAAACTGAACCGAACCGGTTGTTTTTTTAAAATTTTAATCGATTTAATTGATTTTTTTTACAGTTCGGTTTTTTTGGTCATTTTTTCCGGTTTTCTCGATTTTTTAATTTTTGTGCTCGCCCCTACATTTAATGGTATAAAATAGAACACCTATCTAGTTCCTTCAATTTAGTATAGCATAGTAGCTTATCTTATCACTCGGTAACTTTATATAATATTTCCTAATTGTACTAATTATTAAGATTATGGCACAATTATAACTCAAAAGTACACTGTTATTCTTAAAAAGTTTCATTTTGTAACAAGTGGTTGTTTTATGAATTACTAAAGTAGATTCACTTACTGCACCATAAAAATTATCTTATTTTTTCATAATTTAACTAATTGCATCATAATTGTTATAACTATGAATAATTAAGTACAATTTCAATAAAAAAAAGTTAATTGAGTACAATTTCAATAAAAAAAAGTTGACTTATTACGATGACTGTTGTGGTTATAATTTGAAAAAAATTATTTTATAAAAAGTACTTTTAATTGAGATTGGTTTGAAAAAGAATTTTTGTTTACGCGGTAGCTTCTGTTTTTAAAGCTCACCGCGTAAACATCAAGTTTGGTAACATAAAAACTCAACTGCTTTTCATGTGAGATCCATGTATATTTTTGATGAAACACCGTTTCATGAGAAGCAGCGGAGAGCTGCTTCTCAAGTCTGCAACCAGGTGAATATAATTCACCTGGACACTGTTCACTCCAAGTGAACAGTGCCCAGGTGAAAAACTACTTACATTAAAAAAATTATTTTTTTAAATTATTTTTTACTCAAAAAATTAGTGTTTGATATTATTTAGTAACAGTACATAAATTAGAAGGAGATTGATTGATGATGTAGCATTTATAGAATTTGATCACAAGCCCAATTATGTTCTTGCCGGGTCCGACCTAGTTAAAAAAATTCAGTTTTTATTTTTATTTGTAATTGTGTTTTATTCAAAAAAATTAGAAGGAGATCGTTTGGTGACGTAATAAAAAATTTAGTTTTTGTTGTTGCATTCTTAAGAAACCATGGAAAATATAGTCCTTATTGAATAAATTTCGTAAGTGATGAAATTATACATAGTTTAATAAAATAATAAAAAATATTTGATACCAATATTATTTATTTCATAATATAATAATAGTAGTTAAATTTACAATATTTAAATTAAAAATCATCAATATATATATATATTAATTATTTTATAACTTTAATTTGAAAAACATTCTTTTAATCAAATACATTAAATTATTTTTTATTAAATTTTAATTTTAATCATAATTTTAATTAAATATATATAGGGAAGAAAAAAATTGAATTACCTTGTAAGAAAATATTTGTAAGTGATTGCGAAATAATGAGTATTTATTCTTGTCAGTTGTCACATCATAACCTTTTTTTAATGCTTCATAAACTTCAAAAAAATACTATAATTATAATATCATCAAGCAACCAATAACAAGTATATATTCTTATTCTACTTTTTAGTTTTTTTAAAATATTTTTTATTTAAAAATATATAAAAATAATATTTTTTATTTTTTAAAAATTATTCTTAACTTCAAAATAATTTAAAAAATAAAAGAATAATGAAAAATAAAAAAATTCTTAAATTTTTATAAAATACTTTTTAAAATATAATTCCATGCTACAGGGAATTCTAGCCTAAAATTCTACCAAAAAAAGAAAGAAGAAGACCTGATGACGAAAAGAAAAGGTAAACCTAAAATTTCGTCTCTAATCTGTATACCTATTCAAAATTGAGTCGCAAACTAAAGTCTTTTTATCAGTTAGGTCCTGATAAGGTCACTTAACATTTTCAGTCTAGTATCAATATTTTAAATAAATTCCACAAAACTACATTAAGTACTTTATTTTTATAAATAAATGTTAAATGAAGAATTAAGAAACATTATTAATTGAAAATTAGGAGTAATGTTATACTAATAAAATTTAAGATTATCATTAAATCATATATTTATTTTCATGAAAGATCAATTATTTATTATTTTCAAGATCTATCTAAACGATATTGCTAATCATTACTTTTAAGAGCTTATTTATTTTTGTATTTTAATTTTTTTAAAAAAATATTTAAATTTAATTATATTTTTTTCAAATTAATTTATTTTTAGTATTTTTAAATTGTTTTGATGTCTTGATGTCAAAAATAAATTTTAAAAAATAAAAAAATATATTATTTTAATATATTTCAAAATAAAAATACTTTAAAAATAAATTATTACTATAATATCAAATGAGATTTAAGAAAGTTTGGTGTGAAAAGTTTGTTTAAAAATTGAAAATCATTTTTCAATTGAAAAAGATATAAAATATTGGAGACCTAATTGATAACAAGTTTTGAATTGGTACCCAAATGATAAAAACCATATAGATAAGGGACTAGATAAGGTTTCTCCAAAACAATACCAAAGCACGAGCTCCATTTCTTCCTTTCTCGTCTTCTTCCTCCTAGCTGTCAAAATAAATTTTTTTTTTTAAAAAATCCTTCAATCAACTTTGAGAATTTGAGATCTAACCTCAAATTCTAAAGCTGATTTAAATTAACAAAAGTTTCCATGGTAATTGAATTCTTGTCAGGTACAGCAAAAGTATCGGTGATCGATCCAATCGGAAAATCGAATCGGCAATCACGGCCTTAAACTGGGTGCGAATCAGTCTCGGTCTCACACCGAAGCCGGCGTGGGGCTATTCTTCTTTCTCCGCTCTAACAATGTCCCTCGCGCTCACACGCTCTACTATCTAGAACAACAACAATCCGTCACTCGTCACGATCGCAACCGTCCGGTTATGGAATCCGCTTCTTCTTCTTCTTCTTCTTCCATCTCTACCCCTCCTCTTCAAGAAGAGCCTGAGTACCTTGCACGCTACCTGGTGGTAAAACATTCGTGGCGTGGGCGGTACAAGAGGATTCTTTGTATTTCTAATGTTTCGATTATCACCTTAGACCCGAACACGCTCTCCGTAACTAATTCTTACGACGCTGGCGCTGATTTCGAGAGCGCTTCGGCAATTATTGGAAGAGATGAGAATTCTAGTGAGTTTAATTTGAGTGTGAGGACTGATGGTAAAGGTAAATTCAAGGCGATTAAGTTTTCGTCTAAGTTTAGAGCTAGCATTTTGACTGAGCTGCATCGGATTCGATGGAATAGGCTTGCTCCTGTTGCTGAATTCCCGGTTTTGCATCTCAGGAGAAAGCCTAAAGACTGGGTTCTTTTCGTAAGTCACTCTTTTCTTTCCGTCAATTTTGATTGAGCAACCACACACACACACACACACACACACACACACACACACACACACATGTATGTATGTATTTAGCTACTACTCATGTAAGATTACTATATATGATTTCTAGCAAAATATTCATCTAGAGTTCTCAAGTTTCTAATTTTGATATGCTAGTTTGTGAAATTTTATGATTTAATATATAGATATTTTATTCTTTGTTCAAATGCAGAAAATGAAAATTACTTGTGTTGGAGTTGAGCTGATTGAGTTAAAATCTGGAGACCTTCGCTGGTGTTTAGATTTTAGAGACATGAGTTCGCCAGCTATCATGCTTCTTGCTGATGCATATGGAAATAAAGGTGGTGATCATGGAGGTTTTGTTCTCTGCCCTTCATATGGCAGAAAATCCAAAGCTTTCCAAGCTGCTTCAGGAACCACGAATGCTGCAATTATTTCAAACTTGGTATGAACATTAGTTTATGATTTCATTCTTATATGTATTTGTAGTGCTTCAGTGTCTTGTGTGAAGATCCCTTTTGCTCCATAGCTTCCCTCTCTTTAAGATGCGAAATACACCAGAGATCATTTATTGAGTGTGCTTTTGCAGACTAAAACTGCCAAGTCCACGGTTGGGGTCTCACTATCTGTGGACAGTTCTCAATCCCTGAGTGCAGAAGAGTATTTAAATCGAAGGGGTATCTCATTATTAAAAATACACCATTACCTTTTTTTCATGTCTATGATTCCTTCATCTGTTTTTTCTTTGTTGTTTCTCTTAATTTATCTATGTCTCTTTATTTTCAAATTATAGCAAAAGAAGCAGTTGGAGAAAAGGAGACCCCATTTGGGCATTGGTCTGTGACAAGGTTGCGTTCTGCTGCTCATGGAACTTTAAATGTTCCTGGATTGAGTTTGGGAGTTGGCCCAAAAGGGGGACTTGGAGAGCATGGCGATGCTGTCTCTCGTCAGCTCATTTTAACAAAGGGTTCACTCGTTGAAAGGCGCCATGATAACTATGAAGTAAGTTGATGAAAAATCTTAACTACAATTTGAGTGAGGTGTTGTGGGCAATGCTGATAATTTGTACATCCATTAAGGTTGGTCTTATGCATCAGCTGTTAACAATTTGCACCAAATGAGTGGGTTTTATTTCACATTTAAGTGCATGTGCATGGTGGTATAAAAGTATGTCATACTTGATAGAATTGTATCAAATGCTGAATATCTTCATTAGATGTGTTCAGGTTGTTATTGTTCGTCCTTTGTCTGCTGTAAGTTCCCTAGTACGATTTGCTGAGGAGCCCCAAATGTTTGCCATTGAGTTCAATGATGGGTGCCCCATCCATGTGAGCATTGCTTGGCTTCCTTTTGAAATTTTATGTGCTCTTGGTGGAAAGTTCCTAATGTGTGTTTCATGGCTACAGGTCTATGCAAGCACGTCTCGGGATAGCTTACTAGCTGCAGTTCGGGATGTGTTGCAAACTGAAGTAGGTATTTGTTCCTGTTGGATGTGGATAGATTACTTAGTGTAAAAGTTTATATGCATTATTCCAATTTGATAAACTTTCAAGCTTATCAGTGGCATGTGCATTCAACAGGAAAGTTTAATGTGGTGCTGTGGTTGATCTTTTGAGTATACTTGTGCAGGGACAGCGCCCAGTAACTGTATTACCAAGGCTGACAATGCCTGGTCATCGTATTGATCCACCTTGTGGGAGGGTCCATTTACTATCAGGGTCACAACGTCAAATTGCTGATGTGGAAAGTACATCCTTGCATTTGAAACACTTAGCCGCAGCTGCTAAAGATGCTGTAGCTGAAGGTGGTTCAATTCCTGGTTCAAGAGCTAAATTGTGGCGTAGAATAAGGGAGTTCAATGCTTGTATTCCATATAGTGGTGTTCCTATTAACATTGATGTGCCTGAGGTAACTTTGATGGCCTTGATCACAATGCTTCCAGCTACACCAAATCTTCCTCCAGAGTCTCCTCCGTTGCCTCCACCTTCTTCTAAAGCAGCTGCAACAGTGATGGGTTTCATTGCTTGTTTACGTAGATTATTGGCTTCACGAAGTGCAGCTTCACATGTGATGTCTTTTCCTGCTGCTGTTGGAAGAATAATGGGTTTACTTAGAAATGGTTCTGAGGGCGTTGCTGCTGAAGCTGCAGGGCTGGTCACAGCTCTCATTGGTGGTGGCACTGGAGATGCAAGTTTATTAGCAGATTCTAAAGGAGAGAAACATGCCACTATAATGCATGCAAAATCTGTTTTGTTTGCTCATAATGGTTATGTTGTCATCCTTGTCAACAGATTGAAACCTATGTCTATATCACCTCTACTGTCAATGGCTGTTGTTGAAGTTCTCGAGGCCATGATATGCGAACCACATGGTGAAACTACTCAATACACAGTTTTTGTTGAATTGTTGCGCCAAGTAGCTGGTTTGCGCCGGCGCTTATTTTCGTTGTTTGGGCATCCTGCTGAAAGTGTAAGGGAAATAGTTGCTGTGATCATGCGCACAATTGCAGAAGAGGATGCAATTGCAGCAGAGTCTATGCGTGATGCTGCTTTACGTGATGGTGCTTTACTGAGGCACTTATCACATGCATTTTTCAGTCCTGCAGGTGAGCGACGTGAAGTTAGTCGACAGCTTGTTGCTCTTTGGGCAGATTCCTATCAACCAGCTCTGGATTTATTATCTAGAGTTTTGCCTCCTGGCCATGTTGCTTATCTGCACACACGATCTGATGGAGCTCAACTTGAAGAAGACAATCGAGAAGGAACATTGATCAGTAGAAGACAGAGGCGTTTACTTCAGCAGAGGAAAGGTCGTGCTGGGAGAGGAATTGCCTCTCAAGAGCATTCCTTGCCTCCTGTTAATAATTATGAAGTTGGTGATCCCGTGAGGCAGATAAATGCTGGAGCTTTAAGAGGATCAGATAACTATAAAAAATCTTCTCTAGATGCAAATTCTGGACAGTCATCAGCTGCTCATGCCATTGAAAATTTGACTAATGATGTTGCCTCTACAGGATATCCGCAAAATGATCATTCACCTATCATTGCTTCAGCAGATGCACGGATGACCAATATGCACGAGGAGTCAGAACCAAATGCCTCAAATTCAGTTGACTCTGATGCATGTGGGCCTGGTGTTCAGAATACAGACCTTCCAGCTCCTGCACAGGTTGTTGTGAAGAATACACCTGTGGGTTCTGGTCAGCTGCTTTGTAATTGGCATGAATTTTGGCGAGCTTTTAGCCTCGATCATAATCGTGCTGATTTAATCTGGAATGAGCGCACAAGGCAAGAGCTGAGGGAGGCATTGAAGGCTGAGGTTAATAAACTAGATGCTGAGAAGGCGCGATCTGAGGATATTATTCCAGGAGGTGTGACAGCAGATGTGATGGCTGGGCAAGATAGCACACCACAGATATCTTGGAACTATACTGAGTTTTCTGTCAGTTATCCTAGTTTGTCCAAAGAAGTTTGTGTAGGGCAATATTATCTGCGTTTGCTGCTTGACAGTAGCAGCAATGGCAGGGCTCAGGATTTTCCACTGCGTGATCCAGTTGCTTTCTTTAGGGCACTCTACCATCGGTTCTTATGTGATGCAGACATAGGACTTACAGTAGATGGCACTGTTCCTGATGAATTGGGTGCATCTGATGATTGGTGTGATATGGGAAGATTAGATGGTTTTGGGGGAGGGGGAGGCTCTTCAGTTAGGGAGCTTTGTGCAAGAGCAATGGCAATTGTCTATGAACAGCATTTCAGTACTATAGGTTCTTTTGAGGGTACTGCCCATGTTACAGTTCTCTTGGATAGAACAGATGACAGAGCTTTGAGGCACCGTCTTCTTCTTCTTCTAAAGGTATATTATGATTGATTTTTGTATTTGTTAAGTTGTATGAGTTTAGGTAATGCTATTAGCTAGTTCATCTTGTCATCTATGTTCCTCAGATGTTTTAGTATCAATAACTATCATTGGATCAACTTGGGATGACTGCTTCTGCTTCCATGTTTGTTTGGTTTTCGGTGTTGAGAGAATTTTGTTTCCTTTCTTTGAGAGGGGCGGGGGCAGAATCTGAGACTGGCATTTATCCAAAAAATAATTGGTTGTCTATGTCTAATACATGTGCAGGTTTTAATGAAGGTTTTATCTAATGTGGAGGCTTGTTTTTTGGTTGGTGGGTGTGTTTTGGCTGTTGATCTTCTGACAGTGGTTCATGAAGCTTCAGAAAGGACTTCTATTCCTTTGCAATCTAATTTATTAGCTGCTACCGCTTTCATGGAGCCACTTAAAGAATGGATGTTTATTGACAACAATGGCACAGAAATTGGACCCATGGAGAAGGATGCTATTAGAAGGTGCTGGTCGAAGAAAGACATTGATTGGTCAACTAAGTGCTGGGCATCTGGTATGTTAGAGTGGAAGAAATTGCGTGATATCCGTGAACTTCGTTGGGTATTAGCTACTCGTGTTCCTGTCCTCACGTCATTTCAGGTACGTGTTATTTCCGGTGTGGGATTGATGGGGATCTTCATTGTGGTTGCTGTTGTTTTGCTTTTGTTTCTACCTCAATATTAAAATGAACACTGTTCTATGTTGCTCTCTTGTTTGGCTGTTGAGTACTTTGGTCAAATTCTTCCATGCATTTAACCCCTAATTGCTCAGTTTCTTTGTGTTAGTTGTAAAATGGCATTTGAAATTATTTGTTTTGGAATGACAATTTTGAGGGCTTAATTGAGGGCGCAGGTGTGCATGTTTTAGTAAATTTGGTGCTTACAAGTAAGTATCGCAATCATTTAAAACTGACTGATTTTGTTGCATTCATGAAATATAGCCTGTGGTGCTGAATTACCATCCCTATTTTTTGATTAGGGTGCCTATGAAGGGAAGCTAGATAACTGCTGCTGGCATTACACTGATTTTACCTGATCCGTTTTTTGTTTCTCTTGGTCATAAATCTTTCAAAAACAAAAGGACATGCATATGCAACATTCATGCATAAAAAAGATTTTGCCTATTTTTCCCTTTGTTTTTCTTTCCATCAATTCCCACTTGGCATATGTTTTTCCCTCATATATTATATTCTTATTGTTACCTGATAATTGGTGGATACTGTATCCAGGTAGGGGATGCAGCATTATCCATATTACATTTCATGGTATCTGCTCATTCAGATCTGGATGATGCTGGAGAAATAGTTACTCCAACCCCAAGGGTTAAGCGGATCTTGTCTAGTCCCCGCTGCCTTCCTCATATTGCACAGGTAATTTTCAGAGCTATCTTTTCATCCCTGAATGTTGAGTTCTTGTTGGTATAGCCTACCATCTTTAATGCATTTGGAGGGTTATTAATACTGAGAATATTTGATTGGATTGGCATGCTTGTTTTTTTAGTTTCCGAGTCTTTAGACTAGGGGAACACGTTTTAGAGATGCATGTGTATGATAAAGAACAAAGAGGTCATTTGTCTTTTTTCCCATTCTTTCTATCTTCAACAGTTAAATTTTCAATAAATATACCTTTATCCTGAGATTTGATTTAAAGGTTTATGTTTCTAAGTTAATTGATGTCGGTTTTCATTTTATAAGCATGGTACAGTGGGCATTTAGTCTTGTTGCGGGCACTTTGCCAAGCATGGAAGAGGGAGTAAGTAGTACTATGAGTTTATGTCTTGACAAACCAGAAAGAAAAAGAAAAAGAAAAAGGAACAAATCAAAGATAAACCAAACTTCTATATCATTTTATCTGATGTCCGTGGATATTTTATGTTCATCAGTGAAAGCATTGCCTCTTGCATTAGCTACTGCTTGAGTGAATTGTAGTATCCATACCTATATTTTTTTCTGAATAAAGGCTATGCTTTCTGGGGAACCGAGTATTGTGGAGGCTGCTGCAGCTTTGCTGAAGGCCATCGTTACCAGAAATCCCAAGGCAATGGTACGTCTTTACAGCACTGGTGCATTTTATTTTTGCCTGGCATACCCTGGATCCAATCTCCTCTCCATCGCACAACTCTTTTATGCGACTCATGTCCATCAAGCATTCCATGGTGGGGAAGAAGCTGCAGTTTCCTCGTCATTGCCTCTTGCAAAACGCAGTGTGTTGGGTGGGCTTTTACCCGAATCCTTGCTGTATGTACTGGAGCGTAGTGGTCCATCTGCATTTGCAGCAGCAATGGTTTCTGATTCTGATACACCAGAGATTGTCTGGACTCACAAAATGCGTGCCGAAAATTTGATCCGTCAGGTATTTTTAAAGTTCCAAATGAGGCAAATACAGTGTGTAGCTCATTGCTTTTTTGTTGATGTCAAGGTCTCCAGTTGGCTACCTTTATGGAGGACATTTTAAAACTTGCATTTATCCTGTACTTTTCTTCTACAGGTTTTGCAACATCTTGGCGATTTTCCCCATAAATTGTCACAGCACTGTCATTCTTTATACGACTATGCTCCTATGCCACCAGTGACGTACCCAGAGTTAAGGGATGAAATGTGGTGTCACCGTTATTACCTTCGGAACCTCTGTGATGAGATTCGCTTTCCGAATTGGCCAATTGTTGAACATGTTGAGTTTTTGCAGTCATTACTGGTAATGTGGCGTGAAGAGTTAACACGAAGACCTATGGATCTTTCAGAAGAGGAAGCTTGCAGAATATTAGAGATATCCTTGGAAGATGTATCGAATGATGAAGCCAAAAGGAAGTATTCTTCTGAGGACACAACTAACATAACAAAGCAGATTGAGAACATTGATGAAGAAAAGCTCAAGAGGCAATATAGGAAACTAGCAATGAAATACCATCCTGACAAAAATCCTGAGGGGAGGGAGAAGTTTCTTGCTGTGCAAAAAGCTTATGAGAGACTTCAGGTATACTGTAACTAGAAAATACTTTATTATGCATGACTGTACAATGTGAATATTGCACCATTTAGATTACTGATGTTATATGAACAAACTGAATATTTCATGTTCTAGTACTTAGCAACTGAAGAGTTGATTCCCTATAATATTTATATTTGTACTAAAATCTTTAAATCATAAGATCAAAATCATTCATTTTTGTGTCTTTGCTTTGTTTTTCCTTATTTTTTCTGAAGGTTTTTTTTTTTTTTTTGAAGTTTTAAGTTAGTCCGCACACACATGTACACTGAAATTTGCAACTTGATATGAATGGTTCACACATATTACGCTGCTTTGTTCCACGATGTTTTCCCTGCTATTTGGCGATCAGTTCAATCACACCTCACTGTTTAGTCTGCCAATTAGCTTTGACTTATTTTACTGTTTATAGGCTACAATGCAAGGGTTGCAAGGTCCTCAGCCTTGGAGATTACTACTTTTATTGAAGGGACAATGTATTTTATACAGACGATATGGAGATGTGCTGGAGCCTTTTAAATATGCTGGCTACCCCATGTTGCTTAATGCTGTTACAGTGGACCAAGATGATAACAATTTCCTTTCTGCTGATAGAGCTCCTTTACTTGTTGCAGCATCAGAGCTAATTTGGCTGACGTAAATATCCCAGTTGCATTTTTTACTGTTTCTTGATTGCTTCTAATAGACTTACGAAGAGATTTTGACTAGCATTACTTCTTTCTACTACTACTGGATATTTAGGTGTGCTTCCTCTTCATTAAATGGTGAGGAGCTTGTAAGGGATGGTGGGATACAACTTGTTGCAACTCTTCTCTGCCGTTGCATGTTTGTAGTTCAGCCAACTACTCCTGCAAGTGAACCATCTGCTATTATTGTTACAAATGTGATGCGGACCTTTTCTGTCTTGAGTCGGTTTGAGAGTGCCAGAGCTGAGATGCTTCAATTTTCTGGACTAGTAGAGGATATTGTGCACTGCACTGAACTTGAGCTTGTACCTGAAGCTGTGGATGCTGCACTCCAGACTATCGCCCATGTTTCCGTGTCCTCTGAATTACAGGATGCCTTGTTAAGGGCTGGCGTGCTTTGGTAAGTCCTCTCCTTCATTTTTCTGAACTATCACTTCGCTTTTCATGTACACACACACACACACACACCTTCTGCAACTTGACTGGATATTTATTTTCACTTGCTGGCACCCTTTAATCTATAAATTTCTTGAGCTATACTATCTGATTTTATTTTTACTTTATCCCTTCTCTTGATTTTCCTGCTTGTGACGTGCATTGATCATTCTATTTTTTTAATCATGCGTCCCTGATGAGCACCCCAGGAAGGTTGTTTTCCATGCCATACTAATTAAATGGCAATATCACTATTTTTGCTTTTAATTTCACTATCTTTTGACCTAACCCCCTTGCCCCCCCCCCAAAAAAAAAAGAAGAAAACTTTATGGATTATAATGATGTTTAATTTGGTTCTACATGCTGAATTCCTTGCTTCACTTGATTAAATTTCTGCATTTGTTGTTACCAAATCCACTTCCAACATTCTGTTAGAATTCTGTGGTGGAACTCTCTTGTTTCTAGTTTTTGTATCAGATGATAAGTTACTATACAATTTTTCATCTACATAATAATCATCAAAGTCATCTGATCACTGTACTGTATGATGAACCTGATTCTAGTTGTTACTATGCATTAAATATTGTGGGGTTGAAAAAAGAAGGATGGAACTAGACTTATTTTTGTAAGAGGGATTTAAAGGAGACTGTCAAGCTAATAAGATAGATCCTGATATCAGATGGCCAATTCCCTGTCTTTTCAACTGAATTGAGGGTTTATTTTTCAGTCAACCAAAAAGAAAAAATAAAAACTGAACGAGGGGTGATATGGGTTTTACTGTTCATTCCACTAATGTATTCATTTTAAACATTGAAATGTTAAAGTATACATTCTTATATGTCATATTGGTTTCTTTTTAGGTACCTTTTTCCATTGTTGCTTCAGTATGACTCAACTGCTGAGGACTCTGATAAGACAGAGTCACTTGGTGTAGGTTCTAGTGTTCAAATTGCAAAAAATATGCATGCTGTTAGAGCATCCCAGGCTTTGTCAAGGCTTAGTGGTTTGTGCACAGAAGGGAGCTCAACGCCTTATAATGCAACTGCTGCTGATGCCCTCAGAGCTTTGCTCACTCCTAAGCTTGCAAGCATGCTGAAAGATCAATTACCAAAGGACTTATTGATCAAATTAAACACAAACTTGGAGTCTCCAGAGGTAATTGGTGTCAATTTTTAAGGAAAAGAAATGTTCAGAGTTATGAATGTTCTAAAGAATATTTAGGCATTATTATTTATATCTTTTATTTGATGACTTGGGAATTTTGTTATTTTAATTTGTTGAGATCTTGCTTTGGCTTCAACTTGTTTGGGATTGAGGCTTGGTTGCTGTTTGGTTTCAACTTGTTTACCAACCAATTTACAGCTTTTTTCAATCCCTTACCTCTTTGTCATCAACATTTTTCATAGTTCTTTGTTTGGTATCATGGAGAGGAGTTATGCTATAGAATAATGAAAGATGCAACACAAAGATGATTTCTAATTCAACTTTTAGGGTTTTCTTTGTGTCTATTAATGACTTCGTGTCATCGTGATATTTATCTTTTTCCTGGAGAGAAATAATTATTGCGATTTAATTTGAAGGATGAAAAAACCAGAACTTGTTTGTTGTATCTAGAAGAACATTTTATATCTGCAATACCTGCCTTTGCATTTCTACAACGGAATTGCATATGTAACTAGTTATTTTGCTGTCGGGATTTGAATCCTTTGTATCTTGCATTTCCCTATTCCCACATGAGCTGCTACCAATTATCAAATCAAGGCAGCAGAGTTTTAGTAGTAAATGGTTTTAATTGATTGCTAATGATTTTCTTCCTCCCTTCAGTTTGCCTCCATTCATCATGCCAGGTCACAAAGGCCCTGTGCAGTCAAGTGTGGTTCTGATGAGATGATAATATGAATGATTACTGTTAATTAATGGCCTAAACAATGCTTCAAAGTTAAATTCATGTTTAACATGTAGCATATACATTAAGCTTGTTTGCTGCTTTTTTTTTTTGTTGTCGTTTCGGGTGAAGTTTTTTTTTTCTTATTCTGTTTCCTATGATCAATATTTATTTATATATTAAACCTCTGTGGTTTAGATTATCTGGAACTCTACAACTCGGGCAGAGCTGCTGAAATTTGTGGATCAGCAACGTGCAAGCCAGGGTCCTGATGGTTCATACGACGTGAAAGATTCACATGCCTTTTTATACGAGGCATTGTCCAAAGAACTATTTGTTGGCAATGTTTACTTGAGAGTTTATAATGATCAGCCAGACTTTGAGATCAGTGAACCAGAAGCTTTCTGTGTTGCTCTAATTGATTTCATATCTTTTCTAGTGAATAATCAATTTTCTATAGATTCGGATGTTCAGAATATTCTTAATCCAAGCAGCTCATCCCCTCAAACATCTGAGGTTATAAGTGATACTTCAGATTTATTAGTGAATGGACAACTTGTAACTGATGATTCAATGGCAGTCTCTGATGGAAAATCTACAGATAAAGGAGAATTGGATCTGGTTAAGAACTTTCAATTTGGATTGACTTCACTAAAGGTACATTATTGACTTTTATGTTATGGTTGTTATTAATCATTTGTGCCTGACTCTCTCTTAACTGGCAGAACTTACTGACAAGTTATCCAAATTTGGCGTCTATATTCTCTTCCAAAGAGAAGCTATTTCCTATCTTTGGGTGCTTTTCTGTTCCTATTGCATCAAAAAGCAATATCCCTCAACTTTGCCTGGCTGTGCTGTCTCTTTTGACAACATATGCTCCTTGCTTGGAGGCTATGGTTGCGGATGGATCTAGCCTTCTTCTCTTACTAGAAATGCTACACTATGCTCCAAGTTGCCGTGAAGGGGCTCTTCATGTTCTATATGCTTTGGCAAGCACTCCAGAACTTGCTTGGGCAGCTGCCAAACATGGTGGAGTGGTGTACATTCTTGAACTTCTGTTGCCTTTGCAAAGTAATGATTTTTTTCTTACACCCACTTGTTTGTTTATTTTGAAGTCACATTTCATTGATTATATAAATTATGGTGTGCAGAAGATATTCCTTTACAACAGAGAGCAGCAGCAGCTTCCTTATTGGGGAAGCTTGTTGGGCAGCCAATGCATGGGCCTAGAGTTGCTATAACACTGGCAAGGTTTCTTCCAGATGGCCTTGTTGCAGTTATCAGGGATGGCCCTGGTGAGGCAGTTGTATCTGCTTTAGAGCAGACAACAGAGACTCCAGAGCTTGTATGGACACCAGCAATGGCGTCATCTTTGTCTGCACAAATTGCTACTATGGCATCAGACTTGTACCGTGAGCAGATGAAAGGTCGTCTTGTTGATTGGGATGTACCTGAGCAGGCTTCGGGACAGCAAGAAATGAGAGATGAGCCACAGGTACCATGTGATAGATGCCATCTCCATATTATACTGACTACATATTCTGCGGGAAATTCACAGTTTCATGGTCATGCAGGTTGGTGGAATCTATGTCAGGCTGTTCTTGAAGGATCCCAAATTCCCTCTTAGAAATCCTAAGAGATTCTTGGAAGGGTTACTTGATCAATATTTGTCATCCATTGCTGCCACTCATTACGACACACAAACTGTTGATCCCGAGCTTCCTTTGCTTCTTTCTGCTGCTTTGGTTTCACTACTGCGAGTGCACCCTGCACTTGCTGATCATGTTGGATATCTGGGATATGTGCCAAAACTTGTGGCTGCTGTGGCATATGAAGGAAGAAGAGAAACAATGGCATCGGATGAGGTGAAAAATGGCAACTATGCAGACAAAGCATATGAATCTGATGATGGATCAAGTCCGCCCGTGCAAACTCTTCAAGAACGAGTGCGCCTCAGTTGTTTGCGTGTTCTTCATCAACTTGCAGCGAGTACAACTTGTGCTGAAGCTATGGCAGCAACTAGTGTAGGAACTCCTCAGGTACATTTTGTAAAATTCTCTTTTCTGATAGTTAATAAAGTTGGTTTCTTGAGGAAAATCATTAGTTCTTTCTTCTTTCTTTAGCTAACACACAGCATTGATTTAATGCTTATAAAACTGATTCTCATAGTGCAAGTCCTTGTCATGCTATGGTGTGCTTAATGTGCAGTTGAGTGTAATATTCTTGTCTTCAGATAGGTTAAATTAAGTTGGTTTCTTGAGGCAAATCATTTGGTTCTCTCTTCTCTTTCTTTGGCTAAGCACACAGACATTGATTAAATGCTTCTGGTATAAAACTGATTCTTGTAGTGCCAGTCCTTGTCATGCTAAAGGTCTGCTGAATGTGCAGTTGAGCAGCACTCTATCACTGTTTACAATTCCTGAAATATTTGGATGCCAATTGTGTTGCTCATTATTTCCCCCCTATTCTGAAAGTGCATGATGTAGATCAAGTTAAGAATGGAGATAAAAGATTGAAGTATTCCCTATAGGAGAGGGATAACTGAATAAGAGGTAGAAAACCCTATAGAAGAGGGCAGAAAAACATAGAGAAAAGCTCTATAGAAGAGGGCAGAAAAACATAGAGAAAAGCTCTATAGAAGAGGGTCAGAAGCAGATAGAAGAAACAATTCTCAACTATCCCTTAACTCGTTGTACTTGTGGTCTGCTAGTTATACACAAAATTTGGATATTATATAGACACCAAGAAACCATAGTTACCCAGACCATCTAGGAATTAAGAATCCTGATAAATATTATCTTTAATTGATAATAAATTCCTAAAATTTCTCTAGTTTAATCATTGAAGTTACTGCATCTTGAACAACAAATGAAGAACTTGTTTGGCCTCTTGTTGCCATAGCTTTTACCTGCTTTGCTTATAAGCAAAGCAATCAAAAGGGCCAAATAAGTGTATGATAGGGATTTTAATACTTTATTGCTTGACCATTAGAAGTAGAAGATGGTTCCACTTAAAGACGTATTGACTTTCACTTTAAAAAAGAGCTTTGGAAGTGATGCTTGTTTGGATGGAAGGCTCTCTTATTTTATTTAAAGATACAAATAACCTTAAAAAAATCTTACTAACAAAAATACTATACAGTGCACATACCTTAATTCAATTATATAGTATTTCTATTTATTTAAAAAATCATAATTATATATTTCTTGTTTCTTTTTTTTTTCCTTATATTTTTTATATATTTTTTTGTCGATGAAAGAATTTGCATTTCCATGTAACCTATTTTTATTTCTTAAAAAGATTTAAAAATTGAGTTCCATCATTAATGGTTTTTTCCCCCTCTTAATAATAGATTATCAAACAGTGAAGTGATTTTAGTCCAAGCACGATGCAGCATTTATTACCAAATAATTTAATATATTTAATCTCACAGGACAATCACAACACAATAGCTACAGCTTGGACCTAACAGGCTCAAAATTCAAAATTCCTTATTTATGTCCCGCATCCATGTGTATGTGGATTTTTTTCCCCATGTTTAAAGGCTTTGGGAATTTTGGAGTTTAGTCGTGCAAATCCCAATGGATGTTTAGCATTTCTGTTTCCACATTCATACTAGTATTATTCTGTTCAATGCCTATTTCCCCCCTGGCTTGGTGTGCCTGATAAGTTTTGCTGGCATATTTATGTGTTTTGCACTTATTTGTGGTTATCTGAGCTTGTAAATGTACATATATGTCTCATTTTTGTTCACGTCTCAATATGTTACTGCTCCATTATAATTACCTATTCTGGATCCCTGTTTACTCTGTTAATATTTGGTATTCAGGTTGTCCCACTTTTGATGAAAGCTATAGGATGGCAAGGTGGAAGCATACTTGCTCTTGAGACATTAAAACGTGTTGTGGCTGCTGGGAATCGTGCCCGGGATGCTCTGGTTGCACAAGGACTTAAGTAAGTTAATTTCTTTTCTCCCTTTTCTTTTTAACTGGAGGTATAAGATCTGTTAATCAATCCATAATCTTTCCGTGTTTCCACTGGGGTGAGATCCAAACTTTGGCAGATATGTGCTTGTGTGTTTCATGCTTGTGAATTATAGTAAAATTGTGAACAGCATAAACCACAATTTCTATTATTGTGCAGCTGTTGAATTTAGAAATAGTTTTATGTTCCATGGTTTCAGAATTCACTTGTAAGCCTGTGCAATGTAGAAAAGATGACTCCAGAATTAGACATCTTGTTGGATCTAATTTCAGGAGGATGCAATGGGAAGACATCAAATTTATTCCAAAATATATGAAAAAAGAATAATTACTAAGGGGAGAAGGAGTAAGGACTTTGGCTTTCAATCCCCCTCCCCTTCGTAAAGTTGAAAGGCTGATGACAACATATTTTTTGAGATGCAATTATCATATGAATCTTCTAAAATTTGGGGAAAAGAATTGGTTTCAACATTGGTAGTTGGATCAAGACTTTCTTTTGCAGATACTGAACTTTTATAAAATGCCTCACTGATTATATAGAAGTTCCAAAAATATCTTTCTGATGTCAGAATAAATTGCTTTAATAATTCAGGGTTGGTCTTGTTGATGTACTTCTCGGGCTTCTTGACTGGAGGGCTGGGGGAAGAAATGGGCTGTGCTCTCAGATGAAGTGGAATGAATCTGAAGCATCTATTGGCAGAGTGCTAGCAATTGAGGTTAAAATGTTCATGATCATAATTTTTATTTTCTCCTGTCCTCCTGGAAGGCTTTTTGGTTGATGTTCTTCTAAATTATTATTTTTCATCTCAATACTAGCCAATTAATTTTATTGAATCTCCTATGTCATTTACTAAGTACCACCCATGTATTTTTGGATTCTGTTTAGATGTTCTAAATCTCTATAGTCTTACTTCAAAATATGGTTGCTTCATTACAAATTAATAGAAGTTGGGTCACATGAAAAGACCCAGCTGGATGATGCTTCATTGTTGCTGGTAGTTCTTAGATATTGTAAACCTTTGCAGATATAATTATGAAGATATCTATGAAAGAGAGCCTTTTCTTTTCATGCTTACGAGGTTGTTTCATGCCTTTTCCTTTTGATTTCTAAAATTTTGTGACATGACTTATCTTGGTCTAGGTTTTGCATGCTTTTGCAACAGAAGGAGCACACTGCAATAAAGTGCGTGAGATATTAAATGCCTCTGATGTAAGTACTAACATGTTTTTTTTTTTCCCAGTTCCTTTTTTTTTTTTTTGCGATGCATCTCCTGGTTTGTGGATACCTTCAAGTGTCTTATTCATAAGATTTCAATCATTCATTATCCCAAACTTTCTTGGGCATTATGGTGCATTTTATTCTTGAAGAGATGCAATTTAGCTGCCCCTGCAATTAAATTTAGTGCATGATGTCTTTAAGCCGGTACTTTCTGGTCAGATAAAAATATTGCTGGTGGTTCTGTCCATTTTGCAGGTTTGGAGTGCTTATAAAGACCAGAAACATGACCTCTTCCTTCCTTCAAGTGCCCAGTCGGCCGCAGCAGGAGTTGCAGGTCTCATTGAGAATTCTTCATCAAGACTGACTTATGCCCTTGCAGCTCCTCCACAACCTCCTCAAGGAAGACCACGTGCTCCAAGCCCTTCTGACTCAAATGGAAATCAAGATCAGCTTATATAGCACCCAAGTGGAGGTATTGACCAAGTAATTTACACAGCATCACATACCGTTTTGTATAGCTCACTGTACAGCTTTGTTACCTACATGCGCCTCTTGTTTACAAACACGCTCGTTTTCACACTGGGGTGGCATTTGCATTTTCCTAGATAAATTAAGGGTATTCTTTCTTGTAACCTGTAAAGAGAGACATCTTTGTAAATTTTCTTTTCGGCATATCTCTCTATTTTCTATATATAGTTGAGGTGATTTTTTTGTGTGAAATTTTTGGCATCTCTCTTTTGACGAATTTTCCTGGCAGTTCTTTGAGAGCAATCTTCATTTGGAGTTTCCGTGGTGGAAGCTTTCCTTCACCTCTCAAAGTTAGCAGTGTTGGACGTGGATGCTAAATGTTTGATCCATGATCAATGACCTTTCATGGGCTCAAGTTCGAATCCCTACACGGTCTTTTTCACAGGATTAAGATTGAAACCTAACACGAGTTCACAAACTCACAACTGAATACTCGGACGGTTAGATTACAATATCAAAATCTCAAGTCTTTTGTAAGGATATTATCCAACTCTTTTAGGTAAAGTGTTGTGGGGTGCAACCAATATGAAAATAATCAAAGGTATGAACAAAGTAGAAAGAATATTGCATCAAGTTGTAAAGATGAAAGGAAATACCCAGTTATAGAAAAATATGACTAGCTAGCCGTTTAGAAATAGAGCGAGGAGGTCAAACTTTTCAAATTATAGGAAGTTTGGTGTTCTGGATAGTTCAAGCCACATGATGTTAAGAGTGTCAGCATGAAGTATTTAAAATAATTGTCTTGTTTGTTTGTCCTAGATGGTAAAAAGATGACAAGGTCATTTTGAATTCAAATATTGGTAAGGTAACTCAAATCTTGATGTAAGATACAAGATAGGTACAGCTATTGCACACCTGTGCATGTGAAAAAGAGAATTTTCAGCTCTGCAAGTGTACAAGGGAGAAAATCATCTAGTATATACTATTTGTCTAGAGATATTGTATCCGAACATGAACGTGGTTATTTGGTCTACCACTCGCCATATTGTTCATTAGAGGCCTTAGAAATTGTGTGCGCTATGGCCATCTAGTTTACTAGAGGTCTTAGATTTTTTAGGTGAGAACACGAAACATTTCAACGTATTTTAGGCTAAATTTTCAGGGTTGTTTTAAGTTAGTTTCAAGAGTTAAATTAGTTTCTAAAATTATTTGAGTTACACTAACTTAACACCTAAGACTAATATTGAATAAAAAAAAGATCTCATCATTTTGACTTAACGTTTTGTGCAAGACATATCAATTATCCTTAGATTATATAAATAATAATGAATCTATATCAACAAAAACTCGAGGGACTGATTAGTAACCAATTAATGGTTTGATTCCTTGGACCCGCCTTCTCATTTTTTTTTGGATGACAAACTATTAATACTTTTTCAAGTTTTAACATGGAAAAAAAAATATATCTCCCCCTTTCAATTGTACCATATGCTTATTGAAAGAACATGAAAAAATTCATCAACACCAACACTCAAATGCAAGATTAATGCCCAAAATAAAAACAACTTCATGACAAAGTGTTTTCGCTTAGAAATACATTAAAATAAAGTTTTATTTTTATTTTTATAAAATTATTTTTAATATCAGCACATCAAAACGATCCATAAAAATATTTTTTTTATTTTAAGTAAAAATGTTTTTTTACAAATTTTGAGGGAACATGGTTTATACCGCATTCCCAAACACTTTCAAGTCATAGCATTTAAAGACATAAAACCGATTTGATAAACTAGCATACCAAAGTGAAGCTTGAATTGAATTGGAAACATTTTCCATTATTTAGAGACTTAAAGCAAAAAACTTAATCTTCTTAGGCATGCCATAATCTAAATAAGACACCGATCAATATCAGTTATATATCTACCCTGCTGATTTGGTTTAGATACTTAAGGATCAATTGCACTACTTGTTTTTTATTTTTGTCATTGATAAATGTGGATGATGATTCATTCCTTAAAGTCATTATTATAATAGCTACTTGCAAACTTGATGGCTTTTTTTAAAAAGAAAAGTTCTAAGAAAACAAATGTTGATCGACCACATTAAAGGTTGGAGTTGATCATAGATGCTAGTATCAAGAAAACATTACTATGAAAAAGAAAAAAGAATGGCTCAACAAGCCCAAAATATTCTTCATAAAGATCAATATTGAATAAAATCTCACTTTTATACAAAACAACAATATTGATAAATGATTAATCTCTACTAAGGATAAAATCACAAAGCAACTACAAACCTTTGGTAGAAAAGATAAAAAGGCTTCTTGTTTCTAAACCACCTCAGTCTTAAAAGGTTGTATTTGTTTGTGTTTATGTCATGTTTCCATTTTGTTAGTTGCACATGACACTGACTTTGTTTATATAAAAACATATTTATTATTAATAAAAGTTTTTTTAATTTTTAATAATCTTTTATATTTGATTAATAAATCTAATATTTAATTAATAAGTCTGGAGAAAAGATAAAATCCTTGGGAAAAAACAGATTTGCAAAAGAAATTATAAAATTGTTATTTTATGATATTCCTATTACATTAAAACATTATTGTTCTTGATTAATGCTATATTAAAACTGAACATTAATTAGAGATATTGAGATTGATACATATTATATTATTTTCTTTATAAAAGAAAGCAGTTGTACTCATAAGCTGAGGTATAAAGGATATCTAGCATTAATAGATAAGTGTTTGTCAGATGAAATATATACTATACTAACCCATATTGATAGATCATATGTATCTAAGGAAAGGCTTATGTGATAGTTTTGTTAATAATCTTTATGCTAGCAAATATGCCTTATAGCCAATTGGTTGATTGTATGTAACACAAATTTTATTTATGTAAAACATATTTATTATTAATAAAGACTTTCATTATCTTTAATATTCATTTATATTTGATTAATGATTAAGTTCATGGGTCAAAAATGCTTTATAAATAAAATTATAAAGTTGTTATGATTATGAGATGCATATTGCATCAAAGCATTGTTTCTAATGTTCATAGTCAATAGTTTGTTAAGAATGAATATTAACTAGAGCTGTTAAGAACGATAAATATTATGTTTTTCTTTTATGAAAGGAAGCAAATGCTATCATGAGTTGAGGTACGAGGAATACTTGGAACTAATATGTAGGTATTTATCATATGACATGGACATTGAATGAATCCATATGAGAATTTCATATACAGAGATCACTTATATTTATTAAAAGACTCACATGATAGTTGTGTAAGTGATCATTAGACTTAAGATCACAAAGTTATATTATATAGGGAGTGTTATGCTTTGATCCTGATTATATGTTGTCCACATCAAGGGTAATAAATGATCAGATACTGGTTATAACATAGTATTTGATTATGAAATCCTTAGCCAAGGTAGAATGAGATTTGAAAAGAGTTTTAAATCTTATTCAAATAATTAATGACTATATTGTTGAGAACAAAAATGATTTAACAAAGCAAATATACTTCAAGCTATAATGTCTAAATCAAAACATTCTTGACAAATAGATAATAATTACATTGAGAAAATGGTCACTGAAAGGTTAAGTTAAACCACTTATGATTTTTCTGATATTTGAGAGATTATAACAGGTTGTTAGATATTGTATTTGATCTTTAAATATATTGAATATTGACAGATTTGACTTTCAATTGATGTTTTACTCATAACTGGAGCTGTAAAGGTCAAAATGAAGTGATTTCAGTGGCATTAGAAAGATAACATCCATACATTTCTATACATATATGGAAACAACAAAAAAACATAGAATCGCAACCTTCAAAGACAAGTCTTGTATTTTGCTAGTTTTGACCTTCGAACATCCCAATTTGAATGTCTTGAGTTAGAGAAGCCAATTTGATACAAACTTAATGTTTTTGGATTTATGACTTAAAGACCTATCAACCTACCAAATCTCGGCAGAAGAAGATCTCATATGAGAGAGATATGATTTTTCTAAGACAACCTATAAATTTTATCAACAGATAGGTTTTGTGAAGAAACAAGTCCAACTTACTTCCTAAACATCCAAACTGATATGGAAATTGTTTCTTTATATGGAAAAGGTCTTTATTTAGGCAAATTAACTTCATTAAGTCCAAAGTCAAAGTTTGAAGATTTTATACAAGACTATTTTTCCTTCTTTATAGAAAATAATTATTGTACTACTTAAATATAGATTGCCTATTTTGGAAAGGACTCCTATATTTTTTTTTAAGGATACAAATGGACAAGTAGGAATCTTAGGAGTAGGGTTTTCCATCAGATAATATAAAAGAGAGAGGAAAAGAGTGTGGCGACCAGAAAGAAGAAAGATACTTTCACCTTTTTTCTACACTCGAAATTATATTTTCATCTTTCCTTTTCCTTAGTTTTTTTTTTTAGTTATGCAAGGCTCGGTTATTTTTCTTGGTTGAAAGGATGCAGAAGCCTTCAAATTTCAAAATTTGTGAGATCAATTTTATCTTTTCTTTTCAGTTTATATGACGAGTATGAATTTTTTATGTACTTATTTTCTATAATTGTTTAGTTTGATTGTTAGAGCGCACTTTAAGTTATTATTCTAACTAATCTATTGCTAAGTTTTCTATCAAAACCAAAGTTGTGATATTTAATTTGTGAAGCAACTAAATTTTATAAATTTGGAAGATCTATATTGTTAATCTTAAGGAAAACATTCAGTTAAATTAAACATAGACTATCGACAGTTATATTGTCTAAATTTATCAACCTATCTAGTTCTTAAGGGTACCATTGAATTAAATTACTAGTGCGGATGCCGTTATTTTTTAATGGTTAGGGTCAGTTATACTGCGAATCAATTAACTGACTAACATTAAGAAAATATAAATATTAAGAATATAAATTAATGTATCATTTCAATTATCAATTTTGATTTCCATCGATGGATGTTTATGTAAAACCAAGGTTTTTCTCTTAATAAGTTTTGGTTTATTTAATTTGGTTCGATTACTTTATTTTGTTTACCCTAACATAGCTTAGATAATCTCAACCCCCATAACTTGAATCATTCAGCATAAAGACCTAAACTAGATCTTCCTCGTGGGATTGACCATTTACTTGCTCTATACTATCTTATTTGTTTAAGCTAGGGTAATTAATTTGTGTGATTGCGACATTGCAACAAAATTTGACGCCGTTGTCAGGGAAGTAATTCAAATTGATTCTTGTGCTGTGATTGTTCTTTATTTCATTAAAAAAACACAACAAAAAAAAAAGTTATTGTTCACACTATACAAATTGAAATTCTTAGTAGAATTAGGCTAAATTCCATTGTTTTCTAGAGTTTTTTGGCATTTTTTTTGTGTTTTAGCATTGGATTTTCATATATTTTCACTACTTTAAATCTCTCTTGTGATTGCTTTACTTTTAGTTTATCAGAGTTTTCTTGACTATTATACCTGCAACCTGATCTACTGACTAAGGAAAAGTGCAAGTAGATCTCGATATAGAAATTTTTTTTATGTAAGACTATTTTTGAATTGGAGTGTAAAGTCCAATTTATCTCTAAGGGATATAAAAAATGATCTTTCCTCATTTTAAGCAAGATTGGTCAGGATTAATAAATTTTAACCTCATTACCGTAGCAATTTGATTAATAAATTTTAACCTCATTACCGTAGCAATTTGCACAGAATTGTTTTGCGAGTTCATGACTCATGAAAACTTCATCACTTTCATTTCATGTAGCTTTTGCATAATAAACTTTGATGGTTGGATTGTTCATCTAGGTATTTAGTCATCTCTTACGGAGTTGCTAGGTGAATTGTTGTCATTGACAGATTATTGATTTTTTTTTTAAATTGTTAGCAAAAGTCAAATCTTGAAAACCTTTGTTTGAGAGAAAATGATTTTTGAAAAAGGTTTTTTTTTTTTTTGAGCCTTTTAAGATCATTTGTGAAATGCACAAGATGTAACGAGAATAAGTAACCAAACTTTATTGATTTAAGAAACATGAGTACATTACACATAATATTTCTTTACAGAGTCAGAGTTCACAAGTCTAGGCAAGTCGCCTTTATCCATTCTTATCAATAGTAAAGCTCCCCTGGAGAAGGCTTTCTTCACTATATATGAGCCTTCATAGTTAAGTGTCCACTTACTCTAATCTTCACTACGTAGAGGTAATATCTCCTTCCTGAATACCTTGGGTCTGATTTTCTGGTCATATGCTTTTGCATTATTTGTTAATTGATTAGTATTTAAAAGTGCATTTTTATCAAGGTTTTATATCATCATTTTGCACTTGAAGTATCAATAACTCTTTAACTAAAGCATGTTTAATAATAACATATCTAATAATATAAGATACCTTTAATTTATGGTAAATATTCATCTTAAATGTAGGCCTATCACATAAATGAAAGAATTGATTGATGAGTTAAATTACTGAAATTGAAAGGACAAATTGATGGCCAAACTTAGAAAAGAGATTTTGGTGCAGTCCAAACTAGAACATTGTTCGGTAATCGGGTCATATCTGGAGTTGTAGATCTCGGATTTAGGTCTACTTTATATGGATGGAAAGGTAAGACATAGGCCTACAACTTTCATAGGAGCCCAAGATTTAACAAGGCCGTTTTCAAGTCCAAATTATAGCAACAACGAAGAAGTCCGAATCTGTCATGCAGCCTAGACACTATTCAGTGTTTAGCCCATATCTCGAGTTCTAGAAATTCAAATGATCTCAAATTTTTACCCTAGAAAGATGAGACAATTTCCTAGAACTTTCATGATTGAAGTCTGTTCAAATTATGACATTATCAATGACGTTTTTGGCAGACAAGAAGATAAGAATTGTCACCAGGTCAAGATGTGGCTACCTATTCATCAATTAGTCAACAAGTCAATAGTTCTGAATTTTGGCCTATAAAAGGAGGTATTTGCCATATATTTAGGCATCTTAGTGTTTAGATCAAGATCATGCTCTTGCTCTCTCTTTATATTTTGTAATGCTTAAGTTTTGCTTATATTAATCTCTGGCTTATGCTTTTCATTTCCTTTCCTTGTTTATTTATGTTTCTTTCTTTCAGTATGTCTAGCTAGGTTAATTATATCAAGGTGAAAAGGGTACACTAATGGTGTAAGAATGAGTATAATATAAACTTAACATGGACCTTAATGTTGGATACTAACATGCTTTATATTTGTTATCTTGTTCACCTTTAATACTTTGCTTGTTAAATGGTTAATCTAGATTTATGTTGTATAACATTTGGTACAACGAATACTTGATACTTTCATAGCCCATACTGTATGGTATAACCGACACCTGAGTTATGAAAGGAACTTGATTTGTTTTTTTTTTTTGATCAAATGTAAGAATTGTATAGATCAAAAAGAGCAAGACAAGCTGGAAACCAGCAGAACAATACATACACCAGTAAAGGGAACAGACTCCCTTGAACAAACCATAGTAGGCATAAAAGCAAAGCTAAATAGCCGAAGGGAACATGCTCCCGAAAGAAAGGGAACAGGATCCCATAGTCAAATAGCATGAACATCCCTCATGCAGAGGAAAACCTTCCAAGGGAAGAGAGGGCCCAGCAGGAGGGCCCTGTAGCAAAAAGAGTCATATGAAGCCAATTTTCATGAGCCATGCATATGACATCTACAACCAGCAGCGAAGCAATCAGCAGGACGAGCGCAAGAAGCCAGCACGAAGACAGCTTGGACCCACAGATGACCAACCAATAGCCCATATATAAAAGCATGAACAACCTTCATGCAGAGCAAAAAAAAGACAGCCTAGACCCACAGATGTCCAACCAACAACAAAGGGCATCCAAGCCTCACTAGAGGGAACAGGCTCCCGAAGGATCCCATATACAAAAGCATGAACAGCCCTCATGCAGGGCAGAGAAGAGAAAAACCTAGGGAAACATGCCCCTACTAAGCCTATCTAGAAATGCAGTAAGCAGCCAAAGCCCCTCAGCAGGGCACATCAGGATCTGAAAAACAGCCTCCTATTCTGGAGCAAAAGAGCAAAGCAGCGTCAAACCAACCCAGCCAGCAAGGCCACAAGCATATCTGGACAACAAAGAGCCAAATAGCAATAAATAGTAGCAAACAATAAGACCCCACGACAGGGTTTATACCAAACCCAATCAGTAGCTACAAAGCATGCAAACCAACTGCAGAAAACAGAGGCAACAAGCCAAAAATAAAAGGCTGGCAAATTCGACAAACAATCCCAACCAGCAAAAACTGCACCAACTATAAGACAGGCCTAAGAAGGCAACAACAATATACAAAAAAAGTAAACCCAGAGTAGACACAAGGATATATTCCTTGGCTTAAATCCACAAGAGTATAATATTTCAAAGAGAGGAAGAGGGGGTGCTACCCTGAATTCTAGAGTCAGCCGAGGAGTAATTTTTGGGAGGTCTTCCACTCCTATCTAAGGGCACCCCTGGTCGTCCAGTGGTAAAGGCAGCTTTATTTGTTGTTA
The DNA here is from genome assembly GCA_015852605.2 of Populus deltoides. NCBI lineage: Eukaryota > Viridiplantae > Streptophyta > Magnoliopsida > Malpighiales > Salicaceae > Populus > Populus deltoides. The sequence goes on from CM027587.2 coordinate 7,917,571, forward strand.
ACATAAGTTATAATCATGAATGCCTGAAAACATTTACAAGTATTAGCATTATTCGAATAAGATAACTAATGTAATCATGTTAACAATTTATAATCTAATTGGAACCTCCTTTGTGTGTGGTTTCCAATTGAATAATAAGAGTTTATACTATACTTGTTTGAAATACCATTAGTGGATCCTCTAACCTTAATATTTGTTGTTATCATTGTTTTATCCTTACGTTAATCTTCCATCTCAAAGTTCTCATCAACTTCTTCTTAATCATCTTTATTATTATCATTATTAATAGTATTTTATCGCCTTTCTTGGGAACTACTACTATATTTAATATCCATTGTGAGTGCTTAACCACCTCTAAAAAAACTTGCATCTCATTGCCTTTCTATCTCGGTTTTCACTTTGAGTACATATCCGAACGAGTTCTTTCGAGTTTTTGCTTCACAAGTATTCTTCCTTCATTTAATGGCACCCCATGCACTATAATGTTAGTATCTAAACTAGACATATTTGTGTAGGACCAAGCAAACACATCGACATGCTCGCGAAACTGTGATATAAAGTTTTCCCTTTCACTAGTAGTGATTAAAGTCTCTATTTTCAATTCTCTTTCATCTTGCCTTGTACCAGTTTCCAAGCTCGTTTTGATTATTTTACTAGCTTAGTGAATTCTTTTATATCATCTTCTTTTCATTCATTTTTTTTCCATTGCAATTGTGTACTCATCAAAATTTGACAATTCAATCTTAGTGTAATGTGCTCGTGATTTTATGGACAATCCGCTTCCAGATTTACTGAAAGTGGAAGGTTTTTCAATATAAATGTGTATTTCACAAAGATAAAAGGATGGATTTTTTTTAAAAAAAGCATGATCTCATTAATAAGAAAGAAGAAGAAGATAGGCTCAACTACAACAAGAACAATATGTTGACATCTTGAGCCCCTAACCGATGGCCCGTCTATGGCTTAAAACAAAGATTTGCACTCATGAATAAATCTAGTATTTTGAATTTATTATGAACTCATATATCCAAATAAATTCTTCTGGGAAAATCCATATAGGTTTCGTACTAGGATTCAACTATCTTGGAAGACGAAAGAGTTTTTCACAACTCGTATATCACAGTAAAAAATACTCTCAATTAAAATTGGTGAATATCCAAAATAATTCTAAGAACTTTCTAATCAACTCCTGGTATTTAAATATCAACTTACGTATGCGTATAGGTCTATAACTCATATCAGAATGTTGATTGTTAATTCTCATTAAAAAAAAAAGTTTTTATAGGGTTTATGAAATACTGGTCAAGTTTTCATGAATTCAATAAACTGGTTTTTAAATTCAAAAAATATATGCAAAGATATTTTTTGAATTTGTGTATCTAAAAAAAATGTTAAATCATACCGTGTATTTTTTTAAGCCAAAATATGATATTTATTTTTTAAGAGACTTGGTTGTATTTACACCAAATAAAATACATGTTTTGTATTTTTTAAATGAGAAATTTTTGAGATTTCGATGAAAAGCGTATATTTTAATACCATATCAATATCTTACAGTATAAGTCTACAGCCTTGATATTAAATAAAATTTCTGAAAAAACATGTGAAGGACCCACAAATAATTTTAAATTGGTCCTTGAAATTTTTTGGAATTTATTTCGGGTATATATGACCAAAAAAACCATTTTTATTCAAAGCAAAACTGTCAAAATAGGTCAAAAGATGTGTTTGTTAAACAACCCCTTAAGCAAAGAATTCCTCAACAAAAAAAAGTAACCAATCAAACAAAGCCTTAATACCTGGCCCATAACAAAACCAATCAGATTGACTCGAAAACACCAGTTCAACCCTGAATTGAATCGAAAACCATGGTTTGATCCGAAACTAAAACAAAACAAACATTAAACCAAAAACATATCAAAACTAAAAAAAAAAAAACATAAAATTTTCTGACAAAAACAGATCAAACAACAAGAACATGAAAAACATAATGAACATTCAAATCGACCTAGCAAAAACAAATCATAAATTAGACTAGTTTTCATGCAATTAAAGGCAAGGTTTTGTTTGTAATAACGTGTAGATCAATAATCAAGCATCTATTTTCTTCGATTAACACTTAGAAGCCATGATTTGATCAAAAGTTTGGGCAGTTGAAAGAACCCTAGAATATAAATGTATGAATACATGTTATTGATGCATTTTAACACTAGATTATTTGCTAAAGATGACAAGTTAACATGTTTGTGCCGAGAATTAACCCAAAATAGCTCAAAAACAAGAGGCTAATGCAAAGTTCATGCAAAGAACATGAACCCAAAATCTAGAAAATTTCTAGAAATTGAAGAACTAATGTTAAAACCTATATTTGGCTTTTTAGGCCTCTAAACACACTACTTTTTATCTTCACAAACCACATTACCAATACCAAGCATAGTTGAATCCAAAGAACTAACAAAAAAAAAATCAAATCATCATAAACATGTATTAAGTTTCAACTTCATAATTGCAGCCCCATTGACAACCAACAAAAAAACATCAAATTTGAATTCAAAACTAACTCTTTGAACTTTTGGAACCTAAACTATGTTTGGAAACCAAAAACATACACTAACAAAAACAGAAAAAGCATCAAACACCTATTGCAACCTTTTGGCAGAATCCAAAACTACCTTTCTTCATCAAAATCAGTCACAAACATATTATCTTGACACCCAGTAACATCAACAACTCCAAACAAGATTTAAACAATAAAAACAACATTTTTACGTGTTAATCAAAATAAAACTAGAAAACATCATAACACTAAAACAAGTTCAAAAAACATCAAAAGAGGTTTAAACATTAAGAAAGTATGAATGGCCAAGCCATATGGACTCTACCCTTGAGTTTTTATATGGTTATACCTTCTTCAAACTTGCTGACTATAGATTCCTATTTTTTCTTCTTTTTTCCTTCCTTCTTTCCCTTTCACTCTCTTTCTTCTCAAAGCTTGTTAAATCTTTTATATTAGGCCTTTTCACTATAAGTTTTTTCTCCTATGATTTTCAAGGGCATTTATAGGGTTTTTTCTAGATTTTTTGGTGGATTCCCTCAAATATTGATCAAAGCTTAGCCCTTTGATCAAAATGAGAGGGTTTTGGACAAAAGCTAACATCTAAAAACTCTTGTATTAGGATGGTTTTGTAATTGTGGTTTTGATTTTAAGGGTATTTGGCGGTTTTGCTAGACTTGAAGGGCAAGGAGCTATTTCTTACATTTTGATGTTGAGAGGGAGGTTTTAGATCCATTGATAAAAAAAAAAACCTTTGAAGAGCTATAAGTGTGAACATGCGAAAAAATAGGTGTCACGATTAAGGCTGGTTGGGTTAACTACTTTCGAGGTTTTGTCGAAGCCACTCTTATGTAAATATCATCGGAAACCACCTTAAGTTGGTAGAGAAAGTGCACACCTTTCATTTGGATCCAACCTTGCTCAATTTGAAAGTTTGTGGCTTCAAATTCATTCGTTCAAAGATGTCAACTTGATCAGCCTAGAATCTAAAAATATAAGGAAGCTAATTGGGCATAAGATGTTGGAGACTTCTATGAAAGAATTGGGGTGTGAACGTTTAATTTCATGGACACGGTGTTATAGAAGGGGTGTTTCTTAGTTGAATGGTAGTGGTTATAGCCCTTGAGGTGGTTAGAGACGCCACATTCATTCACTTGAACATGCTCACTTGATCATCCAAAATTGCCAGTAAATGAGATGAACAATAGGTGAATGACACGTCATCTAGGTTAAACCCTAGAAATTAGGGCTTTTTTTTTTTAATTTGGGATTTCCAAATCAGGAGACAGTTATAGGTGAATGACACGTCATCCAACCTTGCTCAATTTGACAGTTAATTTCAAATTGGTTCATGCTCTTTCAATTCCTTTTAATTGCATCTATAACTGTCTCTTAACTTTTAATTGCATGCAATTGCACCCCCACCAAATTCAAATATCAACTCTAGAGTTTAATGCCTTTTACAAACGAGCCCTTAGTTTTTAATTTATTCAATTTCATCCTTAATTGAACACTAAAATATCAATTCATTTTAATTTGGCTCCTGATTTGGTCAATTTCAACTCCTACAATCACACCATTTACAAATTGGTTCTTGGTATTGGGAATCTGCAATTAAGTCCTCAAATAGACCTCCAAACTTTAATTTTTTCCAATTAACACCCAAATTAACTCCTAAAACTAATTTTTGTTGCAATTAAGTCCTCAATAAAACTAATAAAGCCTACTAAAATTTTTATTGAGTCCTTACCAATCCAAGTTTATGTTTCTTTACCTTAGATAACACTATTTTCACTAGTGGGGCCTTTTATTAGGCAGAATTGGGCTATCAATTTTGTTAGTCTTATACATTTTAATCCTCTAACTTTTTCACTTGTCATCTTGGCCCTCAAATACCAATCTTGGGCAATCTCCTAGGCTTTTTTTCATATATATGCTCTTATTATTATTATTATTATTATTATTATTATTATTATTATTATTATCTGTGGTAAGAAATAGGTAACAACAAATGCCTCCTCTTTACAATGCTTAAAAAAGTTTTGGATAATGAGCTTGTAACAAAAAAGTGTTTGTCTGACTTGTTGGGTGATCCACCCATTGTGAAATCCAAAAATTGACATATTTTCACAAGCGATTTACCCTTTTTAAATTTCAAAAACAATTTAGCAAGCGTCCATGCTTTTCTAAAATTGGTCTATTTTTATGAGCAAACTGCCCATTTTGAAATTCAAAAATTTTGGTCTATTTACACGGGTAACTTACCCTTTTTAAATTCTAAAAAGAATTTTAGAAAGTATTCATGCTTCCTTGAAATTGGTCTATTTTCACTAGGAACTTACCCTTTTTAAATTTCAAAAAGAATTTCAGTAAACATTCATGCTTCCCTGAAATTGGTTTATTTTCATAGGGGACTTACCTATTTTGAAATTCAAAAGTTTTGGTCCATTTTCACAGGCAACTTACCATTTTTAAATTCTAAAAGGAATTTCAACAAGCATCCATATTTCCTTGAAATTGATCTATTTTCATGGGCGACTTACCCCTTTTAAATTTGAAAAAGAATTTTAATAAGCATCCATGTTTCCTTGAAATTGGTCTATTTTAATAAGTAACAATTTTCATGGGTGACTTACCCTTTTTAAATTCCAAATATTAGAATCTACATCAGATCCTTTAAAAAAATTCAAAATAAAATACCCTTCAATGGCAAACTCTTAAAACAAGCACCTTGTCTTATAGCCTTAGTTATCCATATCCTATGGATATGATGTATTTGCCATTTCTTGGTTTTCGCACACCTATACAAATTTCACCGCCTTTCTTCTTGATTAGTGAACCCTGCACCAATACTATTTCAAAATTTTAAGGTTAAACCATATGTAATACATGCCTTTTGAAATATAGACCCTTATTTCTTCACAGTCTCCTTTCTTGATTACTGAGGATTGTACTTTTTAAGGTGGTCACCCATGCCAGCTCATCCTCCTAGTTTACTCAAGCAACTCCATGCAAGTTACTTTCAAATCTAGAGTGTCAAGCTGCCTTTATAGCCTTATTCTTTTGTGAGTATTTAAACTGTGGAGAATGTTATCCTAATTAGGAATGAATTCTTTTAGTTTGGTTATTTTGTTTTCAGTTCAGCTAACATGTATTTATGCATCTCAACGATTTCTTTCAATTAGAACTTTAGTTTCACAGCTCGATTAACCTAAAATCCCCAATCTAGTTTTGTCTTTTAACCAAAATTAAAATTTTTATCTTCAGCTCAGTCAACCTGAGATCCCAATCTGACGATCTCTTTTAACCAGAACCAAAATCTTTATCTTCAGCTCAATCAACCTAAGATCCCAATCTAGCAATCCTCTTTAACTAGAACCAAATTTTTTATCTTTAGCTCGGTTAACCTAAGATCCCAATCTGTCGATCCCCTTTAACCAGAACTAAAATTTTTGTCTTCAGCTTGGTCAACTTGAGATCCCAATCTAGCGACCCCCTTTAACTAGAACTAAAATTTTTATTTTTAGGTTAGTAACCTATGATCCTAATTTGGCGATCTCATTTAATCAAAACCAAAATCTTTGTCTTTAGCTTGGCCAACCTAAGATCCTAATTTAGTGATCCTTTTTAACCAGAACTAAAATCTTAGTCTTCAACTCATTTAACCTGAGATCCCAATCTAACAATCTCCTTTAACTAGAACTAAATCTTTGTCTTCTAGGAGAACCATATTCTCATAGCTATTCTCTGGTGAAACTCTTTTATGATATAGTCATGTTATCTCAGTTACTCATGTTTTTAGCTCAATTGACCTGAAATCTCAATCTATTGATTCCCTTCAACTAGAATTATCCAAAGACATCTTGATTGAATCTGAAACACTTTGATTGCGGGGTTGGCATTTGATACTTCCTGATCATAGAGTTTAAACATTTTGACATTCTTTGATACAAAGAACTGAGAATTTTCTAATGGCAAGATTTCTCTCCTCCTCTTCCTAATTGTAAGGTTGAATTGAGAAGATCCATTGCTATTATTGCTCAATGATTATTTTTCAACTACTTTCATTGTGAATTTTTCATGTAAGATTTCAAAAACATTTATGCAATGTTTAGGGGTTAGATGACTTGTATGCGTCCTTACCTGGTTTAAAATATAGGCCCCTCTTTTCAATGCTCCATCATTATAGGGTGCCTTGACTTGCTATCTAAAGCCTTCTTAATCCTTTGATTCACCATCTCATTCAAATTTACCATATGACAATCCTTCACTTGAATGTAAGTGTTTTTCTTAGACTATCCATATTGATTACTGCTCTTATTGTATATCAAGCCTGACTAGGTCCTTAGTGTGATGTTCCTTGCTCATTATGAAGGAGTTTAACAAATTATTCAACTTTTTGGATTATTTCAAAAATCACCCCTTGATTAACTGTGTACATTCTGCCAACAATTATCAAAAGGTTTTCTAGTGTCGACCTCATCTTATATTACAAATTAGTCATGACGTTACCTCTAGTTAAACCATATTCTTCAAGCATATCTTATCATCAACCTTCATGGAAATGTCAAATCATATAGACATACATCGCATTACTTATAGTAAAGGCTCATCATTTTATGTTTAGCATTCTTCCCAGTAAGTGGCTTTTAGCTTATCTAATCTTATCAACCAATTCCTTCACATTTCTAGCAACCATTATAGGTACTTGTGTAGCAAGGAAGTTATACCTCAGTTATGCCATGCTTCTCCAATATGATAACATTTCCTAGATTCTTGAAGAAAACCATTATAATTATCTTTGGCTAATGATCTTCAACATCTCTTTAACTAATATGACTAGGTTCATCCTTTTAGACCAAATCTATCTTTAGAGATTCTCCATCATTTCAAGGCTTTGTAATCAGTTAGGCTTGATCATGGAAAGAAATACATTATCATCATCAATGATGTTTTTTTATCACCCATATTCATTCGATGGAATACACATTGAATCAATAGGCTTCAAAGTAAATTGTCCCCAATCAATCTAGGTAGCGTGCATCCTTTCAACATTTATCTAAATGCTCCTAAATAATAACATCTTTTAGGAATTATTACCATATTTCAAAGGAAAAACCAAGTTAGAACTCATTGTGTAATTCATAGACTTATTAGGTAACATTACTCTTAGTTAAAATAGTTATGCCTATTTTTCTTCCTATCATCAATAGGCATTTGCCATTAATTTGTAAAGTTGTATCTATATAAGTTTAATTGTGTCTATATTTCTATCATTTAGGTGATTGTAGATCGATCAACCAAGTCTACTTTGTTTTTACCACTGAGGATGTTTGACTCTTTGTTAAACTTGTAAAGTTTTTTTGTAGATGAGGTGATAAGATTACATAGGGTGCTAGTAATGATTGTATCCGACCAGGATCTAAGGTTCACCTCTTGGTTATAGACAAGCATTCAACATGTATTGGAGATAAAATTAAAGTTAAGCATTACTTTTCACCCGTAAATAGATGGATAAATGGAAAGAACTATACAAAATCTTAAGGATTTGTTGAGGGCTTGTGTTTTGGAGTTCGGAGGAAAGTGGGAAGATTACGTAACATTGGTGGAGTTCACCTATAATAACAGTCATCAAACTACAATAGGAATGGCTTCCTTTGAGGCATTATATTGAAGAAAATATTGCACCATAATATACTGGGAAGAAGTAGATGATAAGAAATTATTGGGGTTTGAATTGGTACAAATTAATATAGATAAAGTTAAAATGATTAAGGAAAGAATGAAGATGGCTTGAGACAAATAAAAGAGTTATGTGATTAGTACTTAAAAGTGCATTTTTATCAAGATTTTATATCATCATATTGCACTTAAAGTATCATTAAATTCCCTAACTTAAGCATGTTTTATAATAACAAGTTTGATAACATAAGATATCTTTAATTTATGGTAAATGCTCATTTTGAATGCAGGCATATCTCACAATTTAAAGGATTAATTGATGTGTTTAACTATTGAAAGTGAAAAGACAAAGAGAAGGCTAAGTTTAAACAAGAGATGCTGGTTCAATTCAAACTAGAATATCATTCAGTTATTGGATCATAACTGGAGCTATAGAACATGGATTTAGGTCTGGTTTATAAAGATGGAAAGCTAAGACATAGGCCTAAAACTTTCATGAAGAGTCCAAGATTCAAAATGATCGTTTTCAAGTTCAAATTATAGCAACAAAAGAGAAGTCGAGATTTGTCCTGCAGCCTAGATACTGTTTAGTTTTTAGCCCATATCTCGAGTTTTAAAAGTCCAAATGAGTTCATTCTTGTTTTGTTGGAAAGCTGAGACAAATGCACAGAACTTTCATGAAGACTATCTGTTCAAATTCTAATGTTAGCAATGATGTTTTGTTCAGACAAGAAGATAATGGTTGTCACCAAGTCAAGAAGTGGCCACCCACTCAATAATTAGTCATCAAATCAATAGTTCTGAATTTTTGCCTATAAAAGAAGGCATTTGCCATGTATTTAGGCATCTTGGTTTTCAGATCAAAATCTTACTCTTGCTCTCTTTCTTTGTATATTGTAATGTTCAAGTTTTATTTCATGTTATATTAATCTCTTGTTTATGTTTTTTATTTCATTTCCTTTACTTAGTTAATGTATATCATTATTATGTTTTATTTTGTTTATTTATGTTTCTCAACTTCATTATGTTTAGCTAAGTTTATTTTGTCAAGATGAAAAGGGTACACCAATGGTGTAAGAATAAGTATAGTATAAACTCAACATAGACTTTAATGTTTGATACTAAAATGTTTTGTATTTGTTATCTTACTTACTTTTAATACCTTGCTTGTTAAATGGTTAATCTAGATTTGTGTTGTCAACCATTGGTACAACAAATACTTGATCCTTTCATAACCAACAGTATGGTATAACCGACACTGTGTTATGAAAGGAACTTGATTTGTTGTTAACATAAGTTATCACCATGAATACCTAACCACATTTACAAGTATTGACATTACTCAAATAAGATAATTAATATAATCATGTTAATAATTTATAATCCAATTGGAACCTCCTTCGTGTGTGGTTTCCAGTTGAGTAATAAAAATAGTTTATATTATACTTATTTGAAATACCATTAGTGGATCCTCTAACCTTGAGATTTGTTTTATCCTTGTTTAATCCTTACATCAATATCACATATCAAAAGTTCTTTTCAACTCCTTTTCATTTATTATTTATAATTTTATATAGTTCACCTCCCTGTGATTCGACCCTAGACTTGCTAGGTTATTTATTACTTTGACACTCTTGCACTTGGGATAAGACATCAACTCTTTGATCGTGTCATTATGCTGACAATCAAAGAAGACCCTTGGAGTTTGAGGTGGGATTAGGTATTTCTAAAGGTTGGCCCATGGAAAAATATCATTCGATTAGGAATGAAGGGTAAATTGGCATCGAGGTACATATATTTGTTTGAAGTCATGAGGAGAATTGGACTAGTAGCCTATCAATTGGAACTTCCCTTAATGATGTCGAAGGTGCATGATGTGTTTTATATGTCTTTACTTCGAAAAGCCATGGTAGATCCCACTCAGGTATTACTACAAGTTCCAATAGAGATCCAAGAACATTTAATAATGGAAATAAAGCCCATAAGGATTGTGGATAGAACAGAAAGGGAGTTAAGGAATAAGGAAATTCTTTTAGTAAAGGTGTTATGAAGGAACTTCCAAGTTGTGGAAGAAACATGGGAGAGAGAAGTCGAGATGAAAAGAAAGCATCCAAGATTGTTCGATAACTAAGGTAAGAAAAGTACATTTTAATGATGAAATTTCTATAAGGAGGGAAGAATGTAAAATTCCTAATAATAATAATAACCAGAAAGACAACCGAAATTGTATAAAGAAAAAGGGATTAGGGTTAAACACTAATATTCACCTAGGAGGGGAGGACCCCAATTAGGAAGTAGGAAACTTAAGGGTTAAAAATGAAATAAGCCCTCCTTTAAAAAAAGAAAAAAAAAAGAGTAACAGTTGTCTATTAAAAAAGACAGGAGTTGTCACTTTAAGAAGAAAAGGAAATTAAGTACACAAGAATCAAGAAAATAATAGGGTATTCAAGGAAATTAAGGAAAAGCTGAAAGAATTAAAAAAAAGGGGGGTAAATCAAGAAAGTATTCAAAAAGTAATCTTGTGAAAAAGACTATTTGGTATAATGCCTTAACGTTTTTGTTCTTATACTTTACTTAATTTTGAAGAGGAAACGAAAAGCCCTAATTTTGTTTGTAAAATAAGGGGTTCAAATAGATTAAGGAAGGTTTATTGTATTTTGTAGAGATTCCTTGAACAAAATGATGTAATAAAAAGTAATTAGGAGAATTAAAGCACAAATTGAAGAAAAGTACAATGGTAAAAACCCTAATTAAGTCTGGCTAATTAGGAGAAAGTTCTAGGTGTAGTCTATATATGATCTTATGTATGATTATGATTGTATAACACAAGGATTGTGATGAAACTGAGTTATGCATGAAAAACTAAAAGGAAAGATGAGTTCCTTGAGTTATTGGATGTTAGAAATTATAGAAATTGAGTGTTTTTTTAAAAATTCATCTTTTGGTATGTTACGTGTGTAACTTGTATGATTTAGGGACTCTTCTTAAAGTTACTACCCAAGTTAGTTATAAGGGTGAAGATTTCAGCCAAAATAAAAAGCAAAGGGGAGAATTTTTCAATAGCAAAAATGGGTTAGCCACTTTGAGAAACGGTCAAACCGTTTCTTAAAACAATGAAACCGTTTTGGCTACTGTTTTGTGGTAGCTTAATTTTGTATTTTGGGTTGTTTAAGGAATATAAGTGATTATTGTGTGGAAAAATAAACATAATATGTGTGTATGCATGAAATTAGCTTATTTGATAGCATTTCATAAGTTGAAACGTTAAAAGCTGAAAAATATGTGTAATGATGTAAGAATACATATATTCATGAGTAATAAGTACATGAATTGTTAAAAGAATACTGAAAAGTGAATTCTTAATATTTTTTAGGAGAGAATGTCATGTAAGACTTAGTGTTATGTTAGAGATGTATTGGTTGTAGGACCTTAAGCAAGTGGAATAGGTCCAACAAAAGAAACATGTAGGTGCTTGTCACCTCAATCTTTTTAATTTACAATAATTAATATAAGTTGTTATTCTCAATATTATGATTATGTGGAATGATAAAGCCTCATGAAATCTTAATGTGGATATTAGTTTAAATAAATGCTTTGTGTATTAAGCTAACCACATGAGTGAGGCTTAAATTGATAAGTTGTTATTTATAAAATGCTTGGGTTGTTGAATCAAAAGTCAATCCCCTTAAATAGGGTTTTGTTAAATAAATTTGAATTGCGAAAAAAATACATATAGGTTGTATACAGTATAGTCAGCTACATATGTGGGGCTAAGGTCAAATCCCTTAAAGGGAAAGATGAACGCATTTTATGCATGCGAGTCGACCACAAGAATAAGGCCCTAAAGTTGTGAACTTTAATTCGGCCATGAGAAAATAAAGGCTTGATTGTAAAATTAATGTACCTACCATAAGAGTGGAGGTAATGAACAATTTATAATCAGCTGTATGAGCGGAGACTAGGAAGGTGTCAAACATGTACCTTAGACACAAAAGCCAATTCAAACCAAGGATTGGTTATTGTTTATATTAATGTACCTCAAATAGAGGTTATGAAGGGTTGTATATGATGACCCATAATGTTAAGTTACCTTTGGGTATTCTTGTGTGTGGGAATCAACATTGTGAATCTAATGCTATATGAAAATGTTAGCTCAAAGGTTAGGGTTTATATGTTTTGTTGGAGTATACGTTTGATTGGTGAATTACTATACTAATGAGTGGAAGGGAAAATGTTTATTGCAAGGGAAGTAAGAATGAAGTTTATGGGAGTTGTGAATGTCTTTCAAATATATATATATATATATATATATATATATATATATATATATATATATATATTTGAAAGACATTCACAACTCCCATAAACTTCATTCTTACTTCCCTTGCAATAAACATTTTCCCTTCCACTCATTAGTGATTTATATGATTTATTAATGTCATGATGTGATGATATAACTTTTATTCTGAATTTTAGTATGTTTATTTTTGACAGGTTTTTCATATGCTCCTCAAAATTAGTTTGATTTGATATTAGTTATAGGATCTTTAGTTTTGTTTAATTGTAGGATTTCTTGAATGTTTTCATTTAGCAGTAGGACTGTTATCAATCTCCAATAAGCTATAGGATTTCTATATTTTATGGTATTCACGCTACTTCTTAGAAGATTACAATAAACATATTTGTTGAATTATAAGGATTATTGTGTTCTTATGGTAAAGCTATATTAATAACAATGGATTTCATCTTTTCATTTTAAATATAAGATTATGATGTTTTGATCTTTTAAGTGCTTCTACTATATTCATGTATTGCAAAATTGGTTGTGATTTTGTTTAGATTGAAAGATATACATGTGGACGGTTATGGATAGTTTTATGATTAGTACTTAAAAGTGCATTTTTATCAAGGTTTTATATCATCATTTTCACACTTGAAGTATCAATAACTCCTTAACTAAAGCATGTTTTATAATAACAAGTCTGATACCATAAGATACCTTTAATTTATAGTAAATGTTCATCTTAAATGCAGGCCTATCACATAAATGAAAGGATTGATTGATGAGTTTAAGTACGGAAATTGAAAGGAAAAGGAGAGGGTCAAACTTAGAAAAGAGATGCTGGTTTAGTCCAAACTAGAACACTGTTCGGTTATTGGGTCATATCTGGAGCTGTAGATATTGGATTTAGGTCTGCCTTATAAAGATGGAAAGCTCAGACATAGGCCTAAAACTTTCATGTGGAGTTCAAGATTTAAAAAGGCCGTTTTCAAATCCAAATTGTAGCAACAACGAAGAAGTCTGAATCTGTCCTGTAGCTCAGACACTATTTAGTGTTCAGCCCATATCTCGAGTTCTAGAAGTCCAAATGACCTCAACTGTTTTTTTCTGGAAAGCTGAGACAATTTGCTAGAACTTTCATGATTTAAGTCTGTTCAAATTATGACGTTATCAATGACGTTTTTGGCAGACAAGAAGATAAGGATTGTCACCAAGTCAAGATGTGGCCACCCACTCAACAATTAGTCAACAAATCAATAGTTCTGAATTTTGGCCTATAAAAGGAGGAATTTGCCATGTATTTAGGCATCTTGGTTTTCAGATCAAGATCATGCTCTTGCTCTCTCTTTATATTTTGTAATGCTTAAGTTTTGCTTATATTAATCTCTTGCTTATGCTTTTCATTTCCTTTCCTTGTTTATTTACGTTTCTCTCTTTCATTATATTTAGCTAAGTTTATCATGTCAATGTGAAAAGGTTACACTAATGGTATAAGAATAAGTATAATATAAACTCAACATGGACCTTAATGTTTGATACTAACATGTTTTATATTTGTTATCTTGTTCACTTTTAATACTTTACTTGTTAAATGGTTAATCTAGATTTATGTTGTATAACCCTTAGTACAACAAATACTCGGCACTTTCATAACCCAACCGTATGGTATAACCGACACCTGTGCTATAAAAAGAACTTGATTTGCTGTTAACATAAGTTATAATCATGAATGCCTGACAACATTTACAAGTATTAGCATTATTCGAATAAAATAACTAATGTAATCATGTTAACAATTTATAATCCGATTGGAACCTCCTTTGTGTGTGGTTTCCAGTTAAATAATAAGAGTTTATACTATACTTGTTTGAAATATCATTAGTGGATCCTCTAACCTTGACAATTGTTTTTATCATTGTTTAATCTTTATATCAATATCACATCTCAAAGCTCTTTTTATTATTACTGTTGTTATTGTTGTTGTTGTTGTTGTTTATAATTTATACAATTAACCTCTTTGTGGTTCGACCCCGGTCTTACCGGGTTATTTATTACTTCGACACTCCTGCACTTGAGAGAAGACATCAATTTTTTGATCGTGTCATTTTAATAGGTGGAAAAGAGTACACCTGAGGCTGTGATATACACACACACGCATCATGACTATTATGACTTTTTATTGGTTATCTTGTGCATCATTATATGGGGTTGTTACAATTTGTGTCAATGTAGAAGAAAAAACAATAATTGGTAGCGAAGTTTAAGAGAAGAAAAATTATATTTGTTAGGTAGTTGAGAGGTTAAAATGGGAAGTGTGGTAGTTTTATATCAAATTAGTAAGAGGAAATGAGTTTTGTTTAAAAAATATAAGAAGTTGAACTTTGAAGCTTTGATGTTTGATTTTTGTACTTGTCCAAAACCAAAGGAGATGCTAAGTTAATGCCTATATATTTGAATTTTCTAGGCTTAAGTTACAATTTATTAGGAGTTTGATTTCATTTATTATGTTAAGTATACTCTAAAAAGAGAAAAATATCAAGTATTTATGGCTTTATGAAAGGAAAATATATTTTATTTTGATGATAATAATTAGTGGTGAACATTTTCGGTTTAATTTATATCTAAAAAAACTAACCAAAATAAAATTTTGAAAAACTCAAAAATTCAAACCGGACGGGTTCAAACCGATCGGTTTGGGTTCGATTCGGTTTTAACATAAAAACCGGAAAAAATGTATTTTTTTGGGCTTTCTGATGGGTTTCTGATGGGCTTGTAATTAATGTTAATATTATCTAATTTTGTTACAAGATTCTATAATATATTTAATAATTTTTGTCACTGAATATTCATTTATATTAAATTATTAATGCTAATATTGTGTTCAATATGTTGCAAGTCTTTCTAATATTTGTGTTTTGGACTCTTCCTGCATCAAAGTTTAAATAATACACACACCAAGTTAAAATTTAAATTACAAAGCATTGCCTTCAAAAGGGCTTAAAAAGAAACAACAAACAACCTTGCCATAAAAAATAAAACACTTAATGCAAAAGATATAAATTCTCATTGTGCACATCATCCCAATAGAAAAGTAATCAAGATGACAAGAACATTGCACTTTGATTCCTTAAAACCATTGACATCAAAACCTGAAAATCAAGATCTAAAATTATAACATGATAAAATAAATTAGAACATGTAAAAATAAAAAGTAGTATTTTACCATCAAAGTAACTTTTGAACTAATAAGCTCATGAACAAAGTCATTACTTTGGCAAGGAATTTTTGTCACCTCAAGGATATGTGACCCGATCTTTGGCTCAGCAACTCCAAAACTAAACTTTGCCTTCTTTCCCTCCTTTGACTTTTAGGAGATTAAGCTCCAAAAAGTTTCTCAATTCATCGGTCATGATACCGCAAACAAAGACCAATAAAAAAGCAGACATGAACTAATAACGAAAATTTAAATATGGAACCAAAGAGAGCTAATTACACTCTCATATCTGTCATTTAATATCTTGGATAACACAAAACAAGCAATTCATCTAGTGAAACCGCAGCAAAGTTAATTACTCTTACTTTATCGGTGATGAAAAATTATCAATTAAGACATTTTCTACACGTGAATTGCTTTCTTTCTTTAGACACGCGTTTCCCCAACCAACCAATAAAGATAGGGCCTCTCAAGAATAAAAAACAACCAGTTTTAAAAAAACAAAGCAAGCACAACTATCTATTAGAACAACGACGTCGTCTCCTCAGTTCATAAAGCATTAACTGACCACTAGAACAACCGAAAAACAGTAGCCACAAAGATTAATTAAGTCCATTCACCATTAGAAACATATATGAGCAAGCTAATTACTACTTGAAAAAAAAAAACAAAGACATTTTCTTCTTGTTTTCAACTTCAAATAAAACCAAAAATCAAAAATATATAAAAAGTAGTATTTTACTTTTGAACTAAAAAGTAATATAACATGATAAAAAACTTAATCACAGTCTGTTTCAAGATGCAATAGCAACATAAGAGATACATGTTTGATCAGCTGTACAGAAATAGAAAATGAAAAATAAAACAAGAATATTGGGAAGTTTTCAAAAAAAAAAAAGGCATAAAAAAGGAAGAATAATGCTAGTCATAAAAAGGAACTTATTTGGCCATCAAGAGTTGTAATTAATGAGTGGAATTTGTGTTCTCATGAACCAACAGCGTACCCATTTTCAACACAAAAAACAACAATATATAAAAATCCACATAAACAGTAAGGCCATAATTGTTAGTCTAATTTGATTTGCCAAGCATGACCTAATTGGCAAGAAAAAATAACAATGAAGATTCATAATAAACATGCATAAACAGTTAAACAACATGTTGATATCCCATGACCAAAAAAACCAAAGATGTCAAGGAAATATATAAAAGTAAATGATATGAAGCACATTGTAATCAGAATCAAAGTGCTATAAGCACATGGCAGAGAAGTTATTCAATCTCATAGCAGCAGTCTATGTTCCAATGCACATATCAGAAATACAAGCATGTAAGTTTTTTTCAATAACATTAGGCTATGCAGTAGGGTAGAAATGCATCCATCTTTTCTATGAAAAAAGAGTATAAATAATACAGGAAAAGTCTAAAAGAGCGACAAAATTCAAATCTTTGACAGTATAGCAAGGTGTTTTGAAGCCTAAAACCGCAGAAGAGCTTTCTAACTGTGGCTGTAAGATTAAACCCAAGTGACAGAATTTTAAATATCCATTATGTTAATCAGAATTATTCACGTAATTAGTGACATAATTTCTATAGCTAATTCATCTAAAATCAAGAAGGTATTTTAAGCATTTTTAGTAATGCAGAAAAAAATCATCCCTACGCTAAATCACACAGAATCAAAGATTTTTTAATGCAAAAAAAAAAATCAACCAAAATACCACTCTAAGCTCAAACTCTGAATTTTTTGTAAGGATATACCAACAAATACACATAATCACAGAGCATATGTTTTAAAAAATAAAAATAGAGATTCTGAGAAAAAAGAAATCATACCTGGTGTGAGTTGTGACACGATTCAAGGTCGGGTGTGAGAGAGAGAGGTGACTGGTTTGCTAGATCTGGACTTTGGAGGTTTGGTATGCCAATATGGTGTGTTATGCGACTCATGCCCGTGTGGAAGAGTTGTTAGATTTGAAGATGAAGATGGTGTGGGAGAGTGGCTGGCTGTGGATGAAGAATCGAAGATGGATTAACTTGATTTTGTTACAGATCTATGAGTGAAAGTGTGAATTGTGAGGGTTGAGGGAGCAACTAGCAAGGATGACTAGAGTCTGGACGCTAGGGTTATCTTTTAGAACATGTTTTATTTTTTGTATTTATAGTACCCCCATAAACCGAACCAAAAATTTTTACAAAAATTTTAATTGGTTTAATTGGTTTTTTTTTCGGTTCGGTTTTTTTGGTTATTTTTTTCTTGATTTAATCGGTTTCTTAGTTTTTTTACTCACTCCTAGTAAGAATATAGAAAAAGGTTAAACAAATTTTGAAAGGAAAGGGAACGAAGTAGTGGATGGCTTAATGTGAATTTGAGATTAGGGTACAATGTGTAAAATAACTTTTCGCTTGAAAATACATCAAAATAATTTTTTTTTCAGATTTGTTTTATTTTTTAACATTAGCTCATCAAAACTATCAGAAAATACTAAAAAAATCAATTTAATATTTTTATGTCAAATACACTTTTAAAAACACCTAAAAACACTTTCAAGCACACTTTTAATGTTATGGAGAAGATGGAAGAGAGATTGGAAAAGAGGGAAGTTGTTGGTTGAGATTGATTTTTTAGTGATAATTACAGTGGATATTAAGAATTGAGATTTTATTTTTTGTATAAAAAAGAGTTTTTTTAATGATAATTTTGTTATTTTAATGTGATTGTAAATAATTTGATATTTTTTTATTAATATTTTTTAATATTAGAATAAAGATTGGAAGTGTTATGAATTTATAAATGGGATATAAAATATAATTTTTTAAAAAATAAATTCAATGAAAAAATTGAGTAAACCTTTAATGCGTAGTTAGCCCATTAAAAATAGTAAATGATAGTAGGATAAGGCTAGGGTGGCAAAAAGGTAAATAAGATAGCGGAAGCGATGGGGAAATGGGAATTTTGAAGGAGAGGCGGCAGGGGCCAGGTGGACATCTATCTATAAAGCCAGCACTCCCTCCCATCCACTAAGCCGCTAGCCCTAAATCCTCTCTCTCTCTCTCGAACCTTACTTATTTTTGCTCTTATTTATTATTTTTATTTTTACATTTTGGCTTTTGCGGAAACCACGACGAAGGCTGAAAAAACCCAGAGCAGAAAAAGAAACCTAAGAAAGGTCATCGAAAGCTCCTAGAAGATACGGGAAAGAGAGAGAATCAAGGGGTTTTTGGATCCTAAATGGCGCTATAGCCCTTCTCTTCTTCTCCTCTCTAACAAATTTTCTTGTTTTTGTTGAGCTGCTCTGCCTCTCTCCCTCTCCCTCTCCTCTGAGGTACGTACGGACGTGGAGATTTTCCTTCATTATCCCTTATTTTATTGTTGATCTGGTAACTGTTATATATTTTTTTGTTCGGTTTCTCAGATGCTTATGCAATGAGAGGATAATGAGGTTTTTGAAATGAAACGGAGAGATCTGATTTTAGACTTTAAACAATTTATTGCATTTTCTCAGCAACCAAACGCCGTCTATCTCTGTCTCGCACATTGTCTGTGTTTTTCTGTAGAATGTAAAAGCGTCTTGTTGTTATTGTTAACGTCGTAACTATTATTTGTCATTTTATGGACAGATCTGCTCTGTATTTTTGTTTCTTTCCATCATTATTACGTTAGATGTAAATACGTTTTAAACCGGAATTTTTCTTTTAAATCTCCATTTGGATTCTGGTAAATTTTCTGCTCCTTTTCTTTTAGTGATCGGAAAATTAATTCCCGTTTTGGAATCTGGTAAATTTCATTCTTGAGATGAAGAAAATCGTATAGACTTTTAAGGCTCTGTTTGGTCTTTTTTCTTCTAATTCTATTGGGAAAGAAAAAAGAAATATATACTGACTTTTCAAATTTTAGAAAGAAAAAAAGAACTGAAGGCCGGGAAGCCCATTTACAAATAGAGATAGAAATTTATCATGCTTGCTTATCCAAGAAAGTGGGACTTGCTGTTCTTTTCTTTTTCTTATTTGGGCTACCATCTGTACCTTGTAATTTTCATTTTTACAATCAACGTGTTGTTTATGATTGTTGCAGGAAGGTGTTTTCTAAGAAGATTGCGTGAACTTTTTTTTAAAAAAATTTGGATTCAATCGAATCTTCAGGCTCTAGCTGATTTGTTGGTTCTACAATCACGTCATGGTTGCCACAGCAGCTACTTCATCATTTTTCCCAGTTCCTTCACCACCTGGAGATGCCAAGTCCTCCAAGGTTGGTAGTGGTTCTGCAAGTTTGGGAGGAATCAAATCGAAATCTGCTTCCTCTGGAGCTTTGCAGGTTAAGGCAAATGCCCAAGCTCCTCCGAAGATAAATGGCTCTCCAGTTGGCTTGACAGCATCAGTGGAAACTGCGAAGAAGGAGGATGTTGTCTCATCACCGGCACCCCGGACATTTATCAACCAATTACCTGATTGGAGCATGCTTCTTGCTGCAATTACAACCATGTTTTTGGCAGCAGAGAAGCAGTGGATGATGCTTGATTGGAAACCAAAGCGAGCTGACATGCTTATTGATCCCTTTGGTATTGGAAGAATTGTCCAAGATGGTCTTGTCTTCAGCCAGAATTTCTCAATTAGGTCATATGAAATTGGTGCAGATCGTACTGCGTCTATAGAGACGTTGATGAACCATTTACAAGTATGGTTATGTATTCAAATTTTCTCTTATTCTTGGAGATAAAAGAACTTCAAAGTTATTTTGGGAGGTGTTTATATTTTCTCCACTAGTTTGAATAGTTTCTATTTTTTTCCATTGTCTGCAGGAAACAGCACTTAATCATGTTAAGACTGCTGGGCTTCTTGGAGATGGATTTGGTTCAACCCCAGAGATGTCCAAAAGGAACCTGATATGGGTGGTAACTCGAATGCAGATTCTAGTTGATCGTTATCCTACATGGTGAGACATAATCCAATCTGCATTATTTCTATCTAATGCAAGAATCTGCGACCTTATGCGTTGTTTTTATACAGTGTAAACTATATTGTTGTTAGCGTTCTTTGTAATGCTAAGTTGTTTCTACGCCATTTGAAAATCTTTAGGCTTATTTTGTTCCAGTTGATTAGCTGGCACCTGACCCCTTGGCACTAGTTCTTGTTGGGTTGATGCTAATACCCAATAGAGGGCTTATTTTGTCTTGCAGGGGTGATGTTGTCCATGTCGATACTTGGGTGAGTGCATCAGGAAAGAATGGTATGCGCCGTGATTGGCTTGTCCGGGATGCTAAAACTGGTGAAACTCTTACAAGAGCCTCCAGGTAGAAAACTGTTAGGAGCCGTTCTTTTGTTGTGCTTTTCGATTGCTTCCTCATTCTGCTTATTAATCGATTTTAAACTTCTGGTTTTTGAAATTTTTCAGTTTGTGGGTGATGATGAATAAAGTGACAAGGAGGTTATCTAAAATTCCTGAAGATGTTCGAGGTGAAATAGAGCCTTATTTTCTGAATTCTGATCCTGTTGTGAATGAGGACAGCACAAAACTGCCAAAACTTGACGACATGACGGCGGACTATATCCGCAAAGGCCTAACTGTAAGTAGATCTGCCAAAACTTGTGTAGTTAGTTTCACTAAGGTTTTATTACCTATAATAAACCACTCGCCTGTTGTGATCATTGTTATACGTCTTCTCTGATTCACAGCCTAGATGGAATGATTTAGATGTCAACCAGCATGTTAACAATGTGAAATACATAGGCTGGATCCTTGAGGTATATTCTGCATCCTAAAATATTCCAGTTTGAACTTTTAATCATTGCCTGTTTTCTTCTCACCCACGTTTTATTTTATATTTTATTTTGTTTTGGTTTCTTTAATTTGCAATCGCACAACAATTCATTAAAATAGTTGGACAGAAAGTGAGAGAGATCCTTCCCGGAAGGCTAATTGTGCTTGGTATTCAGTCAAAACTTGGCCCTTTTGGTTTTAATTCAACAAATAAAGTTTTACGAGCGTGCATTGGTTGACATTTTTGTTGACCTCTAATGTTTGCATGGCAATTTGCTTGCTTTGATCTCATGAACATGTTCTTGCCTATATATGACAACTCGATATAGAACTTGTTGACGGTGCTAAATCAATTATTAAAAGTAGAATGAAGTTTGCTTGCAGCAAACCAACCTGCGGATAATCTTTGTGTGATCGGCCCAGCAGCCAGCTCTAACTGACAGCCAGACTGTTAAACACTAATTTAGTCCGAGTTTAATGATTGTTTTGGTTTTATAATGCGTGCCTAACCGCAACCCTGTTCGATCTTGATAACCTGTCAACTTTAATGTCTATCTTGGCTTATTATACCACCGAAAGGAGACCCACCTGGTGGTACTAATTTTTAATGTTTTTCAATGCACATGGCGGTGCAAATTTTTAATGTCGAATTCCGTCCTTGCTTGCAAATAAAAAACAAGTGGTCTGGCAGCTTTGAATTTTTTCCTCTTGGAACATTGATCACTATCCAGTTTATGTCAGAGAGGAGGAAAGTCAAATGTGCTATGAAACTGATTCAGTCCGCTTCTCTACCCAAGCTTTTCACCCTGCTATTTTTAGTTCACCTAACGTTATGGTGGTGGTTTGTTGCAGAGCGCTCCTCCCCCAATCCTGGAGAGTCATGAGCTTTCTGCCATTACTTTGGAGTACAGGAGGGAGTGTGGCAGGGACAGCGTGCTGCAGTCCTTGACTGCTGTATCTGAAGCTGGCATTGGAAATTTGGGCGGTCCTGGTAAAGTTGAGTGTCAACATTTGCTGCGACATGAGGATGGTGCTGAGATCGTGAGGGGAAGGACCGAGTGGAGGCCCAAACATGCCAACAATTTTGGCATGATGGGTGGTCAGATGCCAGCTGATGAGAGTGGTGCTTAAACATTGAGAAAGCTTTGTGGCTGGAATGGCGTTAGTCTCCTTGCCGCGTGTCACTTTACTTGTGTAGAATCATACCTGTTTGAGTCTCAGATACACCTTATTTTTAAGGTGTATGTATTTATATATATATATATATATATATAAATATATTTTTTCAATTTCTTGGTTAAATGAAAGCTGTAAGCTCATTGGATAAATAAACTGCTGACATGTTCTCTCATTAGAAACTTGAGTTCGTCTTCTTCTTCTTCTTCTTCTTCTATTTTTTGGGTTAAGAAATAATATTTTTTAAGTGAGTGTAGATGAATTGAATGCTATATTTAATTAGTAGATAGTTCTTTTTAGCTGCCAACAACCTGTCTACTTTGACAGCCCATAAATGCAGTCAACATGTCAACCTTCTCCTTGTGGCCCGAATGCTCTGTGGGGCGGCACGTGTACGACGGCCTTTATGTTTTTAGTTGTCTCCAAGTTTGGTTGGCAGTAGGAATTGACAGAAAAGGTTATATAATTTATTGGAGTGGGGGAGGCAGCCTTCAATGGATTTTGCCTGCAAACTAATTAATTAATTTTTGATGTGACTTTGACAATGCTAGAAAATGTGAATGCACTGTTATTTTCATGATGTTGCCATGGAACAATATGATGCAACTCAACGTTATAGTTGTGAGAAATTACACTCAAGCTTAATATAATATCTCGGCCTTCATTTAAAAAAAAAAAACAAAAATTTTTAAAATTATTTCCAATCAAATTACACTTAATTAATTATTTTAATTTAATTTTTAACTAATAATTTTTAATGTATATTCAATTTATTAGATTCCTAATATATCTTGGTATCCCTTCCATGATCAGGCATACATATGACCTGGAACCATCTAGTTTAACATTGACAACCTTTTGTCTTTTTTTTCCCATCTTCTCTCTCTTTTCTTTAATTTTAATGCCTACCCTTTAGATTGGTAGTTTTAATCCCTTCCATGATCAGGCATACATAATGTCTTGATATCTAATATTGTTATTTGTTGTTATTTGTTGAATTTGCTTTGATAAAGTTTTTAAATTAATAGTTTTTTTCCTTTCAATTTCATCATTCAATATTAGATTGTTTGTAAAATATTATTTTTTTTCCAGCTCCATTCTTTTAAGGTTGGAGTTTTTTGATATTGAACTTTGTGATTTTGTTCAATTTCCTTTTTATTTGTTTATATTAGTCTCATTACTTAGACTGTGGGTTTGATGGGTTAGTTTGGGTTGACTCAAGGTTTTTTTAGATTTTTTTTTAATATAATATTTGTTACGTTTGGTCCTTCAATATTAAGTTATTTTGGAATGAAGTTTTGTAACATTTTTTGGTTGCCTTCCTAATCATCCGGCCTTGTAGGTATTCTAAAAAAAATAAGGATTGTCACGCGCAGGCTCTTTTCAAATGGGACATGCATGCTGGCCTTACTAGCTAGGTCTAGTAGTGCCTTGCTAACAAGTTCTAACAATACCTGGTCTTATTTTTTTTAATTTTTATATATATAAATGAATCTTATTTTTAAAAATAAAAAATATAATTTTTTAAATCATATTTCTAATAAGTACAACCACGCATAATATCTTTTTTTTTTTTGATTTTATTCAATCAATTGCACGTGTGTCTGTTTCTACTATTATTTGATTAAATAAAAAAATAATTTTAATAAGCAAAATCATTGAACACAACTAGATAAATATCCCGTGTTGCGAGATAAAATATCTTAATCTAAATCTGTCTTTTAATTTTTCAGTTATGTCTGTAGTTATTATTAATAACTTTTTTTTATTTATTTACATAAATAATTCTTAATTTATTTAACTAAATAGTATAAAATTTTTAATTTGCATATAATTTTTTTTTAGCCTGCTATGTGTTCTAGAAACGTGTTTAGATTTAAAGCGTATAGTATTTGAGTCAAAGGTCATGGAGTGAACTTTGGTTCATGAGCATAGTCGGAGTGGGTCAGGACTCTGTCCAAGTCCTCTAGGATGGTTCGCGAACAGAGGAGTGGACTCTGTTTCTAGTCCGGGAGCTAGGAGGCCTCTTTTCTGTTTGGGTATATCATTGAACAAGGGCCAATGTGAGGCACCATTGTTCTCCACGTAAATTTTGGGTACATCTGATGGAGTTATATCAATCAACTAGCAATTGAATGTACGGCTACAAACTTACCAATTGTACATTGTATATATGCCAATGATTTTATGAAACTGTTTGATTTTATTTTTTAAAATATTTTTTTTAAAAAAATATATTAAAATATATATTTTTTAATTTTTTAAAATTTATTTTTATATTAGTACATTAAAAAAATATGAGAATAAAAAATTATTTTAAAAAAATTACTTTTTTTTAAAATGCTTTTAAAATACAAAAATAAATATATTTATTGTTGAAGAAAATCCAAGTGAGTATTTGTGTCATGTGCAGGAACCATAATGGTTCCATTGAGTGCGCTTGTATTTGAGACAATGTTTATGTTTTCTCTGAATGCAATGTATTTTGTGTTTGGTTATGAGTATCAAAAGTGTATATAAATGATAGGCTCCATCACTTGCCTGAGGTTGCACCTCAGTTATGGAAAAGCTATTTTTTCTTGCTTTTGCATGTTGGATTACATGTTGAACTTTCTGGATCTGCAAAAAGCTTTGAAAATTACCAAAGCATCATCTTCTCTTCCTTCTCTCATTAATTTCAATTCGCATTCTCATTCAATTCACCCTAACCTCAACAATTCAAACAATACAATCACCATTACTATTGCACAACCCACAAGAATAATCATTGCAACGTCTGTGTCTTCTCATTCATTTGTCATTGATTTCTCCATAATTATAGAAAAAGAAGAACAAGAACAACCTCAAAATAGAAACCCAAATGCTACTTCATTCAGATACCATAGCTGCAATTTCAATTGGTTAGTTTGATTAATTAATTGGTCTGCTCGTATAGTTATGTTAAATTAAATTTCATTCCTTGCTTGCAAAACTAGATCTGTTTATTCATTTTTATAAATTACTGATTTTCCCCCCTTATTTGAAATTATTACTTATTGTTTTCAAATCTCTATCTCATGCCTGCATGTAACTTGAGTTATTGATGTTTTGACTAATGAGATGTTAAAACTAATTGAGGCTGAAGGAATAGTATTCATTGTACTGTAAACGAATAGAGTTTCAAACCACCAGAAACCATACCTTGTAGTCTTTTGCTGATGAATGCTAACAAATCCAATTTTTTTTAAAAAAATAAGTTAGAAGATATGTCTAATATTTCCCAGTTTTCGGCCATTATGGTGGCCAAAAAAATAGGGTAGAAGTTTTTTCAATCGAAAAACTAAACCTTCAACCTATTGTTTTTTATGTAAAACACATAGAAAACATCCAAGACAACTTGATAAACCCATTCATGGTCCAACAAACCTAAAAAATCACCTAAAAAACCGAAATAAAAAATCTTACCAAGCTTATATATGTTTTTCTAGGCAATTTCAAGGTAAAAAAAAAAAACATCTAATATGAACTTTTCTCATCAAATAAAACAATTTGACACTAATTTCGACCATTGTTGTTGCTAGAATCAATGCTGACAAATATTTTCTCTTTAGTGCTGAATTCTTCTTACCTCTCTCAACTAGGGCCCAAAAAATAAAAAAATATATTTTTTTATGGACCAAAATTTATTTTTCCTTTAAATGTTAGAAACCGGAAAAGACCCAATATTTATAATTTGAAAAGTATAGGGACTACAATAAACACTTCGCCCAAACTTTTTAAAGCTACTTATTCCATTTGTATTTTTTTTTTCTTTGGTCTTATGTCTTTCAATCTCACACTTCCCCAACAAATTGACTTATAATTAAATCCAATAATGGGCAAATTTAAAAAAAAAGGCAAAAAATGACATTGTGAATAGTTCGTTCACGACTCCATGTGAGGAGATCCACAATGCATTTTACATAATGAATTCCCTATAAGTCTTAGATTTATAATTAATATGGTGGCAAACTATATAGAAAAATCTTGGAGATTGAAGCTCTAATTGCTAAATTGAGTTTAAAACCACCCAAGTATTTTATATAAACTCTTGGTAACTAATGGATCTACTTAATGAATGAATAGGTGCTGATTATAAAAATTAAAAATTTGCATTATTTGGAATTAAATTTTTTAAAAAAGAAGAAGCTAAATGCCATAACATTATGGGTTGAAAAGGTGCAATTACATCTTTGCTCTCCAAAATAAAAACCAAATGAATTGCCTTGAGGGAAAAATGATATTTTTACGGGATCTATTTGTTATTATAAAATTGATCGAGATTATAATGGTATCTCCACTTTTTTTTAGCACAATAAAATAACATAATTGCCTTTAAAAGAAAAAAAATAAACAATTTGCAAGGGGCTTTTACGCCAATAATGGGCAAATTTTTAAAAAAATAAAAAAATGACATGAGTGCCTTTAAAGGCAAAAGTTGTAAAACTTACTTATAAGGGCTTTTCCATCCTTTTCATATGCATTTTTTTTTTTGTTATAATCAAGTTGGTAAAGGGCAATTTAGTACTTTAATAAATATAATGTATTATTAAAAAAACAAATTGGTGCACGTTGCACATGCGTCGGTGTATGGGCAACATGTGACCTCTTTGTCCGATCACCAAATTTGCCTTCCATGACAATGTTCAATTCGTCCACGGTGTCCCCCTATACCTAGGCGACATGTGTGGCGGAGCAGCTTTGGTGACTTTTTTTTCCTTCTCTCTCTTCTACTTGATTTTCATGTCCGACCCTTTAGATTTTTAAATTAGCCATTTAATTTATTTTTTTCTTTGCATTTGACCCCTCTTCTTTTAATTATTATTTATTTTATTTGAAATGATTTGTGAAATTAATTTTTTTTTCAATTTTATCAATGGTCAAAGTTTGTCTCAATTCTTTTGATAACATTTTTTTTCATTTAAGATTATTTTTAAAATTGATTTTTTTTTTGTGATTTCATCCTTCTTTATTTGTTTTCATTCCGGATTTGATCATTATTCTTTTAATAGTTTTTTTTTCTTGGAATTTTTTTATATTGATATTTTTCCCCCGATTTCATACTTCAACATTAAATTTATTGGGAATCTAGCTTCTTAATTGACTTTGGATTTAAATTTCATAGGTTGCGAGTTTGAAAGACTTATCTAGATTTAGGAGATTCACTTAGATTTGCTTGTTTTGATCCCTATTTTTTTAAGTTCATGTTTTTTTGGTATCATCTTAACATTTATTCGATTAGAGATTGAGTTTCGTTATTTTTTTATTTGTATTTTATAGGATTATTCATTAATTATGAGAATGACTAGGTTATCTTAGGTCTTTTTATTTATCTTTTTTTAAAATTTAGTTTTTAAAATAAAATTTATTTTTGAATTAAAATAACGTAATTGATTAAATATCTTATGGGATGCTTCGTTTCACAATAGTTTGTTTGGGTTGCTTTGACGGCGCGAGTGACCTCTTTTTATGTCATTATGGAGACTTTTGTAATGATGTTAGAACCATCTCAATGAACTTTTTCTGGTGGTAAGGCGGTATTGACGACAAAATATGATAAGTATCCAATGAGCTTTTCGTTTATCTTCTCTCAAATATAATATTAATATTTTATTTTTAATGGTTAATTACCCCTTATTATATTTACTATCAATATCTTTATTAAATTTATTGGGATTATTAAACCCAATTAAGTTAATAATTTGAATCTCAAATCTTGCTTAGTTTTTTAAAAATACTAGCATCGTGAATATTTTTTTATATTAGAAAAATAACCTAGCTCACGATGGAACTCATTCTATATATCTAGTCTCTACTATAAAAGTTAATGGTTGACTAACAACCCGAAGAGTCGAGATCTTAGATAAGTTAGGTCACATATGTGCTCGACAACTGTGTTGAAAACTATGCTCAACTTTTGTTAAATAATAATAATAATAAATTTAAATCGGGTTTGGAAAAGATACAAATCCCGCGAGATGGAATTGAAGGTGTGCTTGGTATGGAAGAATCTCCGATTCCCCTCACCAAAACATCGCAGATGCTATGAAAATTTGATTTTTGTTTGATAAAGAAGTCATTTGATTAAAACAAGTGGAATCACATTCCCTTGGCTAAGGAAAGTAAAATACTTATTTTCTTGAATAAAATAGCCTTTATTAGTGTCTGATTTCGTATAAAATATTTTATAAAAAAATAATTTTTAAATTTTTTGGTGTTCATTTTTTTTAATATTTATTTAAAAATAATTTTTTATGTTTGTTTACTGTAAAATATTTTACAAAAAAATTAATTAATATAAAACATTTTACAGTCAATTTTCAAACTTGATTTATTCGATGAAAAATATTTTCAACTTATAAAATTCTATAACAATATCATCCAACTATTTTGACCACTACTTCCATCTCACCACCATGACCATCTTCATCATCATTATCACCACCTCACCACCACTCTCTTCTTTACTATCACCTTCATGTCACCACCATCAATTTCTCCACCACCGCCATCTCCTCCACCACCATCATGTCATCACTACAACCACAACCATATCATCACCATCTTCTCCACCATCAAAACTATCTTTTTTATCATCATCATCATTATTTCACCATTATCTTTTCTTTTACGATCATCACCATCTCTGCTATATTATCATTACCATCATCTCACCATCATCTTTTCCTCCATAATAATTATTGAAAAATATTTATATGTAAAATTAATTTACAAGTCAAACATTAAAAAATATTTTCTATTACGGGGAACAAACGGTAATATTAAATGGATTTAACAATCTTTATTTTTTAATAATAACAAAAGTCTTATAGTCTTGGTACCGACTAGCAAATATGCTCAATGCCTTGACATGAAACAGTTTGTACAATTTGTTTAGTATTTTAGATAATTTACAATAAAAATGAGTCGATTAAAATGCATTTTTGGATAGTAGTGATTTTAGTATTAAAAAAGCACTGGAAAGCACATTATATTGATAAATATGAAATAGTGAAGGCAAATGCATTTGTATTTAATAACTTATCCAAGTATTGCATCAACTATGAATAAAATATTGATAAAACATTAAAATGATTTCCCTTTTGTCACTCATATATGCCAAAAATTCCATTAAGTCTAAAAAAAAAAAAAAACTAAACGAGCTTCGTTTTAGGCTTTAAAAAAAAACTATCTTAAGATTTTAAAATAAAATCATAACGTAATTTTAATGGTGTGTGTAATTTGTAAACTAAAAAATATATCAGAACTAATTTCAAAAATTAATTAATATATATATATATATATATATATATATATATATATATATATATATATAGAATTAATTTTTAATTAGGAATAAATTAAATTGAAAACAAACCTAAAAATTAAAAATATCAATCCAAAGAAAATATCTAAAAGGCACATTATATTGATAAGTATTAAATACTTATAGAGAAAACACAACTTATACCCAATAAATTACTCAAGTAATATTTTTGAATTTAAATCTAATATTGTTTTAATATATAAAAACTTAATTTATCAATAAAATTGATTCAAACCTATTTTTTAATTGCCGACACTGCTGAATGGACTTAGTGTTTTATTTTATTATCAAAGTATAGGTTTAATATTGAACTCTAAATATTATTTGAAAGGGTTTACATAATTAAAAGGAAAAATTTTAAATAATAAAAAGATTGATGAAAAATGTAATATAAAACTTTAAATCAAGCGATGGAGAGAAAACGATTAAGGATCAATATTTTTATATATTGTAATAAATTTGAAAAATTGTATATGATTGAAATATGGAATTGTGAAATCCCAATAATGTACCAAATGTTTTTAACATAAACTTGATCTCAAGGATAATAAATGACATTATTTTCTTTTTCATCTCATAATGTATATTGAATTTTTATCGAAATTTCAGATTATATACATATATACGCAATGATCTAAACATTTCAGACTTTTTCATATCATCCATGCATACATCTAAAAATTTATTCATCTAACTTTCTATATTTTTAATTCATTTCACTCTCGAGTATCAATTCAAATATGTTCTTATTTATTTTACTAGACAATTATAACTTATAAGATCAATATTCTATTATTATATTATTTCATAGACAAGGTTTCAAAATGTATTTATGCTAATAATGCTTCATCACCCTAATTAATTACTATGTACCATAAACATCAAATAAAAAAATTAAACTAAGTTAATTTTATAACTCTTCTTATTATATCATTACTAAACAAAATTATTTACAACAAAATACATGCATAAAAGATTGGAGTGCATCAAGATATTAATTCTGATAGGTATAAGATGAACTTAAAATTTTACAATGTATATAATTTTTAGCACTTAGTTTATTTATTTATTTATTATTATTATTATATTAATTTCTTTTTAAAAAGAATAATCATACCTACAATTCTAACTAAAATTATCAGGTATCCATTCAGTGATCAATTTAAATCCAATAATTATATCTCATTGCCAAAACATTAATAATTCTTTCCAAACACTCCATTTCTTAGTATAACGATCCTAACCAAGTATTTATCAATCATAATGTTTTGACTAAAATTCTACAAATTAGGTGTTTCCCTCTCAACCAATAAATTCTGTACCCTTGCATGGATACTCATTAATTTGGCATTTTCATTTTGAAAACCAATCAATCCTATTTTTATTTCTGAATATATTATAAATTCTAGTATCCTCACATATATATTTTAAAATCCGACATTCTCCTTTTTGAAATCCAAATTAATCTGATATTCTCTTTTGAATACCATAAAAATATCAGTATCCTCTCTTAGATACTTTTAAATCTAGTATTCTCTTTTTCAAAAGCCAAATCAATCCAGTATTGCCTTTCAAATACCATATAAGTATTAGTATCCTCTCATAGATACTTGTTAACATTTCTAATTTTGAAAGCCAATTCAATCTAGTATTCTCTGTCAAATACCATAGAAATATCAGTATCCTCCTACATATACTTGTTAAATCCGACATTCTCAATTTTGAAAGCCAATTCAATCCGATATTCTCTTCTGAATACCACAGAAATTCTAATATTTTCATATGGGTATTCATTAAATTCAGCATTCCCATTTTTTTTTTTAAAGCTCGAACATTCTAGTATTCTTTTTCGAATACCAATTATCATTTTTGTTCTCTCTCTCTCAGATTTTTTCCATTTTGGAAAGATTTTGTGCGATGGATTCTTTTATACAAGTGATAATGATTTTTTATTTTAAAACCATTATAAATACCCATGATTTTTATGCATTTTAATAACAAAAGTGTTCAACAAAGAGTGAAAAAAAGTTATGAAAACACATGTATATCATACACATCCCTCTTGAGAGATTTATGGATTATATTCTTGCATTTTATGCTATTGTTCTTTAAACTTTGGCTAATTCTCTCTTGAAGTGAGCATAATCAATTGGGTTATAAAATTAAACAATGTAGATGTATGAGTGGCATCGTATCAATAGTAAATAATAAATGATGTAAGTAGCATTGGATCATCACTCAATTTAGCTCTTGATCTTGTATTATAAGCTATTGTAAAAGGCTTAATCTTTAGCTATGTAAGTACAAACATATAGTAGATTGGGAAGGCCTAAATTGTGCTCGGGGATTGGATGCAGGTAATGTCAAACTAAGATAATCTTTATGTTTGATCTTTTAATACCTATATGCTTATATGTAGCAAAAAAATTTTCTTTTATCATTATTTAACATATAGTACTAAATAGGATTGTTTATAGTCCAATACAAATCAACAATAATGATTGATAAATGATTTTTGCTAAGGACATAATCACACATAATAATCATACACAAATCAATGAACTTGGTAGTAAGAGTGGAGAAGGTTCCTACCCCAACACCATCTTCATCCACTCAAAAGGTTGCACTAGACCCTGAGCTAAAAAAGACAAATTTTTGAAAAATTATCTATAAAGGTAAAAAATACTACCACAAAGATAATTAATGTTTTTATGAAAAACAACCGTCTAGATGTTGAATAAATAAAAATTAGTTCTAATGCCAATGTAACTGATGCGAACCTCGTGATCACGTGGTCATGCAACCCACATGCAAAGACACTAATTCCCGGAAAGCCAAGTAAATCAGGTTTGATAGGAGTGTGACACAAAGATAACTTGTACCTAGGCACCAGCACTATTGGAAACGGAGACCCCCACCCAACGAATATTGATTCACGAACGAGAAGTATAAGGATGACGCCACGAAGACAGTTGTTCTTCGATAAGTCGTTTTCAGTTCTTTAGAGAACCAAGAAAGGGAGATTATCCCACCAACACACAATAAGTGCAGCAAAGAAGTTTATTGATCTGAAAATTGCGTGACCTTACATGTTTGGTTATGCCTTTATTTATACTAACTCTAGACTTAAAAAAACCCTAATGGACCCCCCTTAGGTGGACTTATATGAAGCCCACTTACAATTGATCCAAATAAGTAATAATAATCCAAAAACTAAGAAGAAAATAATAAAAATAATAAAAATCCAAAAATTATCATGCTAAATATGCTATAATCAGATTTATCACCCTTAAGAAGTCCCAAAATAAACTAGGAGAAATCTGATTTGGAAAATTTGTGTTGCTGCCCCCCTTGATGTCCTTGATTAGCTTGGATTTCCTTGTTTAACTTGGACAAATAAGAAAACAAATTTCCTTCTTTATTTCTGATTTAATTACTTTCCTTCCTAAGTTAGGAAAAGCATTAAATAGTCCTCCTCTCTTTAGGAATAAGATATGGCTAACTTCCTTACTTAATTAGGAGAATAAATTGCTAAGTTTTTATCCTTGTAGCTTTAAAACAACAAGCCTAACAAGGCTGGTACTGGGCCAGACACATCAACCCCTTGTTCCACACGAATTGGGCTCTTTTTGGACCTGAACTAGATGAATTAAAGGTTGTCCTTCATGCTCCTTAAATGTCCCAAGCCCCTCTAGGTCCATTTTGCTCCATATGTTCTGAACAAGCCCATTCAATGCTTCTTTAAACTTCTTTGCCCAATTGGCACCTCCAATGGATTGTTGGCATGATTAGGCTTGGTGTTGGGCTGATTCGCATCATCCCCTCTCTCTTCAAAAAGATTCGACCTCGAATCATCACCTACATCAAACAGAGTAAGATCAGAAACATTAAAGGTAGCACTAACACCAAACTCACCTGGCAAATCAACTTTATAAGCATTGTCATTGATCCTCTCAAGGATTTGAAATGGCCCATCTCCTTGTGGTTGTAACTTTGATTTCCTATAGGTCGGAAATCTCTCCAGGCGCATATGCACCCAAACCCAATCGCCGGGCTGAAAGACAACATGTTTGCGCCCCTTATTGGCTTTGGTCGCATACACATGATTCCTCTTTTCAATCTGTTGCCGCACACTCTCATGAAGTGTTTTCACCACCTGTGCTTTACGATTACCATCTAGACTAACCCTTTCATCAATTAGAAAAGGAATCAAATCCATTGGAGTTAAAGGGTTAAATCCATACATAATTTCAAATAGTGAAAATTTAGTAGTAGAGTGCACACTACGATTATATACAAACTTTATAAATGGCAAACAATCTTCCCAATTCTTTAAGTTCTTTTGAATGACAGCATGCAGAAGTTGTGTTAAGGTCCTATTAACTACTTCGGTTTGTCCATTTGTTTGGGGGTGACAAGTAGTTGAAAACAACAGTTTAGTACCCAATTTTCCCCATAACACCTTCCAAAAATAGCTAAAGAACATAACATCTCTTTCAGAAACAATGCTCTTAGGGACCCCGTGAAGCCGTACTATCTTCCTAAAGAACAAATCAGTTATGTTAGTTGCATCATCATTTTTATGACATGGAATGAAGTGTGCCATCTTTGAAAACCTATCAACAACTACAAAGATGGAATCTTACCCCGTTTTGACCTAGGCAAACCTAAGACGAAGTCCATCGAAATGTCTACCCATGGTTCTTTCGGTACAGGCAAAGGCGTATAAAAGCCATGTGGTTGAGTCCCAGACTTTGCTTTTCTACACGTTATGCATTTATCACATATGCGTTGCACATCTTTTTTCATTTTAGGCCAATAAAAATGCTCATGCAACATATCCAAAGTCTTAACAACACCAAAATACCCCATCAACCCGCCTCCATGTGCTTTATGTACAAGCAATTCACGCATAGAACTTAATGGAACACACAAACAATTCTCTTTAAACAAATATCCATCAAGTCTATAGAACTTTCCAAAAGCCAAAGTTTCGCAAGCATCGTAAACATTAGCAAAATCATTATCATCCTTGTACAATTCTTTTATATGTTCAAATCCTAGAAATCTAGCATCCAAAGTAGATAAAAGAACATACCTGCGCGAAAGTGCATCAGCCACAATGTTTTCTTTCCCTTGCTTATACTTGATCACATACAGAAAGGTTTCAATAAATTCAACCCATTTGGCATGTCTCCTACTCAACTTACCTTGCCCTTTCAAGTGCTTCAATGATTCATGATTAGAATGTATCACAAACTCCTTGGGCCATAGGTAATGTTGCCACGTCTCTAAAGTTCTTACCAAGGCATAGAGCTCCTTGTCATATGTAGGGTAATTCAAGGCTGCCCAATTAAGTTTTTTGCTGAAATACATAATGGGCCTCCTATCCTGCATTAACACAGCTACTATACCAATACCTGACGCATCACATTCAACTTCAAAAGCTCTCGTAAATTCTGGCAAAGCTAAAATAGGTGCCGAACAAAGTTTATCTTTTAACAAATTAAAAGCCTCATCCTGTTCATCATTCCATTTGAATCCAATAGACTTTTTCACAATTTCTGTTAAAGGTGCAACAATAGTACTAAAATCCTTCACAGACCTTCTATAAAAACTAGCAAGTCCATGAAAACTCCTTACCTCACTTACCGATTTTGATGCAGGCCAATCCCGGATGACCTTAACTTTCTCCTCATCCATCTCGATACCCTGCGTAGTTACGACATAGCCAAGAAACACAATTTTTTCCATGCAAAAGGTACACTTTTTAAGATTAGCATATAATTGCTCATTACACAACACACTAAGTACATTACGCAAATGATCAAAATGCTCATTTAAGTTCATGCTATAGATCAAAATGTCATCGAAATACACAACAACAAACTTACCTATAAACATATGCAATACCTAATTCATTAAACGCATAAACCTGCTAGGTGCATTTGTAAGTTCAAACGACATGACTAACCATTCATACAAACCATGCTTAGTCTTAAATGCAGTTTTCCACTCATCACCCTCTTTCATCCTAATTTGATGGTACCCACTTTTTAAGTCAATCTTAGAGAAAATACATGATCCATGTAACTCATCTAACATGTCATCAAGCCTAGAAATAGGATGTCGATACTTTACCGTTATGTTATTGACGGCACGACAATCGACACACATCCTCCATGTACCATCCTTTTTAGGCACAAGTAGCACTGGCACAGCACAAGGACCCATACTCTCACAAATATACCCCTTCATCATCAACTCATCTACTTGCCTTTGAAGCTCCTTCGTCTCCTCGGGGTTGCTTCTATAGGCTGGACGGTTAGGAATTGAAGCTCCGGGCACAAGATCAATTTAATGTTCAATCCCCCTTAATGGTGGTAATCCATTAGGGATGTCTTCAGGGAATACATCATCAAACTCCTGCATCAAAGAAACAACCACACTAGGAATAGCAGGATCAAGATCGTTAGTGTTAAAATAAGCCTCCTTATACACAAGTAAGATCATTGGCTTATTAGTGAAAAATGCAGATCTGATTTGAGATCCTTTTGCATAAAAATTAGGTTGTTTCTTTAATTTTTCCAAACTATTATCATCACACAAGCTTACTTTCTTCACTCCTTGGTTTTTACCTCCACTCTCAACCGGTTTAATTAATGATTTAGGTTTAGCTGAATCTGATGGTTTTCTCTCACCAATGTCCTCACGTGAATTTTCACTCTTCCCATCCTCACATTCCTTTTTTAATTTCATTTGATCATCATACACTTGTTTTAGAGAAAGAGGTATAAGAGTGATGATGGTTTTACCATCCTTTACAATAGTGAACCTATTTCTAAACCCATCATGAATCGCTTTCCGATCAAACTGCTATGGACGCCCCAAAAGTAAGTGACTAGCATGCATTGGGACTACATCACACAAAATCTCATCGGAATACTTCCCAATACCAAACACAATCAAAACCTGCTTAGTAACCCTCACTTCACCACAATCATTCAACCATTGCAATCTATAAGGCCTAAGATGCTTAATACAACTCAGATTCAATTTCTTCACAAGAGTATCACTAGCAACATTAGCACAACTACCTCCATCAATTATCATGCTACATATCTTGTTTTGGATGTGACATCGAGTGTGAAATATATTTTTCTGTTGCTGATCTACATCATCTTCTTTGATTTGCATGTTCAGCACACGCCTTATAACCAAGGCCTCCCCCTCAGCAGGATATGCAATCTCCTCATCACTACAATCCACTAAAGGTGGCATCTCTTCACTTTCAGATTTGTCACTTTCAGATTCAACCTCCCCATTGTCTCTTGTAAGCATAACTTTTCGGTTTGGACACTGAGATGCAATGTTCCCCTTCCCTAAACACTTAAAGCATTTAATATCTCTATCACGAGTAGGTTGAGATTCAGATTTACCTTTCCCATCTGTATGAGTATCCTTTTTGGCCTTAGGTGGTTTGGCCTTTGCATAAGGCTTTGGTTGGATAGCCCCCTCTCTCTTCAAATTCGGCCTCTATGTTAAGGAAGATGAAGCCGAATTGGTCTGAAAACGTGTACTGCCCCTTCTCTTTATTTTCCTCTCCACCTTCATTGCCATATGGACCATGTCCTCCAATTCCACACAATGTTGTAATTCTACAACATTCGCAATGTCCCTATTCAGCCCATTTAGAAATTTAGCCATGGTAGCTTCCCGATCCTCAATCACATTGTCCCGAATCATGGCAATCTCCATCTTTTTAAAATACTCATCCACAGACCTAGAACCCTGATTCAAACCCTGCAATTTCAAATACAAATCTCTATAATTGTGGTTAGGCACAAATCGCCTTCTCATCAACACTTTCATCTCCTCCCACGACGCTACCAGCCTCTCTCCATTCCTCCTTCTACTAATAACATTCTGATCCCTCCATATCAGTGCATAATCTGTGAATTCGATGACTACTAATTTTACTTTCTTCACCTCCAAATAGTTATGACAATAAAAAATCCAATCCACCTTTTTCTCCCACTCCAAATATGCCCCGGGATCGTTTTTACCTTGAAAAGAAGGTATTTTTAGTTTGATGGCATCCAAATCACCATCTAAATCAGCATGTCCCCCAACACTATGGAAATTTTTCCTTTGGCTGAATTGGCCCCTAGTTCTATTCCTATAATTCCTTCGGTTTCTAGTCTGCCGAAAACCTTCCCGATGGCCTATGGCCTCATCCTCAAAACCACCATCACCAATATCATCAACGGCATCCTCAAAATCCTCATAATCAGCCTACCTTGGCCTTTCGGCCCTACTGCCATTGTTTGTTTTCGGTTCAGCCCCAAGCTTCCTCGCATTTTGGGTGCTTGTACCAGCCTCGTTACCATGTTTCTCTACCCTATCAAGTCTGTCACACACATTTCCCATCACAAAATTCATCCTCTCCATCATCTGCGTCATGGATTGCATTTGGAACGTAAGTTCTCCCTCCGGATGGGGTGGTGTGTTGTTTTGGTCTGACATGATAGTACCTACAAAAATTGGTTAATGGTAAAAAAAATTATCCTCACGTCGCTCGTGTTTCGCTCAAACTACTCTTAATATCCTCACATGCTCACACCTCTCGTCTCACCTTCCTGCGGTTTTTGTGAAACTGAAACCAACACCAAATAGAACCAACTATATATATGACTCAAGAAGCAATAAAAACTAGAAAACAAGCAAAAGGAAACTGCGATGATAGTCTCGCGAGTAGCAAGCGAGTCTATCCGAAATATGAACGAAACTAAAGACTTGAATAAAAACAGAAACAACACCTAAATATGTTGGATATGATGAAAATAAACTGCAAGAAATGAAAACAACAGAAAGCAAGCGAATTTCAAAAGTTGATGCCAAACAGACTCGTTTATGACGAGTTAAGTCCGAATCTGAAACCTAAAGTAAATGATGTCCAATTGAGTTAAAATTTCAGATATAGTTCTATATCAACCCAGATAGACAGAATATAAAGTTTAAGCAATTTATGATAAGGTTTGATATACTGACGCAAAAACGTTATGAATTAGACCTGGTTAGACCCGAATTTGAAACCCAAAGCAAATGATATCCAATTGACCCCAAATTTGATATGAGGTGCAATTAGGAGCCCAGTAATCAGAGCATAAAATTTGACCTAATTCCGAGTTGATTTGACCCAATTTCTCTTGTTTAATTTTCTGCGGCAGAATCCAATAAACGTCTTTTTGAACGGATTTTTTTCTTTTTTCCTTTCTCTTTTTTTTATGGTACTGATATATTTTGAACAATAACAGAATGAAATAATAATTTTTTTTATTTTCCACAAATTCAAGGAGAAGAAAAAATTGGATACTAAGGAATTTTTTTTCGGAATCAACAAGAAACAAAAATTTCAAAAGGATATAACCTGATTAATGGAGCCAAGCTCTGATACCAAATGATGTGAACCTCGTGATCACGTGGTCATGCAACTCACATGCAAAGACACCAATTCCTGGAAAGCCAAGTAAATCAGGTCTGATAGGAGTGTGACACAAAGATAACTTGTACCTAGGCACCAGCACTATTGGAAACGGAGACCCCCACCCAACAAATATTGATTCACGAAGGAGAAGTATAAGGATGACGCCACGAAGACAGTTGTTTTTCGATAAGTCGTTTTCAGTTCTTTAGAGAACCAAGAAAGGGAGATTATCCCACCAACACACAATAAGTGCAGCAAAGAAGTTTATTGATCTGAAAATTGCGTGACCTTACATGTTTGGTTATGCCTTTATTTATACTAACTCTAGATTTAAAAAAACCCTAATGGACCCCCTTAGGTGGAATTATATGAAGCCCACTTACAATTGACCCAAATACGTAATAATAACCCAAAAACTAAGAAGAAAATAATAAAAATAATAAAAATCCAAAAATTATCATGCTAAATATGCTAGAATCAGATTTGTCACCCTTAAGAAGTCCCAAAATAAACTTGGAGAAATCTGATTTGAAAAATTTGTGTTGCTTCCCCCCTTGATGTCCTTGATTAGCTTGGATTTTCTTATTTAACTTGGACAAATAAGAAAACAAATTTCCTCCTTTGTTGCTGATTTAAGTACTTTCCTTCCTAAGTTAAAAAAACATTAAATAGTCCTCCTCTCTTTAGGAATAAGATATGGCCAACTTCCTTACTTAATTAGGAGAATAAATTGCTGACTTTTTATCCTTGTAGCTTTAGGAAAACAAGCCTAACAAGGCTGGTACTGGGCTGGATACATCAACCCCTTGTTCCACATGAATTGGGCTCTTCTTGGACCTGAACTAGATGAATTAAAGGTTGTCCTTCATGCTCTTTAAATGTCCCAAGCCCCTCTAAGTCCATTTTGCTCCATATGTTATGAACAAGCTCATTCAATGCTTCTTTAAGCTTGTTTTCCCTAGCTCTTGTGATTGGCCTAATTGGCACCTCCAATGGGTTGTTGGCATGATTACGCTTGGTGTTGGGCTGATCCGCATCAGTAAGATTAGGGATGGACCAACAAAAACGACATGAAAAAGTTATCCATCATGCTAGGCCTATAAATATGGAACTCAAGCAAAGGAAATGAGTAGTAGAAATGTAGCCTAAATCTTTATCAGTCTTGAAATAAAAGGAAAATAAAGATGGCATCATTTGGACAATAGAAGTAAAAAAGAGAATGCAACTCCAATAACAACCTTAATAAGAGAAGAAATATTATGTGTTGTAGAGAAAATAATAGTTGCAAAGCCTAAGAACAATAATAGTGTCCAAACTTTAAACCAATATGCAAAATAGTTTTAACATATGCTTTTGTCCAATTTGAGGAATAACTTTAAGAAAAGAATGGCATGATTATCCATGTTAATGGTTTATTAGATGATGATTTATTAGAATGAGTCATTGATATCATTCTAGATGATAGTACACAAAAGGAAAAATGAAAAAAGTACTTGAATTTTTAATCTGAATCTAACAATTTGATGAATAACACACAATCAAAGAAAATGATAGATTAAAAATTCTTTCTAATATAAAAATGAGTGACTATCATGCAATCATATCTATAATTATGGTATTTGCTCTTCCTTACTCTTTTGAATATGAACTTGGCCAACTACCTTATCTGGACAACGACTGTGAAGACAGTGCAAAGGAAAAGTCAAAGATCATTGAAATCAACCAAAAGTCAGGTCTTATATTTTCTAAGCCAACATTGTCTATGAGTTGCTATTTGAGATCTGTATACATCATAACAAATTTCAATAATGACTAATACAGATGATCCTGGTTGATAATGATACAACACTTAATATTATTTCACCAACCTTATTAAGTAAGATTGGTTGAAACAGAGTTGACACAATCCTATTTGAAGTGGCAATGTCATATTTTAAAGATGGAATAAGAGACATTGTAGAAGTATGGTAGGCGAGTTTAATAATTGAGTTCAAGATCTCTAATGTAGCTTGTTTTTTTATATAGTTCAAGCAAAGATAAGTTATAACGCCTTGCTTGAGTAAGATTGAATACGTGCTTATATATGTGTGTCATCATCCCTATATCAAAATATATTTTTTTGGTTACTAGATGGTTCAATGAAGATAGTTAAAGTAGATGATAAGCCAATTATGATCAATTTAGGGATTGCAGATACATGGTTGTATAACAATGATGGAAGTGTAGTTCAATTTATGAGCATGGACAATATGAGACACCTAATCTAATTTTTAAGAAGTAAGAAGATAATACATATAAGGTGACTAATAATAGACATTGCTAGGCAAAATAACTTGCAATTGAAAGATTATAATAAAAAAAAAGATTTGAAACATTGGAATAAATGAGTCACCATAACTTGGTAGCATGTTTTGAGGATTTTGATGAAGCTTATCAAAGTATTGGAAATAAGAATAGAATTTGTTCAATGGAACTAGATCAAGAAAATCAATTTATCATACTAGATATGACAAGTCTTCCTCCATCACTATTAAATATGGATGATGGACAAGCTCAAGTTTAAGATCCTTTAATTGAAGTTAATTTGAGGACTGAAGACAAACCAAAACTCATGTTTATAAGTGCAAATTTATCAAAAGATTTTCAGAAAGGTATGATATCACTTGGATACAATTATAAAGACTAATTTTCTTGGGATTTTGATTAAATACCTAGTTTAAATAGAAGTTTGATCAATCATCCATTCATAATCAAGCTTGTTTTCAATCCATACAAATAACCTCCACAAAGAATAAATCTAAACATGATTGATCATATAAAAGAGAAAATCAAACGACTACTAAAAATTGGATTTATTAAGCTTATGTTGAATGGGTATCTAATATAATGTCAAGATTGAAAAAGAATGGCAAATTATGAGTTCACATAGATTTTGTTAATCTTAATTTACTGATCCTAAAAATGAATATCTAATTTCAATGGTTGATATGTAGATCGATCCAACATTTGACAATGAAATGATCAGCTTTATAGATTATCATTCTAGCTATAACTAGATCCTTTTTTCTTTTTGTAAAAGAAGATATATTTAAAACTGCTTTCAATGTCGTAGTTCAATAAGAATATTTGAATGAGTGGTAATAATATTTGGTTTAAAGAATGTAAGTGCTACTTACCAAAAGACAATAATCAATCGGAGGTTTATATTGGTGATATCAACGTAAAATAAAAAGTTTAAATCCACTCACCTAAATGAGCTATGATAGCCTTCGAACAATGAGAATGTAAAATCTATAAACGAACCCATTAATATATGCATTTGAAGTGCAAGCTGGTAATATTTTTAGCTTTCGAGTGCATTAACATGGCATAAAGATGGATAAAAAACATTAGAAATCATGGAAGAAAAAACTTCTCTGAAAAAGAAATAATATTAGAGGCTTATTGGTAAGGTCAATTTACTAAGGAAATTCATTTCAAACACTACAAGGAAGATCAACCCTTTTACTAAGTTGTTGGAAGGAAAAAGATTTGATGAGTTTTAATGGAATTAAAACCAACAAACTGCTTTTAAAAATATAAAGGTTTATCTCACCAAATCATCTTTATTATTGACCTTACCAAAACTTAGGAAACCCTTAAAGCTATACATTTCAGTAGCAGTAGTGTTAATTGACAACATGAGAACATAAAAAAAATAGCTTTAGGCA
Source organism: Populus deltoides (assembly GCA_015852605.2). Taxonomy (NCBI): domain Eukaryota; kingdom Viridiplantae; phylum Streptophyta; class Magnoliopsida; order Malpighiales; family Salicaceae; genus Populus; species Populus deltoides. The sequence continues at coordinate 7,960,779 of CM027587.2, forward strand.
TGAGCAAGTTATGTATTATCCTAGTCATATCCTTATAGAAGTTGAAGAATGTTACACTCTTATAGAAAAACTATGTTTGCCCTTGTATTTCACCTATCTTTTTGGCTTATTTTTTCTTGCATTGACAATTATGATACTTATAAGTCCTTAATCATAGGTCTCTAAATACAATTAGAGTTAGAAGAAAAATTAATTATAGTAATAAGAGATTCATTACTTATTATCAACCATTTAGTTGGTGAATATAAGTGTGAACATATTACCTTAAATTTAAATCATATAATGCCCACAAACCTTGTTTAAAGGTTTTCTAATCTTGTTTTTATTTTTTCAGTGAGAGAAATTAATAAAGAAACCAATGGCTTGGCTTAACATATGTTAGAATATAGAGTGGCCTTATATCATCATGGGATCATCCCTATAAGAATTATTGATTGATCAACTATTGTTGATGTCCACCATGGATGTAAAAGGCCACATAGTTATTATGAATGATGACAAACCCCACACATATAATTTCAATAAAAAAATTATTTATTCATCCCTCTAGAGGGTTTCTATTGCTTTTCTTTACAAATTTCTCTCATTCTTCATAAACATGTCATTTTTCCTGTGTGGTGTTGTTATAGAGTTGATAGCCTTTACTTAAGGTTCAAGGTTTTAGATTCCCACACTTTACTTGATTTTGTGAGGTTGTTACTTGTCTTTTATCAGGATTATGTTCTTATTGTGTAGTATTTTTTTAATCCTTATAAGGAAAAAAAGTTAATTGGTAGTATATTATTCAAAATAATATCAAAGTAATTTACATATTGGTATGCTCTATAAGACAAAGATTCAACTATTTCATAAGATAATAGCTATGCGTCTAAAGTAAAACACATGTAAAGTCGTCGTTGATATTTTAGATGAATAATTAGTATAAGCAAAGGAGAAATGTTAACTTTTTTATAATGAAAAGCATGACAATCCATAATCTTCTCATATGTTGGTGGATCAACTAGTATCACACATGCTCAAAGATGAGTCTTCATTGTCAAATTCACCCCTACAACATAGAACTACATCTTAACATACTCTTAGCGTCTCCCTAGCAGTCTCTCACATTTTTATTGATTCTAATAGGGTAATCACCACCAATAACAAATAAACATGTTAATGTATAAGTTCTTTACACATAACCATATACATATCATATATACGAATTTGATGATATCGTGTGATGGTCATAACCAGCTATGGAAAACTCAATCCAACCATCCATGATTGCACTTTAAGTAACATCTTATTATCAGTTTATAAATCTCTCTAGTGCTAATTGAAGGGTTCTCTAGATGGAGATGAGAACATAAAAGATATGACCTACCACAACAACATCGTGGTGGTCAATTGAACCATGTATATTATATTTGATTAGTTAGCTTAGATAAAAATGAGATGCATTAGAATAGGTCTTGTAACCCATGAGCATATACACTTAGAAGGTATATCTTTAGGAGTTCTATGACCATAAACACTCTAATAAAGGTGATTGGAATGAATATACCTTATATAAAAGGGTACTTTCTAGTGTAACAAATATAATAATAAATATATTCCAACTTGAGTGTGATAGCCACTAACAACCACAAGTCTATAAAAAACCACAAGTCAATTACTTGGCCTCATAAAACTTATATTCCTTCCAACAAGCTTCTACTAGGTAACTCTATGCCATATAGGATGTGTTACAATAAGAAAATCCCAATCCCTTTACACAATAACCACCTATTATTGATAAAAAATAAAAGGAAGGGATAGATAAAGTATAACTAACATAACATTTAAGAGAGATGAGGGTAGAAATTGGACAAATAATCAGATCTACTAACCATCATCCATAACATAATTGGATTGATAGGTTGCATGTAATCTCTAGAGGAATAAATATTATAGATTTCAAGAAATTATCCATGAAATATAAAAATTAATAGGATAACACATCATCAAGTTCACTAACCAATACGACAATGATGCATCCAACCTTCTTTATAAATTTGAGTTTTTTTTTCATTATTAACCAGAACAATTTTTCTTTGGTTATCCACATTTCTACTCAACTCAATTAACATTTAGGAAATGATGGAAACTTCTTTCCATGAACATTTATAGGATAGATCCAGAGGTCATGTTACATGATTTAGCCAAAATATTCTAGGATCGAAGAAAGGGTACATCAATTATGCCCTGTGATTCAGGACATGTATTATGGCTATGACTAAGTGAGAGTTCATAAAGTTACTATTAAAAAAACTATAGTGGAACATAAGGAAAACATTCATAAACACCAAGTACTTATATATCCACACTTTCATAAATGATGTTAATCATTTTGAAAAAAATGATAGTAAAAATGGTAGAAAAGAAGCCATTGAGGTTGACATACCTTATTAACTATTTAGACAATGTTGTGAGTGCACACTTATTTATTGATTCAGACTCTTATAGAAAGTTTGAGGATGTCCAATAATAGTTCATATTGATTATAGAAGTAAAACATGGAAGATAATTTGAGATTATATCATTTAGAAAGCCTAAAAAAACTACTAACCCTAGTATCAAAGATGCAAAGACTACCAAAGTAGTTGAAAAAAATAAAAAAATTTTCTTCTAACATAAAAAAAAGCTAAAGAAAGCTTTAACTAGTTGATATATAAAATGGGGGGATTTAAACTTCTTTAAAATCACACTGTCCTTATTGACAATAAAATTCAAGAGAAGAAGTTCTTTAAGTGACATGACTTTTAAAAACATGACATTTATAATTGTGTAATCTTTTATAACCAAATTCAGAAGACTCTAGAGTCTATGTGCATTTGTTTTTTGGACATGAAAATAAAAATGAAAATGGATGATAATATGTTCTCTAAATTTACTATAGTTATGGCTACTCCGAAGCTTGATAAACTTCCTAGAAAGAAAGAGTAGTAAAAGGTAAGGACTAATCAACAATGATAAAAGGTGAAGTTAGTCATGGATGCTAGTATTGAAAAAAAATTATAAACCATAAAAAATCCAACAAGGTTGGTTCAACAAGCTGATGATATGCCTTATAATGAAGTGTATAAGTTTCATACATTTTACATGTTTCTTCCAAAAGGTGAAGACTTGGGGGGCATAGTTGAGCAAGTATTAACTCAACTACATACCAAAACATTTAGGTTTAAAAGACTAGCTAAAAATGATTGAAATAAGCACTAGTCATAGTAGAAATCATCCAAACTCGATGATGAAATTGTTAACAATCACCAACATCTCTTATATTTAGAAATGAGATTGAAAAAATGACATTGTCCAAATGTTATATTTTTATTCCATAATGTTTATTTTTATCTATATGATGAGAACGCAAAATGTCATATTTTTATTATAATGTTTAGCCTTTTATACTTTCTTGGAGCCTGAATTTACTCATTATTTTTATATTTCAACTTAGAATGAAAGTGGAGGTGTTAAGGGCAAAACAAAGGTAATAGGGCAATTATGAACAATTTCAACACAACTTTGTAATCTAGGCATAACTCTCTCATCTGAGCTCTGATTGAAATTATTCAAACTTCTGTTGAACCCTAAGAAACAACTCTACAACTTTCATGTTTTGATTTTTGAGAGATACTGATTGTTTTGAGGTTAAAATGGGGCATAATATTGTTGCACTTGTACTGCCAACATGCTAGAACATCCTTTGTCATTACGAAGTGATTTATTTTCATAAGCTTCCAGATTTGGTGTGTGAATTCTAGCTAAGACAACACTTATATTAGAACTTTATTTTATTATTTAATAATTACATTAACTATTTAGATTTGATGGTTATTATTGGAGGATAATATTTAGAGTATTTTTAGGAGATTGTATAGGATTCTAAAGAGAGAGAAAAAGGTGTACAAAAAAAGGGAGAGATTAGATTAAACTTCTCACTTCCTTTTCCCTCTTCTCTGTTTTGTTTTTCTTCTTCGAGTATTCATTATGGAACTATGTAACTAAATTTTTATTTGCTAAAAGGAAACGAAAGCCTCAGAATCATAAAAATGTGAGATCTAATTTGTTTTCATTGTTGAATTTATACTTTAAGTGTTGAATTTTTTTATGCCTATTTTTATAATTGTTCTATTGAATTGCTAGGAGGCTTATTAGTTTATTATTTGTTGTAATCTACTGCTAGGTTAGATATCAAATCCATATTGTTTGATTTCTCTAATTTGTGAAGCAACTAAGGGTTAAATGATTTATTGCATTAAAAATTAATAAATCTTAGAAAGAATAGTCGATTAAATTAAATGCAACCACATATGCTTGTATTGTTTAGCTTCATTAATCTCTCTAATTCTTAAGACTACTACTAGATTAATTTTTTAGTGCTTGTCTTGAGTTGTTTAGTAGTTAAGATTAATTAGATTGCTTGTTTTCTAATTATCTGTAACTAAGCAGAGATAGGGAAATAGTTTCAATAATGAATATTAAAAGTATGAATTGATATATATATTTGCATTGATGATCAGTTATAAAAGACCTAATGGTGGATGTTGACTTAGGCCAAAGTTTATTCTTTTGATTGATTTTTATATTTTTAATTTAAGTTGTTTCTTAGTTGTTTTCTTACAATTGTTTTTGTTATACTCGATCCCCCCATCTTTATTCACGTAGCACAAAATTAGGCTAGATACTCTTTGTGGGAACGATCCTTACTCTCACTACTGTATGTATTTTTAAGAGTCTAGATTTGTATTTGGTTGCCTGTGACAGCACACCATCATCTCTATGTCTCACTAATGCTCTAAAAATCATAGAAAATTACATGCTTACTCACCTAAGGCACATTTAAAGGGGTTATTTTTATGTTGTGCATCATCATTCATTCAAAGACAACATTTAGTTCATTTATGTGAATGGATTTTGATTTTGACTTAACCATGATATCCTAAATATAAACCTTCATATTATTATTGATCATATTCTATAAGATTAAGTTCATTTCTTTTTGTCATGTTGCACTAGAAGTTCTTTAACCAAAATTGCATGATCATCTAATGAAGTATTCTAGACATTTGAAAACAATCTTGGAAATATCCTTTTTTATAATGAAGATATAGTTATAGCTAGAGTAGCCATCCATAAAGTTGAGTATTTTATTACAAGATGTTATATCGATCGATATATTAACCATTGACTTTGGATATTCATCTTTTAAAGTTACAAGATTCAAATTTCTAAAATTTATACATACCCTCAATTTGATATTCTTTTGTCATGGTGGCACTATGCTAGATATCTAATCATCATATCTTTTTGGCCTAATAAATCTATCCTTTAGGATCTATTTTATTTTCTTCTTTACATGATAAATCACATTTAGATTCGTTCATCATACAGGTATACTTGCATTTATAAAGATTGGTCTAGGCTTATCTTTAGTTCCTAAGTCAATTTCAATTAACATCTCCTAAACTTTAGCATATCCATCAACCATCTTTGGTGGTGATAAAGGAAGACTTATCATATTGAGCAAGATCAATTGATAGTCTTAATTTGATTTTATTAAACAAATTCTATTTTACCACCCAACACTTATATGAGTTTCATTAAAAGCCTTGAAACATGTAACTAAGTTGTAATGATTTGTTTAATCATATATTTCAAAATTTTAACCATTACCTTCTAATTATTGGTTATTTGGCCTAGCAAAATATGTTGTGATTTGTCCTTTATGTACTATCTTTTTACTAAGAAGAAAATATGGTGACCTATATTATCCATGTTCATTGACTAGATTGGACCTGCATCATCATTGTATAACCATGGATCTAACATCCCTTACTTAACCATGAATGGTTTATAATTTACATTAACTATTTTAGTTGATCCATCTAGTAACCAAAAAATTAAATCTTGATATAAGAATGATGGAACATACATGTTAGTGTCTATCTAATCTTGCTGTAGCAAGGTTTTGTAACTTGTCTTTGATTCTACCATAAAAAAAAAATCTATAATAGAGGTTTTGGACATAATAGTTAGATCCATTTATAACACCCTCATAGTGTCTCTTATATCTTATATAGAATATAGTATAAACCACTTCTGATAAGATCATGTCATCCTTCTTATGATTAATCTTAGCATTCACAGTTTAGATTATAATGTTGAGTAAGACACCATTATCAACTAGGACTCTCTATACGAGTACATTATGGAAATTTGTTGTGATGTAAAGAGGCTTAAATAATGACTTATAACTACTATTGCTTCAAGAAATTTAAGTCCTGACTGTTGTTCAACCACTAGCTCTAACTAGTTGAATTCAATAATCTCTACCTTTTATTTTGTGTTGTATTCACAATCACTATCCAAATTAGACAATTAGGCAGGTTCGACTTCAAGGAACATGGTAGGATGAACATTATGTTTATGAATGTAAATTCTTTATGATCACTCACTTCTACTTCAAAATGTGTTTCTATGGCCTTATCTTTTAGAGCATTTTTCTAGTCTAGCTATTATATTAGAATTGAGAACTTCGATTATTTTCCTTTTTTATTATTTATTTTCATTATGAAATATATTTATACCATCGTCCAAAAATATACCATCTTTGATAATCATGTCATTTATTTCTAGTTGTTCTTATATTTGGATGAGAACATCTATTAAAGCCTTTTCATTCCTTGTGGGCTCGTTTAAAGTTAACACATTTTTTCTATCTTTGAGCACTATTAGTGTTATCTCATTTATAATATATGTTTGTTACCTTTTTACTAGGATGACTTTCTTTATAGCATTCTCTTGTTGATTTTTCCCCCTATAGAGTTAATGCCATTCTTTTCTCCTATTTCATAATAAACAATGACTTGGGCCAATGCTATGGTGCTTGTTTTCTTTGTCCAAACTTATTGGATGTTGGCCTAACATGTTAGATAACTTTGTTATGTCGTTATGGTTGTTGATTAATCATTATCCTTACCTTAAATGTTTGTTGAGCTGTTGTTGTTTTAGGTTTAGATTGGTTGTTTTTCATAAGCTTCTTCACATTATTTGTATCCTTAGTAGGACATGGTCTATTATAACCTCTTATGATGGGGATAGTTTAGATATAGAAGCTATCTTCAACCTTTCTACCAAGGCAAGTTTGTGTTATATATTATCTTTGATAAAAATCAATATATGATAAACATTGATGTTTTGTAGGTGATATCCTATCAAGTGCTAAATCTTCCAATATATCCAAAACCTATATTTTTAGAAAGGTGTATGGTTATGTATCATCTCCCTATACCAATGTATTGAGGCATTCTATTCCCTTAAACTATAGCAAGAATAATTTTATAATGAGGTTCATTAAAACAATATAGGAATATCAAACCTTTTACTAAGTTGTTGAAAACAAATAAGATCTAATTAGTATCAATAGACTAAAAAGCAATAATGTTCTTTTGAAGACATATTAACTTATTTAGTTAAACCTTTAGTATTGACCTAATTAAGGCTTGGAAAGCCATTAAAGCTATATGTTTTAGGAGTAGAAGGATCAATTTATAGCATTTTAGAATAAGAAAATGACTTTAGGAATGAATAGATTATGTATTACCTTAATCGTGTGCTTATAGAGGTTGAAAAAAGATATGCATTGATAGAGAAATTATGTTTTTTTTTGTTTTTTACTTGAGTTAAGATACATTAGTATATGTTATCAATTAATTTTGATGTAACATGTAAAATAAATTTAATTAAATATATGCTACTGAAATCCTTTTTAAAAGGTTATAATGGAAAATTTTGTATGCCATAAACAAAAAACTTTAGGTGATTTCTTAGCTGATCACCCATACATTGCACATTGACCATGAATTGAAACAATATATCAATATTATCATAGTAGAGCCTATTCTATACTAATTATGATTTGATACATAAAAAAAAAAAAAAAAACTAAGATCAAAGCTAGTGCAATGGTGGTCATATATCCCTTGTAGGTCATAAAATGACCTTGTTCTTTTATCTTGATTTTCCTTGCACAAATAATTAAGTTAAATATAAGGTCTTAATAATAGGCCTAAAAACATTATTGGAGTTAAGAGAAAAATCAATTATAATAATTGGGAATTTATTATTTATTATCAACTAGTTATCTGGAGAATATAAGCGTGAATATATCATCCTAATTATATACCATAATATGGCCACAAACATTAGAAGGTTTTTTTTTATCTTAATTTCTTTAATAATCATGACATTATCCCTATGAAGATTATCAATCGATCAATCAAAGTTATTGTCCAAATAGATTGTCATGATAAATAAAGCAATATAGATTCCATGATAAAAAAAAAAACTATTTAAGACAATAACAATGAGATTGTTGTTTATACTTTCTACCAATTACAAGTAGAAGGTCTTAACAATTCTAATGCTGTTGATTCTTAGAAGCATTGGAGAGAGAGAAATATAAAATTTAACAAGACCCCTTGTAAAAAGTTCAAGGTCTTTCAAAATAAAAATGGTCAATTATGTACTCTTAACAAATATATATTATACATAATATATAAGACTAATATTTTACTCAAATGCTTAGGACTATAGAAAACCTTGTTGGTCATGTTTGAGGTTCATGATGGGATATAGAGCCTACCAATCTAAAATTAAGATAAGATAGTTAATCATGAACCATGGCTTTCATTTGCATGGTATAACTAAAGATATCATTAGTTTTATAAAAGGGTGCTAATAATACCATCAATTAGGCCCAATCCAGTATGTACCATTAAATAAGCTTAATGCAATGGTCAAAACATGGCTATTTAGAAGATGTGTAATGGAAAATATTGAAAAAAACAAAACCACCTTCATCAAGGGGATATAAGTACATTCTTGCAATTATGGATTATTTCACTAAATGGGTTGAAGCTATTCTTTATCAATCGATTAATTAAGAAACAATGATCAAATTCATTTGGGAAATAATTATTCACATGTTTAAACTCCTATAAACTATTACTACTTACCAAGGATCAATATTTACTATGAAAGATGATAAGAAAATCACACATGAGTATGAATTCAAGATAGTCCATTCTACTCAAGATTATATTTAAACCAATAAGCAAGCAAAATTGTTGCGATGTCGCGGTCGCACAAATTAATTATTCTACCTTAAAACACGCAAGATAGTATAGAGCAAGCAAGGGGTCGATCCCACGAGGAAGTTTTAAGTTAGATTTTTATGTTGTATGTTATGTAATTAGGGGGATTTGGTTTGTGATTATCTAAACTATGGCAGCAATTAAACTAGCAAACAAAATCAATTAAAACCAAAACTTATCAAGAAAACAAATCTTGGTCGCAAGCACACATCCACCTACGGAAATTTGAACCGATCCTTGAAACGAAAATTGCAGTTTATGTTCTGAAATTTTATCTTTACTTAACGTTGATTAATTAACGGATCCGTCGTATAACTAATCCTAACCAATAAACAATCAAAGTGTCCGCACTAATGATTCAATTTAATGGTAGCTTTAAGAACTAGATAATTTCATCAAGATTAACATACAAATCGTCCATGACTTGTGTCACTTTGTTCAAATGTTCTCCCTAAGTTCAATAACGTAGTTCCGCCACAATTATCAAACTTAGTTGCTTCACAAGTTCATATATCACAACTCCGGTTTTGATATTAAACTTAGCAATAGATTGTTCACAACAATAACTTAGAGTCCGCTCTAGCAATCATCAACAACAATCATAGAAAATATGTATAAGAAAACAATCATACTCATTCATAACATAAGCTGAAAATAGAAGGAAGAATAAATCTCACGGTTCTTGAAATCCGAAGGTTTTTGCGTCCTTGCAACCAAGAAAAGAGCTTAGCCTTGCATAACTATTGAACAACTACTTCTAAAGAATGAAAATAGCATGATTTTTGGGTTTGTAGAGGAGAGAATTTGTGTTTATTCTCTGCTGGCTGCTGCCTCCTTCTGCTCTCCCTCTTTTTTTTCTGGCTGCTGCCTCTTCTCTCTTTCTTTTTATATGCTAAGAAACCCTAGTCTCTATTTTACAAAACAGTCCTCCCTTAAGTTGGAAGTTTACATTTAAGTACTTCAATAACTATTTTTCCTAAAAAGGAGAAATAGCCTTGCATGAAATCTTCAATCGCTAACTTAAAGGAGCTAAATTGATGATATAAAAACTTGGATGTCGGTTTAGATGCTTCGGAATGTAATTTGGACTCGTTTCTTCACGAAACCTGTTTGCTGGCAGAATTCAGTTGTTATCTTTGAAAAATCATATCTCCCTCATATGACATCTTTTTTGGCTTAAATTTGGAGAATTGATAGGTATTTGAATTAGGAATCCAAAAAACTTGAGCTTGCATCAATTGGAATTATGTAGCTACAGATATTAAATTTTGAATGGCCAAAGGTCAACATTGGCAGAATGCGAGATTTGACTTTGCAGGATGTGATTTCCATGATCTTCTCTTTTTATTTTTCTTGCATTACATTTCCAGAAAGGTATGGATGTTAGCTTTTTAGTACCATTGGAATCACTTCATTTTGATCTCTAGAACTCACGCTCTGCACAAAACATCGACTGAACGTCAAATCTGCCAATTACCTCCAATTTACTCATTTTTGCATCTTTAATCCAAAAGTACCTTTAAAACATAAAACAAAGAATATCAAGACATTTTATATATAAAACATGGACAAAACATTAGGTAGATGTGGGTGAAACTATCGAATAATATGGTTACATCAAATACCCCCAGACTTAACTCTTGCTCGTCCTCGAGAAATGATAAATAAAATCAAAATTGAAAATAACTATGATCAATCTCTTAATCTCCCATCAATGTCCAAGAATATATGCAATATAAATAAGAATACAATCAAGAATGATAAATAGAATAATTCTCATGAATTCATTTACATGCAAACTTTAAAACTCAATTAATCGTCGGGATTTAAATGAAATCTATGCCATGCCAAAGTGATAGGTCCTCTCATTGATATACGCTCCAACACTCACGTGTTTAAGGCTTATATGTTTAAATATCTCAAATTCAATCAATGAATATGTTCTACCATAAGCTTGCTCTTCAATCTCATCTCCATTACTAACATATTATAAACAATGCATGAATCAAAAGGTCTTATTTTCTGATTGTAATGGAGCTAAGGTTAAGGTGAGGTAAAAGAGAGTAAAAGAAAAGGTTCAAACCAAAGAGAGTAGAGCATTCTGAAAAATGATACTTCAAACAAGATATTCCATCAAAGCTCATACATTTTTCATCTTTAATCACCAATGCTTAACTCCTTTCGATTTCAAGCTCTTTCAACATAAAATCTTAAGAATATAAAGGAACTCTTTTTTTTTCTTTTTTTTTTCATTTCATTGTTTTTTTTTTTAACAACTTTGCCCATATTCTCATCAAGCATCACTTCTTTCTTTTCACATAATTTCCAACCATAATTCCATGAGATATCACAAGTATATGCTCTACTAATCCTTGGCCAGGGGAAAAGGAAAACATATATAAAGTTAAGGCTTATACATGGATAAAGCAAAGAAAAGATAAACAAACTCAAAAGGGCTCACTAAAGATAATATGCTTTAGGTTAGCTTTTTGGTTCAAGTGATTAAAATTCCTAATGCCTTTATCATCTTCATGTATATTTATAATGGAATATAATCTCAATAAGATATGAAGCAAGTTCTAGAGATACATATCATTGAAAGAATGCATACTCAAAGAATGTAATGTTGAAGGCTCAAAAGCTTGTGTTGGTATAACACTATAAAGTCAACATGGCATATTTTCAAAGTCAATCCCTAAACTAATTAAACATTAAAACTTGCAAGCACACTCCTTCATTTTATTTATATCTTCATCTATCTCAATTAATTCTCATACATAATACTCATATTCTCAAAAACCAATGGGAGTTAAAAAGATCAAACAAAATTTTTTTTTTTTTTAGAGAACAACAAAGAAAACTAAAATTCTCCCAATACCCCCACACTTAAAACACAACATTGTCCTCAATGTTGAAATAAAAGCAAAGGAACAGAGAATGACAGAAAATAAATTAAAATGCAAAAAAATAAAAGATAAGGAAAAAGAAAGCAAATCTGATTTTTTTTTGCTGGGTTGCCTCCCAGTAAGCGCTTTTGTTTAATGTCATTGGCTTGACATGTGGCATGCTTATTCTTCATAGATTGATTCAGCTAACTCTCGAGGCGGTGAGTTCGCGGGGCCAACCTTCATAGAAAGGTTTCAAACGATGCCCATTGACCTTGAGTACTTTGTTAGTTTCTAAACTTGTAATTTCAACTGCACCATAAGAAAAAAAACATTAGAAATAACAAAGGGTCCAATCCAACAAGAGCGCAATTTTCCAGGAAAAAGTTTCAAACGTGAATGATAAAGGACTTTTCTCCAACATGAAACTCCTTTCTTGTAAGCATTCGGTCATGAAGATTCTTAGTCTTTTCTTTGTAAATCCTTGCATTCTCGTAAGCATCATTTTGAATTTCTTCCAACTCTTGTAGTTGCAGTTTTCTTGCAATTCCAGCAGCATCATAATCCATGTTACATTGTTTAATGGCCCAAAAAGCTTTGTGTTCAAGCTCCACAGTAGATGACATGCTTTCCCATAAATCATTCTATAAGGTGACATTCCTATAGGTGATTTATAAGCAGTCCGATAAGCCCAAAGTGCATCTCCAAGACGTAGACTCCAATCTCGCCGGTTAGGTTGCACTGTTTTCTCCAAAATGGATTTGATTTCTCGATTTGAAATTTTAGCTTGGTCATTCGTTTGAGGATGATATGCTGTGGAAGTTCGATGAGTCACATCATATTTGCGTAGCAATGCTTCCATGGAACGATTATAGAAATGGGTGCCACGATCACTAATGATAGCTTTAGGGATTCCAAACCTGTCACATATATGAGTCCTGAAAAAATCTAAAACAACCTTAGCATCGTTAGTTCATATGGCTTTCTCCTCAATCTATTTGGACACATAATCAACAGCAAGAAGAATATAAAGATTGCCAAATGAAGAAGGAAATGGACCCATAAAGTCAATACCCCAAACATCAAAAATTTCACTTACAAGAATATTCATTAAAGGCATTTGATTCTTATGAGTGATATTACCTGTTTTTTGGTATTTTTCACATGATTTGCAGAAGTGATATGCATCTTTAAAAATAGAAGGCCAATAGAAACCACTTTCAAGTACCTTGTGGGCTGTTCTTTTTGCTCCAAAATGCCCACCACAAGAATGAGAATGACAAAAAGTGAGAATGGAATGAAATTCATCTTGTGGTACACACCTCCTAACTACTTGATCCGCATAAAATTTCCAAAGGTAAGGATCGTCCTTAAAATAATATTTAGCATCAGCTTATAACTTATCTTTTTGGGGTTTAGACAAACCTGGAGGGAATTCTTTGGTGACTAAATAGTTTACCAAATTAGCATACCATGGTCTTGTAGAGGAATGCAACATATACAACTGCTCATCGGGGAATGTCTCTCTTATTGTTTCGATCTGTATATCCTCGATCCTTAGTGGGCTCAAGTGATCAGCCACATGGTTTTCGACACCTTTTTTGTCTTTGATCTCAAGATCAAATTCATGTAAAAGCAAGATCCACCTAATCAATCTTGGTTTGGACTCCTTCTTCTTCAAAAGATACCTGAGAGCTGTATGGTCAGTAAAAACAATGACTTTTGTACCAAGTAGATATGACCTGAATTTTTCAAGAGCAAACACCACTGCAAAAAGTTCCTTTTCAGTTGTATGGTAATTGCATTGTGCTCCATCCAACATGCGAGAAGCATAGGCGATAACATGCAAATTCTTCCCAATTCTTTACCCAAGCACAACTCCTACCGCATAGTCACTCGCATCACACATTATCTCAAAAGGTTCATCCCAATTTGGTGGTTGGATGATAGGGGCAGATGTGACACGTCTCTTAAGCTCATCATGGGCATCTTTACATGCTTGATCAAACACAAAATCCACTTCTTTGGCTAATAGTTTGCACAAGGGTGCTGTAATCTTCGAGAAATCTTTGATAAAGTGTCGATAGAAACATGCATGACCTAGAAAAGAACGAACTTCCCTCACGCATGAGGGGTAAGGCAATGATGAAATAACATCTATTTTATCTTTATCAACCTCTAATCCACGTGAAGACACAACATGCCCAAGAACTATTCCTTGTTCTACCATAAAATAACACTTTTCATGGTTCAAGACAAGGTTAGTTTCAATGCACCTTTTCAAGATCAAAGATAAATTTTCTAGACATTTATCAAAAGAATCACCATACACCGTGAAATCATCCATGAAAACCTCGACTATTCTTTCAACATAGTCAGAAAAAATACTCATCATGCATCTTTGAAAAGTTGCAAGAGCATTATAAAGACCAAAAGGCATTCTCCTATATACATATGTACCAAATGGACATGTAAATGTAGTCTTTTCTTGATCCTCAGGATTAATAACAATTTGATTGTATCCACTATATCCATCAAGAAAGCAATAAAAAGACTTACCTGCTAAGCGTTCAAGTATTTGATCTATGAATGGTAATGGGAAATGATCTTTGCGTGTAGAAAGATTGAGCTTTCTGTAATCAACACACATTCTCTATCCACTCGAAATGCGAGTAGGAATGAGCTCATCATTTTTGTTTTTCACCAACGTGATTCCGGTCTTTTTGGGCACCACATGGATTGGTGCAACCCATTTACTGTCCGTAATGGGGTAAATGACTCCTGCATCTAACAGTTTCAAAATTTCAGCTTTCACTACCTCCATCATAGGCGGGTTCAACCTTCTTTGCATTTCCCTTGTTGGTTTTGCGTTGTCCTCCAATAGTATGTGATGCATACATATTGAGGGACTAATGCCCTTGATGTCGGCTAAAGTCCATCCAATGGCCGTCTTGTGATCACACAACAACTTCACAAGTTTTTCCTCTTGCATAGTTGTCAAACCTTTTGCTATGATAACAGGAAGTGTATTGTTGTCGCCAATGAATACATATTTCAAATTATCAGGCAAAGGTTTTAATTCTAACTCGAGGGCCTGTAAAATATATGGCAAAAGCTTTTTATGTGAAAGTACTAAATCAACAAAGACATTACCATGGGGAACAGTTTGCAAAGCTTGTAAGGCCAATACAGATTCGTGCATGTTTTGGGGAACACACACGTGCCTCTCCATCTCTTCTATCTTGGTGAAATCATAGCCATAGCTTAAAGCTATGCTTAATCCATCTTCGCAATCAAAATCACTAACTTGCTGCACACACTTATCAATTTGGTCATAATATGTGATAGAATAAACATTGTTATAAAGTATTTCATTGCATCATAAAAATTGAATTCAATTTTTTCATCTCCTACCTCCATAGACAAGGTATCCTTACCATAATCAATCTTTGTGTTAACAGTTTTCAAGAATGGTCTCCCAAACAATAGAGGAGTGCTGGTTGATGAATCACAGGAATCATTTTCCATATCAAGAATATAAAAGTCACATGGAATAACCAAACTATCAATCTTGACTAGGACATCTTCTATCACACCAAGTGGGTAAACAAAACTACGATCCGCAAGTTGTATTACAATGCTAGTTTTATTCAAAGGCTCTAGATTAAGAGAATCATAAAGATGTTTAGGCATAACACTAATGGATGCACCTAAATCGCATAAAGCTCTTTTAAAACTAGCATTACCAATAACACATGGGATAGTAAACACACCTAGGTCTTTTTATTTCAAAGGCAGATTCTTTTGAACAACAGCAGATACAACTTCACCCATACTTACCGTTTCATGACCTTTTAGTTTGAAAGCTCTCTTGGTAGTGCACAACTCCTTCAAGAATTTTGCATACTTGGGAATTTGCTTGATAGCATCAAGCAAAGGAATGTTCAGTTCCACTTTCTTGAAAACCTCTAAGATCTCTTTTTCTTTGTCTTCTTTCTTTAACCTAGAAGAACTCACAGGAAAGGGTGGAATTGTTTTAAAACTAGAATTCATTGAGTGAGGAGTTACCTTTGGAGTGTTGGTCGTGGTTTTAATTTGTGAAGGAGAAGGATGTTCCTTCTTTGTACTCAATTCAGTTTCTATTTCTTCTTCTTCCTCCATCTCAATTTGTTTTAACCTTTTCTCTTCAAGTTCTTTCCCACTTCACAGCATGATCGCACTAACATTCCCTTTTGGATTTAATGCTTGGGAGGGCAACTTTCTATTCATTTGTGCTTCCAATTTCCCTACACTTGAAGCTACTTGCCCCATTTGCTTTTCCAAGTTGTGAATATTTGACCTTGTTTCCTGTTGAAAAGACATGACATTTTGTTGCAAGGTAACAGTATTAGAAGCCAAAGTTTTCATCATCTCACGAAGATCATCATTGGATGACAACCCCATAACATTGGAGTTTGTGAATGGAGGGGGTTGTCTTGCTTGATAATTCTGTTGGGGCTGAAATCCATAGGGATGGAACTGTCGGCCTTGATTGCCTGGTTGGGATGGGTTGCCGTAGCGTAAGTTGGGATGGGTTGTCGTAGCGTAAGTTGGGATGATCTCTCCATCCGGGATTATACGTGTTGGAAAAGGGATCATATTTACGCTGGGGTTGTCCGTTGAATGCTCCATCAATTACATGAGCTTGTTCAATGTAATCTTCTTGCATTGTTGGGCACATATCCGAAGCATGTCCTTGTAAGGAGTATATGCTACAAACTTTCACCTGCTGCACATTTCCACAAGCCAAAGAACGCAGAAGAGAAGTAAGATCATTAACTTTATTTTCAAGGTTAGAAATACTTACCTCATTTACTCGTTTGTTGGAGAAGTCTCCACGAGTGCCAAATTGTTTTGAGTTGGCTGCCATGTTTGAGATCAATTGGAGTGCAACCTCGAGTGTCTTATCTACCAATGCCCCTCCACTTGCAGCATCAATGATACTACGGTCAGTAGGTATCAATCCTTCATAGAAATATTGAATGAGCAGCTGATCGAGTATTTGATGATGAGGGCATTGAATGCATAATTCCTCAAATCTTTCCTAATACTCGGAGAGAGTCTCTCCATGAGATTGTCGAATCCCACATATTTCTTTCCTTATGTTGGCAACTCGAGATGCTAGAAAATACTTTTCAAGGAAGATCTTCTTCATGCCATTCCAAGTTCCAATAGATCCTGGGAGAATAGAGAAAAGCCATGCCTTTGTTGCCCCCTTCAAAGAGAAAGGGAAAGCTTTTAACTTAACTTGTTCTTCATCAACTCCATTCGGTTTCATGCCAACACAAATCATATGGAACTCCTTGAGATGAGTATAAGGATCTTCTCCTGCAAGACCATTAAATGGTGGTAACAAATGTATAAAACCAGATTTGAGCTCAAAGTTTACATTATTATCAATGCTTATGCACAATGGTTGATTTTCCATATTAGTAGCAGCAAGCTCCTTGAGTGTTTGTTGTCGTGCAACCGCCATGGTGTTGAGGCGAGCTTCCTTTCGTAACCTGAGTAAAGTTTTTTCTATTTCGAGATCCAACTGCACTTGACTTTGATTAGTAAAATGGGTTACTGACATAAATCATCAAGAAAACTCAAAAGAAACCAACCACTCAAGAGATCGAAAACAATGCAAATTGTATGAAAATCTTATGATAGAAAACTAAAACTGCCTAAAAACACTAGAAAACAGTGGAATTTGGGCACGATAGGGTGGGGCTAGTGGATCCCACTAGTCCTATTCAGAACGTCGTTTCCCTTCAGGAAACAAAAGGTTAAAACCTAATTCCACAAAAATTATATTTTGAACAGTACCGCTACCGCAAGTGAACAGTACCGACGCAAGCAAAAATTCTGTTTTTTCTTTTTTTTTTAATCACAACAAATAAAAATAACAGTACAAGCACAAGAATAAACTAAAATTACCTCCTCGGCAACGACGCCAAAATTTGTCGCGATGTCGCAGTCGCACAAATTAATTACCCTAGCTTAAAACACACAGGATAGTATAGAGCAAGCAAGGGGTCGATCCCACGAGGAAGTTTCAAGTTAGATTTTTATGTTGTACGTTATTTAATTAGGGGGATTTGGTTTATGATTATCTAAACTATGGCAGCAATTAAACTAGCAAACAAAATCAATTAAAATCGAAACTTATCAAGAAAACAAATCTTGGTCGCAAGCACACATCCACCTACGGAAATTTGAACCGATCCTTGAAACAAAAATTGCAGTTTATGTTCTGAAATTTTATCTTTACTTAACGTTGATTAATTAACGGATCCGCCGTATAACTAATGATGCGAACCTCGTGATCACGTGGTCACGCAACCCACACGCAAAGACACCGATTCCTGGAAAGCCAAGTAAATCAGGTTTGATAGGAGTGTGACACAAAGATAACTTGTACCTAGGCACCAGCACTATTGGAAACGGAAAACCCTCACCCAATGAATATTGATTCGCGAACGAGAAGTATAAGGATGACGCCACGAAGACAATTGTTCTTCGATAAGTCGTTTTTCAGTTCTTTAGAGAACTATGGAAGGGAGATTAACTCACCAACACACACACAAAAAGTGCGGCAAACAAGAAGTTTTATTAATCTGAATTGTCTAACTTACATGCCTGGTTATGCCTTTATTTATACTAACTCTAAACTTAAATAAGCCCTAATAGACCCCCTTTAGGTGGACTTATATTAAGCCCACTTACAATTGACCCAAATAAGTAATAATAACCCAAAGACTAAGAAGAAAATGATAAAAATTTGAAAATTATCATCCTAAATATGCTAGAATCAGATTTGTCACCATTAAGAAGTCACCAAATAGACTAGGAAATCTGATCTGAATGTAGAATTTATTTTGAAGTCTTCTTTCCTTTTTGTAGCTAGGATGAATAAGGAATTCTTGTAAGAAAAGGATTCTGAAATAATTATGAATCCTTGCCACACTTGGAAACTATGTTGCAACCCATTAAAGATCTTTGTAGAATTAGGAGATTCCCAAAAAAAGCTACCACATCCTTTGAGGAAAAGAATCCTAGCCAAATAGGAAGTCCACAAGTCAAAAGGAAATAAATAACAAAATTCATACAGCCTATGTTGACCTGTATTTCGATGCCTTTCCGAACTCCGATTAACCTACAATTTTAAACCAAGGTAGGAGAACATGTCAGGAGACTCCACGTAAAATGTCAGCTCGATCCAATGGTCGGATTGAGAATTATGACTATTGCCGTAAAACTGGATAGGTGCACTTTCTACGTCAAAATCCGAATTTGACCTTGTCTAGATCGTATCACCTTTGTTCCATGAAAGCTCTGGGCAATTGTCTTAGCTTTCCAATAAAAAAAACCAGAGCTCATTTGGACTTCTAGAACTCAAGATATGAGCTGAAAACCGAACAGTGTTTGAGCTGCAGGACAGGTTCTGACTTCTCTGTTGTTGCTAAGATTTGAACTTGAAAATGGCATCATTGAGTCTTGAACTTCAATGAAAGTTTTAGGTCTATGTCTTATCTTTCCATCCATATAAATTGGACCTAAATCCAAGTTCTACAACTCCAGTTATGATCAAACCGAATGGTGTTCCAGTTTGGAATTGAACCAGCATCTCTTCTCTTAGCCTAGTCTTCTTTTTGTCTCTTCACTTTCAATGGTTAATCACATCAATCAATCCTTTGAATTGTGAGATATACCTGCATTCAAAACAAGCATTTACCATAAATTAAAGATATATTATATTATTAGACTTGTTATTATAAAACATGCTTTAGTTAGGGAATTTAATGATACTTTAGTGCAATATGATGATATAAAGCCTTAATGAAAATACACTTTTAAGTACTAATCACACACCCTCATCCAGCTTATTACTAGTCCCTAGTAATCAAAGCGTTAAAATACAAAAACAATTTACAAGTTCCACAAAGCAAGGCATTCATCATTTAACTTCCAATAATCTATCCAAATAAACAAACTCTTATTAAATTTATATATCTGCTTCATACTTCTTAAACAAGATATTAATAAACCTTCTTTTTGTGCTCAGTAAATCAAAACATAGCTATGGAGCTTTTCATGGAAGAAAACAATATTTTGTTCCAATGTTTAAGGTTAACTTCCTTAGGTTGGGATTATTATCTTTTTTTATAAAAAAAAAAAAGCAAGAATTTATAATACAATGTATCTTGAATCCATGTAACAAGCTTTCAGCTAATGACTCCCAGACCAGTTGGTCTTAGGGCATCGGGTGTTGAGACACCCCTACGAGCTTAGTAACTCGGGTTGTAGATACTGATACATAGATAGTGCAATGTTTGATTCCCTTAAGCTTTTCTCCTTAACCCATGTAACAAGCACTGAGCCAGTAGCTCCCAAGTTAGTTGACTTTAGGGTACTAGGTGTTAAAACACTCATTCGGGCTTAATTGCTTAAGTCAAGGAGGCTACGAAACCAAACTTATCTTCTTTTTTTTTTGCATATTATATATTATCCCTTTCCCTTAGTTGTTACTTTTAACAAAAGAACATAAATAATGTAATAATCTAATATGCAACCCACAATCATATGTTAAAGTGTGTGTGTGAAAATAAAGGTTTAAAAATACTTGTTAAATAAGTATATGAGCAGAATTAAGTGATAACAATGCGAGAGTTTGTAAATCTGAATATTTCAAGAAGTATTATGATAGACCTTGTTAAGAATGTTTACTAAGATGCATCTGAAGAGTAATTAAAGTTCCTCCTTTACTCTGTCATCCTAGTAACAACAGATTTGCAAATGGTTGTAATAATAGAAAACACAGTTAGTTAATTTTTTTTTTAATATCAACTACTACCCTCTCTCCCCAACCAAAACGAGACATTGTCATCGAGTATAGAAGACATCACCTGAAACAGTGACTACTGACAAACCTGAAACACATTTAAACAACTATAAGAAAGAACAAAACACAAATATTATGCGATTAATGAAACCAAAAGACACAGTATTTCACAAACTAAGGCTCAAATCCAATCTAAGCTTTTTACTGTGTTCTGTGATTGACCAATTGAGTCGAATTATAGAGGAATCAACTATAGGGATGAAAGATTGTAGTTCATCAATCAATTGCTCAGCAGTAGCAGCAGAGATAAGGATTTGTCGCGCTGAAAATGTTAGAAATTGTTGTTTCACAAAGATGATCAAGAAAAACGAGAAATTATTATAAAAACCATTAACATTTAGCAAACATATAGGTTTTTAATGAATGTTTAGCTGAGCCCAAGAGGAAACATGAAATATGTTTTCTAAAGTGCCCATACCACCTTGTAAAGCAATAAAGGTGTCGGGATGATTAAACATGACAGACAGTCATTCAGACATTGTGGAGACCTGTAGTTCCTCTCCAACTGTTTTTCCAATGATGTCCTTTTCGGCTAAAGCTTTGGGAACGACCCCCAAAACTTGACTGCCTCCTAAAAATGCAGCAATTGAAACACCCCCATTAACCCAAGGCTGCCTCTCCCATACACTAAATGAATCTTTCGCTCAGCTAGTACCCGATCAAGATGATTTGCTAATTCTAAAAACTCCTTTTCTTTCCCAGGACTGGATCCACCAAAAACACAAATATTTTTTATTTTAGGAACAGAGGAACTGGCCATTTCTACACACTTCTATATCTGTTAAATGAATGGGTTGAGTAGAAATGATGGGAAGGAAGAGAAGATTTTATAGATGAGAAATTGAAAATGCAATCATACCACCTATATGTAGGCTAGCTGGAGTCTTGCTGTCTCTCTATCTTTTATTATTTATTTATTTATTTATTTATTTTTGTGTAAAACATGTGTATGTACAAGCAATTATGATTATGGCTCATATCTTCCCTTGGTTTTACGTCCAAGAACGGCTTAAACGCCCTCTATAGGTCGGGGATAGGCTTCCCATCCAGTTTTCTTAAAACTTGACAAACAGGGTTTTTTTTAGTCAAACTCCCAAGACTAAGTCGATCATGTTCTTTATGAAAATAAGGCCATAAATCATGAATTGCACGATGCACATCTCCACTAGGATGTGTCTCAAAAGTTAATAGAAGATTATCTAAAGACTCCTTACTTAGGCCATCTTTAATGAATTGTATTTTATCTTCACGGTTTATAGATATCATTCCTAAAGAATGACATTTTGCATTACAAGTCCATCTGACACATCGGTGACAGAC
Source organism: Populus deltoides (assembly GCA_015852605.2). Classification (NCBI taxonomy): domain Eukaryota; kingdom Viridiplantae; phylum Streptophyta; class Magnoliopsida; order Malpighiales; family Salicaceae; genus Populus; species Populus deltoides. The sequence continues at coordinate 7,983,086 of CM027587.2, forward strand.
TTTCAGTTGTTTTGCACGACATTTCTTTGCAAAAGTACTTTTACCTGTTCCAGGCATGTATGAAATAAAAGTATTGGAAGACTCACCTGATAATCGAACCTTTGCTTCAATTAACCAGCGAATATCTTTAGGAATTCCATGGTTCATTAACAATCTCAATCTTTCACACCTAGCATGGTAAATTTTTGTAATCGCATTCTGAGGCAGAGCGGGAAAATACTTTTTCAATTTTTCAAGAGTGGTGTCCATTTTTTCAAAAGAGAAGTGGAGAAGAGATGCAAAGAAAAAAGAAGGAACAAGGAATTGAACAAATATATACACAGATATCAGTTATTATAGGAAACTAAAAGAACCGAATTAAGAGTCACGGAGTACCGTTATCCGCCATTTGACTGGGGTTGGAGAAAGACTAGCAAAACAAGAGTCACGCCAAAAAGAAACACAAAAACAATGTGAGAAAAACAATATAATCAACCTTTATATACAGGATCATTCAAACCAATGGATTCAATTTTATTAGGAAAATTATCAAAGTAAGCTTTCAAACGATGTCCATTTACCTTAAAAACATTGTCATTCTTTGGATTCTCAATATCAAATGCCCCATAAGGATACACATGTTTCACAATAAATGGACCGCTCCATCTTGATCTTAGCTTTCCAAGAAATAAATGGAGTCGAGAATTATAAAGTAAAACTTTTTGACCAACATCAAATGTTTTTCTCAAGATTCTCTTATCATGAAACTCTTTGATTCTTGCTTTATGAATTTTTGAATTTCCATATGCATCATTTCTTATTTCCTTAAGCTCATTTATTTGCAACTTACGCAGATGGCTAGCATCATCCAGGTTTGAATTGAAAGCTTTAATAGCCCAATAAACTTTGTGTTCAAGTTTCACAGGCAAATGACAAGGTTTTCCATAAACCAACCTATAAGGTGACATACCTAATGATGTTTTAAAAGCAGTGCGATAAGCCCAAAGTGCATCATTAAGTCTTAAAGACCAGTCCTTCTGATTAGGGTTCACTATTTTTTCCAAGATTTATTTGATCTCCCTATTAGCAAGTTCTACTTGTCCATTTGTCTGAGGGTGATAAGGGGTGGCAACTTTATGTGTGATTCCATATTTCTTCATTAAAGACTCAAATGGCTTGTTACATAAATGTGTTCCACCATCACTTATCATGACCCGAGGGATTCCAAATCGACTCAAAATATTTTCTTTCAAAAACTTGATCACTGTTTTATGATCATTGTTACGACTTGGAATTGCCTCTATCCATTTTGAAACATAGTCTACTGCGACTAATATGTACACAAAACCAAATGATAGAGGAAATGGACCCATAAAATCTATACCCCAACAGTCAAAGATTTCAATGACAAGAATAGTATTTAAAGGCATCATTTGACGTTTTGAAATAGATCTTAGCTTTTGACAAGTTTTGCAGAATGCATGCGTGTCTTTAAACATGGTGGGTCAATAAAATCCACATTATAAGATTTTTGCAGTTGTCTTTCTTGATGAGAAATGACCCCCACATGCCTCAGAATGACAAAATTTAATGACACTACTTACCTCATTGTCAGGAATGCATCTTCAAAATATTTGATCAGGACAATATTTGAACAAGTAAGGGTCATCCCAATAAAAGTTCTTCACTTCGTTTAAGAACTTTCTTTTGTCTTGGGTGCTCCAATAAGCTGGCAAATGTTCTGAAACAAGAAAATTAACAATATTAGCAAACCAAGGCATTGTAGAGACAGAAAGTAAAGATTCATTAGGAAAGTAGTCATTGATTGGTGTGATGTCAGATCTCGAATCAGTTGTCAATCTTGACAAATGATCTGCGACAACATTTTTGGTGTCTTTCTTATCCTTGATTGTGATATCGAATTCTTGAAGTAACAAAATCCACCGCACCAATCTAGCCTTAGAATCCTTCTTAGAAAGAAGATATTTCAACGCTGCATAATCGCTAAAAACAATAACAGGTGAGCCAACAAGATAAGATCTGAATTTTTCACATGCAAATACTACTGCAAGTAATTTCTTTTCAGTGGTAATGTAATTCATTTGAGCACTATTTAAAGTTTTACTTGCATAGTAAATCACATAGGGTTTCTTATCTTTTCTTTGTCCTAAAACAGCACCCACGGCATAATCACTAGCATCACACATTATTTCAAAAGGTAATGACCAATCAAGAGGTTGAATGACAAGAGCAGAAGTAAGCAAGTTTTTAAGTTTAACAAAGGCTTCTTCACAATGTTCAGTCCATTCAAAAACATTATCTTTTGTTAGAAGGTTACACAATGGCTTAGATATTACACTAAAATCTTTTATTATCCTTCTATGAAAACCAGCATGTCCTAAGAATCATATAACATTTTTAATAGATTTTGGTGTTGACAAGTTGGCAATTAACTCGATTTTAGATTTGTCAACCTCAATTCCTATTGATGAAACAATGTGACCAAGTACAATGTCGTTTGTTACCATAAAATGATATTTTTCCCAATTCAGTACAAGATTCTTCTCTTCACACATCTTCAAAACCTTTTCCAAGTTAGTTAAACAATCATCAAATGAATCACCAAAAACAGAAAAATCATCCATAAAAATCTCAAGAAAACATTCGACCATATCACTGAATATGCTAAGCATGCATCTTTGAGACGTGGCTGGTGCATTACATAATCCAAACGGCATCCTTCGCTATGCAAACGTACCAAATGGACATGTGAAAGTAGTTTTCTCTTGATCTTCAAATGCAATATCAATTTGGTTATAACCTGAATAGCCATCTAGAAAACAATAAAATTCATGAACTGCAACTCTTTCTAGAATTTGATCTATGAAAGGTAAAGGAAAATGATCTTTTCTAGTCATTGAATTAAGTTTTCTATAGTCAATGCACATGCGTCAACCAGTAATAGTCCTAGTTGGAATTAACTCATTCTTCTCATTTGTTATCACAGTAACTCCAGACTTTTTAGGTACAACTTGGGTAGGACTTACCCATTTGCTGTCAGAAATAGGATAAATGATTCCATTATCTAGAAGCTTAATAACTTCATTCCTCACTACTTCTTTCATATTAGGATTAAGTTTTCGTTGCATTTCTCTAGAGGGTTTAGCATTTTCCTCAAATAAATCTTGTGTGTACAAATCAAAGGACTAATTCATTTTATGTTAGCTATGGTCCATCCTAATGCATTTTTGTGGATTTTCAGAGTTTGTAATAACTTACCTTCTTGATGAACATTAAGTTTGGAAGAAATTATTAATGGAAAAGTTTCATTTTCTCCCAAAAATGAGTATTTGAGATTAAATGATTATGGCTTCAAATCGGGTTTTGGTGGTTGAACACTTGAAGGTATGGACTCAATTGATCGTGGTGGCAATTCCTCAATTTTTGGTCTCCAACTATTTGCCTTTGATTCTTCCTAAAAATAAACCATTTGCAAATCATCAGATTTATTAAACTCAGTTTCACTGGAAGAATTTTCAAATTGATCATAAATTATTTTTTCAATAAAATCTACTTCCTGTAAATCATTATCATCTCCAGGTTGCTTGTAAATGTTAAAAACATTCATCTCCAATGTCATGTTTCCAAAAGATAACTTCATTACTCCATTCCTACAATTAATCAATGCATTAAAAGTTGCAAGAAATGAACGTCCTAAAATAACAGGAATTGAATTGCATGCTTTAACAAGTTGTGTATCCAAGACAATAAAATCCACAGGAAAGATGAATTTATCAACTTGTACTAACACATATTCAACTATTTCTCTATGAACTTTTACAGATCTATCAGCAAGTAAAAGAGTTACAGAAGTAGGTTTTAACTCACCTAGATTGAGACTTTGAAAAACCGAATATGGAAGTAAATTCACACTAGCTCCAAGATCAAGTAAAGCTCTATCAATTTTATGTTCTCCAATAAAGCAAGAAATTGTAGGACAACCAGGGTCTTTATATTTCAACGCATTATCATTCTGAAGAATGGCACTTACTTGTTCGGCTAAAAAAGCTTTCTTTTTCACAATTATTTTTCTCCTCACAGTACACAAATCTTTCAAAAATTTAGCATAAGACGGTACCTATTTAATAGCATCTAACAAAGGTATATTGATCCTTACCTGTTTGAAAGTTTCAAAGATTTTAGAATTGTGATTGACTTTCCTTTGTTTGGTCATGGCATGAGGAAATGGAAGTGCTGGTGGGGAATCAGTCTCCTCCTTGCAGTGTTCAGGTTCAACCCTTTCCTTACCCTCAAAGACTAACTCATCTTCTTTCTCACAAGGTTCAAGAATGAGTTTTTCAATAACCTTACCACTGCGAAGAGTAGTGATTGATTTGACTCGATCCATATGTTGGCTTCCGGAACTACTTGCACTTGAATTGTATTGCCCTTTGGGATTTTGCTGGGGTTGAGATGGAAACTTACTTTTCTCCTGAAAACTAAGAGCAGATGTGAACTTTGCAAGAGTATCTTTTAGATCTGTCATGGTTTGAGCATTTTGAGTGTTGATTGTCTCTTGCTTTTCAATGAATGCATGCAGTGTTTCTTCAAGATTTCTTCTAGAAGGGGGAACATAAGGAGGTGCATATCTATGAGAATTTTGAAAATTATGTTGTGCTTAAAATGGTGGCTGTGAAGTTTGTGCATTATTGTTACCATTCTTCCAACTGAAATTTGAGTGATTTCTCCATCCAGGGTTGTACGTTTGCGAGTATAGGTTATGACTTGGCCTTTGGTAACTATTTAAAGCATTGGCTTGTTCATAGAAACATTGCTTAAAAGAAGGCAAAGTTGGACAATCATTGGTTGAGTGTTCATTAGTTTCACAAATTTAACACATAATTTCTTGAACAGATTTTATTTGACCACTCTTTTTTAATTCTAGTGCCTCAACTTTTCTAGCTAAAGATGCAAATTTGGCTTGGAGGTCATGATCTTCCCTAAGGTTGTACATGGCTCAATTAGATGTATGAGGTTGAGTTTTACCTGGTGCCTCACACGTACCTGTGGTAACTCAATTTTGAGCATTTTCAGCTAGCAAGTCTAATTACTCCATTGCTTCATCAGGGTCTTTATATTTAAAAGTTTCATTGCACATCAATTCCACCATTTGCCTATCTTTAGGTGTTAACCCTTCATAAAATTGTGAGACCAATCTCCGTGTTTCAAAACCATGATGAGGACAGGTATTAAGCAAGTCTTTATATCTATCCCAACACTTGTAAAATGTTTCTCCTGGTTTTTGAGTGAAAATGGTGATTTGTTTTTTGAAAGAATTTGTTATGTGAGACGGAAAAAACTTCTTTAAAAATTGTTGTTGCATTTCATCCCAAGCACGAATGGATCCTAACCTAGTATTTTGTAGCCATGTTTTAGCTTTATCTTTTAATGAAAAAGGAAAAGGCTTTAATCTGATGGTGTTCATGCTACAATTTAAGTCATTATAGGTGTTACAAACTTCTTCAAATTCTCTTAAATGCAAATATGGATTTTCTAATTCTAAGCCATGAAAAGTGGGCAAAAGTTGGACCTCCAAATCTAATGAGAATTGATTCTCATTGTAGATATACATTCCTTCTACAAGGATCAACTACTCGTATCTTAAATTTACATCTAGTTTGTCACGATGATCTCTTTAAAATAACTCACTCGGTTAGCCATAATTGAAGAAGAAAACCATCATGATTTTTTAAACCTCGTGGCTACTTTCTCTTAACAAGTTTGAGCTTATAAAAAGAGAAAAAGAACCAGAATGCAGCTTTCTATGGGATGTTAGAGGAAAAAATGAGTAAGAATCTTATCTAACAAACTCTTGGCAAAACCACCATGGTTTTGCCATTTCTTGTTTTGTTTAGCTTATAAAAGGTTGTTCTTGAGCACACCAAAAGGATTTGAGAAAAAATATTGAGAAAATCATAGAGGAATAAAGAAAGAAGATACATAGAAATCAATAGAATATGTAGAATATAAAGGAAAGAAAGGTGATAAAGATTGTGGCTTAAAAAGGAAGGAGGGGAATCTAGATCAATCTGAGATTGAAAAAAAAGCTGAAAATCAAGGAAAAAAAAAAGCAAAGAATTCATAGAAAGAATCAACTTTATCATTGCTAGGTAAACCTTCAAACTTTAATGAAGGGTTGGAGTTCAATTAGCACACCCCCCTCCCTTTTTGCTTTCGTCTTTGAATTACTATTTATGATGTTTGTTATGCATTCTTTGAAGTCATTTATTACTCGAAAGGCTGACACGATCAAAAAGTTGATGTCTTATCCCAAGTGCAGGAGTGTCGAAGTAATAAATAACCTAGCAAGACCGGGGTCGAACCATGGAGAGGTGAATTGTATAAATTACAATTAAAGAGAAAGATTTAAAGAGAATAATAACAAAAAAGGAGTTGAAGAGAGTTTTGGGAAGTGATATTGATGTAAGGATTAAACAATAATAAAACAGATGTCAAGGTTAGATGATCCACTAATGGTATTTCAAATAAATATAATATAAACTCTTTTTATTACTCAATTGGAAACCACACACAAAGGAGGTTCTAATCAGATGATTTATCGTTAATGGCTCATTATAAAGTATTAACATGATCATATTAATCATCTTATCTAAGTAACACCATACTTATAAATATCATCAGGCATTCATGTTGCTAACTTATGTTAATAACAAATCAAGTTCCTATCATAATAACGATGTCGGCCGAAGACTATGAAGGATCAAGCATTTAATGTACCAAGTGTTACACAACACAAATCTAGATTAACCATTTACCAAGCAAGTTATTAAGAATTAGTAAGATAAAAAGATAAAACATGCTAATAACAAACTTTCTTGGATATAAACATTAAAGTCCATGTTGAGTTTATATTATACCTATTCTAACACCATTAGTAAAACCATTTCACCTTGACATAACTAACTTAGCTAGACATAATGAAGAAGAAGAACATAAATAAACAAGTTAAGAACATGATTGTGATATAAATTAACTAAGTATAGGAAAGGAAATGACAAGGCATAAATAAGAGATTAATATAGCATGAAGAAAACTTGAACATTACAAAGAGAGAAAGCAAGAAGATGATTTTGATCTGAAAAATAACATGATTAAATACATGGCAAATGCCTCCTTTTATAGGATAAGATTCAGAACTATTGATTGGTAGGCAACCATTGATTTGGTGGCTAGTTTTTGACATTGTTGGCTGCTGGTTCTTGATAATGGTGTTCCAGTTTGGAATTGAACCAGCATCTCTTCTCTTAGCCTAGTCCTCTTTTATCTCTTCACTTTCAATGGTTAATCACATCAATCAATCCTTTGAATTGTGAGATATATCTGCATTCAAAACAAGCATTTACCATAAATTAAAGATATATTATATTATTAGACTTATTATTATAAAACGTGTTTTAGTTAGGGAATTTAATAATACTTTAGTGCAATATGATGATATAAAGCCTTAATGAAAATGCACTTTTAAGTACTAATCAAAGGCCATGATTATTGTTTTGAAATATTTCAACATGCTTTGAATATAGCTTGTATATACTCAAGTTTTTTTTATTGCCTTGTTTTGATGTGTTTGAATATGAATATGGAATGATAAATGTTAGTATAGAATTTTGTTTTTGCATGCTTTGATGTTAGGCTAATCTTGCTTGAAGTTATGACAATATATTTTACATTTTGATATTGTTGTGGTTTAGTTTGTTTTAAGTTAGCATATTGGTTTTGCCAAACTTATATACATGTTTTTTAAGCTTCAAGACAATGTTTGTGATTAATGAAACACATAGAGAGTAGCTTTTTCTGCTTGTTGTCATTATGGTTTTTACTTATGGTTTTTGCCTTTAATCATTTGTTTCTTATTGTTTTGATGACTCCAGCAATTCATGGCAAGCATGATTAAGCTTAGGTTGCTAGGTTTCGGTTGCTTTTCTGAGTTTCATTGCATTTTTGTAGGTTTAGACCTTTTATTAGGTTTCTGGGTTTTCTGACTTTTCTGGGTTGACATTCATCCATTGAACTTTACCTTAGGTCATTGTTTTCTGAGTCATTTTGGTCGATTAATGGTTCTTATGTGTACGTGTATGTCTATTGATCTTTAATCTAAGTTTTTTATGGCTTAAAAACATTGATTTAAAGGTTTTTATCTCTATTTCTTTTGTTTTATTTTTTACATAAAATCAAATAATCATTTTATTTGCTTGATTATTGTGATGATTTAGCCTCAGATTCTTATTTGAATAGTGTGTTAACATGTCTTTATGCCTTCATATTGATTTCATCTAGTATATTTTTTAATCTTCATTTCTGGGTTTCTTCGTAAGTTCTTAGCGTTCTTGAGCAAATTCAAACATTTTTCCCCTTTCATCTTCATTTTCTTCTTTATTGATTTTAGGTCATGTTTATGAGTTTAGGTCTTTGGGTTAAGAAGCCTAGTCTACATGGTAGGGCTGAGCCCATTTTTCAATAAAGTAGTGTTTGATATGATCAATTTATATTAAAGAAAAAATTCAATATTTTGTCCTTAAGGTGTGTTTATCAAACACGGCCTCAAGATATTTTTTAAGCCTATGACTTTTAGTTAATGGCATGTTTGGCAAACATGCCCTACTGATTTTCTAGTAATGCTCATATTCTTATTTTTTGTGCTTTTGCCAACAAACCCTCAAATCATTTCCAAAAATTCTAAAATAACTCAGGGACCATTTTAAAATTATTTGTTGGCCCTTCGCATATTTGTCCAAACATTTCACTTAATATCGGGGTTGTAGACTTATAATGTAATATACTGACCCGGTATTAAAAATACTCATTTTTTTCTGAAATTTCAAAAAAAATCCAAAAGTTTTTCCTCATTTTAAAAAAATAAAAATATGTTTTATTTTGTGAGCATACAATCAAATTCTAAAATTTTCATGCATATTTCATAAAAAAAATATAAATTGCATTTTATCATACTTTAAAAAATATAAAAAAAAATCTTTAATGAGTATCATAACAAGTTTGCAATTGTCCATTAGGATTTGACTAAAATTTCAAATTAAAAACCTTTTTTTTAATTTTTTTTGGGCTTTAAAATGGTTAGGTTTTAATCTAATGAGATAAGAATCCCTTTATTGAGGAAGACTTTTCTTAAATCTTAGACAAACTTTTTTTTTACTTTTGAATTGTTAGGTTTTAACATGATGAGATAAGAACCTTTTTGTTGAGAAATTTTCTTAAATCTTAAACTGGCTAACAAATAGAAACATGACTTTGAACAATCAACCCATAGGTAGGGTGCACTAGAGGTGATACATCTTCCCCTTACACAACCAGTCCCCTTACCCAAACTCTCGCAGAACATTAAGTTTTCTAATAACCATAATACTAGGTGATGACTTTTGAACCCTTCAAATCATATTTTTATAATTTTTCAAACATATCCAAAACCCCTCTCAATCTAAGAAGCATGATATGTCATCCAACATTGTGCACGTCATAACACACCCCTTATACACATCATTTATATCTACAATTTCCCTTAGAGGTGTACTAACAACTAGCCCTAATTTTAGTTTACTCTAAGGCATATTTATCTTACTATCAAATCTACATGAAATAAAAGAGTGTGTGGCTCCTAGATCTAATAAGGTATACAGTTTATGTGAATTAAGTGTTATCATATTTGCCACCATATTTGGTGAGGTCATAATATCATCTTGATTCAAATTATACACCCTCCCATAAGTCCTCTTCACTTGTACTCAAAGTTGACCACTACTAGCACTAGCTCTAAACTGTATAGGTATATTGGCTTTGTCCACGGTTATTGATTATTGCTAGCTTTAAATTGGTGATCTATATCGATATGATTTCTCAAAAGTCCTATATGGGCAACTTTTTTAAAAATGTTTCAAATCTCTACAAAGGTAATAAACATTGTCCAAGTATTTGCAGCACTTTCATTTATTCCCCTATTGTCGGCATAGATAACATCTTCTAGCACTCACTAAGCAATCCCTGGGGTGCTTGTGGTTATAGTGCTTATAAAATGAAATGTAGTCATCCCATGCTCCGCAATCCCCGCGGGTCTCATTGCATGACTTATCCCTGAATGAGTTTGTCCTCCTAAGAGTCCTCTACTACTAGCCTTTAGCAAATTAATTACAACCTCACCAATTTGGCCCTTTAACGACCATATAGACTAGTTCAACAAACTATTCACTTTCTTTATTGATGTGGACACCTCCTAGATACACTGAAATCATATTTGAATGGTTTGCAACTTAACCTAACAAGAATATATCTTGGAGAATCAAAGTTATACACTTTGATCACTCCCACCTCATGTCTATTAAAAGACGCGAACGAGTAGTATAAAATAACAACAAAGATGATCAATCCTTCAAAGAGTTTGTAAATTTAATCAATAACTTAGTATTGGAATTGCTTAGCCACACAAAAGATAGCATGAATGTTGATTTTTATATATTAAAAATAATCTTTATTAAAAAAGTATTTATAAAAGAATATTTATACTAGAAAGAATTCTAAGTCGAATAGAATATTCTTAATGAATATGGATAAACCTTATAGATAATAACAATTCAATGAACCCAAATTTTAATAAAGGCCTTAATATCTCTAAAAGACTTAATAATAACTAAAATATAAATAAAACAATAGTCCAACTAATTTTAATAAGACTAAAGTTGTTTTTATAATCTGCTAGCAGAATTGAATCTCAACTTCAAATGCGTGGTCCTCTCTCGTCTTAATGAACTAGAAGGAATGTCATACATCACTAGAAAGTTGTGGTTGTTTACTTTCCAAATCAACTAGAATCGCATTAAAATTCTTTCTATAACACTAGTTATGAGCAAAAAAGTAGTGAAAGGTCAAAACTAGCATATTTGAATTATTTTTTTCCAATCTTTTTGTAATATTTGAATGCCCACGTATAAGTCTTTCTTGAATATGAATTAAATTAATTAAGGTTTGTACTTTATTATTTAATATCCTTTGAAGTCTATCTTATCCTATGCATTTTGAATAAGTCCATTGAAAGCCTCTTTTAACCTTTTAGTCCTAAATCGTGTCATTGGACCAATTGCGACCTCTAAAGAGTCTTTTGGTGTTGCTTGAATCGCATCATTTATTTTAATACAAACCCTCACGTTTGTGACTGGTTTTTTTCTTATTCAATCAATAACACCATACATATGATATACTTGACTTTTCAAGCCAATAGCCCTCGCTCATGCGGCTAACTTGAATACTTTACCAAAATCCATAGCCCCCATTCATATAGCCTCGTCCAAATAGCTAACTTTGTTCATTTTTCAAATTCATCTTTCCCATTCACATATTTGTTTTCCATCAAATTCACGTTCGCATTCCTCATATTAGATTCACACTCACAAACCTCTTATCATATTCACATGTGCAATTCCAATGATTTCTCATTTGTTACTTTCATTGAATGCTCAGATGTTCAATTCACATAAAATTTAAGTGCAAAAATGAAATAAAATCACTTCTTTAAATAAAGAAAAAAGGTGAAAAACACTTACCTACTCCTCCGACCAATCAAACAAATTTCTAAAAAGGTCTAGCTCCTAATGCAAAAGAAGGTTCCTTTATATCATTATCCAGATCATATGAATTCATATTCATGTTAGCAAGATTTGTTTTTCATATTTAACATTATTTAGTTTCAATCACTCTCTTTTAATTTCAACATATCAAAATTTCCACCATTTTGATTTAGTTATCTTTAACTACAATCTATATTTCAACATTAGATTTTTTTTACTTATCTATAGGATACAACACATTTGTATTTTTCTTTACATGAAGGATTCATAACAATTTGGATTCCTAAACTTCCATAATAACAAATAAACACAACCATGATAACCTGATCTGCTATCTTTTAATCTAAACATTGATAATTCAAATGTAAACATTTAATGGCTTATAATTTAGTCTTACCATATCAATTCAATTCACATGCCAATTCTTTCCAAAGATGGTACTCAAAATTCAATTATGCTCATAATTTCACATGGTTTCTTTCATTATCTTTGTCAATGTGTAAAAACATGAAAACCAACATATAACAACCAAACATTTAGATTCATTTCATAAATTTTCCAAAAACTTACAAACTAACTATTCAACCAATTTAAACAATATTTCTAATTTGTCAGAGCTTTCTCAACACATTTTCAAGCATATTTCTTCCAATAATATAAACCCAGTACACAATCCCATCTAGAGATTTCTCATACAAATAAAACATTTTTCCTTCAATATCAAAACACACACAATATACCAAACATCCATCCATTCAAGAAATCTACTTCAATTAGCAATTCTGAACCCTTCACATTAACTCATAAACTTTAACATCATAAAAACATATAAACTTCAAATCCACAATGTTTCCCCCAAACACACATACCACATGTAATTCACATATTCAACCCAAAATCTTTCTTAAACACAATACTCATACATGTACATTTAATAAATATACAATCCCATTACATTTAAACCAATTTTTCTATTTTCCAAAAATCTCTCCTATAATTAGCCTTAGTATAAGATTTTCCTTGAATTATTTTCAAATTTGTTTATATTTTCATTATAGTTATTACACATCTTATCCCAATTTCATCAATTTAACACAAAATACCCAATTCTCAAACAAGGTCTTAAAACTTAGAATTTGGGAAGTTAGGGGTTTTCCATCCTCTCATAATAAACCCACTAGGACAAGAAAATAAATGGTAAAGAATATCTTACCAACTAAATTTAAATTAAATTTGGTGAGTTCTTGATAATTTCTTCACACATTTTGCTCCTCCTCTTCAAAATCCAAGCTTCCTCTCAATAGAAAACCCAATTCTCGTTCTTGTTTTTTCTCCCCAAGAAACCTTGAATAGTTTTTTCCAAGTACACTACTCAAAAACATCCGCCAAGTTCATTAATAAGAAAAACCAAACATGAATTTTTGAAGGAAATGAGAAAATTTTCTTTCTTCCTTATTCAAGGTCAACAACATTTAAAAGAAATCAAGGAGAAACTTTGATTTATTTATGACAATGTCATTATTACTTACCCCTATATAATTTTATATGTATTATTCGACCACTGGTACTTTCGTAAACTTTTCTATAACTAAAAACATTAATATATTTAAACTAACTCACGGGAAACCTTCATCCCCATTAATAGCATATTTATTTTATTTTTATTATTTATTTTCTTTAACAAAAAATTTCCACCATTTAACACTAATTTAATAAATTCTAGATCAGGGGTTTACATGTAATCCCTCCCATTTAATAAAGAGGGGGCATCTGTTGTTACCCATTTTTGGGTTCCCCGTAAAAAATGAAAAAAATACAAAAACAATATATTCGGAAGGGATAAAAAACATAGGAGTGAGAAAAGGATGCTGGAACTACCATAAAATGGCTAGGAATTGGTTAAGGAGGTTCAGAAATACAAGAATTGAAATTTGACAGTAAGAACCCTGTTGATAAGGAAAATTCAATTTGAAGAAGAAAAGTCCAAAATCAGATGTTTATAGACTCAATTAAATTTTATCCAAGGTTTAATTGAATTTATGGAGGGTTTGATTGCAATAAAATTGATTTTTAAGTCAATTTAGGATTTTATTGGAAGAAATTAAAGTTCTGGGGTCCAATTATAATTTTGAAGAGTTGATTTGGTCAAATCAGGTGCTTAATTGCATAATTATTGAAGTTTGATGGCCAATTAAGGACTTAATTGAAACAATCCAAAACCAAGGACTAAATCGAAAAAGGCGATAAAATCAAGGGGTCTAATTATAATTTATCTGGGGGGCTTGATTATAAAAAATATAAAACTCCAATGACCAAATCAAAAATATACATTTTGAATAAGAAAACGGTGTCGTTTCAGAGGCACTGTTCATTCTCTTCTTAAGGAGCCGTTTCAACAGACAGAGGATTTGATTCAGCAACAAAAGCCGCAGATTGCTTCAGTTATGGGGAGCGTTTCACAGCTAATGCATGTCGGCCGTTACTATTTTCACGCAATAACGCATGCATCCTCTAGCTATAAAAGCCAGAGGAGAGACCGAGCAGAGAGGACCCGGGGGGGGAGTGGAGAAATGGTGAAAGCATAAGGAAAACAGAGGGAGGGAAAAATATTTAAAAATACACAGAAAGCAAAAAAACAGAGCGAGGGAAGAATAGAGGAAGAACTGAAGAAGAGAGAGCTTCGACCTATCAGCTTCACCATCGTCTTCGTCCCCTGACAACAATCGCCTCCGGGCGCACTGCAGAAACAGAGGAGGAAAGCAACGAGACAACAGGAAAAAAGGGGAAGAAGAGAAAAAAATGAGAGAAACAGAGAGAGTGAACGTGGGTGGAGAAGAGAAAAGGAAAAAAACAGAGGGAGAGGGGAAGCAGCACGAGAGGGAGACAGAAACGAGCAGAAGGAATGAATGTAAGCATAGGAAATCGTAGAGACCAAACCAGTGCTGTCATCGTCTTCATCAGAACCATTTACTACTGATCGTAGCCAAAGTTTTAGCACCGTCAGTTCCGTTGGTCTCAGCTACTAGGTAAGCTTCTCTTACTCTGCATTTTGATTACAGCATACAATTTTGTTTTCATTGTTGTTGTTTACTGTTCAAGTGAATTATAATTCACTTGAACAGTAAAAAGGGCACATGCATGCGTGATTTCTTGCCCAGCGGGGTCACTGGTTTGGGCCACCGACCCGGCTAGGCTTGCTGGGTCCGCTCACACACATGGGCGGGGCCGGGCCTACTCAAAAAAAAAATTCAAAAAAATTTGTGATTTTCCGCAAATTTTTTACTTCATTTTGATCAATATTGCTTTGTATTTTTATACTGTAAAGATACAAATCCAGTATTGAAATACCTGGTTTTCGTCAAAATATTGAAAAAAAACAAAAACAAATATTTTTATGCATACAGCCAAGTCTCTCCTAAAAAAAATTAAAGAAATCATATTTTATCTTCATAAAAAAAAAGGTTTTAGCATGCATTTTGGCTTTAATAACCAGTTTATTAAAGTCACGAGAACTGGCCAATATTTCAAAATTTTCAAAAAAATTATTTTGTTTTTTTATCTGGGGTTACGACCTTATACGTAAGACGTATTCTGGATATAAAATTCTTTTATTGACGTTAGAACGGTTAGGTTTTACCCGATAAGACAGGGACCTCCTTACCGAAGAGAACTTTTCTTTAAATATAGACGGACCAACAACTAGAAAACACGACAAGACCTTAGATTTTATCAGGCAATAAAACAATGCAGCCTACCTTAGGTAGGGCGTATTTGGGGTGCTAATACCTTCCCTTTACGCAACCAGTCCCCGTACCCGATCTCTGAGACTAGTTGGGGTTCCTAGTGGCCAAAATACTAGGTGGCGACTCCCATTCCATTTTTTTCCACTAATAAAAGATAATAATTTCTTGTCTCCCCACATTTGCCACATTAATACAAAATTTTGAGGGTGGATGTTTTTGCCGCGACGCCGCACACATGCGACAAAACTTATTTGGAAAAATGCATGGGTCATTAGAACAATCAAGTGAGTCAATGATATACTATACTAAAATGATTTAGTATGCTGAATTTAAACATGTCTCTATCTCAACACAACTTTTAACCTCGATTGTAACATAATTTTTAATTAATTTTAAAAATAAATAATAATTTAAAAACTAAAAAGTTCAAATTAACAAACATAATTCAAATAGTTGACATGGTTAGGGTTTGACAAGAATACTAAAAATATTATTTTAATGTATTTTTAAACAAAAACAACTGTTATCGCACTTCCAAACATCCTTCCACCCATTCAAATTAGGTTTTACAACAATGGTGAGTCTAACCATATTTTACAAATATGGTAACAAGAAAGATAAGAAATTGGAGCCCATCGGCAGAATGAATCTCGACCCAGATGAAACTCAAGTCCTCCTCGACCCTCCCTCTCCATGAGAAAAGAAAAACATGCTATCTCCATGCATGTCGTCATAAGACAAAAATCACGTGACCATTGAACATGACAAATTAAAATCGGACATCATCATCATCTGACTATTGAACGTGCCAGGTTAAAATTCAACAGGTTAAGGTAGTGAGTGAATTTCCTAAATTTCCAAAAAGAAAAGAAGACAGGAAACATAGTAGTCCCATATTACATGATTAATATTCTGTAAATTATTGGGACAAACAGTGGGACCCCGCACCAGCCGAGCCTGGACATTCATTTGTTTTCTTTTCTTTTTTATTTCTCTTTTTTCCTTAAACTACGATCACAGTAGCAGTGATAGATTAATGAAAAGATTTTGCAGTACTGTGTGGGGGTGGTGACTGGCGCACAGGTACTTGCAAAGCACCGAAAATGCCACTCCTCTTCTTCTCTTCAATCGAGGGGGTTTTTTCTTTTCCTCCCTTCTTTCTTTCTTTCATAATTCATGGAGATCTCAATGACTCATAATAAAAAAATTTCTCTCCTCCCCATTCACTAAAAGTAGTTTGCTTTCTCCCCTCTTTAAAAAAGCTGTTAATAGTAAATCCCTCTCTCTCTCTCTCTTATAGCAACATTTTCATTTCTCTGCTTACTGAAACATCTCTCCTCTCTCCAAGTCTCGCTCATTTCCAGGTTCTCTTTCTTTCTCTCTACTGCCTAAAGCTCAAAATTCTTTTGGTTGAATATGAAAATGCTACACTATATTTAATGGTAGTTATATAAAGTTCTTTCTTTTATTTATATAAAAAAGGGTTATAATGAAGATCTGAGCTATGGGTAGATCATTGATCATTCACTTATCTTGTTATCGTAATTTTCCCAGATCTATGACTTTATATATCCTCCGATTTTCTGCTGTGGACTGATTCGCTACTTTCTTTGTTTCTTGTTTCTCTTTAATAGAATGTTTGCTGTGTAAATGTCCCTTGTTGTGATCACTAGTTTGGTGAGTTCCCCCATTAGTGTTTCTGGTGTCAAAATGATTGTTAGCAGGGTTGATCTGTGTACTTTTTTTTTTCTTACTTAGGTTTTTGCAGTGGCTTTCTGAGTGACGATACTGTAAAAAAGTATGCTCATAAATTAATGTAGTTGACTGGGACAATTTTGGGGTTGTCAGCTTTGATGCTGAAGCTAAATATTAATTGTAAGGAATAGGGAAATGTTGTAATGGTGGTGGGAGGGATCTCATCATCTATGGTTCTATGTTAATTCACAGAGCTGGATACGAAATATTTGGAAAAGATGAGCCAAGTGGAGGTGGTGTATGTGGTCTATGTTTCTAACGAAATAGTATCACAGAATAGTATTTTCAATTTGTTAGGTATGCAATTTATCAATAATGCACCTATAATTTTGTGCTCCAAATAAAACAGAATTGTTAATATTTCCAATTTCAATTTCTACTTGGAATGTCTTTGGCATAATGATGAGTTGTGGCCCTCTCCCAAACAGCTCTTGTGTTTGAACCTCTCCTCTCCTTTGCAACAAAAATAAAAATGTCTTTGGCATCAATCGTAGTGTAGTTCTTGGAGAAATATAACAATGGGGATAGGCTCTCCTACCCTCTTTTCCCTTCTATAAAAGCAACAAAATGCTCACCAAACCCTAAGAAGGTCCTTACACTTCAGTAAAAATTAAGAACAGTAGTAACCCAATTTAGAAATACCAAATAATAGGAAAAATACTGCATAATCCCTGATTTTAGTTTACTTCTCCATCAAACTGGATTATATTTGGTGGTTATGAAAATTATACGTTTTTTTTTTCTTCTTTCGTATCAAATTTGATCTGGATTTTCTTTCTAAAGGGTTTTTTAGTTGCAATTCAAGTGATGAAAATTTTCTTTATAGATTAATTTATTACTTATAATAGTTTTGGAGGTGTTAAGATTTTTAGGTGTATTTGTTTAAAGGCTTGTTATTACATATAATCATTTACTGCTTGTGGATTATTTCCTGGCTGATTTAAGAAGCAAAGAGCCGATCCTTGCCCTTTCCCCTCTCTTTTTATCTTCATCTTTGTTATATTCTAATAAATTGCTTTTAACTGCAATCCAGGGTTTCGTGTGCTGAAAATTGTTGTATTACTGCCATGCTCAAGCAAATCCTTAGCAAAATTCCCCTAAGTTCCCCAAATCTGATCCTTTGGATTCTACTGGGATTGATTGTGGCAATGATTCTACCTGCTCGGGCCCACCTACAAATGGTGGGAATTCTTTTTCTAGTCGGTTGAATGTTGTTAAACGGGTATCTTCAGCAGTATTTCCTGCAAGCATAATGGCTGGAATGGAGGCAGTGGATCCCCATCTATCCTTCAAAGATGTCTCAAACCTGCAGAAGCAAAACCTTTTTTGTCAGTAAATTAAACCTTTGTTGCGAGGTTTCTGACTGCAGTGATCCAGATAAAAATGCTGTTCAGCAAGATCTTAAACATCAAGTGCTTATAGATCTTGTTGATTTTGTTTCATCCGGATCTGCTAAGTTTACTGAACCCGCAATTGCTGCAATTTGTAAGATGTGTGCAAATAACCTGTTTAGGGTTTTTCCACCCAAGTATCGTTCTGTTAACACAGGTGGGGAAACAGAAGATGAAGAACCAATGTTTGATCCTGCTTGGTCACATTTGCAAAGTGTGTATGATCTACTCCTTAGGTTTGTTAGTTCTGTTGATGCCAAGGCTGCTAAGAAGCATGTTGATCATGCTTTCATTTTGAGATTACTTGAGCTTTTTGATTCTGTGGACCCAAGAGAAAGAGACTGTTTGAAAACCATTCTACATAGAATTTATGGAAAGTTCATGGTGCACCGGCCTTTTATCCGAAAAGCAGTTAGCAATATCATCTATCATTTTGTCTTTGAAACTGAACGTCATAATGGAATTGCTGAGCTGTTGGAAATTTTTGGGAGTGTTATTAGTGGGTTTGCATTGCCATTGAAAGAGGAACACAAAATTTTTCTCTGGAGGGCTTTGATTCCTCTGCACAAACCAAAATCAGTGGGTATTTATCACCAGCAACTAACGTATTGTGTTGTACAGTTTATAGAAAAGGATCCAAGGTTGACTAGTCCTGTGATTAAGGGACTGTTGAAGTATTGGCCTGTGACTAACAGCCAGAAGGAATTGATGTTTATAAGTGAGCTAGAAGAAATATTAGAGATGACTGGTATGGATGAGTTTCAAAAGATCATGGTCCCACTATTTCGGCGAATAAGATGCTGCCTCAATAGCTCTCATTATCAGGTAAAGACCTCTTTAAATGAGTCGTGTTTGTTAACTTTTGACTCAATTTCCATGCCATATTTCGCCGATCAGTTAAATTTTTCATGTGATCTTATTTGTTTCTTAGCCTCCTATTCTCAATAGTGTAGAACTGCATTCTTGATAACTTGCTTAGGTAAAGAAGCTTATGAAATCCATTCAACTGATGGGCATTGTGCCCAGACCCCATCATAGAAGTACAAATTTTGTGGTGATAAATCTTCAAACTGATGACCTTATTAAATTGTTCATTCAATGAACATTCTCAATATTATGCCTTGAAAAGGACTCAAACGTCCACACTCTTTAGCACAATGGGAAATGAGGAAGGGATTGTAGGATTAACATTCATTATTTAGTTAATTATTCATGGCTTATATTATTTCTAAAGAATTTTACCACTTATTTGAGCAGTTTATTACAAATCTATTTATATTTCCTATTTAATGGTTTTTCAATTCCTTAATGCAATATCATGTACTTTTATTGATCCAATGAAAGGAGTTTTCAAAGAATTGTTTCTGCATTGGCCTTGTCACTTCTTGCTTCTGTGTCAGTTGGATAATTGTATCTGTAATCAGAAAGATCTTTAAAGCTCTGCCACTTGCGCCTTTTACTAAAATGGCAAGACAGGCTCTCTGATAGAGTGGGATAATAGTTCCATTATATAAATAATTTGAAGATAAATGACAGGTTATCCTGGTAGTTGATACTTAACAAGTCTTGCATGTTTCAACAGGATAAAGGAGAACATTATCCCGTACAGGGTACAGCTTATTGAAAACGCCTCCAAGTTTACAATGTGAATGATTTTTTATAGTTTCTATTCATGCATCATATCCGTAATTATTCATTGTTGTTTGTATGTTTTTATGTGGAAATTGCAAAAGGAATGGTGCTAAATCAGAGATAGCTAGAAAAATTGCTGCGTCAAAGAATAAAAATAACACTGTTTTGGAACATTGAGATTTTTCTGTACTATAACTGGTAATAGGTTATTTTCATTATGGCAATGGGATGAATTCCTAGTCATTGGCATTTTCTCGGACATTAGCCATTGTCCTATCCTATACTCGATGAGGAATTTTCAAATCCATGAAGATGTTCTTAAGATATGCTATGTATTTGTGTACAGAGAACAATAATGAGCTTACTTTCACCTTTCCAGGTGGCTGAACGAGCTCACCTGCTATGGAACAATGAACGGATCCTTAAACTTATTGAACATAACCGTCAGGTTATTGTGCCTCTTGTCTTCTCAGCTCTTGAGCAGAACACCCTGAATCACTGGAACCAATCAGTACTTATTCAGACACAGCATATTAGGAAGATGTTCTGTGAGATGGATGAAGAACTAGTGCTAGCCTGCCAACGTAAGTTGGAGGAGCAAGACTCTTTGTCAAGTGTGGAAGCTGAGAAGCGGAGATTGACTTGGGAGCGCCTGGAAAATGCTGCAGCTCTACAACCTAGAGCTGATAATATTTTACCTGTCTCGTGTGCTCTGTTACCTGCTAGGTGCTAGGTGTTTGAGGGATGCCATGTGGGAAGCTAAAAAAAAACATATATATATTAGCAGCTCTCATTGCAATATTGCAAGAGGAAGGAGTTTGGGATGCTAGAAGGATTGGTCTGTGCTAAGGTGATGTATTATAGTGTTATTAAGTGGTAATACAGCTGCCTCATGAAGGTTTGTTTGGCACATGGGAGGAGTTCAGTTGGATTGGAAGAGCCTCGTAGCGTGCAATTATGCATTGTGTATTGACCCCTCTTCTATCATTATCGAAGGGCTCTTTATTTTGCCCGTATTTTATTCTTTAATTGATGAGTTGTGTTCTTGTTTCCGAGCTGTCGATCTCGAAATGGAGACCCTCTCTCATCTCTAACTGTAGCAAGGGCGAAACCCACCAACAAATTAACAATTAACCAAAAAAAAAAAACACTAAAAGAGGAGAGGTTTCGATCTATTTTTTACAAGAATATTTAAGTTTCATAATCTAGATAATAAATTAATTTATTAGCTTGAATTTTTTATCTTATTTTCAAATTGGTTTTTATTTTTTTCATTTTTAAATTATTTTTTATTTTATTATTTAATATTAGATTGTATAGAAAATAGATTTTGTAATTTGTTTTTTATAAAGTTACCTATATCATGATTTTGATGGGTTAACTCGAGTTATTTTTGTGTTTTTTTAATCAATTTTTTAATTTTAATTTTATCTTTTAACATTATGTTTATTAGGGTTCATCATTATTTTAATTTTTTATGAGGTTATTTTAATTTCATGACTCAGATCATAGATTCGATAAGTTAACTCGGTTGACTCGAGTATTGTTTTTTTTTAAATTGATTTTTTTTCAATTTTATCCTTCAATATTAGGTTGATTGGGGATTAGAATTTGTAATTTATTTCAGTTTGTTTTTTATGAGGTTATTTTTGTCTCATGACTCCATTCAAGTTGTTTTTTGTGTCTGTTTTTTAATTGATTTTTTTAATTTAATTTTATAACACTGAGTTGATTAAAAATTGAGATTCATAATTTATTTCAATTTATTTTTTATTGAGGATTAACTAGGTTGACTTGAGTAATTTTTTTATCATTTCTGATTGTTTTTTTATTAATTTTATCTTTTAATATTTAGTTTATTCAAAATGTGAATTGGCATGTGTATTGGTACGTTAATCCAAGTTGACTCAACTCAATTCAATATATTACTGTCTCAATATTAATAATAAAATAATAGCATGTTAAATATTTATTTGAGTCATACTATTTTTTTACTAGTTATCTAAATTACTTTAAAATCATTCAAGTTGATAGGATCACATTAAAATAACTCTTATATAATTTAAAATATTTTTTTATTATAAAAAATATTAATAATTTTTAAATATTTGTTATGTTAAAAATAAGTTTTTACGATGGAGGTTAAGTGATACAGTGTTTACCTATAGGGCAGCGCTGCAGGAATCTTGAAAAAAAAAAAAATTCCTTTATAAACTTTTTTAAGTATTGAACATTTAAAATGGCAACAGGTCATAGAAAGTTGGGAAAAAGCTAAGACGTGTCTTAAGGTATTAGTTAAGTATTGTTTAGATGTATTTATAATGGATTATGTTAAAAAAATATAAAAAAATCAAATATTCAAATAAAAAATAATGATATTAATTAAATACATTAAATAATTATTATTTTATATTGTAATGAGTTTAAATGTTTAAATAAATTCTGAAAATTAAATGATTTTTATCAAGTATCTTAAGTGCATCCGTTGGAAGGTTTTTTTTAAAAGAAATTATGGTTTTAAAAAAGCTCTATGGATCAAAAGAAATAACTAAGAGATAGATTAGCAAAATAGTTAAGGTTTTAAAATAGAAAAAACAAATAAACTACAAAGATTTTTAATAGAGAAAACTTAGAAAACTAGGAAATAAACTGAGTAAACAGTAAATAATGCAATAAAGTGTTGGGTTTATAAATCAAATAAACTGTAATCTATTTTTTAAAAGATGAATAAAACTAAATTTATCTAACTAAAGTTGATTAATAATTAAATCTAAGAATACAAAGAAATATATAACAATTAAAATAGCATGCCAACAAAAGATATTAAATACTTAAGATTATTACTAAATTAAATCACACTTACTTGTTGAAGCTTATATTATAAAATATAACAAAAGGAGTTGATTATTTTAAGAGTTGTATCATTTGTTGTCAAAGAACCAATTCAACCCAATAACTTAAGCTTTAGGTGAGGCTCCAATATATGATTTATATTATTCTCTAACACATTTTCTCAAGTGAAAGCCCTTTGGGCTTGAAACTTGCACAAGCTCAGATTACCTTGTGCTTAATTTTTATCAAATAAATAGGAATGATGAGATTCGAACTTTTGACCGCTTGGTCATCAAGGCTCTGATACCATGTCAAAGAACCAATTGCGAGATGTTTGGTTAAGGCTATAGATGGATTTCTGAAGACGACAAACAGGAGTCGTTGTTGGTGTGGAATAACCTGGTGGAGGAGACATATAAACTTCCTCATCAAGATTGTCGTGTAAGAAGGCATTGTTAACGTCCAACTGGAAAAGGTGTCATTGTCGAGCTGCAGCAACTGCAAGAATGCATCTATCAGTAACAAGTTTAGCAACAGGAGCAAAAGTGTCATGATAATCCAAACCTTCTATCTCAGTATATCCCTTGGCCACTAAACGAGCTTTATGTCGCTCTATGGATCCATCAGCCCGAAATTTGGTTTTGAACACCCATTTACAATCGATGGGTTTTTTGCCAGGTGGAAGAGGTTGAAAAATCCAAGTATGGTTTGCTTCTAAGGCTTGAATTTCAGCTGTCATGGCATTGCGCCAATGAGGATGGCGCACAGCTTGAGAATATGATGTGGGATCAGGATGTTGAGATAATGCAGAAAGAAAAGCTAGATGGTGGTTAGAAAAATGATGAAAAGATAAAAAGAAAGAGAGACAATGAGCAGAACCTAAGGAAGATCGTGGAACAGGAGAAGCTGTGAGGGACTTTGGAAAGGAAGAGCAGATGTAATCGTTGAGGTAAGGTGGACGTGTAGCGGCTCATTTTGGTCGTGAAATGGGATCTTGAGATGGTAAGGGAGGAGATGGTGATGTGAGTGGTTGTATCATTTGTACTTCAAAAAATTCACACGCAAATTAATGTGAGTGGTTGTATCATTTGTACTTCAAAAAATTCACACGCAAATTAATGCAAGTGGTAGATGCAAATTTCCTCACATATTTAACAATTATATTACTTAGTGTTGATGTACTTAAAAAAGCTTACTCATTTTCTCACACGAAAAACTAGAATAAATATAAAAATTAAAAGTAAAGGATAATAATTCAAAAAGAATATTTTGCATTTCGGTATTTGCCAACTCCATCAAAAGTATTTTTAGATCAATTTCTCATTCACTCACAATTGGTTTTAGTTATCTTTGATTGAACTTAGATCTTAAAATCTTCAGTCAATTAGGTAGGGTTTATCATAATAAAACTCTTTTATCTTTAAATGCTTTAAAACCATTTGACTTTACATAGTCAATAAAAATATTCCAATTCAAAAGCATGTCTATGATATATATATCTAGACTTATCATTATACTTTTTTATACAATCCCAATTGCTACTTGATAGTCACAAGAGGCATAAATTAATGGCATTATTTTCAGCTAACATGGAATATCCTCTAAGAAATTTCAAAACCACTTGACTTTCTTTGTAGTTTTATCAAGAGCAATAAACTCTAATTTTATCATAAATCTTGTGATGAATGTTTGCCTATAAGACTTTCAAGATATAACTGCTTCATTAAGTGTGAAGATATATCCACTAGTGAATTTTAAATCTTTAGTATCAAATATCCAATTTTTATCATTATACTATTCTAGTACCATCAAGTATTCAATACAGTGTAACTTATAATCTAATGTATATCTCAAATATTTGAATTCCTTATTTATCACTTTTTAATGATTCATACTTGGATTACTAGTAAATCTACTAAACTTGATAACTGAGTACGCAATATTTAGTCTTGTACATTTCATAACATACATAAGCTCCTCATTATTTGATAATATTTCAATTGGTGTATTCTCTCACCTTTATTTTTTTGGATAGATATACACTTATATTTATTGGTGTTTTAACATTACTATTGTCATCTTGAAAAAATTATCAGAATTTTATCAACAAAAAGAGATTAGGACAATGAAAATCCATCAAACAACCTAAGATTTTTTATTCCTAGAATGACATCTGCAATGCCCAACTTTTTCATGTCAAACTTTTAGTTAACATTCTCTTTAGTAGATTTGTTCATATAATTATTACTATCCAAAATTAGCATGTCATCCACTTAAAGATATAATGATATAACCTTTAACAGTATTTATATATATATATATATATATATATATATATATATAACACATTTATCAACTTTGTTGTTTATAAACTCAGTTGACAATATAACCTTGTTAATTTTTTAATGCTATTGTTGAGGTACTTGTTTCAAACCTTATAATGACTTGACAAACTTATAGACCTTATTTTCTTGTTCTTTAATAATAAGCCCCCTCTAATTGTACCATATAGACCTCCTATTCATCAAGGTCATCATTTAAAAAAGTTGTTTTTATATCTATTTGATGTATTTCAAACTTGTTAATAGTTGAAAAGGCTATTAATATCGGTATTGAATTAATTATTAACACAAGTGAGTATGTGTCAAAATATTGCACATCTATTTGTTATTTGAATCTTTTCATAAGAAGTCTTGCTTTATATTTATTAATAGTCCTTTTAACTTTTATCTTACTCTTGAAGATCCACTTATAACCTAATGGCTACTTCTAGGTGAAAGATACATTAGTTTCCATATATGATTATACATAATGGATTCATTTTCATTATCGATTGCCTATTTCAATAGGAAACTTCAAGATAGGACATTGTCTCGATGTAGATTCAAGGTTTTTTTTTTTAACAAGTACATTAGAAAATCAAGATTGAATACTTTGATTGTTTTCACTCTCTTAATCCCTCTTGGTTCAACTTCATCATCTTCTAATTGATGATGACTACTTGGGATAGATTTATGCATCCTTTTAAATGAATGAATTTCTTGTGTTTCCTTCAATGAAAATACATCTTTAAAAATGTAGCAATCTTTGATTTTATTATTGTTTTGAAATGAATATCTTTAATACTTAACTTGTATAAAATAAATCAATATGCATTACTAATGTAAGCATATCCATTAAATACATGGTCTATAATTTTGAGTCCTTTATTGATCTTTTTGGGATAAAGTTGCCACTTTCACAAGCCACCCCCACACTTTAGGTTATTTATGGAAATATATTCTACCTTTCTAAATCTTATATGATATCTTTTCTAACTTTTTATGTTGTACTTTGTTAAGTATACAGTTGGCAGCTAAAATTTCCCCTCTATAAGTTTTAAGGTGCTCTCAAACTTACCAATATGGTATTAATTATTTCATTTAGAGTTTGGTTTATATGTTCTATAATGCCTTTTTTTGAATAAAATTAACCAAAAGGTGTCTTGTATTCTCCACCTCTATCATTTTTTTTATTGCCTTTATTTTTTTATTGAGTTGATTCTGAACTTTATTATTGTAATACTTAAACATTTCAAAAGCTTCAACTTTTATTTTAATAAATAGGTGTAAAAATACCTTGTGTAATCATCTATGAAGTAATGTAATACTTTTTTATCCAATCTATAGTTTGCATAAATTCTAAATCACCATATCATAGTGAATTAAACTTATAGATCCAATATTTCTATCAATTATTTGAAATGAAATCTTTTTTTATTTTCTTATTTACACAAATTTTACACTTATAATTTTTCTAAAAAACATAGTTGATATAACTCAAGTTTTAACAATTTTTGCATAGAATTACAATTCACACATTTCAATTTGTTATGTCATGTCATAGACTTAAGCAAATAAAAGGAAGAGGAAATTTTATTATAATTTTATATACAAGTTAAATAAAATATAAAAAGATTAATATGTAGCAAAGAAATTGTTTGTTGAACTTATAAAAGCATATAAGAGAATAAATAAATATAGTATATTTACTCCTTTTTTAGGGATATAGAAATTGAAATATCTAGCATTTAATAATTCTTCTTATAAAATGGAAAATTTAACCATCTTTTATTGATTTGTCAATATTTCATTTGAGTCAACTAAATATAAAAATAGGATGTTGATCTTTTAGTGATGTAAACAAGATTAGCATTAGTGATGGAAGTAGCTTTACTTTTGCTTTCTATTATTATATTGTAATTCAACATTCAATTTACTCTTGTATATTAAATTAATTATACATGCAAATAAATTATAATGTTTTTTATATGTATAATTGTTAATGTTATCTATTATAGAGTTTTAATGTATTTGTTATATGGATTGGGATGAATAACTTGATGTAGTAGAGGATATCCACTATTGACTTGTGTTGTGAATGGATGAAGTTCAAGATGATTGGACAAAATAAAATTGTGATGTTGATATGTATGCAGATGTCAATAACTTAAGAATATATTGTTTTAAATGAAACTTTGTCAGAATTTCAATAGAGATTTAATTGACCTTAAAGAGTTAAGAATCACAGGAATGTGAACTACAATTAATCTGAAAAAATTACCCTATTTTTCTTTGTGTTCAAGGCTTAAAAGCTTTTAGAGTTGTAGGTTGTTACAATGCATGTGAACAAAGTACCGTTTAAGATTACAATGAAGTTAAGACAATTTAACGGAGTTCTTATTGGGTTTCTCAAAAAACATATACGCGGTGAAAACAGTAAATTTAATATTTTTAGGAGTCCTAAGAATCTCATTAGACATATAAAGTTGTTTAGCATTTATACAAAAATTACCTAAATATCATATATTCTTTTTTGTTTTGAATAATTACTTCAGTGCTAGATTGACGCAAACCAAAGTCGTCCAAGTGTTTGGCATCTATGTTAATGTATATGTCATATATTCAATTGGTTGGTTACACATGGTATTAATTTTGTTCATGTAAACAAATTTAATTTTAATAAAGGTTTTATTTATCTTTAATATTAATAAAGTATTTAATTAATGAGTTTAATATTTGATTAGTGAATCTCAAGTAAATACAAAGTTCTTGGGATAAAAATGATTTGCAAAGAAAATTATAAGGTTGTTATAATTATGAGATTCATATTGTATCAAAACATTGTTCCTAAAAGTTCCTAGTCAATAATACTCTATCTATATCAAATATTAATTAGAGTTATTAAGACTATACATGTTATATTATTTCCTTTATATAAAAAAAAAAGCAGTTATTCTTACAAGCTTAGGTGTAAAGGATACATAAAAATAATATGTATGTGTTTATTAGATGGCATGTACATCAAGCTAACTAGCATGAGAATTCCATATGGAGAGATCATTTGTGTCTATAGAAAGCTCACGTGATGTTTGGGTACGTGATCCTTAAATTTGAGATCACTAAATTATCTTATATAGAAAATGTTATGTTTTCCTCTTGGTACATGTTGTCCTAATTAAGGGTAATAACCGTCGCGTGAGTCTTTTCATAGATATATGTGATCTCTTTATATGGAACTCTTATGCAGATCAGTTCAGTGTACATGTAATCTGACAAACATATCAGACTTTCCATAGATACATATTAGTCATAATATCTAAAAAGCATATTAGTGTTTTTCGTTCGGAAATATATTAAAATAATATTTTTTAAAAAAATTTATTTTTGACATCAATATATCAATATAATCTGAAAATATTAAAAAAATATTAATTCGAAGAAAAAAATTTTAATTTTTATTTAAAAATAATTTTAAAAAAAAATAAAAAATAAACATTTACAAATCCTCAGTATGCGTTCGCATTTGTTTTGGTTGGAGGCTGCCGTTAAAAATAAAAATAAAGAATGAAGGACATCTCTAGGTGAAGCGTTTTACCTATTTTACATTTGTTCTTAAAAACCCCATGGTCAGTCATATGGTCGAGGAAATTTCCAGTTTTTTTTTTTTTAATGCGTGTAGATGTGGATTTAACATTGACTAGTGACCGACCATGGAATATATATATATATATATATATAAAATAAAAGAAAGAAAAAAACTGTTTTCCTCCCGACAAAATTGCATGAATTATTAAGCCTGCACCGAAATAAATTTCTGGCGGATCTGACAGTGAGGGCCCATATGTTGCATAAAGTTCCTCGGTCTGCAGCAAAGATAGTCTTTGGATTGAGTGCAGGTCTGCCCTTACTGTAATATTATTTGCAATTAACAAATAAATAAATAAACGAAGAAAAATTTATTGGCCCCTCTTCTCATATCACGTTATATATTAAAGTAATATTTTTTTTAATTTATATTTTTTTCAATTTTATTTTAAATTTTTAACACTAACTGAGAATAAGGCTTTATATTTTTTTAATTTATTTTTATTAGGTTATCTTAAAATCAAGATTTAGGATGCGGATTTGATAGATTAACTCGGTTAATTTGTGTTTTTCCTTTTCTTTTTTAATTGATTTTTTTTAATTTTATCCTATAACATTAGATTGATTAGGAATTAGACTTTGTGATTTGTTTTATTTCCTTATATGAGGTTATTTTCATCTCATAATTTAGGCCACGAGTTTGGCAACCCTAGTTGACTAAAGTTATTTTTTTGTTTTTTTAATCAATTTTTTTTTAATTTTATCTTTCAACACTAAAATTATTTGAACTTCATAATTTGTTTTTTATTGAATTATCTCATTTTTATGACTCGGATTGCAGATTTGGCAAGTTAATCGTTGACTTAGGTTATTTTTTTTTCTATTTTTTAATTGACTTTTTTCATAATTGTGTTTATTGAAAATTAAGATTCAAAATTTATTTTGATATATTTTCTATGGTGTTATCATAGTCTAATGACTCGATATACGGATTGACAAGTTAACCCATGTTGACCTGAATTGATCTAATATGTTGTCGTCTTGATATTTATATAAAAAAAATCTCATTTTAAATGTTATTTTTATGTTTTTACCAGTCATCTTGGTTATCTTTGGACCCATAAAAATGATTGGGTCTCATAACTCGATATGCGAATTGACATGTTAACTCTGGTTAATCTGAATTCATCTAATAATTTGTCATCTCAATGTTTATAAAATAAATCTCATTTTATACATTTATTTTTATGTCAAATCATATTTTTACCGGTCATCTAAATTATTTCTAGACGTATTAAGGTGACTAAGTCACATTGTATAGTTCCCTTCATGGTTAAAAAAGCATTCTCCTAAAAAACATTAGCAATACATAACATAAACATGTTATTTACTTTAGAAAAACAAAACAAAACAAAAACTTGATTTGATCTACAATGAAGCAGGTAAGAATAAACTAGTTTACATCATGAGATCATAAGAGGTCGCAATTTTTGTGTGTGTTTGACAATGTGATCGGAACTGTATTTTTTAAAATTTTAAAATTATTTTTGTATAGAATTAATTTTTTTATATTTTTAAATTATTTTGATATATTGATGTGAAAAATAATTTAAAAAAAAAAAAATATTATTTTAATATATTTTTAAAAAATATATATTTTAAATAACAACTATAACCAGAAATACGGTGTCCAACCATAAATGCAATGCCACTTTGCTGTTCCCTTGAGAGAAAAAATAGCACATGAATGAATAATAAGCCCCTCCTCCGTACGGGCGGCCAACCATACATGCCACTTTGCTATTCCCCTGGAAAGTGACGGACCAGTGCCCCTTTCACACGTGGTCGGTCGGTATCCAAGAAAGTTAGTAAATAGGCAGCGAGTCCAGGCAATAAGTGAGGTGTACAGTACAGAGAAAGCTTGCTAAAATCGAGTTAACTTTTAAAATTTTATGGTTTTACGGTTCCATGTATATTACATGTTAAATCAGGTTAAAATTTAAAATTAGTCAAACTCAATTAAAATTGGTTAAACTTGGTTAAAATCGGATTAATTTTATGAGTTTGATCAATTTTAACTAATTTCAAGTTTTAACCCACAAAAGTTAAAAAATTTATTGTCTCCCTGTCCGAGTTCCCTGGCATTCCACTATATAGTCCCCACTCTCCAATCTCTCCTTTCCTCGTTACCCAAATCTCAAAATTTCAATCTTAGCAGACTAACACCAACATTAGAGGATCTTGAGTATGAGAAAGCATTATACTGTATTTTAGATCGGGAAGACATGATCGAAAAATCGAAACCATGAAAAGACAGAGGTAGATGGTGAGGAATCAAAGGAGTAAAATAAAAAATAGGAATACTTATATAAAGAGAAATATTCTGTTTTAAACTAACCATTTGTTAACTACAAAGAAAGACGACAAAGAGAGAACTTGAAATACATGTCTTGCTTGGTGGGATATTTGGACATTATTTCTAGGACTTGTTACTAACATAAAAAAGATGGAAGGTGAGGTGGCATGAGATTAAATTGATGTGATTTTGTATGTTTTTGTTCTCGTTGTCACGAGTTTACTGTATTGATCTTTGTTAATATTTTTTTTAAAGTTTATGATATATCTTAGAATGTTGTATCATCTCACTAGTTGCCTGCAGCGTGTTTCAAGACATGTCCTCTATAAAATGTTCTGAAACTCTATCAATAAAACATATTTGTTCAATTTTATTTTTTTTTCTTTTTGTATTTTTAAGTTATTTAAACCATGTATGAATTTTATTTGAATTATGTATTTTAAGGTGTTTAGATATTTGTATTGTTTATTTTATTTTTATTTTAATTGTATTATATTATTATTTATTATTTAACTGAAATTATTAATATATAAATAATTAAAATATTTTTTTTATAATTTTATAATTTTACAATTCAAATTTACAATTAAAATTTATATTATATATTTCATATTAAAAAATATTTTTAGGAGAGTAAAGGCCGCAGCCTATCCATCCACTTAGCGGGCTAATTAACAAAGTACGAGTAGAAAGCACAGTGAGATATTTAATGATAAAAACAAAAGAGTGTTGTTAGGTACAAGCCGTTCTCATTCCACAGTTGTACTTCTTAGGTCATTGATGGACCATTCTGCACTGAGTTTCCTCCAAATTTGTTAACTAATAAATAAAAATATGATTTTTATTTTTAATATAATAAATTAAATGACATTTAAAGTTTTAAACTAATAAATCATCCAAGAAGTCAACAGAATTGTAAACGCTAATTAAAGAATAAAACAAAAGGATATATAAACTAATAAATCATCCAAAGAGTCAACGGAATTGTAGATGATAATTAAAGAATAAAACAAAAGGTTAACCTTTCTAGTCACAAGAAAGAAATATGACCAAGTTGAGCTCTTACAAAACCTTCAAGGACTAATTGAGCTCCTCAAACATCCAAGGAACAAAATGTAAAAAAAAACCTTAGGGACTTGATTGAGTTTTTCGAAAAACTTTAAGAACCAAATTAAACTTCTTGCAATATTCAAGAACTGAGATTCGAGAAAAAATGAAGTTTTATGATTACCAAGACTGCAAGGACCAAAACTTGAAAAATAAAAAACTACAGGAATCAAAGCTTAGTTGTGCATCCATGAAGAGGTGGGCGAAGAGGAAAAGACCCACCTCTTTTAGTAGTAAGTAAAGTGATGTATGCAAGTCAGGTTTTCAAGAGATGTTACACGTTGATCAGGTTAGAAGCCGCCAAGAGGAGAAAGGCTGCCTCCATGCTTGGTCTGTACCAGCTATGATATTCCATTATCGCTGCTTAATTTGTCTCTGTTTAACAAATGTTCCTTCTTACTTGCTTTGCTCCTTTTCTCCATATTTTATTTATATTTAGCGCTAAAACAGAACTGTTTGTGGACTAATAAATACATTCATGCCTTAGAAACGAAAGTTAATCAACAACCAGTTTCTCAAGTGCCACGAGTATATTGTAGAGAAGGAATCACCATGACATGCTACAGATCGGAAAACACGAGGTCTGCATTCATCAGAGTGGCTATTATTGCAACTTAATCGAACAATCGGCACATTGTTCAGAAAATGTATGCGCAGCCAACGGAAGTCAGCAAGGTGGTCAGCAGTGTAGAGACAAGGTTCACAGCATTGTTGTCGAGAATGTCAAGTCCTGAAATTTTCCTCACTGTTGGTCCAGGTTTTCCAACAACCTGCGTAAGACAGAGTCAAATGTTATTCTTCATTTAAATGCACATGGTTATGGCATCACTATGCCAGTACCAGAGGCGCTCGATGATAAACAGTAGAAGGAGCAGCTTACTTTGTTCCGAACAGTGCAGAATCCACTGAATTGCAAAGTAGCTCCCAACAGAGAATCTATCAGACTCCCACATAACCCTGCCAGTGCAGCAACCGGTATAACTAAGAGCTGCTTGAGTGCTACATCAAACACACATTTCGTTGTGAAAAACCCTATGAGCACGAATGCAAGCCCAATAACACCTCCTGCTGCTGCAGCTGCTAGAAGACCTGCTAACGTGACTCCACCATTTGTACCCCTCCGAACAGGCTGGTAATCAATTATATAGGAACCTAGTCAGGATACAGTCTCCAAGATTTACAAATTCAATTCCATCAGTCTGCATATCATATGATGATGCAAAACATCTGAATCATTAATGCCACTTATTCTATTTCACTCAAGCAAAGAACATAATTTATATATATATATATATATAGCTTGTGATACATCATTTACTGAATGACGAAGCAGTGAAAGCAACTTTACATATGGATGACCAGCATATTTATTGGATAACACATGCCACAGTGTGTCCGTACAGGTTGTTGAACCAGCTCTGGTGATGACAAGAAGCAAGTATATTCATATCGACTTAGTTCCAAGCACTTGGAAGATGTTTTATTTGCAGGACTTCATTTCTTCATAAAGGTGAACTAAGATGGTCAAATGAAACCAAAGATTATTTCATGATCTTGCAAGTAAAGATCACTCATTCCTACTGGATCAGAAGATAACAGACAGGAAAAGCAAGTCAAGCACAAGATGGTTGCTTACATTCAAAGAGCCATCTTTTGTACCAAGGAACTACGTAGATGACTAGGCTGGTCTCTCTTGAATTTCCCTTGAGCAAACTCCAAGAATCAAGCTAACAAAACTTGCCTACTCATCCGTATATAGATCAGTTAATTAATGATATATCATGTCGAGTAATAGTTAAGTAGTTGAGACTCCCAAAAATTGTCTGAAAATGAGTTGGATCATCAAAAAGATCCCCATCATCAAAAAAAAGTTTAACATTGAGCTCCATAGGAGTATCAAATGTGGCAAAATCTTGAACTTTGACAAGACCAACAAGATCTTGCGCGTATTTATGCTGATCGACAAAAATACTAGATTCAGAGTGAGAGGCATCAAGCTTTAGAAAATATATCAATGGACAAAGATATGGAAAGGTTAATGTACGGTTGTCTTCAAATAGTGAATTTTGTTTGGAGATATCATCACTTGTAATTAAAATGTCATGACATAGACTCAAGAATGGTTATAGTGGTATGATGAGGAAACATAAATGGATTATAAGCACTCTGTTTAAAGCCTGCTGCAAGAAGTGTGCTTTTAAATTTGGCAAACCATGCACATGGGACCTGTTTGAGACTATATAGTGAAATTTTTAATCGACATACTTGTTTGGAGCTAGCCAACAAATATCCTAGAGGTTGAGTCATTAAAATAATTTCATCTATGTCACCATAAAAAATAATCATTCTTAACATCCATTTGGGATAAACTACAGTTATGAGAACCAACGATAGCGCCAAGAATGGACGCACGATAGTTATTTTGGCAACTGGAGCAAATGTCTCTTCATAGTCCATATTCTTGAAGATTCCAAGAGACAATAAACGAGTTTTGCACCTGTCCAAAGAACCATTAGGTTTAAACACTATACGCCCACTTACCCTCAATAGGTTTAACATTGGTCAGACATGGCATAAGATCCCAAGTATGATTTTCAATAAGAACTTTCAGTTCTTCATCCATAGCCTTCTGCCAACATAGGTGTCCTACTACTTGCTTAAAAGAATTAGGGGCATGGAAAATACTTAAAAAGAAAAGGAAAGAAGAGGGAGGATACCCATACTGATCTGGAGGGCGTGTCTGATGAGAGGAAAATGACAAACATGAACAGGACTTGGAGATTAAGAGGGTTCTTTAGGAGAAGTGCAACCAATGGTACACTATCATTTTTGATAAACAAACCTAGGTTTAAAACATTCAAGAATAGCCTTGAGTGATTCAAATGAAGGTAGAATAGAGTAGGATGTAGAAGAGGAGGAAGAGAAGGAGAATGATGTTGATAGTAAAACACATTCTTTTTAAACATAACATTACAAGAAACAAGCATTTTTCTTTTTGTCAAGATCATAACACAAGAAACACTTTTGACTTAAGGCATATCGTAGGAAAACACATTGTGCTGTTTAAGGAGAAAACTTGGTTTGTTCATGAGGAGGAAGATGAACATAACAAACACACCCAAATGTATGCAGTAAA
Source organism: Populus deltoides (assembly GCA_015852605.2). NCBI lineage: Eukaryota > Viridiplantae > Streptophyta > Magnoliopsida > Malpighiales > Salicaceae > Populus > Populus deltoides. The sequence continues at coordinate 8,018,574 of CM027587.2, forward strand.
ACAAGATTGTGTTGTTTGCATGCAGTTGCCATTGTTATCATTGCGTTTACAAACAATCTGTTACTATGCTTGTTTCTCTTCTATTCTGATTCCTTGTTTTTTTATCATAAGTTACTGGACTCCAGTTTAAGCGTTCAAGGTGTGTGTGCTTTAACCATCTTTGATTTTACTTTAGCTTATTCATTAATATTGCGGTCCTATACATTTTTACACTGTATATTCATATCTCATTGCTTTTGATCCTACAGTATCCATACAAACATTCTCATTGTCTCATTATTCTAGAGCCATGAAAGGGCATTAACTTGACTGGGTGGTGATTGCGCACGCATATATGCGAGGTTACTTGCATCATCTTTGAAGCTTTTTCAATTTCATAGGGAAGAGAGCTAAGGGTTGCTGCTTCTAAGCAGGCTCTTAGTAGCTGTTACTTGCTTATTTATTATAGTCACTACTATAGCTTAGGAGTTAGAAGTAGCTTAAGTGAAAGCAAGTGAGAAACTAAATCTACATGAGGAAAACCCATTGTAGTATAACAAGAAAACACTCTGTATCTGTAACCACCCGCCCACCCTCACTCTCTGTTTAATCCATTTTGTCGAATCTTCCTGTTGAGAAGTGATTTTTTTTTTCAAATTACCAGAAAATAGCGTGTGTGTGTGTGTGTGAAGAAAAGAAGATATCCATCCACCTTAAAGGTTGTGATCAAACGAGGTTGCGCATCGCTGAGTATACCAAGCTCGGAAGACCAAGTGTCTCCATTGCAGGATGAATAGTGACCGATGATCCCTCCAATAAGAGAGGTGATGACGGCCGATTCTTTTCCATCCAAGCACTTGTCCTCCCAGCCGGCCAATCTCCCAACAGCCAGAACCAAAACAGAAGCTATACCACTATTAGACAGCACTTGTATCCTAAAAATTACCCACAAAAAACAATTAATTGTATTTTTGGAAGGAAAAAAAAAACAAATAGATAAACAGATACCAGTTTCTTTGTCCACCCTCCTTGAACTCGGCGTCTAAGCGCCTCTTCTTCTCTTCTCCAACCTTGGTAAGCTTGGATGAAGTGAAAAAGAAGACAAGCAATATAGCTCCAAATCTGTAGCTAATAGCAAAGTGAAGGGTCATAACAATGAACCCAGCGACTGCTCCTGTTACGTCTAGAGATTTTCTTCTGTAAGCTTTAATCGCGATTACAAAAGAGATTAGCACCGCTACTGACGGTTGGATGACGACATTTTCCATTTCAGTTTGAGATAGGATGGCTTCCTCTTTTTCTTTTTCTTTATTGTGAGAGAGGGAGGATGGCTGGAGGGGTCAGTGTATCAGATGGATGTGATAGATGCCATAATTATCCGGGGTTGACCGGCAAAGGAGTTTGGTTAGTGATTAATCTGAAAAAATTAAAAAAACATTTAAAATTTCAATACTTTATATAAAAAATAAAAAAGTAATCTATATAAATATAAACTATACATATTATAAATAATAAATTTTAAAAAATTATTTCAGATTTTTTTATTATATATTAAAAAAAATTATATTATCTTTTAAGTTGAAGTATTTAAACCAAAAAGGTTTTTTATCCCACATTAAAAAATATAATTTTTTTAACATAAAGTATATATATTAAAGGGCTTTAAATTTTACATTGAAAAAATAAAATATTTTTCAAATATTTATATAGTAAACTTTAAAAAGAGTTAATAACCAATTAAAAAATATATATTAAAAAAAAGGGATATCTAGCTATGAAAAAAACACATTTTAAAAAAAATAAATCTCTATCGGGTTTTGCTAAGTCATCTGGGTCATGGGTCGACTTGGCAGATCGACCGAGTTTGACCATTTTTTTGCTCTTGTCGGTCTTTTCACCTTACCTGGATCGGTCCAGCCACCAGATTGACAGAGTCCCAAGTCGACCTACTAAACCGATTCGAGTTTAATAACTATGTGTGACACTATTATCGTGAGTACTGTATTTGGTATCCAACTAATTAATAACAATATATTTTTACATTTTAAAAATGTTTTTTCAAAAAATTTGAAAATTTTTATTTTTTTATTTTAAATTATTTGTTTTTGTATTTTCTGATTATTTTGATGTGTTAATATCAAGAATTATTTTTAAAAAATAAAACAATATTATTTTGATTCATTTACGAGCAAAAAACACTTAAAAAATAGCCGCTACCACACTCCCAAATATCACCATAATTAAATCGTGTTTTTAAAATAAAATTCAAAGAAAAAAAATGTGTTGACTTTGTAAACATATTTTATAATATGAGAAAATTATTAAAAATATAAATTTAATATATAAATTTAATAAAATAAATAAAAATTATATATATCAATAAATTTGAAAAGAATTGTTAATATTAAGTCGGGATCGTAGAGATATTTGGATGATTTGAAACAATGATTAAAGAGTATCTCTTTAATTAAAATTTTTTTATCTTATTATCGTAATTTTTTTTTATGCAAATGTATTAAGGATATCATAATAATAACACACTTGCATATTATTATATAAGATTTTTGGATATTGTTATTAAACTCGATTCATGCCAACTAGTAAACCTAGAGACCCCTAACCTGACTCAAGTTTCAAATTAAATCATATAAAAATTGACTAAATCTGATCAGGTCGATTTAAGGAGTTCAAACACAACCTAATTAAAACTAAGTTTGATTTTTAAAAAAATCAAGAAGATATTATTTTAACCTCTTTTTTAAAAAAATATTAAGATAATAATGTTTTGAATTGACCTAAATCAACCGCCAAACCAATGTCCTACATCATAAACCCAATTAAGTTTTTCTAAATCTATTTTTAATTTAATTATACAATAATAAAAATAAAGATTCAAAGGGAATCCACCAAATAAATTTTTTTAAAAAAATATATCATGCATTGTTGTAAAAAAAGAGAGGTTGTTGATATTATAACAAATAATATTATAATCTCATTCAAAATAAAGTAAAAGTTGAATGGTATATATCAAAATATATCCTAAATACATTTCAAATTAATTAATTTTAATGAATTAAAATTAAAATTGAAAAAAAAATATAAAGGCAAAAAAAAAGACAAGACACCTTGGGCGAGCTAGTGCACCTGATCCATTAAAAAGAATGCAAGACATCCTGGCGCGACTACCCTTTTTTTTCCCTTAAGAAACAAAAAACAAATAATATATCCGTTAACTTTTTTCAACCATCCAAGGTGATTGAAAAGTCGGGCCCTAAAATCCCTGGACCTAAAAAATCTTGTATTTCAACCCTTTTTTAACATGAAGAAATATCTCAATAAGCCTATAACTTAACCTCAAGTTATTAAAAGAACTAAAAATTATATTGAATTAAAAAATAATTATCAAGCCTTGATATATTTTTCCCTGAAAAATAAATGTATCAAAAATACCTAAATAGAACTTTTCTAGTTAAATAAATTCAATTGAAATCAAGATTGGCTTTTCCATTAATTCTCTCTCCTCATAAAATTCAGGGAGTGAAACGCAAAACACATAAAATGTAGGACTAAAACATCAAAACCTTAATAAATATGGATAAAAATTGAAAAATGACAACTTTAGGGACCAAAATTTTAAAAAATATCTCATGAACCATTAAAAAAAGAAAAAAATATATTGCATTTTTGTTTCAATATCAAATTTAGACATTACGTCCAATTTAACTTTAGCAATAAAATTAAATTCTATATTGTTGAAGTGAGCACTAGTTTGAGGTTGAAGATTTTTTCAACACAACAAAAAACCTATATCAGGCTAATCGAAACAAATTAGAAATTTTGAATCCCAATCAATACAATGTTTAAATATAAAATTAAAAAAAAAGTTTAGTGATTGAAATAAAAAATGCTTCAAGAACAACAAAAAATAAAAAAACATTATTCAAATCCACAATATTTTCTCTCTACAATGTTTTGCTAGTTAATTTAATTATTATTTTTATATATAATAGTATTGTAATGTAATGTAAATATTACTCTCTGCTAATATTATAATATTATATATTATTATAGATTTGGGTTTCTGTCAACGGCAATTATAATGTAATGTAAATATTACGCACTGATTCTATTATAATATTATAATATTATTATGGTTTGATAGTTTTTGAATTTGATTAAATCTTCAAATTCTTATTTTTTGGGCTAAATGATAGGGTTTGATAAACCTAACAAATTTAACCATGCAGAAAATAATTAGTGTATTTTTTTCATTACGAACTTCTTGGGTATGAACGAACATGTCAAGTCTCGTTCTTCTCCGAATGGCTACAAGCAGTGGTGGAAAGAGGGGCTGGCAGATATCCGGTTCCTGCAAGGAAATGTTTTATTTTTATAAATATTTTTAATTTTAATAAAAATAACTAAATTTTTTTCTTGACTTCTTATTTTTTTGTTCTTGCTCTGCCCCTGGCTACAAGAATCACATACTATTGCACATTTTATAATCCTAAAACTTTGATTTTTTTTGTGGCATCCTAGAAAGAACAAAGGAAGAAAAAAAGGATGGGAATGTTTTTTTTTTTTTTTGTTCTTCACGGGCCAAACTTTTTTTCTGCAAAAAATGATATTGAGATGTTGCAAGCTTGATTTTTTTAAAATAAAAATATGTAAATTGAATCATACACTTACTAGATCAAATAAATTGGTTTTATTTTATTTAGATGAAAAAAAAACAACAATAGATAAATTCAATTTAAAAAAAATGATTAAGATAACTTGGAGAAGATATATTTAAAAATAATAAATAAATGATATATCTCAATTCACAACCTATTAAATATGAAAGAATGAAATGAGATAAAAATAAACATAAAAAAATTGATCTCGGTTAACCTGAATTTACATGACAAACCTATAATTATGGTAATCAAAGTTGAGCCGGATAAAAAAAAAATAAACCGTCGCCTAAATCATGAGATTGGAATAAATAAATAAAAAAATAAAGAGAATTATAAAGTCCTTTAAAAAAAAAACTTGCATTAATTTTTCAAACCTATGACTTGGGTTATTAAATCCGAAACACCCTTTTTAGAAAAATTACAAAGTTCAAATCCCAACCAATCAAATATTAAAAGATGAAATTGAAAAAAAAATTATTATACAAAAAGATTAAAAAAATAAAAATTAAAAAAATAAGGATTAAAATTGAAAAAAAATTGATATTTGATTTAAGGTTAAAATTAAAAAGAAAAATTCATATAGTAAAAGGACCTAAAAAAATAAAAAAAATAAGGATTAAAATTGACATAAAAAAATAAAAATCATGTTTTGATTAAATGAAAAAATTGAAAATAATAATAATTTACAAAATGGCTAAGAAAAAAAATTAGAAATTAAAACAATGAGAACCAAAATAAAAAATATAATACTATCAATTTGAATTAAAAGATGAAATTAAAAATAAATAAAACTTCTACAAAATGGTTAAGGCAAAACATTAAAAATCAAAAGAATAAAAATTAAACTTTAAATAACAACAACAAAAATTCAAGGAAGGAGAGAGAAAAAAAATATTTACCATTGCAAATCAAACCACCATCAACATGTATAACACTAATAAGAAGAGACATAACCACACTTCCAATGACATGGTGAAAGAGTATTTTTAAATACCAAAAAGTGCTGCAATGCACGCGCCCAAAATGCGCTAGCGCCTCCCACGAGGCTCTAGATGTTGTACACGCACTTGTCTTTTATAATTTTTTTATTTAGCTAAATAATAATTTGCTCTTGATATGAGATAATAATTAAAAAAAAATAACCTTTGGTAAAAGATAAAAAACACCTCATGACTTCAATTTGAATTTTTTAACTTCCAATAACATTTAGATGTTATTTAGATCGTTTAATAATGTTTTTGATTTTTTTTTATTTTTATATTTGAGAAAAGATGAAATTACCTTTCATCATACACATACATGATAATATTGAAAACAACATCTTAAAAGTATCAAATTGCCTCTTGAAGATATAATTGTAATTTTTGCTTTTAAGAACATTCAATTTCAATTTTGTTTTATTGTGCTTTTGAAATATAAAAAAAGATATAATTACCCCTAAATAATTTAAAAATAACTAATACATCCCGTGAAAAGAATTTAACACTTCCAATAACTAGTTATAAATTTTGACATTATTAAACTATTCCAATGAGTGCAATTACAATAATTTTCCCACCGGTTTTAGCTTGGTTAACATCTTATTAGATTAAGTTAGCTATTTGAATTTAGTCTTTTTTTATTAGGCTCATCAAATAACATGAATATCACTAGATATTATAAAAATATTTACTAATAAATAATTCATAATAATCTATTGGTTATTAAAAAAAAATACTACAAATAATTAAACAATACACATGCGAAGGGTATATGTGCATGTGTTTTATAGCTCCTGCAAGCATATAATATTTATCAAAATTCTTAAATCTATCCTTTCAAAATAGAACATGCGAAGGGTACACAATGGATCGTATGAACATGGAAATAAAACATAAAAATCTGTCTCGAAAACCAAAAGCCTATTTTTTTCAGGACGACCCCCCCCCCTTACAGACCCCAGTGAAAGGGGGGATTTAGCACAGCATGCAACAGAAAAGGATGTCGATCAATTTTGTGTGATACTAAATAAAGAAACACCAAAATATGGATATATGTAAAATGAAAGCAAACATGTACCAAATTATAGAAAGGATGCGAGATCACATTGTCTAGGGAAATCATCTTACTCACTCTGGTATATTCTTTTCAAGCTATCAACATTGGCCAGCTATGGCACAAGGTTAAAAACCCTGCGTAAGTTTTGCAAGCTCCAAGCTCCAAAATCGTAAACAAACATAATAAGTTTCCACTGAATTTAATTATATCTTCTCCTCCCTCCCCCCCCTCCCCTCCCTCCCCCCCCTCTTCCTCCACGTTCCATTTCATGAACCTTGTTGCCATCTCTTTCATAACTAAACATGCTCATTTTAATGTCATCCACCACCTTGTTATGAGGTCTCCTATGTACCTGTAACAACAATGAATTGAATGATTTGAGGACCAAGACAATAGCAGCAACAGTAATACTGAAAACAATTAAAAAATGAAAGGATGTCAACATGAAAATCTTCCACATCAAGTTGGTCTTGAAGCTTTGATGCAAGATCCTCATCACAACTAGTATCCGGAAAATCATTTTTTGTCAGACGCCTTGACCCTGCATTACTCTTTTCCCACTCCTCTAGAGTGAAAACTTGTGATTCTTCTTGTTTATTCTTCCCCCTATATTTCTGACCTCTTGAATGCCGATCACCTTGATTTGGGTGGTGATTCATTTTCAAAAGTAACTTTTGAGAAGCTGCTTGATTTTGAACAGGAACTGTTTCAATTACTGCCAAAAATATAGATGTTAAAAGTTAATACAACAGCAAGATAAAGAAACAAAGGAAATTCAAAAATGAGCAATTCAGAAGTGCTGTATCATATCTGATTCTATAAATCATGATGAATCTATCTCACCCTTCTTCTTCTTTTTTCAACTTACAATCATTCAATTTTAAATGATTATCTAGATAGTATCTCCTTCACTGCAGGCTTCAAAACATTATCCCTCATGTTTCACTAACACAAAAGTGAGGATTACAATACTTCTCTTTCTCACTAGAAAAATAAAAATTCACCCATCTAGGCCATTACAAAACAGCATGAATACAGTTGCAAATGCAATAAAACTCGCACCTTCCTTCTGTCTTGCAGAAGAGTCATTTGGCTTTTGTTGAAGACTTTCATTAAGGGAAACTGTTTTTTCCTTATCATCATCTACTTTCTGCTCTGAATCCATTGGCCTTAGTTCAGCATTTCCAGAAGTTTTTGCAACAGTAGGCACATTGCTCTTGGAGGTAGACCCATTATAATCTACCAATAATTCCAAATAGTTCATTAGTGATTGAAATTGCAATATACAATCTATAACAGATCACAACCCCCCCCCCCCCCTTTTTATTAACTCCCTTCATGTATTTTGCAAATAAAAACCATGCAATTTCATCTGAGTGGTGTCTATGCCTGCATGCTAAATGAAACAGATTCGGCCACCTCTCTTTCATTAATTATCAAGAGATAATCCCGCAGCGTCCAATGATACAAAAATAAAGGTTCTAGTTCTTTTCCCCCTTTCCATTACCATTCACATGTAGTGAAGGTCATTCTCTATCATTCCAAAACAAAATTGCATCATACAACATCTGGTGCACCATAACATTTATTGCACAATATAGGTAAACTTGCAAAGAAAAGGGAAATAAACAAGCACCTTCCTTTGATCTCCACTGAAACTTTCTAGGATTTTCTTTGTAACTTGTTCTGAGGGAAGCTACTCTCACTTTGTCATCAACACTATCTGCTTTTCTTTGAGCATCAAGAGGTAGAACTTTGGTGTTTCCAGCAGTTTCTGTGCTAATTTGCACGGTGCTGTTGGAGGTAGACTTAAAGTAATCTGGAATATTTGCCTTCTCTTCATAAGAAACTGAAAAGCAACAAAAATTATCAAATATAGAATCACACAGGTCAGTACAAAGTGCCTGTCCTACTCACATAAGATCTGTAGATTGACCATCTAGATACAGTACTAACCCTTAGTATCTAAGCAGAAGATCTACTTTCAAGACTAAAACCCATGCACTTGCACTTGACACCGAGCCTGCTTAACATGCACATCACGATTACAATAATGAACAGGCAAGTTCATTTTGAAAACACACATGTTATCCTATTTCTTCGACTTTGAGAGCCTAGAATTCTCATTTTCTTTTCTTCTCAAAATTCTAGATTGACATATTTTTAACTCTAAAATGTTTCATATAGTTCTGTTCCCTTCTGCATCTTCTAAATCTACGATCAACTCATCTAGAAATTGTTTAAATTGCCATATATCCAAAATCTTTGCAAGGCATTAAAAGCTATAGTTTCTATCAAAATACTAAAAGGGTAGATTTAAACTGCTGTGAAAGTAATAAGAGATTATACAGCTTGACCATTAGGTTCACGGAGGTTCATTTCCCCACTGCCAAAACCAATGCAGGGATGTCACATAACCAGAGCAGAAGAATGTCATCAAACTCAGAACTGCACAAAATGTTTTGCAGTTTTCAGATTTGCAATGGTGAACTCTAGGAAGTTGTTTAATGTAGTAAACAAGATTACACCAATTAGATTTCAGGTTCAAATTCTAAATGCCTCAGTGAGGTAGAACTTGTGAACTTTCATGGTTCAATGTGGTTATAGATTTGGGTTTCTGTTTAAGAAAATTTATTGCATTCAACAAAGGAATGGAAAATAAGTTGAAATTGAGTTGTGCAAGGAAATGCAATCCTCTCTGCCCCCCTGCCATAATTTTAGGAACAAAACATAAGGGGCCTTAGAACATCCACACAAGATAGCTGACTTACAAAGTTTGAAATCTTAAAATAAAGTGTTAGCAAAACCTAGGCAGGCATCAACTAGGATAATTAAGTGAATGCTAATTACAAGAGTCTGGTAAAACAATCAAACATTGCCCGCCTTGAGGCAAGAATAAACAAAATGATGAGAGATTCTTGATCTTTATTGAAATAATTTTGAGAAAATAGATGAGGGCGCTGTTAGATTAGCTTCTTTGCGTGTGGGAAAAGCTATAATCCTAGTACATGCTAAAAGCTCCAAATTTTTCCAACAACAAAAAAAAGAGAGTTAATGTCCAACTATGTATTTCATTTCACACCCTAAATGCTATCCAATGTCCCAACCCTGTAGTTTTTAGCCCTTGACAGCACCAGAACAAAATCATAATGCAGGAAAACATTATGCTATACCGCACTAAAAATACTAAGAGGATCTTATTACAGTCAAAAGCAAGCTGCATATAACATCTAGAAGACAAACCCGATCGTATGGCTTGCTGAGAAGACCTACGAGAGGGTGCTCCAATTTGCAACTTCTCGAAAGGAGGAGGGCCGCCATTATCAGTTTCCTGTGATAACCTTAATGATGAACGTGAAATACCAGAATATTTTTGGTTCATTTGCCATTCTTCATGAAGTGATTGGACAATGCCTCCTATTACAGTTATAACTTTAGGATTCAAACATACAATACAGTTATGTAATGGAGCTTTGTTATCCAACCGAACCTGCCAAAAGCATTGATTAAATTAAAAATTAGAAATGGTAAAAAAATTAAAATAAAAGTGGTAGATTACCTTAGAACCAGGAGCTATATCATTTGGGATTGAAGGAATATGAGAATATTCGATTGCATTTATCTCGTTGTGCCCATCAGTGAGACCGAGTTTTAACAGTCGCCGTTTGCTTGAATTCGGAAACCCTTCTATGCCACTAACAGAAATATCTCTCACTGCAGATATCTGTTTTTTTATTTTATTTTATTTGTATATATATTTAACATAAGAGAGAGGAGAAGCAAATTAAGAAAATAATTTGAAATTCGATAAAAATAAAGCGAGGAAATAAATAAATAACCTGGAGGATTTTGGGGCCTTGAAGATAGGAGGTTTTATTGAGGAGGTTTGGGTCGGGTAAGGACTTGGCTCCGATGGATCTAAGATCCATGTTGAGGAGCTCGGACTCGACGGCGTTTGCGACGGTGCAAGGGTCGCCGTCATCAGATAAAGCAGAGTGAATTATGATTAAGGCGTTTAATTGATCTATTCCGCCAAGAGACCAGCCCCTGGTCCTCAGGATTTCTAGCACTGCCTCTGCCGCTTTGCTCGAGCTCTCTTCCAGTTCATCCATTGCTACCGCCTTTGCCTCTGTGCATTCAACTATTGAAATATTCTGGCTTGGTTTTGTTGCAATCCTTGCTGCCCAGGTGTTTTGCTTTCTTTCTTTCTTCTTTAGTTCATGATTTCGGAATATTATACATCGGGCCTTGGGCCAACCAGATATCATATTTGGGCAAAGATTCATGGGCTTTGGGCCTTTTGCAAATGCTAGTTCGGTAGGACATAGCTTAATATCCAAATTGAACCAAAAGAACTATCTTATGGCTATGCAACATAGTGATGTGGGTTAATTTGATGGTGTAATAAAAGGAAATGGAAGAAAAGCTTGTTAGTATTGGATAAAATAAATCAAATAGTTAAAAAGGTACGGAATAATTTAATTGATATGGCATATTTTTATATTGATGAAATGGATAAAAGGATAATAATGCATAGTATAAATGGCTAAATTGGTTAAATTAGCAAATGTGGTCAGTGAGAAAAAGCATCAAGCATCTAAATAAGATTGCGTGGAGGGTTTAATTAGTGAAGGATGAAGGTATAATTAAGGACAATTTTTTAAAATCTCTCTCTCTCTCTCTCTCTCTCTCTCTCTCTCTCACACACACACACACACACACACACACCAAGTGAAAGGAAATGATGAGATTAAAGTGAAGTGAAAATGATAAAAATGATGGGATACAGATAATGATACCTTTTTTAAATCCACAGAGACATTAAGAGCATGGTAATCTTTGGTAGCAAGAGCTTCTGAAGTAGGTAGGTGCCTCTCATCTTAATTTTAATTTTATATATATTATTATATTTATAACAAAAAAAAAAAGAACAATATCATAATGGGATGTTTGGAAGTAAACTATGGATACTAATATATTGATGTTCGATGAGAATAATAGGAATGTCAATGGATTGAATAAATTTTGTTAGTATTGTTTTTGAATAAATCTATTTCGAGGTGTGTGTCTATATACAAGAAGAGAGTGAAAAGTAACATGGGAAATCAATTTCCAAATTGAAAATGAATTATCATTGTTGAATGAATTATGCTAAAAAGTCTTCTTGATGTGTGTGTTATCTTTATACTTAAAAAATAATAAATTGTATCTAAATAGGTTATATATATTATCGATATACATGTTGCAGGTCTATCACATATGGCTAGACAAAGTTGATCTAGTCACAGTTTATTATAGTTGTTGTCATGGTATTGCGTGACAATGAGAATGACGAGTCTATTTTCTGAATGTGTTAAAAATGAGTTTTTGGTTTAATCATAAAATTATAATTATGAAATTTAGGAGTCTTCATCTAGTATTATGGTTACTAGGAAACCTATGATTTACGAGAGTCTAGGTAAGAGACTGGTTATGTAAAGGGAAGACGCATCACCCCCCGTGCACCTTACCTAAAATAGACTACATTGTTGTTTGATTGTTTTTTTAGGTCATGTTTCTATCCGTTGGTCTTTTTCTAAGGTCCAAGATAAATCTCTCTTTGTGAGGAAGTCTCTACCTTATTGGGTTAAAACTTAACTGTTCTAATGCCTGAATTTTAGTATCACATTTATTTCATAAATATAACTATTTCCTAACATTCCGAACATAATAATTGTTATGGGTTTTTTATATTTTGGTCAAACCCTAATGGATAATCATAAACTGGTTATGATATCCATTTTGCATTTTAAAAATATGAGAAAGATGTAATTTTTTTTATGAAAATATTATTGGAAAACTTTCAGGATTTGACTGTATGCACAAAGACAATATATTTTTTATGTTTTTGGAAAGATGAAATTTATTTATTTATTTTTGAAATTTTTTGAATTCTTTTTAAAGAAACATTTTGGAAAAAACTAGGTATTATTAACACTGGGTTTGTATCATACAATATAAGTCTATAGCCTGATATTATGCAAAATAGTTGGAAAAACATGCGAGGGGCCTACAAATATTTTTAAAATTCCCCTTGGAAAATTTGATTTTTTTTTAATATTATTATATTATTATTAAATATATTAAGTTGGGCCAGACCCAGCTGGGACAGGTTGAGTTGTTAGGCAGCCCAACAGACCTGATCTCCCTCTTTTTTTAGTGGGTTGGACCCGGCTAGGTTGGATCGACTTACGACCCATCATCTTTTCTTTTTATTTTTTGGTTCGGGCTAGACCCGACCCAACCATATGGGCGGGGTTGGAATGGGTCTAACCCATAACCCACATGGTTACTGGCCTGACCCAGCAACCATATGAATTATTTGGTCAATGCATGCAATAGCCACCCGAGGGGGGCAAGAGAAAAGGAAGATGAAGGCTTGCCTGACTAGAGGAGAAAAGAGGCTAACGACATTCCTGGCGGTGCAAGAAAGTCCGGCATATGGCTGGTGGCGACAATGATAATGAAGACTTGATAGTGGAAGAGAAGAAATAGGTGGCTAAGAGAAGAGAAAAAAACTGGGAAAAGAGCTGATTTCCCCCCAACTTTAGCCTTATATTTCTTTTTGTGCAAAGCTTGGAATCCACCCCTGTTTATAACAGATAGAAGATGAACATTTTATCTTTACTGGGTTTCAAATCTTGGCCTTTGATTTAACCTACAATGATCCCAACTGCTGGTTCAAAGTTTTTAAATGGCCTGAAAAGTTAGCAACTAAAAGCTGCATGTGTTTGCCACCTTGGAGTGGCGCCGAGGCAGCTATGGTGTCAATCAACCACAAAAAAACCATACCGAGGTATGGTCAAGTGTCAGACCATCATAGTGGTGTATGATTTGTCTGATTTGGTTCAAAGATGAAGCATTAAATGCTTTGAAAAAATAGCCACCCGAAAGCGACTTTCGAATGGAAAAAATGATCAAAAAAATAAATAACTTTTTTTTTACTGTTTAGAAAAAAAGGCGTCATTTTGATAAAAATGTGTCGTTTCATAAAAATAAAATGACATCGTTTTGACTTTTAAGGTTTTAATTTAGCGATTTAATAAAATTTTAATCTAGTCCTTCGACTTTTGATTTCTTTTAATTGCATCCCTAATTGGCCTTGAACTTTTAATTTTATGCAATTTTGCCCCTGAAAAACTTCAACATCAACCCCAAATTTCAGCGTTTTTTCATTGTGGCCCTTGATTTTGAATTTATGCAAATTAACAATTAAACTTTTAATTTTCTTCAATTTCACCCCTGTTTTCAATCAATTGAGCCCCCATAGTCCGAAGCCTTTTGCAAAATGATCTTTGGATATGAATTTCTTCAATTTAGCCCTTAATTAACCTAAAACTTTTGATTTTTCTTGCAATTTTACTCTTAATTTGAATCAATTGACTTGGTAAGAATTAAATTTGATCTCCTAAAATTCTATCATTTTCCTCATCGCCGGTATTCTTACTATTTTTTTATTATTATTTTTATTTTTTATTTTTATTTTAAAAAGAAAAAAAATATAAATTTAAGGGAATAACCCAGAAATGGGTTATGATAGTTGTCTCTTCATTACAATACTTACAATAGAAAGTCTTGTAAGAGACTTTAGATAGTAAGCTTTGTAAAGAAAAAAAGAAATGAGAGATAATAGAATCACCGGATCAAGAAATGGTTAATCATTCTAAAAGTGTTAGAAGTGAGGGTTCAAAAGCGCATGTGTAATGTATGACCCTTTGTTTTTATGCTTAGGTTGGTTACCTCTTGTTCTAACCTGTTTTATTGAAGAAGAAAAAAGGAATCAAATCACTTCTTATCCCTCGATAAACTAACATCATTGAAACTCATCACCAATCTTTATTCTCATATTTTCTTGTTCTAACCTGTTTTATTGAAGAAGAAAAAAGGAATCAAATCACTTCTTATCCCTCGATAAACTAACATCATTGAAACTCATCACCAATCTTTATTCTCATATTTTCATGATAATGCCAAAGCAAAAGTATAAGCATATGATAACCTCAAGTAAATTCCATTAATCTAATGATATTTTTTTTAAACGAAGCCCATGAATCCAATGACATTTTTCTTTCAAGCAATTCAAGTAAAGCCTATTAATCTAATGAAATTTTTATTTCAAGAAAAGTCTATAAATTCAATGACTCTTTTCTTTTAATCAAGGCTCATTAGCCTGATGATATTTTTCTTTTACACTAAACTTATTAATCTTTTTTTTTTAACAAACTTACTAGACAAAGTTAAAGTAAAATGAATTTTTCAATGTCTTTCTAGCACAAGTATAGTAAAGAGAGAATATCTATCATAACTTATTTTGACCCCTACTTTTAACACAAGGAGTAGGGTTCAATCCTCACTTTCAAAATATATGTGTTAGACATGAGAGGATCATGTATGATAAACTGGACTTCTAACTTTTTTTTGTTATGTTCAAATCAAGCCCAAATGTCATCACGTACTCTCAATGACCCTATGTAAAATCATGTCAATCCAGCCTAAATTCACTCATAACAATATGAAGAAATGAACCCCGAAACCAAAACGTTCATAAAGAAATTTACTCACAAAGGTTAAAAGAAAATATTTTTTTAATAAAATTAAATGCTCTAACCTCAAAGATGACTCCACTAGTAAGATAACGATTTACTAGATAGTTGAGAAAGTTGATCAAAAGGGTATTGCCTAAGACACTCTTGAACCTACAAATCCAAATTCACACATACAATGAAAAATAATATTTTAAAAATAAATTCATGTATTAACCATTTCCAATATATTTAAATTTTTTAAGGACATGACCGATATAAGGATCTTACCATCTGTGGGTTAATTCTTAGATAAAGAATACAATCAATACTTATTACATAAACACCTAAAACAATCACACAAAGGAAAGCAACAACAAAACTCCTTTTTTTAATTTTTTAATATGAAAATAATCCTATCATTTATTTAATAAAATAAAAAAATTTGAATATCTTTATTACGACATAAATTTCACAACGAGCAAACTATTAGAGTATATGGTTGTAGCCAATCAATTGGTTACATGCAACACTGATTTTGTTTGTATAAAATATATTTATTATTAATAAAGATATTATTTATCTTTAATATGCATTAATATTTAATTAATGAGTCTAAAGTAAAGATAAAGTTCTTGAGACAAAAACGCTTTGTGAAGAAAATTATATGGTGGTTTTAATTCTTAGGATTTCTATTGTTCAAAAGTATTGTTCCTAAATGTTCCTCATTAATGCTTTATTAAGACAATATATTAATTTAAGTTGTTGAGACCAATACATATCGTGGTTATTTTTTTTATGAAAGGAAACAGTTGTTCTTATAAGTTGAGGTATAAGGGACATTTAGAACTAATATGAAGGTGTTTGTCAAATGATGTGTACATTAAAATATTTCACATGAGGATTTCATATGAAGAGATCATGTAAATCCCGAGAAAAACCAAGGCTGGATTAAATTAAAGAAAATAAATTAAACTAAAAAGAAGTGGGGGTAAGAACCAATACACTTAAAGAAAATGGGGCCTAAATGCAAATAAGAATAATTATAGAGCATAAATACTCCTATTCTCACCAAAAACAAAGTCTGCAGCCTACGTAAAGAAAGAAAAGAGGGAGTTTTTATATCTATTTTTAGAAATTAAGAGAGAAACACCAAGATTTCAAGAACCCATCCCAGATTGAGGGTTATAGGTAAAATAAACCCTAGTGGGAAAGGGATTAACAAGAAAAAATTGAATAAGAAGAGAAGAGGGGAGGGTCGGCTGTCATTAGAAAGAAAAGGAGGGTTCGAAGCCTTGATTCGCATCGGTAAGATATTCTAAACCTGGTCTTATGAGTCATTTCAAGTCGATTATGAATTGATGCCTGGATGTTAATTTATATATTGAGTTCTTAGACTTGAATTGAGGAAAAAGTAAGAGTTGTTAAAGTAAAGAACTTCATGTGTTGTGTGTAAATGGAAAGGTTGATGAATCTAGACAATTTCGTCTCTTGACCTTCAAAGAGATTTTGGGGAGGAGAATGAAGGAATTATGATCAAGTTCCTTCATAGAAATTGTAGTTTTGGATGTTTATTAATGAGTGATTTTGACTACCTTAGAGGAAGAACTGGGTTCTTCCCAAAACATAGAACTTGTAGCCTCATGTCTTACCTTTCCAACAACACAAATTTCACTTGAATCGGAGTTCTATAACTCCAGATATAGTTAACAATCTGAGAAAAGGTCAGACAGTAACAGTTCAAAAATGGACAAGAATGATTTGGACAAGAATGTTTAAGCGTTTGTTAATGAGCAATTTTGACTACCTTAGAGGCAGAACTAGGTTCTTCCCAAAACATTGAACTTGTAGCCTCATGTCTTACCTTTCCAACGCCATAAATTTCACTTGAATCGGAGTTCTATAACTCCAGATATAGTTAAAAATCTAAGGAGAGGTCAGACAAGATGACAGTTCAAAAATGGACAGTAACAGTTGGACAGTAACAGTTCAAGCATTTGTTAATGAGCGATTTTGACTACCTTAGAGGCAGAACTAGGTTCTTCCCAAAACATTGAACTTTTAGCCTCATGTCTTACCTTTCCAACGCCACAAATTTCACTTGAATCGGAGTTCTATAACTCCAGATATAGTTAAAAATCCAAGGAGAGGTCGACAAGAATGATTCAAAAACGAGGCGAATGAATTTGGACAGTGAAAGTCCAAATATAAAGAAAGGAATGATAACTAGGATTGGACAAAGAACGACAGTAATCATGAGTGAGATGAGAAAAACATAAAGTACTAAGAAATGACTGAAAGAAAGACTTATTGGTTGTTGATATGGTTATTATAAAACATATCCTTGAGTAGAAAATTTATGAGATAAACCTGTGATTTGCAGGAGGGACCACAGACGTGGTGCAACAGCAGCAGCAGGGGAGCACGAGTAGAGCTTTTATTGCAGGTAGGCGTTTCACACCTATGCTTCCTAGCTAAATTCCATGATTTAATATATTTTGATGTGAAATGTGAAATTACTGAAAGTATGTGTATTCAAGATGAAAAGTTATTATGTGAATTGCCAAGTGATGAAATTATCACTGAAAAAGGAAAATATTAGAAGTGTGATTTGAGGCCT
Source organism: Populus deltoides (assembly GCA_015852605.2). Lineage (NCBI taxonomy): Eukaryota > Viridiplantae > Streptophyta > Magnoliopsida > Malpighiales > Salicaceae > Populus > Populus deltoides. The sequence continues at coordinate 8,036,450 of CM027587.2, forward strand.
AAACTAGCATACATTGAGTGTATGTTAGGATCCCGGGTAAGGGGATCACCATGTATTGTCTAGCATACATTGAGTGTATGTTAGGATCCCGGGTAAGGGGATCACCATGTATTGTCTAGCATACATTTAGTGTATGTTAGGATCCCGGGTAATGGGATCGTCACGAATGGACTAACATACATTTAGTGTATGTTAGGATCCCGGGTAAGGGGATCTCCACGTATTGGCTAACATACATTCAGTGTATGTTAGGATCTCGGGTAAGGGGATCACCATGGAATGGCCAGCATATATTTAGTGTATGTTAGGATTCCGGGTAAAGGGATCGCCTTATATCGACTCCTATGGGGTAGTGATGACAATACAGTGAAATTGGTATCGGTAATGTGATAAGCAAAAGTAATCACGTTGATCTTATAAAGTCTGGAATGAAGGTTGATAGTGGCAGAGGGAACGGTTATTAATAGTTTGAATAAGGAAGAGATTTTTTTAAAAAAAAAAAAACTAGAAAGGAGAAGTAAATGAAATATGAATACATGTTACCCTGTTAAAATTATTAGATATTCATATTGTTATATTTATGGAAATATTTCACCTTGCAATAACATGTATTTTGTTTCAGGATCATCGCATGCACGACAGGAGTAGAATCCTAGCTTATGTTTCTTTTTAAAGTCTAGGTCCTAGAGAATATACCCTTGTATTTTGTAAACATGAAAATGGTTGTATAGCTTAATTTGTATAATAAATGTTTAAACTTGATTGGATGAATTTAACGTTGTAGTTTATATAACCATATTTCATGTCTATGTATTTATATTTATTTAAATTATCCATCCATAATGATATTTTTGTTATATAATGCATATCATAAATATTATGGTTAATAGATGTGAGTATAATTGTGGAATTGAAACCCAGGATAATTGGGTCGGGAATTAAGTTATGAGATGCGAACTGTTAGAAAAAAAAATTAACTACTCTGTTTTTTTTCTATTGACATGAGATTGTGGTTTTATCCCAGAAATGGGGGATGTTACAGATCACATGTGTCTATGAAAAGAATTATGTAATAATTATGTAAGTGATTCTTAAACTTGAGATCGCTTAGTTACTTTATACAATGAATGCTATGTTTTGATTCTGATTACATATTGTCTTAATCAAGGGTAACAAATAGTTAGATATTAGATATAAAATAAACAATATAAAAGTATTTGAGTGATCAAGAGATGATTCATCATCCTAGATGAACCGGATAAAATGTTATATATATATATATATATTATCAAATAATATTGATTGTGAAATTCTTGTGTAGGATGGAATGAAATTTGAAAAGAGTTTTAAATTTTATTTAAATGATCAATGAATATGGTGTTAAAAAAATATATGATTTCACATATTAGACATTCTCAATGCTTAAATGTCTAAATCAAAACATTCTTGTTAAAGGAATAATAATTACACTAAGAAACTGATAACTAAAAAGTTAAGTCAAATCATATATGACTTTTCTAATATTTGAAGGATTGTGGCACATTGTTAGATGATAAGTACTTAAAAGTGCATTTTTATTAAGGTTTTATATTATCATATTGTACTTGAAGTATCATTAAATTTTCTAACTTAAACATGTTTTATAATAACAAATATGATAATATAAGATATCTTTATTTATGGTAAATGCTCATTTTAAATATAGGTTTGTAAAATAGATATATCTTACAATTTTAGAGGATTGATTGATGTGTTTAATTATTGAAATTGGAGAAACAAAAGGAGGGCTAAGTTTAAAGAAGAAATTCTAGTTGGGTTGGTTCAATTCAAACTAGAACATCATTTGATTTTTGAGTCACAACTAGAGTCAGTAAACTTTAGGTTTAGGTGTGTTTTCTCTAGATAGAAATATACAAGATATTCTTAAAACATTCATGAAGATTTCAAGACTCAATACTGCCATTTTGAAGTTCAAATCTTAGCAACAAAAGAGAAGTCTGAATATGTCTTGCAACCCAAACACTGTTCGGTGTTCAACTCATATCTTGAGTTCTAGAAGTCCAAGTGAGTCCATTTATTTTTTGTTGGAACACTGAGCCAAATATCCACAACTTTCATGAAGACCGTCTATTCAAATGCTGATGTTATCATGACATTTTGTCCAACCACCAAAGTAATAGTTAGCAACCATATTAATAGTTAGCCACCAAAGCAATAGTTAGCCATCAAAGCAATAGTTTTACATTTTGGCCTATAAAAAGAGGCATTTATCATAGATTTAGACATCTTGGTTTTCAAATCAAGATCATGCTCTTGCTTTCTTTCTTTATATTTTTGTAATGTTCAAATTTTATTTCATGTTATATTCTTATTAGTCTCTTATTTATACTTATCATTTCCTTTACTATACTTAATTAATTTATATCATAGTTATGCTCTTATTTTATTTATTTATGTTTTTCTTCTTCATTATGTATAGCTAAATTTATTTTTGTCAAGGTGAAAATGTTACATTAATGGTATAAATAAGTATAGTACAAACTCAACATTGACTTTAATGTTTATATTAAAAAAAACTTTGTTATTAACATGTTTAATAATTATTATCTTACTTAATCTTAATACCTTACCTGTTAAGTAGTGGGTCTAGATTCATGGTATACAATCATTGGAATTACAAATACTTTATTCTTTTATAGCTTATTGTATGGATAATCGACACCTATGTTATAAAAGAATCTTGATTTGTTGTTGACATAAGTTAGCACTATAAATACTTGACAACATTCACAAGCATTGGCGTTACTTAAATAAGGTAATTAATATGATCATGTTAATAAATTAAAATGAGTCATTAATGATAAATCATTTGGTTGGAACTTTCTTTGTATGTGGTTTCCAGTTTAGTAATAAAAAGAGTTTAGACTATACTTATTTAAAATACCATTAGTGGATCCTCTAACCTTGTCAATTATTTTATCTTTGTTTAATCTTTATAGGAATACACATCTCAAAGTTCTCTTTAACTTTATTTCTTTTATTATTTGTGGTTTTGTATAATTAACCTCTCTATGGATTGACCCCGCTCTTGTCGGATTATTTATTACTTTGACACTCCTACACTTGGGAAAAGACATTAATCATTTGATCGTGTCAGTAGACGATGCACTTGATATTAAAATATAAATCAATCAATTTATTGAATGGGTAATTAGTTAAATTATTTAATTTATTTAATTTTATTTATTTAGGATTGTGATTTTATTTGGGCCAATATAATAGGAACCTCATGGGCCACACACATTAAAAATCTTTGGTAAGAAATTAAACTCGAATAATTAATCAAATGGAACTTAGTTGTAAATAAATTTTATAAATTAAGAATTAAAATGTAATTTATGCAATAGATTATAATTTTAGACAAAAAAAATTAAATAGAGACTTGATTGTATAAATTTCTAAAATTATCCTAAAATAATATATGCAATTTTTTTTAAAAGACAAAGTGTTTTTTTTTTTTTACATTAATGGGATTATCAAGATTTCCTTATAAACTAAATATTATTAGATAGAGATACACCTTTAAACATTAAAAAAAAAAGAAGAAGAAGCTAGCACTTAAGACATGATTGTCTATCTCTTCTAAAAGAGTTTTAATGATTTCTATATGGATTACTATTAAAGACTAGATAATTAGACGACTTATAATTTTTGACAACCTAACCTCAAAGAGTTGGTTAAACTTTAAAAGAAAGATATGATCTTTAGGGGGAAAACCCTAGATTGTCTAATGAGAACATTGGAATTCCTAAAAAATTTTAAAATTACTATTTCATTGTGTTTATGCATTTCAAGAAACTAAAAACATACATATGCATCCACATATAAAATTTGTACATTAAGGCTAAACAATTAATCCTCAAATAATCTTGTTTCAACTCATCCTTTAAACCTCATTTCATGGTATTAATTCCAGTCTTATCATATCCCAAAGGATAAATCTTTGATGACTTCACAACTATAGGGTTGCTACACTAGTATGGACCCCATACTTCAAATATATAAGTTTATGCATACAAAATAAAAAATAAAATGGGATTTAAGCCATATTAATGGTTATAAAATACCCTCGATGTTGTTGGAAATATACTAAAATAAAAGAGGCACATACATACCATAGAGTGACGTGTGGTCATGATTGGTGGCACATGGATCCACATGTTAACGAGGATTTGAGAGTGTGACCCACTAGATTAGGTATGTCTTTTTCTCATCTTTATTCCTATTTTAACGGTGCAGTCTACTGTCACCTAACGAGCCAAATTAGTGTTTAGGTGTGTTTAGTGTTTAGTAGTGCGTGTGAGAGATTTATTTCTATTAGTATTATTTTTTTTGTCTTGTCCTTCATCTTCTACTTGAAACCTTAATTTATAGTTTGAAGAATCCTTTTAAAATAAAAGATAAAATTAATTAATTAATATAAAATATTTAAAGATCTCTTTTGTTCTTTTCTTTTCAAATGATAATTTTAAATCTTGAAAATCTTGTGGTCGAAGATCAAATTTTTTTCATTATTGAATTATATAGGATCTCTTTTTTTTCTCTCAATTTCAATGAGACTCATAATTAGTAATTCTCTAAATATCTTCATGAAAACTTTACATGTATTCAAAGTTAACTAAATCTTTCTAGTTTGTTTGAATCTCTATTTCATAAAAGAAGATCCTTTTATATTTTGAATCTTTGAATATTTCTTTTTTTATTTTATTGTTCATTATATTATTTGATCTCATATTATCTTGGTCCCCTTTCTTCTTTGTTTATCACTTCACTCACTATTTTTTTTTTCTTTATTTTAACTTTTCACACAAAATAAAATAAGCAAAAGTGATAAAAAAATTTATGAAATGAACATAAATTAATTGAATTTCATCAAAAATATTTTTTAAAAATATTTATAGTTTTTTAAAATACTTAGAAAATGGGGGTCAAATGGTTCATGACAACTAACATGATAAAGAATTTTATGAAGGGTGATAAAAGTGTCAAATGACTCTATCTATAGAACTTTGACATATATATAATAGGTTCCTATTACTAGGTAATAAGCTTTGTATTTTTCTTTATCATTTTGAGAGGTGTTTTGGAATTTACATGCCAAATGGTTTCACTAGACATTTAAGGCAAGAGAAAAAATTGAAGGAGCTAGTAAGAGGTCTTATTGGCCATAATTGAAAAGTGATATTGATAAAGTTCTAAAAATTGTTATATTTGCCAAATTTTCAAAGGATAATCAATAGAACACGAGTTTATATATGCAAAAGCATTAAATTGGAAGATGTATCCATGGATTTATACTTGGCTTTCCTTGCATTCAAAGAGAAATGAATTATGTCTTTGTTTTTTTATGACATGTATTCCAATATGGTTTTATTTTATTCCATGCAAAAAAGATTATTAATGTATCTAGTATGATGAGATTAGTTTTCAAATAGGTTATTTGTCTTTATTGTACCTAAATCTGTTACTTTTAGCAAGGATACTAAGTTCTTTGTTTATTTTTTAAGGACTTTGTGAAGGATGTATGATTTTCATTGAGTTTTAATAATACAACACAGTCTCAACAAATTAAAAAAGCTTAGTCACTTTACAAAATCCCTTGAAAATATAATTAGAAACAAATTTAGAGATAAACCAAAATAATGCGATTTGACACTTCTTAAAAATGAGTTTGTATATAGTAATGTAATGCAAACTAAAATAACAAGAAAAACTTCATTTAAAGCATGCTCATGCTATAAGCTAACCTATTAAAACATCTCTTCTCACACTAAACAAGTGTGATCCATCACCACTAGAGGCTATTATCCTGGATAATTACTCTTATTATAGTTTGCATAGTCTATTCCTATATTTTCCCACCTCACCATGCAAGTGGACGTGGCTTGTGGGTATATAAACTCCTATAAATCATTGGGTAAGAGGGAGAGAGAACTCACTCACAAACATATAAAGAGCTCGTAATCTTCTTTTAAATCTCTTAATATTTGTTACACCTTTGCAAACACATACAACTTTATCATTAAAAGATCCCGTATACTACATAAAGAACTTGTTTTTTAGGTGTGTGATATCTAATATTAACAAGTTCTAGAGTTCATCTTCAACCTTTCAACTAAATTATTAGCCTTAGAAATACCTAAATCCAACAAGGTTTTTTATGAGCCTCATCAAGGATGATCGAGAAGTTAAAGGAGAAAAGTCTAGGCTATAAAGGCTAATAGAAATTTCGTATACTCATGACATAAAAGAGAGAGAAAAAGCATACTACATACTTGAACATAAAGATATGGATCACATTCTAGAAAAAATATTGATGACCTATTTAAAAGAGACTAATGGTGTTGGGGTATATAACACCCTAAAGGCTACAGATGTAACTGCAGTTGCCTTATCCATGTAAGGTATGCTTGAAGAGCATGCAAAGAGGAGGGTCCAGATAATGTTAAAGATATATAAGAAAAAAAAATGATAGATACAATGTAACTACTACACTTTACCAATTATAACGAGGAAGTTTTTTTAATGTTTACAAAATGAATAATAAAATAAGTAGCTCAAAGAGGAGGGTCCATCCTCTCTCTCTCTCTCTCTCTCTCTCTCTCTCTCTCTCTCTCTGTGTCAAAAGCAGATGTTTCTCATAACTTGTCTCGAAAAATCACATGTTTCAACTAATTAAACAAAAAGGACCAACAACTTCGAGTCGGTTATTTAGAGCATGTTAGAGGATTGCGAAGAACTCTCACGTCGCACGGACCACATACTTGATGAGGACATAAATAAAATCTCGAAGCTGACGTTTTTCTGCCTGATGCAAACAGCGATAGGGACATGGCCAATTCATGGCGGAAAAAAAACACAGAAACAGAGTCTCAAAAGCCCGACGCTCACTCGATTCCATGTGTAGATTACTGATCTAAGCAGCTACTAAGAAACTTTGTTTTCGCAGCTTCTGCTGTGCAGAAAGTTGTTAGTGGGACCTTGTGATAATGCAGCAATTAATATGCCAGCTCAAGCCAACCAGTTCACGATCATGGCCAGTTTGCTAGCGAAGGGAGATTCTTGTGCAGATCGTGGTGGTTGACCAAAGCCAAGGAAAGAAACACACCAGCTCCATGGTCCTCCTCGTGATAAGTTGAAAGTTTGAACTCCGAGAACTCTTACTCAGATCGTGGTGGGTGGCCAAAACTGAGGAAAGAAACATATTAGTTTCACGGTCCTCGGGTAATAGCTAGTATATTTTCCTATGCTCTGTCGGGGATTCGATTATTTTTTTTTAAATATAAAAACATATTTATACCATTTAAATTTTTTTAATAATATTATTAAACCAGTAATTAATTTTGAAATTTTCTAATTCAATTCTTTGTTTAACTCAATTTTTTTTCTAATTCAAATTTTAGCTGGCTCTATTTAAATCAATCAATTTTATAAATTCAAATGCAATTTTAATAATTGATAAAAATATAACTTAATTTTTTAAAAAACTTTAAAAAATAAAATTATTCTTAATAAAATATTGAAATATTGAGACACTGACAAATATTGATTTAATGATTAGAGGTCCCTCCTTTCATAATAAAGCTGTTCTTTTTTTAAAATTTTAAATAAAAACTGTTATTGTGTTAGTTGCTATTAGTTCAAATTTCGGAAGAAAAAAATAAATTCACTAAAAAACAAAAAAAAATCAATAAATTTTGATATATTTTAATTGACATATAATCAGAATTTGTTGCTCAAATTTTTTTATTTATGTAGAATTTTTTTTAAAATTTTGATATACTTCTTAAAATAAATTCTTTTTATTTGAATTAAAAGTTAAAAAACGATAAAAAAATATTCTCGATGGTAAATAAATTAAAAAATTGGAAAAATTACTTTTACTTTCTTATTCTTTTTAAAAATTTCAAATCAATTTTTATTTTCTCTAAAATCAGAACTAATACAAATCTTACATGGGTCTCTCTCTCTTCCCCTTGGAAAGTAAAAAAATTATGGAAAATTAGTTTCAGGGATATTTACCGCCTAATAAACTAAAGCATACCGAATGAGATATATACAAGTTGCATACCCAATGGACTAATTAAGGGACTTCCCCTAGCAGAAGGCTTGAGCGATGCAAGGACGGACAGGGGCATTATGGTAGAGTCACTGTCTAAGCTTAGATACATTAGGGAGATTGGCGTGGTAAACTCAGAGTATATAATTCACAAAAAAAGGTCCAACTATTAATTTTTTTAGCCCTTGGTATCAAGACTCGAAGCTCTCCTAGTCCTTTTGATTTTGACCACTTATCCAAACTACCATTAACTTATGTCTTGCTAGCTCTGCTCTCTCTTTCTCTCATGCCCCTCTTTACTTGAATACATTCTTCTCCGATAATGGAACGTTGCTTCTACAAGTCTTCAACCAAGGTTCTTATTCCATAACAAATTCAACAAGGAGGAGAATGTCTTTAAAATGAAGATGATATGTAAGGTAGTCATGTGCCATAATTGTTAGTGTATATACCATGTAGCTAATCAATTTGTTATATATGATACCGACTTTGTTAATGAAAAACATATTTATTATCAATAAAGGAATTTTTTTATCTTTAATATTCATTTATATCTTATTAACGAATTTATAGTAAATATAAAGTTCTTGGAATAAAAATATTTTACAAAAGAAATTATAAATTGGTTATAATTATGAGAATTTCTATTGCATCACAACATTGTTCCTAAATGTTCTTGATCAATGCTTTATTAATATTGGATATTAATTAAAGTTGTTAAGACCGATACATATATGTTCTTAACCTTATGAAATGAACAATTGTTCTCATAAATTTAGATTTAATGGATATCTAGAACTAATATATAGGTGTTTGTCAAATGACATGTACACTGAACTAACCACATGAGAATTTTATATAGAGATATCATCTGTATCCATGAAAAAGCTCATTTGATAGTTGTGTAGGTGATCATTATACTTGACATTACTAATTTATCTTATATAGAGAATTTTGTGTTTTTATTTTGACAATATGTTACTTTTATTAAGGATAACAAATGAACATATATATGATATAATATAAACTATATGAAGATATTTGAGTGATCAAGAAAAAAATATTCATCCTATATAAATTAGAAAAAATATTATGCATATTCTTAAAAGGGGTCAAAATGCACAAAAAATATAACACTATGGATTACTATTGTAATCCACGGTGCTAATGGGTATGGGGAAAACAACCTTTTAGCTTTATACTTAATGTTTAAGATTAATTATTTGCATCAATAATATGAAATTCCCTAATCTAATTTAGGAATTTAACTTCCTTTTTTGTTTTGTAAGAGACATATAATGCTAACATAGTTACAAAATTTAGCAAAAACACATTGACCCATTATGCTTATGATCTCAAATGTGGTTAGTGGTTGCTGCAAGTAATGAACCTGATAAGAACCGAATTTATGATTTGCCAAGTATTGAGGATGAACTTCACTATTTTAACTATAGGCACACCACATTCTTGCTCAAGCTATAAATCATAGGACTTTAATGAGATTGTCTAGAAAAAGGGTTCATGAACAAATATCTGTTAAGAATAGAATATGAGAGCATAAATAAAAGAAAAAAAATGAGAACAACACTCCAATAAAAAAAAAGGATGTATTAAGCTTAAATGAGTGATAGGTATATATTTTCCTTCCCCTTCTTGACCTTCTAGTTTAAGATCTTTTCGTCCCCCTCTATGTCTACCTTCTTGGAAATTTTAATGTGTCATTCATATCTATATTTGTTTTAAAAGTTTTTGTACATGATAATATTGATAACATAACATCATGAAGATACCAAAAAAAATAGAAAATCACTTTTTGTTGTTTTTAAAAAACTACTTTTATTTTTATATTTTTTCATAAAAAAACATTTACTCATCAATCCAATGAAACCTTTTCTTCTATTTATTTTTACTTAAACACCAAATTAACACACACTTGATACATTTAATGCCACATAAGCAATAGTTTAAAAATATATAATTGAAGGATAATAGTGATAATATCTACCCTTGTAAACCCAAAGCAAATTCAAGTGTTTGTTTGTCATCTTAAGGACTGCACAAATGTTATTGTCAAATAGTTGAGACTAATTTGCCCAAATAATGTAACCCGTTTTCATTTTATCAAGGGAGAACAATGTTCCTCAAAAACAAAAGCAATTGGAACAAGAAAATAAGAAAATACAAGCCAATAGAGTGAGTCTTGTTTTTTTCTTTTTATTTCAAGGATATCAATAAAAATATTATGTGTCTAATTATAGGAAGTTATTGTAATAAAATGAATAAAAGAGGAGTTTGTTTTTGGTTTTTAGCATAAAGATTTTGTAAAATAACATAATTCATAAAATATTTAGAGAAATAACATAGATTTATGAGTTGCAAGCCTCATCTATGACTCGCGAGTCATCTGCGAGACTTGTGACTTTAATCGAATTATAATCCCATACTTAATTTCTTTCCATTTCTCTCTTTGTTTCCCCTATCATCCACTCCCCATGCCAACCATCAATATGAACCTGTCTTACCCACCACCACCATTGTCTCTCCCCACCGTGAGACCACCCCTCTCCCTTTCTCTTTCTCCACGATGATGGACATTTCTCCCTCCCTTTTCTCTCTCTCCCCCCTCCTGCATCTCTCTCACCAAGTTTTGGTCGCCACCACCACCATACATATTCAACACTTAAAGGTATAACACTTCTCTTTTATCAATTTAATATAATTTGTGTTAATTGTTGATTTTGAAAATGTTAGGGTTTAAAATTAGGCATTTTTAAGGGGGGTAAAGTTTTTATGAACTAGGTTTAAATTAGGTTAATTAGATATAAAATATATCGATTTAAGCTATTTTTTCTTAATAAAATCGATGATCTTGGGTTGTTATCAATTGTGAATTAGAAATCGGGTTAGGATCTTTTAGATTAAATCAGGGATTTTGTTGAATTAGGTATAAAAATATGATAATTAGTTATGAAATACATTAATTGGGTTGATAATTTTGTTATTTATGGTGAAAATTGATGAATTTTGGATTTTCATTGATTATGTTATCATTAGGTTTTTGTTCATTAACCCCACGATATTAATAAATTGTTAACTAGAAATTTCATGTTTAATTGTATTGCAATGCTACAAATTATTTTGATAGGGCCTCAAGGTATAAATGGTTCAAACTAGAAGAGGTTCATCTGCTTCTAGTAATGTTGACCGACATGACCACTTAGTTAAGTAGCCAAGTCTAAATAATATTTTGATTTTAGACATGCAGGACCAACATAATTTTGAGGATATTTGGGGCGTAGAGGTTAGTTAACTAGACTTTAATAGAAAAAAAAATTCAATCTAATTTTAAATGTTTAAATAATTGTGAATAAATTTTGAGTCATTCATAGCTATAATTGAGGGGTAAACTTGCACATCAATACTAGAAGCTATGTAAAGCATGTCTAAAGATGAGGAGACAAATAGTTGGGTGTCTGCTATTTTTTAAGTATAAAATTTTAATTGTTTTTTATAAAATAATTTATTTTGTTTGTGATCATTTGAAATACAAAAATAGAGCATTAAATGTAAATTAATATAGAGAGTTAGGATAATACTATGTTCGACTTTGACACCCAAAGGCATATCTATAGGATCTAGGTAATAATAAAATTTAATAAATTTTAAATAATACATTATTTATATAAATCAAATAAAAAAAGTACTAATTTTATGACTTGTCATGTTAAATGATGCAGGACTAGACATTTTACTTTAAGTCTCACTACCAGAAATTCGCTAAATACCAACGGAATATTTCGGTCGATAATTTGAGGTCGGAATTACCGACGGACACTTTTCCGTCCGTAATTCAGTCGGTAACTACCGACGGAATATTTCTATCGGTAGTTACCGACGGAATTACGGACGGAAAAGTTTCCGAATTAAAAAAAAGGCGGGTCGCTGACGTGGAGGTTTTGGCGGGTCATTTTTTTCCGACGACATCATCGACGGATTCAAAAACGACAGCCCGTACAGTGACGTGATCGATGTGCCGTTTACATTACCGACGGACTCACCGAGGGATTTGAAATGGCAGATCCATACGGTGACGTGTCTATGTTTCCGTCAGAATCACAAACGTGATCACCGACTGATTCACCGACGAAATATCCATCGGTAAAAGTTAATATATGTCAGCTCTGCCGACCCTCTCCTCTCTTATTTCTCCTTCTTCTTTCCTAATCCCAACTCTCCCCATCTGCAAACAACCAGCCCCCCTCCCCCCCAAAAAAAAGTCTTTCTCATATCAGCACAACAAGTTATATTTCTTGAAGTTTTGTGGTCACAGCATCCATGTTCTGATTTACCGAAGGATTTTATCAATTTTTGTAAGTAATTCTTTCTTTTTAAATTTTAATATTTAATTAAATGTCAATTATATTTTATCATTTTTTTAGTACATGTATTTTGTTAGCAAATGTACATGTTTTATTGTTATTTCTCAAACAAACTTGTAGTATATGAATGTATAATTCTATACCTGTTATGGTATGTTTTAGATTTTGTAAGATTGTATTTGTTTGTAAACTGTTAAAACTTTATGGAACTACCGAAGTACATGTGCTGTTTTGAAATAATTAATAGCTTACTTAATGGGTCCGTTTAAAGTTTTATCAATGGTATTGCGGAGTGGTAATTTCTGTAAATTTATATATTTTAATTTGTATGGACGTTGATAAATGATAATGAATATTTAATATTTATGAGAAGTTGTGATTGGTTTGTTGGATAATCTCGAGGTAAAGTAATATTTTTGCAAGTTTATTTACCTAACTTAGTTAATTAATACATTATGTCATCATAATTCTATAGAGGTTCGATATAAATCATGGATGATCGTTTATGGATGTATCGAGATTCACCCCAAGGATTGCAGAGGATGGATTATTGTAATGGGGTTCAGGGTTTTATTAATTTCGCAACATCTATTCCTAGAAATTTTACTGGAGGCGGTATTAGGTGTCCATACAGGAAGTGTGAAAATAAAAAGTATCTGCATCAAGATGTTTGTAATGATGCATCTTCTACACAAAGGGTTTATGGAGAATTACCAGTGTTGGTATGCACATGGAGAAGTATTTGTTAGCGAGAGTGAGAGGAGAATGGAAGAAACGGTGGTTGGGTCTACTTCTAGTGCTAGCAACGACGTGCATGAAGTGGCAAATGACAACACTAATCCTTACAGAAATATGGTTATGGATGCAATGAGAATGAATCAAGGTAATGGCAGTCAATGTCCAATCGTAGAAGAAGAACCTAATGCAGATGCAGCTAGGTTTTTTGATTTGTTGAAAGATTCTGACGAACCATTATGGGATGGCTGCACGAACCACAGTAAATTATCGGTCGTAGCACAGGTGTTCACCATCAAGTCAGATCACGGGTTGAGTGAGGCCGGGTATGACAAGATTATTGAATGGGCAAGAAGCATTTTACCTGAAGGGAACAGGCTGAAAGAGAACTTCTATGCTGCGAAGTCCATGATGAAACCCCTCGGTTTAGGATACTAAAAAATTGACATGTGCCCTAACTTCTGCATGTTATACTACCTTGAAAATGCTGAGATGACCAAGTGCATGACATGCGGGCATTCCCGTTACAACTTTAGAACTGGCAGGGGAAAGACTCTAGTGGCATATAAAAAACTTAGATACTTCCCGATCACACCTAGACTGCAGAGGTTATTCATGTCACCAAGGACTGCTGAGCACATGACATGGCACCAAGCACACCATGCGGTTGATGGAGTGATGGTTCATCCTTCTAACGGTGAAGCGTGGAAACACTTTAATAGTGTTCATCCTCACTTTTCAGCTGAATCAAGGAATGTACATCTTGGGTTGTGTACAGATGGATTCAACCCATTTGGGTCATTTGCTGCTCCTTATTCTTGTTGGCCGGTCATACTCACAGTTTATAACTTGCCACCGGGAATGTGTATGAGGCTGGAGTTCATGTTTTTATCTACTGTCATACCCGATCCAAGAAGCCCGGGGTGGAATATAGATGTTTGTCTTCGACCGTTGATTGATGAGTTGGCGCAGTTGTGGTCCACCGGAGCTCTGACTTATGATATATCGAGGAAACAAAATTTTCTTATGAGGGCGGCATTGATGTGGACTATCAATGATTTTCCAGCTTATGGAATGCTTTCTGGTTGGAGCACGCATGGGAAACTCGCATGTCCATACTGCATGGAAAACAACAAGGCATTCACGCTAGCAAATGGAGGTAAAGCTTCTTTTTTTGACTGTCATCGTCGCTTCTTGCCACTTCATCACAGGTACAAAAAGAACAGAAAAGATTTCTTTATTGGCAGAGTTGAAAAAGATGTTACATCCCCGCGTCTTTCTGGTGAAGAATTGCATGATGTTGTCTCAGAGTACGGTGACATTGTGTTTGGCCTTCAATCAGGTAAGCAAAAGTTTCCTGGTTTTGGTTTGACCCATAATTGGGTAAAGCGAAGTATCTTTTTTGAGCTTCCTTATTGGAAGACCAATCTGCTCCGCCATAATCTTGACGTCATGCACATCGAAAAGAACATGTTTGAGAATATTTTCAACACCGTCATGGATGTGAAGGGAAAGACAAAGGACAACATCAAGGCTAGATTAGATATAGCTTTATACTGTAACCGTAAAAATATGGAGTTAGTTTATGATGAGTCACGGGTCGCAAAACCAAGAGCAAGCTTCGTGTTAGAGAAAAACGCACAACTGTTAGTCTACAAATGGCTTAAGAGTGTGTTTTTTGGATGGACATGCATCGAACATATCAAGGCTGGTTAATATAGAAGACTGCAAATTGTATGGAATGAAGAGTCATGACTGCCACGTGTTTATGCAAACACTCATCCCATTAGCTTTTCGTGATTTGTTGCCAAAGGGAATATGGGATGCACTCACGGAGATCAGTCATTTCTTTAGAGATATATGCTCCAGCAAGTTGAATGTTGATCACATTGAGAGGCTTCAAACGAATATCGTCGAGACACTATGCAAACTTGAGATGATATTCCCTCCATCATTTTTTGACTCAATGGAGCATCTCCCTATACATCTACCGTTCGAGGCAAAAGCTGGAGGACCGGTCCAATATAGATGGATGTACCCATTCGAACGGTTAGATATTACAGTTGCAATGTAATTCATATATAAAAGTATTTTATATGTTTTTATTAATTGAAAATACTTGATTAATATTTCAATGCAGGCACTTGTTTAATCTCAAGAAAAAAGATTAAGAACAAGGCGCATGTTGAGGCTTCGATATGTGAGGCCTATATTGTTGAGGAGATCTCAACATTTATCTCGTACTATTTCGAACCTCATCTGAGAAAGAGAATCAATCGCGTTCCACGGCATGATGATGGCGGTGAAGTCCCTTCCAGTGGGAACATGTCAATATTCTCCAATACTGGACGACCCACACCTAAAAATGCCATAAGAGGAAGATATTTGTCGGAAATAGAGTTCAAACAAGCACACAACTATGTTCTATTTAATTGTGATGAGCTGAGACCTTTTATTCAGTAAGTTTATACTAATTAGACTTTGTTAGTAATATACTGTTAATTATATATTGTAATATCATACAATCATTATCACTTGCAGGCAACATCGACAATATTTGCTCTCCAATAACTCACAGCTGACCGAATCCCAGATCTTTCAATTACAAGATGAGCAGTTTGCCACGTGGTTCAGAACACATGTAAGCACTATCACAAACTCATTCTAACTTGCAAAATTACTGTACGTATGCATGTCATTACGAGATTCTCGTTCATTTACTGTTTATTGATGTACATTACATACAAGGTTTATCAAATGGGAAGGAGTGCACCTAAGTCATTGTCTCCACTAAGCCTGGGGCCTGAAAGAAAATGTAAGTGCTACAACGGGTATTTTATCAATGGATATGTTTTCCATACTGAAGAATACGGGCAAGGAAGAAAGACATACAACAGCAGTGTTTGTGTTAAGGGATCCACTAGTAGTGAGTTAGAAGTTGACTACTATAGTAGATTAGAAGAGGTCGTCGAACTACAATATCATACCGAGCAGAATATAGTGTTTTTATTCAAATGCTATTGGTATGACACGACTGACAGAGGAATCAGAGTTGATCCGCACTATGGTCTGGTCGAAATCAACTCAAAAGCTAGACTCCGCAACATAAACGATGTCTTTGTTTTCGCAAAGCAATGTCAACAAGTTTATTACACAGACACCCCTTCATTTAGAAAGGATCGATCAAGAGTGGATTGGTTGTCCGTTTTAAAAACAAAACCCCGGGGTCGTGTCGAGGTTGTTCAGGATGAGAACGAAGACACAAGTGTGCGAGATGAAGTCTTTCAAGTTAGTGAGGTGGTTGAACCATATCGAGTTGCTCCTTCGATTGAATTGGAAGAAAATTCAAATTTTCGTGTTTTCGATGATAGTCTTGTTGATGTTGACGCAGAGGAGTTGAATTTTGTTTTGAGCTCTAGCGGACAAGCAAATATCGATGAAGAAGATATTCATATTGAAGATTGCGATGAAGGTGATGACAATTCAATTGATGATGAAGAAAAAGAAAATTTTGACTAACTACCAAAATGAAGCCCTATGTAAAACCTTTTTTTCATGTAATTTAGATTATGGATGATATATTTTGAAACACAAAATATTTATTACTTGAAATAATTAGTTGAAATGCCACAATTACTAAATAATTACTTGAAATAGTTATTGATCATGGATGATATATTTTGTAAAATGAAATAATTACTTGAAATGCCACCATTTCACCGACGAACACACCGACGGACTTAAGTCCGTCGGCATTTCACAGAGAGTTCGAAAATAATTACTTAAAATGCCACCCTATCATTGACGGCCACACCGACGGCCTTAAGTCCGTCGGCATTTCACAGAAAGTTCGAAAATAATTACTTGAAATGCCACCCTATCACCGACGGCCACACCGACGGCCTTAAGTCCGTCGATAAGTTGTCGGCGGGTCAATTTTACCGATAAAATTACCGACGGATCGCGCGAATTTCAAAGGGTTGTGCATTAAATGCGCCTCTGACCACGTCATCTTGCTGACAGAATTCCCGACGGACCACGAAAAATATGGAGGGTCATTAAAAATTTTGGTACGAAATTCAAACGTTACCGACGGATTTTTAACATATCACCGACGGAATAAATTAAAATAATAATTAATTTTATATCCGTCGGTGAATCCGTCGGTAAAACTGCCATATAAGTTCAACTGACCGCCCGTTCAGTTCATTTTTTCTTCTCCTTCGTTTCTCACCTTAAGATTTTGATTTTTTTCCTCTCAATTCTTCAAAGCTTTCACCTCCAATCTCTAGCAAGTTTTCTTCATCATCTTCATCAGTTTAAAAGGTTAGTGTTTCCTCTATTTTATTTTACTTTAATGGTATTTTTTTGCTTTTTTTTTTGTTATTTTTTTTGTTTTGGTGTATTTTTTGTAATGTAGATAAAGTCTATAGTTTTTTTTGCATAATTCATTGCTAATGTCTATAGTTTTTTTTTGAATTTATTGAATAATTTTTATTGTTGTATTGGCATAATTATTAGTAGTTAATTTGTTGAATATTTATTGTTAATGTTGAATTTACCATAGAATTAGTAATTGAATATGTTGGAATAATTATTAGTTTTACTCTATTATTGCCTGATTTGTGTTTAATTTTTTCCATTTATTTTGATTGTTATTCTAGAGTTTTTTTTTAATTTATTGTTTTGTTGTATTGACATAATTATTGAATAATTACTTGAATTGTAATTCTTAATGTTGAATTTACCTTAGGATTAGTAATTGAATATGTTGGAATAAGTAGTATAGATTGGGTAAATTGGTTGTGGCTATTGTTAATATATGCAGGTTTATGGATTTAGGTAGTATTCAGTATAGGGGAGGTGCTGTCGATTTTTTTTTTGACATTTGAATTTAATTATATAAGTATTTGTATAAAATTGTGTAGATGCATAGAACGAAAACCAGAGCTGGTCGCTCAAGTAGGGTCGCAGCTAGTTCGTCTAGTAGCGAGGATGATATTTCCTTAGGTGCCTCTCAAGAAGAGGCACCTATACCACCTGCGCCGTCAACCGATGTCGCCTCTTCCAGCGGTACTTCACAGCGCAGAGGCGGCGTGCCTTCGCAGCGGAATCAATTTACCCGCAAGTACGAGGCACAGTGGAAGGACGACCTTTCAATGTAAGTTTGTTAAGGTTTTAGTTTTTTTTTTAAAAAATTACACCATAATTTATGAAGTAATCACTATTGAATTTATTTCATTTATTTTCAGGTTCACAAACATTGAAGCCGCCGAGTAATATCATCGGCGTTTAAATCGTCGATGGAGATTCTATTATTTCAATGGAGTCAGATATCCAAGCATCCTAAATGGATGCCTCAAATCAATGCATGGTTTGACAGATTTCAGGTTGGTGTTAATTTATAATTTTCAGCTTATTTCTAATAAATTATTAATATAATTGTAAATAAATTATTGTTTTTATTTAAACTTGTTTATTTATACACAGCACAAATTCTGCTGGGACAGTGAGCATAACATTGTTGTGAGGAGGGTGTGGAAAAATCGCACGGCAACTAGGTAAGATCGAAAACAATACAGGATTTTTTTTAGACAAAAATTTATGTTTCGAAATGTAATTTTTGGTTGCGTGAAGTAGGTTGCATGATTTTTGGTATGAAGCACAGAAAAAGGTAAAAAAAACCGCGAGGGATAGGGGTTTCGAAGGCTGGAACGATGTTGCGGTTTGGAGGGATTTCAAACCGATATAGATCCCGGAAGATATATGGCTGCACTATCTTGAGCACGTGACGTCTGAGCGGTTCACACGACGCTCACAGTCCGGTGCTGGCAACCGGAATCGGCCAATTCATGGTGGGGTGACAACGCACACTGGCGGCTCCGTTCCTTTCTTTGCGCATGCGAAACAGATGGTAAGATTAATTTAAATGAAATATATCGTTAAATTCAGTTGTTGTTAATATATCTTTTTTCATTATAGGCTGCGTCTCTTGGACGTGAGCCGAGCCCGATGGAGCTGTTTGTGGAGACGCATGTGCGGAGTCAAGACCGCCAGAAGGGGGCGCAATAGTTCATTGATAACCATGCTCAGCATTTCGTGGTATGTTTGTTCAACCATTTTATTTTGTAAGTTATTATGTTTATTGTATTGAATATGATGATTACTTTTTATTTTTATTTTCAGGAGATGTATAATAATCGGTTGAGGGAGAGATACGGGGACGATACTTTGACCCATCCGGAATTCGATCCAGATTTGTGGATGGAGGTTGGCTCGTCAGGTGGACCCGATAAAAATCAGGTTTACGGGCTCTCCAACACTACGGCCGACAACTTGCGGTCGACCCGTAGTATTTCAACCGTTGGGAGCTCCCAATCAATATCGAGCTCCCAATCTAAAGAGTTCGTGGCCTTGCAGCAACACACTGATCAGCTCACTGAGAAATATGATAACTTAAAAGCGGAGTACGCACAATTCAAATCGAAACAAAGAGTGGAGTCTGAGCAACTCAAAGCGTCTCAAGCACAACAAAAAGCGGAGTATGAAGCGGCTTATGAACAGCTTCGCGAAATAATCATGAACATGTCAAATAGTGGAACATGTGCGCCTAATTTTTTTGGCCGTATAACCACCAGCCTCCTCCAGGATCTCCTCCTCCTCCTCCAGCTCCACCTTTATATTAATTTGTAATCAACATTATTTACCTTTAAAACTTCATTTAATATTTTTCTTGAAACATATTTAGTTTGTAATGAATATTATTTAACTTTGTTTTTTTTTTTTTATGTTTAATAAACATTTTATTTGCATAATTGGTTTGTATAACAATTAATTTATATAGTTTTATATTATATATCCTAAATAATTTTTTAAAAACAAATTAAGAAAAAAATATTACCAATGATTTTACCGACGGATTAATTCAGTCGGTATTTTAAATGTTCACCGACAGACTTACCGACGGAATTAATCCGTCGGCATTTGACAGTAGCTTCCACCAGTACCGACGAATTTACAGACGGACATATTCGGTCGGTATTTCATACATTCACTGACCGATTTACCGACGGATATTTTCCGTCGGTAATTACAATGTCACCAACGGAATAAAAATCCGTTGGTATATTTCAAGTGGGAATCTTTTTTTTTTGGTGCGCATGTTCCGTCTGTAAAACCGTCGGTAAATGGTTTTTTTGTTTTTCTGACCGATATACCGACGGAATGGGGAATCACCGACGATGGTAAAGCCGACGGACGTATTCCATCGGTGATAACGTCGGTAAAAAAATCACCGACGAACTTCTAATCATACACCGACGGAATTTTTCCGTCGGTAAAACTGTGAAATCTTGTAATGTCTCACTCCTTCCATGAGTTATACCAGGACAAGTTAGACATACAACAACTTCACCAAGTATGGTTTTTAATAATGTATTGTATTTTTTTTAATTGGGCATCAATTTTTTAGTTTTGACTTGTTTTATATTATATGTCTTTCATGTCTTAATAGGTTGTATGGAAGTCATATATAAAGGATTTGATATTATCTACTTCATTCGTATACCGAGAGGGGGATGATTGGTGATTGGCACAGGTTCTGCAGCATTGTTTTGACATAATTGAGATGCATTGCCATGATCGGGTAATGTGGTATTTAATTTGGTCTATCTTAGCACGTCTCGAATTATGTTGATATCAGTGATAAGTTACATAATATTAGGCATCAGGGTAAGGGGGTAGGGAACTGGCCGGTGATTCATACAGCTTACATAGATCCTTGGGATGCCATGAGAGATCAACTATTTATGGAGCGATAACTAACAATTGATCTAAATACCTATTTGAGATGATATTTGCCCATAACGTGTCGATTTATTGCACCTATATAATCACATTTCCCAAAAGCATCCATGTAATTTTATGTGTTACGAGCCTCAATAGTTGAGGTAGAATCGATTAGTATATAATATTTTTCATATATAACATTATTAAATGATGATTACTTTTATTATAGATAATGAGTGCTAATATTTTTTTTATTAATTAGATTCATTTCTTATTATAAAAGGCTCGTAGAGCAACATCCTCTAACTTCGAAAGCATTGATGAGATGGCATGTGCTCTAGCCACCAATTCACTCAATTTGTGTCATGCTGGAATTAAGGAGGCTAGCGAGGCTAAGCGTCTCAAAATGGCCTTAACAAAAGATGAGATCGCTTATCGTGGACAAGAGCATATAACTAGGGAGGTAGGTAGGTAGGTCAGTCCATGAGCAATCCAGGCTCATCCACAAAGGCTATTTTGGTTTTGAACCCTACATGGGCATCATAGGCTTGTCGTCGAGATGGATAAGTTGGGGTGGTGTAGGCCCATCGACGAAAGCTCTAGGCTCATCCATGAGCGCTCCTTACCCATCCATGACCGCTCCAGACCTGTCCACGAGTCGAGAGGATTTTTAAATGTAGTTAAATTGTATGCTTTAATGTTTTAAGAATTATAAATTTAGTTCAAATTTAATAAAATTTCATGTCATCTTTTATTGTATTTAGGTATGAATTATGAATTAGGTATTCATAATTAAAGATATTTGATTAGGTAAAGATAAAATTCCATGTCATTTTTTATTGTATTTAAGTATAAATTGCTATATTTGATGAGTTGTGATGCGTGTTGATTTTTTAATTGTGCTGGGGGAGATGAATGAGTTGAGACTTGTGTTTCTGAATTATGATGTTTGTGTTGCGTTTAAATTAAGTATTTTTATAACAAGAAGTTGAGTCTGAAAAAAATTAGTCTGATTATTTTTTTAGGAGTCAAATGCATGCGAGTCGCAACTCGCATATGAGGCTCGCGACTTGCCAAACTATATTATTTTTTTAAATATTTTTTAGACTGTGATACCTGATATTTTTTTTTTACTTTGTTAACATCAAAAAAAAATTAAAGCAACGTATTGATTGTAGCAAAATATACTAGCAGCAATTGCAAACAAGAAAAAGTGAAGTTAATTGGCAGAACTCTGTGATCATTTGGGTGATGTAGGTTGGTTAGACTCGTTTCTTGAAAATAGAAAAATGATGTTGGATATGCGCAAAAGGAACCATTAGAGAAATGGTTGAGAAAAGTAGAACATCAACCGAGCCAAGCCACGGTCCTAGTATTCCTTTGGACTATGGAAGAACACTCTGCGTTCAGGATTTCTCGACAAGTTTCGATATTTTAATGAGCCGCCCCATCATTCACAAATAAAAAGGATCTTACTATAGATTTGAGAATGCGTTCTGAAGGAAAGATAAGAGGGCTGCCCCCCTTGAACAGAGAGTCTTCGAGGTTAGGTTAATTAGGGTTCCGAGACGATACGGCAAAAATCTAAGATTTCCAGGTTATAAAGAACCTCTCAAGTTTATTATAAAGAAGCTTTTTAATATTTTATTTCGATGTAATATTAATTATTTGTCGATTTAATGGTTATGTGGTAAAAAAAAAAGCATCATAGTTTGAGAATCAAGTGTAAGAACATCTGTTTTCAGGAAAAACAAGTTTTAAAAATGGATTTAAAATTGTTACGTGGATACAAGGCAGGTTGGTAGAACCAAATTGGACAGCAAGTAAATATATTGTACTTTAAAAATTCAGAATCTTAGTTGAAGTTGATAACCGAATTGTTTGATCTGACGGTGCTTCTAAACGCAGGCTGGAAAGCGCTCAATTCAAGCTGTACAATCAGTCTTTTCTTGACTTTACGTAAAGGGGACAGGGAGCAGATGACCCAATTCACTCAGCACTAACAAGTCTTTGTCACCCATAGGACACATTTTTTCATTTGGTATGGGTTGACGCTAACGACTATGATGGGGTATAATTATTATTTGGTTAAGAATGTGAGGTAATATAATAATAGTTGATTTTTAAAATAATTTTTTATTTAAAAATTTATTGAAATAATATTTTTATTTTATTTTTTAAAATTTATTTTTAATATCTATATATTAAAATGATATGAAAATATTAAAAAATAATTTAAAATAATAAAAAATTAATATTTTTTTAAAATTATTTTAAAACACATAAACAAATTAACTAATTAGAAAAGAATGGAAGGTTTGATATTATGACCTCACAGTTAAACACTTAGAATTTTCGTCAAGAGATCATAGGCAGGTAGAGACTAGGAATCTTTCGGGTTTTTTTAGAGCAATAGAATTTACTTTAGAAATGTGTAGGGTAAGGGTTTCTTGGGAGTGTTGTTGTTTTTTAAAGTGTTTTTTATGTTGAAATATATTAAAATAATATTTTTTATTTTTTAAAAATTATTTTTGAGATCAACATATCAAAATAATTCAAAACATGCAAAAATTAATTTTTAATAAAAATATTAATTTTTTTAAAAACATGAATTGGCTCGTATTTCCAAACAATACGTAAATGCCATGTTCCTTCGATTTTTTTAATTTGTCAATGATACATTTTGATATTTCTTAAATATCATGTATTTGTTTTCCTTATTATAATACTACTTTAGATATTTATCTTGATTTTAGTGTTGCCATGTAAGATAGCATTTCAATTATTTTATTTGTTGATAATTTAATTTTTTATTATAAAATAGGAAAGAAGTAGGTTTATTATGTGCTCGATTTGGTTACGAAATTCTAATTGCCCTTTTCAAGAAAGTATAAACAAATTAGAAAATCAAAATCAAAAGCTAAGCATTATCAAAAACCTTTATACAAAAGAAAATGGTCAAACATGCCATATATGAAGTAAAAAACTACAACCTCAAAACAATCAGCTTGTTACAAATGTGGTTAAACAAGACACTATAAAAATCAATGCAAAATAAAGAAATAAATTCAAGAATTAAAAACCTAAGCGTATTATGTCAGTCAAAATATTTATAAATGGAACATAGACACACTACCACAATCTTTAGATTTACCAACAAAATTTCTCGCTGGTGTTTGTACTATCATTCCATTGATAATTAATTTACCAATAAAATTACCAACGAAAATGCTCTATCGGTGAATCTTTCGTCGGTAATTTTTTTTTCCGCTGGTAAGTCCGTCGGTAATTAAAAAAATGTTATTGCCAATGGATTTATTGATGAAAAAGGCGCACAAAAAAAAATCCGCTTCATTCCATTGGTATTTCCCTCGGAAAATACCATATGTAATTCCGTCAGTAACTATTTAAAAATATTTTTTTAAAAAATCCATTTTACAAAACTATAAAATAATTAAATTAATATAAATCAACACTCTATAATACTCAAAATTCTTAGAAAAAAGAAGAAGAAAATCATATAAAAAAAATCCTACAACAATATTCATACAATTATTAAGAACAAAAACAATTAAAAATAAATAAATAAACAAATATAGTAAAAAAAACACGAAAAAAGAAGAAAAAAGAAAAATCTTACCTTAATGTGGTTGCAAATGAAGCTAAGAAGAGAAAAAAACAAATTCATAAAGTATATTAATTAAAAAAACCAAGAGGAAAAAAAACAAAAGGAGAAGAATACATATCTAAGCTTGGAAGAGAAGAGAAGGAGTTGAGGAGAGAAGAGAAGAGAAGAGAAGAGAAGAGAAAGAAATGGATATTAATGTTTTTTACATATGGGGAAGAAGAAAGGAGCCCTGTCTGTTGTGAAATTATAGATTCGAGGCTTTTTATCGATGATTTTAATGATGAATAATTAAATATTAATATTTTTAATCATTCCGTTGGTGATTTTGTTTGTACTATTTAATTTAAATCTTCAATTTAATAAAAAATTTTCAGAAACCATCAAATATCACCGATGACTTTTCAATCCGTCGGTGATTCTGTCTGTAATATTTAATTTTAAATTTTAATTTAATCAAATTTTTTTAGAAAACCATCAAATAACACCGACGACTTTTCAATCCGTCGGTGATTTTGTGTGTAAAAAATAGTAATTAACAGTGCAACTGGGAAGTGAACAGTTCCAGAGCTCTCTGGAAAATACCGACAGAATTTTCTGTTGGTGGTTCCCTTTGTAATTGACATGATGAGCAGTGTTCACATTTTACCAATGAATTTACCTACGGATTTTACCGACGGAATAAATACAATCGGTAATTTCGTTGGTAAAATCGTCATATCATTGTTTTTTTTGCTTTGTTTTAATTATTTTGTTTCCCACTGTAATTTTCTTGGTATATACCAAGAGAATATTGTCGTCGGTAAAATCCATCGGAAAGTTACCGACAGAAAAATTCTCTTAATAGTTTCGTTCGTATTTATCGATTTTCTTGTAGTGACAGTTATTGAAGATAAAATATTATTAACAAATATATAACACAATGTCATTAACAAATGTATATATATAAAACACAAAATCTCAAAGTCACTTCTTTTATATTTTTCTATAATTTAAAAAAAATTATGGGAGCCAAAATTCTAATCACCAAAATCATCTATTAGTTCAAGAAAAAAGTTCTCTGCAAAATCCGTAATTCACATGTATAAAAGCATTACTTTCTCACACACCTCCTAAATAAATAAAAAAGATATCAGCATAGTAAAATTTTTATAGTACACCCAAATATTAATTCACAAACTATAGGATAATCCCATTTTTATTCTTAATTATATGCCAATTCACAAACTATGTGTATTTCAAGAATAAGTTTTTTAAATCATCATAAACTCGAATTATAAGACTTCTATTTTATCTCTAAACTTTAACTCCACGAAAGGATTCATAAATATTTATCTATATATGTGAATCATAGTTTAAGTCAGCAGGAATCTATATAAAATTTTTGTTGACACCAAACATTGTCTATTTGGAAGTGTAGTTGCGATTGTTTTTTAAATATATTTTACTTAGAAATGTATCAATATAATATTTTTTATTTTTTTTAAAATTATGAAATTAGCACATCAAAATAATCTAAAAACATAAAAAAATATTAATTTAAAGTAAATAAAAAAATAAATTTTTTTTAAAATTTTTTCAAAAAATATATTTAAAACATAAAAACAAACAGGTTTCATTTTAATTATGGAATATGAATAGATTTTATACAAAAGATAACTTCTTTAAATAAAAGAGTTTATAGATATTGTAATAATGATAGAAATTGTCGTATAAAAATACATTGCAATTTTATAATGTTAAAATATAAATTTTAGCCTTTGAAATTTAATAATGATTTAGAAAATTTATTTTTCTCTCAATTGTTTCAAGATTTTTTAGTTAATTATAGGTATTTACCAAATGCTAATAATAAAAATAAAAAAATATTTGATTATTTATTATTATATTTATTTTTACTCTGCAATCAAACTAGTTTTATATTAAAACAAAAACTCCAAGCAACTCATTTTATTTTCTTTAATTAAAAAAATCTATTCACATAAAAAGGGAATCTATCATTCCTTTCTTTTTTTAAAAGAAAAATATGAACTTTTGTTTTTTTATAAAAATATGAAGAAATATTGTTTCAATTTCTACATATGCTTATACGAAAATTAAGAGTTTTTTTAACATTTTCTTTTTGAAATTGTAGTGATATCTCTATGTATATACGTTCATAATTTTTAATTCTTATAAAATTATAATTATTCTATATATAAATTAAAAATATAGAAAATAAGATATTTTAATTAATAATTACTCTCCAATTTTGTACAAGAAATATTTATATTTCGAGTATCAAAATCTAATTTAATCAAATAAACTTATTAAATGTTAATAGAAATATATGTAATATATAGTTGAATAATATAAACAGTAAGCATGTGATAAGAAAACTAATTTATCTAAAAATAAATATTCCAGATAACACGTGTAGGGTGGTGAAAGGGAATGAGTAAATAATTGTATGAACGAGCGGGTATAAGTTAGAAATAACTCCTTCAAGTTTGTCTTTCCAGCGGCTATTAATGAGCCATCTCTGAACCACTTTAACGTACACACAAGAAGCGACTCTCACTGGAGATGAGGAAGGGAGAGAGAGCAAGCCATTAATGCGAAGCTCAACTACCAATCTTGTGCACTACAAGTAGTTCACATTGACACATACACACTTACACAATAAGCACAGCTCTCTCTCTCTCTCTCTCTAAATGAGTAATGTAGGGTTCTGTTTGTTTGTTTGGATTGGTTTGTTTTAGATCTAGAAGCGATCTGATTTTTTGTTATTATAAGTGAAATGTGGAATTCGGCTGAAAATGCGTTTACGAGAACGGCCTCGTTTAGGGAGGTGGGAGAGGACGAGGAGGCGCTTCGATGGGCGGCGCTCGAGCGCCTGCCTACTTATGCTCGAGTACGGAGAGGCATTTTCAAGAATGTTGTTGGTGATCATAAAGAGATGGATCTAAGTGAACTCGGGGCACAAGAGCAGAAGCTCGTGCTTGAGCGCTTGGTTAGCTCTGTCGATGAAGACCCTGAGCGATTCTTTGACAGGATGCGAAAGCGACTTGAAGCGTACGTAAAATCTTCTTCTCTTGTAACGGTTTTCAGAAGTGAAAAGAATTGAAGAGGTTTTCTTTTTTTTCTTTTTTATTTGTTTTTGATGAGTTGTAGGTTTTGGTAATTAGTTGATCAGTTTTGGATATGGTCTTTTTGGTAGTTGAAACAAACTTACAAGACCTTAATTAAGCTAAGCGTGTCCACCTAACCTAATTCATACGAGTCAGATTTTAATTATGCTCCACTTCATGGATTTTTTTTATAAGAAAAAAAAATATATATATATATATATCTAGAATATTAATTACTTTTCAGTTTTCACATTTGTTAATTATGGATCTATGGCCGGGGATGCTTATTTTATAATGGTAAATTGTGTGGAGAAGGCGAGAAAGGTTTGCAACTTAGAATAAGATAAATACATTTTCAGGATTATATATATAAAAATACCAAGAATTTGGTTGATCATCGAGATACAAGAGACTACTAAAAGAAATCGAGGAATTATATATATATATATATATATATATATATATATATATATATATATATATATATATATATATATAGAAAAGAAGTGAAATGAATGTGTTTTTTGAGGATATAAACAACCATTGCTTTCACTTGTCTGAAACTCTCAAAAACAAAAAAAACAAAAAAACAAAAAAGTATGCCAATATTAATAGCTTACTGGGTTTGATTCTTCTGAACTAAACTGATCATAACTGATTGTTTTAACTTCAACATAAATTATCTTAATTTTTTGGGTGGACACTTGCTATCTTCGAATTGTTATGATTTTCACAGAGTACGTTTGGAATTTCCAAAGATTGAGGTTCGTGTTCAGAATGTGACTGTCGAATCTTTTGTCCATGTGGGAAGTAGGGCACTCCCAACCATCCCCAACTTTGTTTTCAACATGACCGAGGTATAATAATCTTAGTTAAGAAGCTTGTTCGTATACTTTTTCCTTAATTAAGACCAGAGATCTCGTTCTTTGGCTATTTCTCTTCTTGTTCAATAATTTTGAATTTCATATAATCTATTTGTATCTACGTTTTGATCAAAAGGCGCTTTTAAGGCAATTGCGGATATATAGAGGAAACAGAAGCAAGCTAACCATTTTGGATGATGTTAGTGGGATTATAAGGCCTTCTAGGTATTCAAGTTTTGAGTTTACATGAGTGGGATCGGTTGGTTATTTTTGAGTCGCATTCTTTCTCTCTGGTCTTAGGTGTAAGTGTTATTTTGTAGATTGACCCTCCTCTTGGGGCCTCCAAGCTCTGGAAAGACAACACTACTCTTAGCTCTTGCTGGACGTCTTGGAAATGATTTGCAGGTACTAGGATTTTGTTTATCTTACAAGTAATTTAAATAGGATGACTTCTGCTGCAACTCTCCCATGCCCGAACCTCTGCCGGGTTGACATGATAGGTTTCTTGTAATAATAAATGAAATAATTACATACTAGCTTAATTTATACCTTTTTTTCAATGGAGCATATGGATTTTTTTTCGTTCAATGCACTTTTTTTTTTTAAATCTCAATATCCACCATCAAATATTTTTATTATTTAACATTTACTTTTAAATAGTTACCAGTACTTCAACTTTCATTTTATATCAATCAAGTATATGATTGTTTTTTGGATTTTGATGCACATACTTTTTTTATTATTAAAATCAAGTACTTTTTTAAAAAGTACTTAATTGGAACAATAAAAAAAATTAGTGATATTTGATTTTTTTAAAAAAGTTAGAGTAGTCAAACGTTGAAAAAAAGTATAAGGTTGGTATAAATTATCCCTATAATAGAAGTGCTAGTGTAAGCACGTCGAGCAACTTTGGACTCTCGTATTGTCAAGGTATCATTTCATCAATGGAGCTATGCTGCATGATGAAGATGGACCAAATTTTGAGGGCCTATGCAAATATACATCTATTGCATGGAGAATCACGTTCTCTTTCAGCCATGGAATCATGTGATGATGTGCTTTCCAGTTACATAGGATTGAAAGTAATATCTGTGGTTCCATTAATGTGATATTCTCGCTGAATATATATCTTCTTGTCTTGTTGCTTATTCACTCTGCATTGCAATTGAAGATGTCTGGGAAAATTACTTATAATGGACACAGTCTAAATGAGTTTGTTGCTCCGAGGACTTCGGCATATGTCAGTCAGCATGATTGGCATGTGGCTGAGATGACTGTAAAAGAAACTCTAGATTTTGCAGGATGCTGCCAAGGTGTTGGTTCCAAATATGGTAAGATTTAAAAAATCATATCTATGGCTGTGATGCTTTATTTGTTTTCTTCTTTGTCCCCTTTTTTTCTCCCGAATCCCCTTAGCTATTGTCACCTAAGACCTATCCCAAAAATTCACACCTGCACCTACTTATGAATATCCGAACTAAGATCTCAGTGCCCAATTACCTAGATGCTGACAAAGACGCTTGTATCAGATATGCTTTTGGAGCTTGCAAGAAGAGAGAAGTTCGCAGGGATAAAGCCTGATGAAGATCTTGATATATTTATGAAGGTACTTATAATTTGTAAACTTGTTCCAGCCAGTTTTTCTTGCCTAATAATTTGTTGCTGATTGGGTTGGATCTTCACTATATATTTTTCTTTCCAGTCATTAGCTTTGGGGGGACAGGAGACTAACCTAGTGGTGGAGTACATAATGAAGGTACTCTCTAGATCCTGGTTAATGTTTATGTATACATTAATCCTGGTGCGGTTATATTATTTATAAAGTCCTTGCTCTTTATGGGTACACAAATCTTTTATATTGAAAAACTCAGTCCATCCTCTTAATGATAGTTTTGGAAGAGAAAGCCTTCTTGTTATTTGTATGTATTTTAAAAGTTTTTTCAATAATATTCTTGAGAACCATAGAACTTTACTCTCTAGCATGGAAATGTAGTCAATGATGTTGACTATCTTAGATGTTTGAAAGGGTAATAATATAGACTGCTAAAACTGTTTCTTGTGCATGCTTTGTGCAGAAATTTACTATCTCAAAGTAGCATAGAAATAATAGTATTGAAAAGTAATGTGAAACTGTTCTTTCGAACATGGATTGAACTTATTGATAAACTGAGTTCATTTAAAAAGAGAACATCTACCAACAAGTCTGTACAAGTCTTCTTTTGGACTCCTGCTGGTTATCATTGTTTTTCTATTTGTTTTGAAGCTCCAACAACTATATTATTTTCTGAATTCAATTTGTGCCAAAGTTATCCTGCATTCTTCTGTCAGTGGCCTGTTCATACCAATTGGAGTATGCGATGCTTCAGGTCTTATTTATGCCAGTATGCCCACATAATCAAGAAAACAGAAAACAAATGTTAGCCTGTTGTTCTAAGAAGCTCTTAGCATAGCATCCTTGTTTTTCCATTGAAGTTTAGTTCGGTTTGGGAATAAGCGATTGGAATCAATAATTCTGCTATTTTCCAAATGAAATGTTGTATGCTGGAACTTTTGACGTGTAATTTTGTTTGCTCAGGATTAACCATCCATACAGATACTAGTTTGGGTAAAAGTTATTAGCAATTGGGAGGTGGTTAAAAAGGAAAAATGCCTCTTAAATGAAGCATGGGACATTGTTTAGCATGTATGGAGCAAATTTATCTCGCTAGTAGTCGCTTAGAAGCATCCCTAAAAACTTTTCTGAAGTACTAAAATATATCTGACAAAGATTTTAGGTTTGGACATATGTGCTGACACATTGGTTGGTGATGAAATGCTTAAAGGGATCTCGGGGGGGCAGAAGAAGCGACTCACAACAGGTCTATATATTGACTGACCTATGTTTGTTTATTTATTTATTTATTTATTTATTTTTCCTTTGGGTTGTGGTTTCGTGTGTGCCAGAATGCTATAATGCATCTGTGTTTGATTTTCAGGTGAATTACTAGTTGGTCCGGCTAGAGTGCTGTTCATGGATGAAATATCCAACGGGCTCGATAGTTCTACTACATATCAAATCATCAAATACTTAAGGCATTCAACCCGTGCACTTGATGGTACCACTGTCATTTCTTTGCTGCAACCTGCACCCGAGACATACGAACTATTTGATGATGTTATGCTCTTATGTGAGGGCCAGATTGTTTACCAGGGACCCCGTGATGCAGCTCTAGATTTCTTTTCATCTATGGGATTTAGCTGCCCTGAGAGAAAGAACGTGGCAGACTTCTTGCAAGAAGTAAGTAGTAAAGAGCTTGGATGTGAGTTTATTCTCCATTATTGTTATATTTATCTTATTGTAATTCATTATACAGGTTATTTCAAAGAAGGACCAAGAGCAGTACTGGTCTGTTCCTAATCGCCCTTATCGGTACATACCTCCGAGGAAGTTTGTTGAAGCTTTTCACTTATTTCTTGTTGGTCGAAGTTTGTCTGAGGAACTGGCAGTTCCTTTTGACAAACGTTACAATCATCCAGCAGCTTTGTCAACTTCTAAGTTCGGTGTAAAACAGAGTGAGCTTTTCAGGATCTGCTTTAACTGGCAGAAGCTTCTAATGAAACGGAATTCATTTATCTATGTATTCAAATTTATTCAGGTAATGTTACTGCCTTTTTGGCTGAAATCTCAAAATTCTTTTTTGGTGATAAGCGAAATGATTTTTTTGGGCTTGATAGAAAAAATAATTAATGTTACTTCTTGACGATGAGAGCTGGTTAATAATCACTCCCTTTTATTTGTTAGACTTTTTATTGTATTCTTCTTCCATTCTCTCCTAATTTAGCTTTTCTGTTTTAATGATCAGGAAGATGGATGTGGTTATGATTTTACTTATTTACTACTAGTTTATACAATTTCTAAGAATTATTTTGCAGCTTCTTCTTGTTGCATTGATCACAATGAGCGTTTTTTTCCGCTCAACCATGCATCGTGACACGATTTATGATGGAGGTTTATTTGTGGGGGCCATATACTTCTCCATGGTCATTATTCTTTTTAATGGCTTTACGGAGGTTTCAATGCTGGTAGCCAAGCTTCCAGTGCTCTACAAGCATAGGGATTTGCGCTTCTACCCCAGCTGGGCATACACACTTCCTTCTTGGGTTTTAAGTATTCCAATTTCACTCATGGAATCTGGTCTCTGGGTGGCAGTCACATACTATGTGATTGGATATGATCCCAATATTACCAGGTATATTAAAATCTTTCATGGATTTTTCTTCCAGTTTTGATGTTTGCTTGGAATGTATTTTTTCATTTTAATTTGTTAATCTGCTATAGTTTTTGGCAGTAGTTTGTAATTTTAGTGCTGCAATCTGCAGATTTTTTCGGCAGTTTTTGTTGTATTTCTTTCTGCACCAAATGTCTATAGCTCTCTTTCGTGTAATTGGATCCTTGGGCCGTAATATGATAGTTGCCAACACCTTTGGATCTTTTGCTATGTTGGTTGTAATGGCTCTTGGAGGATACATCATTTCGAGAGGTAATCAATGTTTTGCTGGATTTATGGTTATTTTCATTCCATTTTATTTACTCTTTTTGTTTGCGGTGACAGATTATATCCCAAGCTGGTGGATATGGGGTTTCTGGGTTTCTCCTTTGATGTATGCTCAAAATGCAGCATCAGTGAATGAATTCCTTGGGCATTCTTGGGATAAGGTTGTTATTATATGATCATCTGTTTCCATCTTCCTTAGAAATCAACTAGTTACATTGGCTTTTACTCTAAGTTGGTTTTTTCAAAAACTATTTTCCTTCAATTGTTAATTTACTTACAAATGAATGTTCAAAAAGTTTAATTATTGATTGTTGATTTTGACTCTAGGTTCATTGACTCTAGGAAACATGGAAGTATATTTTTGATACTAGCGTTACAAAGCATATTGTTTGATTGGAAGTATTGTGCTTTAAGTTAACAATTCTGACTTGCGGGAATGATTTTTAGGAGGAAAAATGGATAGGGTGAAGGATGAATTGGGTAAAATGGAAGGAGGGAGAGGAGAAAGGGTGGATGGTCACTCATCCATCTAGTTTTTTTGTGAGCGATGATAGTCAACCCATCCAATTACAAAGGAGAGGAAGAATGAAAATAATTGGGAGGATTGAAAATTGGGAGTGAGGAAGGACTGGAAGTGGCATGGATCCTTCGGTCCTTTCTTGCATCTCCATCCTTCTTGCCAAAGCGAATTCCCAATCCCTCCCCTCTCATTCATATCCTTCTCTAGTCCATCTTGACAAACATACCTTTAAAGTTTTTTTTTTTTTTTAGTTACGACCCACTGTAATGTTCAAGTCAAGTTAAATGCAATCTTATTTAGTTCAGCATGATTATTATGTATAGACAAATAAAAAAATGAACCATGACGAGCCATTAACTGCGGTCAGAGCATAAACTATGTGAATATATATGAATCCTTTCCTGTCAATTTCTTTTGGCTATGCTCGAGATATGCCTATTGGTTGAAAGGAAAACCTTTTTTTTTTTATGATAACCTTGAGGTTACCCCCTCTTAACATGTGGAGCTCCTAAATCCAAAATGCAATCGGCTTGGGTTTAGCACCTTGTTCATCTAATTAATTTCTATTAATTAAGTGAGCATTCATGCTTTGAAAATATAAACTCATTGTTCTTTCTTGTTTGCTGATGTAGAGAGCTGGGAACAACACAGACTTTTCATTAGGTGAGGCACTACTGAGAGCACGCAGTTTATTTCCAGAAAGCTACTGGTATTGGATTGGAATTGCTGCTCTGCTTGGATATACGGTTCTATTCAATCTTCTGTTCACATACTTCCTAGCATACCTTAATCGTAAGCCATCACTATTTTGAGAACAGTTTTCTAATCCTGTGCTTCCTTTGCATTGATTGTCTAAACAAACAAGTAGAGAGGTAATCACACCAAGGTCTTTGTTATTGTAACAGCTTTGGGGAAGCATCAAGCTGTGGTTTCCAAGGAGGAGCTGCAAGAGAGAGACAAGAGAAGGAAAGGAGAAAATGTTGTTATTGAACTGAGGGAGTACTTTCAGCATTCTGGCTCACTGAATGGTTAATAACTTTATTCTGGATTTGTTTTCTTCTAATTTCTAGTAAATATCAACCACAACTGAATGTTTTAAGTGTTTATTAATTGTAACTTCTGGCAGGAAAAT
The DNA here is from genome assembly GCA_015852605.2 of Populus deltoides. NCBI lineage: Eukaryota > Viridiplantae > Streptophyta > Magnoliopsida > Malpighiales > Salicaceae > Populus > Populus deltoides. The sequence goes on from CM027587.2 coordinate 8,071,256, forward strand.
ATTTCAAGCCGAGAGGCATGGTTCTACCGTTTCAGCCTCTTTCCATGTCTTTCAGCAATATCAATTACTTTGTGGACGTCCCTGTGGTGTGTAAATTCCTCCTCCCATGTATGTAATAAGTTTTCTGGAATATTTTGGAAAGGAAAATATCTCATCCTGGTATCTTTCCAGGAGCTGAAGCAACAAGGGATAGTAGAAGACAGATTGCAGTTGTTGGTTAATGTTACTGGAGCATTTAGGCCTGGTGTGCTTACAGCACTGGTTGGAGTCAGTGGTGCTGGAAAAACCACCCTCATGGATGTTTTAGCTGGTAGAAAAACTGGAGGGATCATAGAAGGGAACATACATATATCTGGTTATCCCAAAAAGCAAGAGACGTTTGCAAGAATTTCTGGTTACTGTGAGCAAAATGATATTCATTCTCCATGTTTAACTGTTCTTGAATCGCTTCTTTTCTCGGCTTGGCTTCGGTTACCAACAGTAGTTAACATGGATACACAGCAGGTAATTATAAACATTTTTGTGCTATTTGATGTGTTTGGTAAAACATGACATTGTGAGGGTTGAACTTTTCAGGCATTTGTTGAGGAGGTTATGGAACTTGTGGAGCTTACTCCATTAAGTGGAGCACTGGTTGGTCTACCTGGAGTCAATGGTTTATCCACAGAACAACGGAAAAGGTTAACAATTGCTGTTGAATTGGTTGCTAACCCATCCATAGTGTTTATGGATGAGCCCACCTCAGGGTTGGATGCAAGAGCTGCAGCCATTGTGATGAGAACTGTGAGGAATATAGTAAACACTGGACGGACAATTGTTTGCACAATCCATCAGCCAAGCATAGACATTTTTGAATCCTTTGATGAGGTATTCATTTTCTTTTTAATTGGACAATATATAAACTGCATTGATCCGGTGCCACATGACATACCAATAGCTTGAATAGAGCTGGTAAATGCTTCTCTTCTTAAAGATCTGTCCACGCATCAATTAGATTGGTGAAAAGACTTGAGGCATTAAAGGTTATATTGTTCATAATATGTGTCAATATGCTGATCATCCATGTCTTTCTTTACAGCTTTTGTTTATGAAGCGTGGAGGAGAGCTAATATATGCTGGTCCTCTTGGCCCAAGGTCTTGTGAGCTCATCAAGTATTTTGAGGTCAGATTAAACATTTTTATTCCTCTTAACATATATGATGTGGCTTGTTTGTGCTACATATCAAATTTGAACTTGGCTGTATCCATCCATATGCTATACACAATTGTTTTGTAGGCAGTTGAAGGAGTGCCAAAGATTAGACATGGATATAACCCTGCTGCCTGGATGCTTGAGGTTACTTCTTCAGCGGAAGAAACCCGTCTAGGTGTGGACTTTGCTGAAATTTACCGAAGATCAGATCTACATCAGTACGTCCAGTTCCCAGAACTTTTAGTTTTTATTCAATTTGATGGGCTACCCCTATTCTCTCCTCCTTTCTAGCTCATGAAATTTTGATGTCATCTTTTGTTTCAGACATAATAGGGAGTTGGTTGAAAATTTAAGCAAGCCAAACAGTAGTGCGAAAGACTTGAACTTTCCAACCAAGTACTGTCAGTCATTTTTTGACCAGTTATTAGCCTGCCTTTGGAAGCAAAATCTATCTTACTGGCGAAACCCACAATACACTGCAGTCCGCTTCTTCTATACTGTGATCATTTCATTAATGCTTGGGACAATATGTTGGAGATTTGGTTCCAAAAGGTTTTCTGCTTAAACTTTGTTAAAGCAATCTCTCATAATTTTATGATTTCTTGCACATTGAATGACGTTGGGGTGCAATCATGCTTGGTTACTTTTGGTATTGCAACTGCACAATTTACTACTATACTTAAACATTTTCTAATGATGTATTTGCTAAAGAGGATGATGATGTAAAATCAATCAAGTACATATTCTTTTACCGGGTCCACATTGGGAATTTGTTTCCAATTCTGCATAAACTCCCTGAAGCTTGGAAGAAATTTGAATTTTTTAATTGTTCCTCCCCCTTTATTCTGCACCTTTGTTTCCACTTGATTGCTGTAGCTAGTTTCAATCACATGAACTTTTAATGGCTACAGTCCCCTAGAAGCATTTAGAAATCAGAGCAATTTTATTTAACACTGTTAGAAGGTTGATATGCGCACAAAACTATATGATATGGATGTGGGTCTAAAGGTGCTGTAATCGTAAGCAACAGAAATATAAGACAAGTCTTGCAAAGCAAAATTGGTGACTTATGATCGTGATGAAAAGAACCTCTATTAATTGTGAGAAAGAGGAGGGATCTTTACCCCTTTTCATTGATAAACAATTTTGAACTGTCGTTTTTGTTTTTCTATTAGTTTGTTCTCTCATTATCAAATTTCACATTTCCTTGGTCTAGAATTTAAATACGTTATATATCATATTTTAACATTTTAATACTTTTCTTCCAGGGAGAATGTGCAAGAATTATTCAATGCAATGGGATCCATGTATGCGGCTGTCCTATTTATTGGAATAACCAATGCATCTGCTGTTCAACCTGTTGTTTCTGTTGAAAGATTTGTTTCATATCGAGAGAGAGCTGCAGGGATGTACTCAGCTCTACCATTCGCCTTCGCGCAGGTTTCGTTACTGGCCTTGTTTCCACCTTCCAAGTAAAAATACCTCTTTGATTGTTCAAAAACGACCATTGAATTTCTTTCCTGTGTACAGGTTGTTATTGAATTCCCTTACGTGTTTGGACAAACAATTATATACTGCACAATTTTCTACTCCATGGCATCATTTGACTGGACTGCTTTGAAGTTTATTTGGTACTCTTTCTTCATGTATTTTACCATGCTATACTTCACCTTTTATGGAATGATGACGACAGCACTCACACCAAATCACAACGTGGCTTCCATCATTGCTGCTCCATTTTATATGCTTTGGAACCTTTTCAGTGGCTTTATGATTCCTCACAAGGTAAAGAACTAGTTGTTATTCAAAGCTTTTCGAATTGCGTGTCTAGCTTGATTCCCTACGTGCTCCTGGTATTTGGAGAGACAGGCAAAACTGGGAAAGAACTTGCATCTTGCAATTATTTTTTTGATTTCAGTCATAGCATTTTTTTGTCCATTGCTGGAGAGGTCACCTAATAGAGCAGAATGTAACGTGTACCAGCGCCTCTAAATTGTTATAACCACTAACCACTCACTTCTCATTGATGGAAATGTCATATATTCGGAGGATGAGTGCTGAATATCCGAGCCTGCCCTTCCAATGAGCATCTTTGAGTTGTTTGATTGATGGTTCATATTGCGAATGTATGCTATCAGCTAATAGAAGTGGTTTTCCAGCATTGATTTAAACCTGAATGCCATGATTAAAAAAAAAAAAAAAAGACCCTGAACTATTTGCTATATCCATTACTAGTTCTGCTTTTCTAAATCTGTTGATTTATTTGCTGTGAACAGAGAATTCCCATATGGTGGAGCTGGTACTACTGGGCAAACCCAATAGCCTGGACTCTTTATGGTCTCTTGATTTCCCAGTATGGCGATGATAATACACTAATGAAGCTCTCCGAAGGGGATCGCTTGTTGCCTGTGAAGCAAGTTCTTCAGGAAGTGTTTGGATACAGGCATGATTTCTTAGGTGTCGCTGGTCTTATGGTGGTTGGATTCTGCGTGCTTTTTGGAGTGATTTTCGCTTTTGCAATAAAAGCCTTCAATTTCCAAAGGAGATAACAAGGTGACTATGTTTGCAAGTGATAAAAATCTTGCACCTGATTGTTCATGCAGAGTGCCAAAGCTAAAAGAAGAACACACTAAACTTGGGCGGGGGAAGTAGAGTGTTGCCAAGACGACAGGATTTAAAAAAAACAGTAAAAGCAGAACCCTAAATTCAAATCCAACGTTACAAATAGGAATATCCGTATATGTTGATGCCGACGTTATAGCAGCCCCCTCAGATTTTTATATGAATATGACTTTAATGGAATGATTTATTTGTTTTAATCTTCTTGAAAATAAATTCTTATTTGTTGGTGTAAAACAATATTGGCTTACACTCTGCGTCCGATTTCTTAACAAGAAATATTTACTGAACTGTAGTTGCATCATTGAACTGTAGTGCTTGTACTGACATTTTCTGTCTACTGTTAATTTCACAGGCACATTTGTGAACATGGTAGCTAAATAATCCCTGTCTTGAAAGTGTTTGGGACAGTAGGCTAGGCATGAGAGAATTTGAGCATCTTGGACGGGTGAATGATAAAAATAGAGTTTTTAATACTGGCAGGCAAGCTAAAACAGTGCGGAACTTCTCGCCCTGCAGCAGATTAAAACGAAAGCTTAAACAGTAGTAATGGAAGAGTCTTCAATAGGAGATGTACTTTTTTTGAGAAAGGTATTAAAATAATAATTTTTTAAAAAAATTATTTTTAATATTAAAACAATTTAAAAATATAAAAAATTTAAATTTTAAAAAATAAATAAATAATTTTCTCAAAACACTGTTTGAAACAATTTAATTAAACTGCAAAATTTTTAAATAACATCCCCTAAAGAAGTAGTGAAAGACACGTTTAATTAGTAAATTTTTTTAATTATGTTCATGTCGAACTGGCATTGTTAATTTAACTCTTCCTTTTTTTTTTAATAAAAAAAAAAACAAGTGTACGTGGTATTCCATTTCAAATGAACATTTGCCCCCCCCCCCCCCCCCCCCCTTTTACGGGGGAAAAAAAAAACCAAAAAGATGCTAGTTTGTCACAATCATCATTGCTCTGAATTAAAAATTGATCAGGCATGTAATATATTTATAAGTAATGCCATAAAAACAGATTTAATATAAGATTTCCATACAAACATATGCTATGTTTTTCTTATTACTTATTTATTGACATATAAATCTGTATGTGAATTCAATATATAAAAAAATTGTTCTTAAATCGTTTCGATGCATAAAATTCAAGAAAAAGAAATCTTAGAAAGTATGAAATTCAAACCTAATTGAAATTGTAAGAAAAATAAAGGTAAAAGAAAACAATAGAAGTAAGTAAATCAAGTTATAAAAGAAAGCAAGTAAATACACGAATGAAAGGTAAATTGAATGAAGGAAATTACATTTGTGGGGCTAGTTATAGCACTTGAATGACTCTATTTATATTTGTACAGGATATTAAATTCCTAGTAATATCTTAAACTTAATCCTATACAAATTGTTCATGTAAGATAAAGAGATTAAATAATGAGTTCTAATACAAACAATACTCTAACTAAACCATTCCTCCTTTTATGATAGATGCATAAATCTTAACTTGTTATGTAACCCTAACTAGCATAGATGATTTCTATCTCTATATGCCTAAAAATTTTAGTTGATTACATAAACTTTTTTGATTGATCGCTTCATCATAGTCAATTACGTGACTCCCTTCTTGAGGTTGATCAGTTCTTCCTTATTGATCGTTGTCTTTTTTTTCTTATTTATGTTTGATCATGAATTTGTTAGCCGATCATATTATTTATGATCAATTTCATCTTATCTTTTCATGTGCAATAATAAACAATTATTATTCTTATCTAATTAATGTATGGATGTTTATTTTTAGTATAAACAATGCCTTCTATATTCTTTTATTTCTTAAATGAATGAATATTTCACCAATCATATTTAATTAAATTAATCAATCAAATCTATCAAATATAATGTGACAAGTGACATTGTTCACCTAAAACTGTTGATCATGTTTTAACATGTATCTAATATGTCAATCATGCTATTTAGTCAATGCAATTTAAAATAGCACGTGCTCTAGTCCTTAGGTATGATGTTTAGGTTTTCACAGCATGTAATGTTTAAGTCATAATTGATTTACTAGCTACAAGCTCATTTCCTTCATAAAAAACTCAATTCCCTTCAACAGAAACCATAGGTACTTAACAGAGAAATGATCCAAAAATCTTGAATTCTCCTTTCATTAACCCTAGTAATGACACCGCTAAATTATATTTTTTTATAATTCGATGCTACTATTGTGGGCATTGGCTAGCATAACATAATGCAACAACACTTTGGTAAAGAATGAAAATATCAAAAGGTTTTGATGAGATTCAATTGTCTAAAATACAAAAATATTGTTGGCTACTATTTCTCTATTTCATATTTATATGTAGGGACTTGATGGTTTTCTAGGTTTTATTCAACGAAGAAATAAAGAAGTTCATAAGCATTTGAAAATTCAAAAATCTCTTCTCATCTTTTATATTATATTTACGAATAGCAATACTTGTATCTTTCTACAATTGAAACTTAACGATTATTTTGGTCTTATCACATTGGGATACCAATGAACAAATAAAAAGATGAATTTGTTCAGAAACTAGAACCTTTACAATATATATGGAAATATGAACTAGATAGAGAAACTTAGGATTGACTTTAGAAATAATTTTTTTCCTATGCTTTTCTACTATTGTAACAAGAAATATATGTCCTTTTTATACTTCTGACAATTTAATAGTTTCTTTTAATGAAATCCAACTTATTTTCACCTTAGTATATTAATTCTTGAACAAAAACGCTCTAGGTTTACTTGAACAATTTTTGAACAAAACTGTTTTTTAGCTTAAACTACTAATTATACTAAACTAACAAATCAAATATTTTTTATAATAGAGAAATAGAAATTTAATTTGTATTGTGAAAAATAGCCTAACTCATATTAGTGCATTGTATTTAAAAATAAATAAAGAATAATTTTGCGTTAGTCTTTTATTCTTTAAACAATATTATTCATCCATATTGACTTATAATACTTTAAATAGTGACTTAAATTCATGTTAAAAGTCAAGAAAAATAAATTCAAACTAATAAACAAAATCAAGCCTAAGCATTAAACCTTAAGCACAAATAATGTGTTTAGAGCAATATCGTTCCTGTGATCTTTTGACTGATCTTCATATAAGGGTAATAACTATTTAAATATTAATCATTGATCAATCAATAGTGCATTTACATAGCTTGATTTACTGATGATATGCACCTTTTTTCAGAACTTTTGCTACCATATATGGACCCTCCCATTTAGGAGACCATTTGCTATATTTTTTTATGTCAGTATTGTGATGCTTGTTTCTTTGTTTAAGAGTTTTAGGTGGTACCCTAGCACATTGGAAAACTTTATCTTGTTTTTTTTTTTTTTTTACATCTAGTCTTACCTAGGCATTTGGTCTACTTTTCACTTCTTTAGCTCTTGGATTATTATTTTTCATAGACTTCTTGTCTATCTTAGCAATAACCTTATCTATTTTTATGGAGATCTCTATAGTAATCTGTAAGATCTAACATCGGAAGCGAGCGTCCAGAGTCAGTGTCTTATAAGTGCATGCTCACCTTGACTAGTAAGACGTGTTTTGGGGTCATGCATGGCTGCCAAAAACAAACCCGTAAGGGGGACCTGGGTGGAAGCCCTGGACATATGTGGACTGGGAGGCCCAAAGCGGACAATATCTTGCTAGCGAGGTAGGGTGTTACATTTGGTATCAGAGCTAAGGACGGCTCGTCTTAAGGTGGGGGGATTGTAAGATCCCACATCGGAAGCGAGTGTCCAGAGCCAGGGCCTTATAAGTGCATGCTCACCTTGACTAGTAAGACGCGTTTTGGGGTCATGCATGGTTGCCAAGAACAAACCCGTGAGGGGGACCTGGGTGGAAGCCCTGGACATGGGTGAACTGGGAGGCCCAAAGCGGACAATATCTTGCTAGCGAGGTAGGGTATTACATAATATATCTCTTTAATAGATCATAGTTTATTACAACCTTTTGATATAAATTTGGTGTATAGGTAGGAACCTTCTTTATATTTTCTTCAAGGAATTATATCATTTTGTGATTCTGTTTTTTTTTTTAAATAATGATAGTTAATCATCATTATTGGTTTATATAGGATTAAAAGCAATCTTGTTTATCATACATTGAATTTGGGTGCTTCTTAAAGATGTTTATTGTAAACTGTTTTATTGGTCTATTCAACATCCAAAGTCTTTTTCTTTGGTAAAATGTATGGTTATGTATCATCTTCTCTTACTAAGGTGTTTAGGTGTTACATTCTTCTAGACTGAGTTTTGGACAACTATATTTGTTTCATCTCCATTCTAAATCTAAAAGATATTGATGGTTGATGATAAGATCCTCATCCTCCTTATTATTTGGTTTGGATAATTTATGTTGTGGTTGGTGTTTACACTTATCATTGTAATCTTGTCTTTCAGGCCTAAATATTTTAGAATGCCACTAAGTTATTATTGAATCAGCATTGCCTCATAATTTTATTCACCCTTAGGATTTATAATAGTATATGTATCTTTTTCTATTCCTAGTATTCGTGACGGATTCTAACATTTATTGTGGTTGATCAGATATTACTTTTTATAATTCACCATCATAAAAGAGTCTTTATAAATTATAGATAATCATTGTAGTTGTTACCATAGGATACAAATCATTATCCACTTTCATCCTTTTTATAGAAAGAGGATATGACCCATTTATAATGCCTTATGAATCTGATTCATGAAGAGAACATAATTGTTAGTGTCATGTCCTTATAAATTATGTAACTTATAATACTTTTTTCATATTAATTATGTTAGCAGTGGGGATGGAATGATTGTTAAGGAGCTTAATTTTCCCTTTAACATATCAATTGGTTAAAGATTTCCTTAACTATTTTGATTTCATAAGAGTGTTCTTTGTTTTCTTCAACCATTTTGATATCTTTCATATTTTTTCTACCAAGTTTATTAGCCTATTTAAACTTTCTTAATACATCAATTTCAAACATTCTTCCTTCTTTAAATCTATAACTAATACAAGTTATTACTAGACTTCTTCTAACTCTTTATTAGAGTTTGAGTTAGTCATTGAATGAGTGTTTGAGACTTTATTTAAATAGCAAACAAAGTATGCTTTTTTAATGGTTTTTTTTATTTTACCAATATCTGTTCTTAATGAGCATTATCAACTATTAGGATGTAGATGTCTAAACATCTAATATCTATGAATTGTTTCCTTGTGTTCCACTATTCTTTTTAGATTGATTTTAATACACTTCTGCTTTATTATAGATATAGTGCACTTAGTTTTGAATATCGTAAATTGAAGGTCATAACTCTTAATTGACTCTCCTAGGTCTTGAACAATCTTGGGTAAGTCAGGCAATGTTACTTCTAATTTTGTTATATAGAAGTGCTCATTCTAATTATTGATGAAGTTAGGTGAAACGTAGAGAACTAGTGAAAAAGTTGTTTTGGTTAGTGATAAACCGAACAATCTTAGTTTTACGAAAGGGTTCACTACATCATTGTAACAATGGTCTTAAACCTAGTGATGTGTTACCTCATAGATTGGTTGTTTTCTTTGGAGAATTGTTTGATATCTACAATATTTATTCCTTTAAGAATTAGGTGCAATCTGTCAACACATTTTATATATCAACGCTTATATGTAGGTCTTATTGTTCATCTAATTTTTAACCACGTCTTCTTTAGGTGCTTGGCTAGTTCAATCATATATGCCATTCCCTTTTCTTATTGACTAGCAAAAGGTGGTCATTGTACAAGGAGATTGCGACTCTTTTATTGTAAAACAGTCTATAGGGTATTAAGCTACCTAGTAACAATTTGTTAAATAAAAAATTAGGATTGGGGCTATATAATTTGTATGTGATTACCTATATTTCTACAAGGCAATCAACGCGTGAAGGGCTATTATGCCCAGGTTAGGGTATTATTATTATTGTTATGTCTGATACATTGGTATATATCACATTACATGAGGTATGATAGTTTCAAGCATCCTTACTAGAGTTTTTATTTCTATAGAAATCACTGGGACTTGCCTCTCAAGTATATGAACTCACATAACTCCAGACATGCTTTGTCGCAATTCATTTTAGATGTGATTCAATTGATTTGACATGGATCGCATAGTTTTATTGACTACCACTATATTATTATGGCATGTTATGTTTGTTGTGTTCTCCATCTCTATCTAGATGACATTTATATCAACATTAAACAAGTTTAAGAGATGATAGAAAGTTGTTCATTTACTGGTAGCCATAATTGACTAACTGGTACTTGTCACAATTAGTAGTGACTACCTTATAATGGCATCTGATATGTAAAAGAGATATGTGTATAGCTATGTTTGAAGCATAAATACATGTACATGTCTGTCTATAGTTGGTGGTGGTGATGTGGTTAAAAGAGGTGAAAACATGAGTGACTGCATGAGAATATATATAGATGCAATTCTATGTTTTAAATGTGAGTTATAAGATAAAGATACTTCTCATATCATATCTAACACTGGTTGATCATAGGAATCTATGGTGATGAAGCAATATTAAGTTCTTCCCAGCTAAGAAACTGGCCCATTGTTGTTGTTTATAATAATTGTTCATCAAGTGTAGCAGCAACAAGTTTAAATGTATTTTTCTTTGGTAATATTTTTGTTGGTTAATTGAACAAAAATTGAATATGTCCCACCAAGCACGCCAATTTATTGATGTTGGTTCAAATGTTTATGGGTCAATTGTGCTACATATTCTTTGTTCCTTACTTTCAATAAAAAGAAATTATAACTAAAAACATAATCTTCAGAGAAGGTAGGTAATAGGCTTGTTAAATCAAGTGAAGTATGAAGATACTAGAAATCAAACATTAAGAAAATGTTATTTGTTTTGTCTAACACTATGATTGAAAGAAAACAAGTGTAGAAGAAGAAAAGAGGGAAATTGTAGAAAAAATAAAGCTGCTTAAAAATAACAAAAGCAAGTAAATAAAGTTGTTAAAAAACAAGTAAATACCAGAAAGAAAGATGAATAGATAAAATTATATATAGGGGTTGACCATCTTTTTTTGATGAATCCTTGTATAAAATGTATTTTAATTAAAGCTTTTTTTTGGACAAATATATAAATATTGGTAACAAAGTTATAAAGGTAAAAGTTGTCACAATAGTTGTTAATTAGTGATAATAATAATAGTAATGGTTATATTAGTTAAAGTGTCATTAGCTATAATAATGATGAAAAAATTATTGATCATTATATAAAAACTCATCACCTATTAAACCTAAAAAAAATATAACACAATGGAAACAAATATTCAATTATTAAACTACAATAAAACAAAATTATAACATAAAAAACCACTCTATGGAGTATGGAGCATGTACTTATGTAAGAAGTCTATCAATAAAATGTAAACTTATAAAATATATATTAAAATTATAATAAAATTAAAGAAAAAAATGCTGAAATGTTGAAAAAAAATCCCAAACTATGCTATCAACAATGTTGAAAATAAAAACTTCGAAACCAACCATTGAATCTTCCTACAAAATTCAACATACTTATTTTCTTCGTCTATTATAATTTATTATGTTTTTCTTACAATGTAATACAAACTTATTTCCATATTATCTTATCCAAATCACTATTATCCTTATTATTACGATTCTCAAATATTCCTCATTAATATACTATATTGCATAAGTATAAAATTAGATTTTATGATAATTATCTCATTCTAATTATGTTTCTATAATTTATATTCAACCAAAACAAAATGATGAATGGAAAATGCAATATTATCTACTCGGGTGTTAGCTAAAAGAGTTATTTATTACTATGTATATTAACAAGAAAGACTAAAAGAGAAGGGGATTTTATTGTATCCTTCCTCATTAAATATTATTCATTGGAATAATATATTTCTTTCTTTCTTTGGTTTTTCTTTAATCTATGTTTTTTTTATTTCAATTATACCCTTTAATATTAGGTTATCTTTTAATATTAGATTTATTGAGATTGAGTTTCTTAATTTTTTTAATTTATTTTTTATAAGGTTATAATTTCATGATCCTAATTACAGGTTTGACAACTTGACTCAAATTGTTTTTCTTTTTTTTTTCAATTTCATCCTTCAACATTGAGTTTATTAAAAATTAAGTTTTATAATTCATTTTGATATACTTTCTATGAGGTTATTATAGTTACATGATCCAATATGCAGATTGATATGTTAATTTTGATTGATTCAAATTGATCCAAAATATTTTCATCTCAATATTAATAAAAAAAAATCTCATCTTGAATATTTATTTAAGTCAAACTATATTTTTACTAGTTATCCAAATTGTCTTTAAACTTGTCAAGTTGACTGGGTCATATCATGTCAATTTCTACACGATTTTAAATACCTTTTCTACTATAAAAAATATTAACAATACCTGGATATTTTTTTTCTCATATTAAAAAAAAATCTCTTGAAATCATCATGCCTCTCAAAAGCTATCTTCTAGTATTATTAAATCTAATTATTAAAATTAAATTATTTAATATATTTTTTAATATTAAAACAACACTATTTTAAAAATCAACCCTCGACTTGATCTATATAAACTCATGATGAAAAGAATAACCATGTTTAACTGTCAAAAAAACAAATTACAGTGAAATCAAAATAGTAACATACATTTTTATGAGCGTAGCAAAATGTCAATATTAGAATTTTGATTTCATCAACTCAATCCGTGAGTTAACGAGCTATTTAAGTTTACAAGCGTATGATTAAACTCAATGAAGGGTGACCTTTTCGTGAGTGCTTGGCTACTAGCCAGCTTAGCTGGTGATCTCATATGGATCAGACCGGTGTACATGAAATTGAATCTCACTTAGAGAACGAATTCTGGGAAAGGAAGAGCTTAACCTAATTTACTAAGATGAGAAGAACAGGAAAATAAAAGAAGGAAGACAGCAGGGGTAATATTTTTTTTATTTTTTAAAATTTATTTTTAATATAACACATTAAAATCATCCAAAAAAAAAAACAATAAAATTTTTTGAAAACATCAGCTCCAAATCGATGTCAGAGGGCAAGCCATCAGTACCCGACAGGCCCAGTACCTGTCATTCCTTGAAGTCATCTTTGTCATCAACAGGAATTGGCCTGTTCCTCCAAAATACTGCCAAAGCACTCCCACCAAGCTACAAGGCAGATTGGGGCAAGAAATGAGACAAGCGAAACAACAGTAACGACAACGGCTCAATTCCAAGCTATTTGCATCGAAGTTAAAGGTGTTCTTTCCCAACAAATGAATTGCAGTGAAAAATAAAGCTGGGAATCCAGAACTCCGAGATGTTCAAGTAAAAGTCTTACCGCCATGCAAACAACACTAACAGCTGAGGGTACAGCCACCAGGGGGTTCGTGAAATGTTTCTGGGCAAGCAAAAAGCCAAGCGCGGAGCTCTGCACATGCATGGGAAAAAATTGATTACAAATTGAAAAAACTAAATCAGCTAGCAAGCCAATACAGACCTAGAGATATTAGAAGCTCCCTGTTATGTTGTGACAATGAACATGTCTATAGTTTAAACTGGCATGGTATCCACACGTTGCTTGGTGTTCACATGTCTTAATTAGATAATAACAAATCATACATTTCTTCATTTTATTTTTAACTAGACTAGTGTGTGTGTTTTTCTTCCATCATTTCTATCATAATTAAGATATTTGCATATATTATTAAAACAATGAAATGATAATCATTAATCATTGATATTAAAAATCCAAACATTTCTGATTGAGAAGATACTCGAAATACATTTGTAATACAAAAAATAAAATATAAAAAAAATTCAATGAGTCTTGTGTTATGCCTACATGTCACTCATCAAAAACAAAACTAATCAAACAATTAAAGTATGAAATCTTCGACAACCTGATTTATCAATCATCACTCATGCCATGACATAAACATGTTGAATATTCATTCAAACATAATAAATAAACAGCAAGTGATATGAAGACAAATTAATCTCTTAAAAATTACAAAACTACATTTTTGTTCATTTTAAATTTAAACACGTTCCATTTCAAGTTCCTTCCATTTAAAATTTCTATATGTTAGCAGTTATTTAACAAGCCCTTTTCAAATAATCTGTTTTGTTCTGGTTTTTAAGAATTTTATGGGAAATCATATTTCGTACAGATTCTGCAAAATTTTGCAGATAAATGAGAAAGAAAGTACATAAAAGAGAGAAAGCAAATTTGGAAAAAGGAGGACGTCCCTCAACTTCAGTTGTCTATTCAAGGAGTCTAATTGGAATCTATTGAAAACCATATGGGTCACAGGGAAATAATTTAAACAATAAGTATCAAAGTGAAACAGTGCTAAATCTATGATGACTAAGATGTGGTTGCCCATCTCTTTACTAGTTACTCATTGACGTTGGCAGCTACTTCAACATTGGAAAATGAGATGGCCCCTTTTGTGATAATAAAAGCCACAGCCAGCAGGTATAAGTTCTCTTAGAAACAACAGTGGTGATTTCTTATGTATTTTCTCTTGTTTGGTTGGTGTTATGGACTCCAGAGAGGTAGAGGCAGAGCTCCATGAAATCCTAAAAGCTTTATAGGTTAGTTCTAGTGGGTCTATGTGTGCAAACTTGAACCTCATATTGAATTAGACTCTTCAAATGCTATTGCTAAGATTCAGATTGGTGCTTTTGGCACTTGGAAATATAGGTCCATCTTGATTTCAATCACGATCCTAAGCAGAGCTTTTAGAGCTGTCAGTTTTCTACACTCGAGACCATCTAGCAAAGTAAGGAGTTGAAAGTAGTACAGAGCTTGTAGCCTATATTTAATTTTCAAATGTTTTGATTACTTTTTAACTCGAGCTTTAAATTGTAAGCATCACATGCAGTCAAATACTATATGATAATGGCTATCATGAAGACAACACAAGGATACTCATATTTTTCATATTTACCTGCATCCCGCATTCTATGGATATGGTACGAGAGGTGGATTCACCAAATGACATTCTTGACAGCCAGTAACCAAGAGCAAATGCAGCGACATGTAGGAGAGCCACTGGCATTATCAGTTGTCCTCCTTGGGTTTTCAAGACATCTGATACTTGACCAATCTAAGAAACAGTAAAATATTAACATTTGATTTATTTAATAAAAGCAAAAATTGCCACAATCTTGGTAGATTTAACAGAATGCCAAAGATTCAGTAAATAATTTGGGAACTTACAGGGCTTGCACATAGTAGGGTTGTGAGAATAACCCCAACCAAAGGTGTAAATGTGACTATTTTTGAAGTGAATGTAGGGAAGAATTCATTTGAAAGAACTGTCACATGAATAAGGACTTTAGGTTACTTCATTATGTCTATATGCAAATCCTTCTGTGGCAAGCCACTAGAGAAATGTCAAACTTTAGTCCAGCCAACTCCAATTCATAAAAAGTTTTAAAACCTTCAAGTTACCTCCAACAATAGTTGGCACCAAAACAACCTGAAAAGTGCTGATAGCCAGGCCCTGAAAAATTGCAGAAAATGAAGGTTATCATTGTAAGTTGATAGGCCAAACATGAAAGTTCCTTATGTGGTTAATGCCAAAACATTTTTCAAACCTTCCTAGTAATTCACTAGATAGCCCAAGTTATTTTTTGGCTGGTTCTACACAATTATTTCTCACATTTATGTTGATGTAAATCTGTTGATTGAATATTTCACCACATTTTGTCAATGCATGTGAAACTATGATCCTTAAGAATATAAGCACTCAATGCATGCTCATGGATCTACAATCCCTATGGATGTATCATTTGCACAAGCTTACGGTACATCAAGGCAGGCAATTTTCAAGACTGTCAAACTTACTACAGCATCAACTGGAACAAGCTGGCCAGCAAGAAGCTTAGTAAGGAGAGGTGTCATGATAATGGCTCCAATAGTTGAACATCTGAGAAATTCCACCGAAAATTAGGAAACAAGAGTAGCAATGGAATTCAACTTTTAACGAGTATTCTAAGTTCAGCCTTTAAGTTATTATACGTCATTATAAGCTGCAGTCACTCATTTTAAAAAGGCAAATGGAAATTATGCCACCCACGCACCTGTTAAATCATGCAAAGAGATATAAATTATGGTCAAAGAATATAGTAATATCTGTGATGTGGGTGATGTGCAAAATGAGCAATCCATAAAGTGTACATTGAAGCATAAAATTGCAAGGAGAGAGAATTACTTCTTCAACCTTGGCATTTGTCATCTAAAAGAACACTTCATTTTGTTATTTGCTTGCTTGAGTATGATTTCAAAGGAATCAATATATAAAAGCAGGACCAGTGAATAAGTGATAGACAGTCATCTATCACTTAGACCCAAATTCTCTCTTGTGATAATAGAGCTCAACCTATTACATTCTTGATTATAGTTACCACGATGAAAATAATTTGAGAAGCCTCAATAAGAACATTTGCCATTATTGTGAAATGTGCCATAAATTTGATTCTTTGTCAAATCCAACTACAATAGAATATCTCACCGTTGGAGGATTTAGGGTGTTAACAGAAGAAATGAAAGTGAACTGCTAACATGAGTCTTACCCCATATGTCGAGAATACAAACTTTGACATAAAATAACAAATAGCACACAGCATGTAAGACAAATCATAATTGATTGAAAACAATGCCAGAGTTGTTCAACCCAACATAACTGCAGCGATGAACACAAATCGCTCTTACGTTGTCATAAGAACTGATAGTGCAACATTCCCCTTCGATATATAGGTTGCAACATTGGATGCCTGACCTCCAGGGCAACAAGAGACCAAAATAAGACCAGTTGCAAGAGGTGCTGATAATTTCAAAGTCTGAAATACACATAGATAGTTGTCAACAATTATAATTTAAAAAATGCATAATAATGTCAGCTAATTGTTTCGATGTAATACAATTCAAAAGGTTGTATATGGCAGTTTCACATAAGCATCCTGAACAAAAGACAATAATACTGACAATAGAAGTTATCATCAACCTTTGTTTTAATAAAAAATGGTTTTATATTCAATGTCAAAATGGTCTGAATGCCTCTCAATGAAGGATCTCTTCTTTTTAAATACTGAGGTATCAGCATAATTACCTTCTAAAATCACTCCTAGACCATAATTACAATTGCCTATTAATCAATCTCCCTAGATCAAGCTCCCTAAATCAAATTAATTGCATAACAATCAATCAAAGTATTACAACTAACATCCCCCTCAAATTGATGAAGCATCACTTTGTTAACCATGAATCACTTTGTTAACCATGAATTGATGTCGATGACGAAATAGAGCCATGGTAAACACATCAGTTAGAACTAAATGGAAATGTAAAGAAGAGTAATCACATGCCGTTCAAGTGTTTCATGAATAAAATAACATTCTACTTTAATGTGCTTGATTCACTCCTGAAAGACCAGATTAGTAGCAAATTAAATAGCACTGGTGTTATCAGCATAAAAAGAAAAAGAAGTAGTAGTAAGTTGAGGAATACATAGTTCATCTAACAGACCTCAAAGCCAAACAATCTCAGAGCAAACAGATGACATGACACGATATTCAGACTTGATTGAGGATTTAGAAACTCGATCATGCTTCTTACTCTTCCAAGAAATAAGAGCATCACCAAGAAACATGAACCAACCAGTAACTAAACGACGAGTATCAGGATAACCAGCCCAATCCGCATCACTGAAAACAATCAATTGTAAAGAAGTCCCGATAGGAAAGAGTAACCCATGACCAAAAGTACCCTTGAGATATGTCATACAATGGCCAAGTGAGAATAGCGAGGAGCCTGTATAAACTAACTTGTTGTATAGCTAAAGAAATATTTGGCCGAGTGATTGTCAAATAACTTAAACTCCCTACCAGCAACCAATACAACAAGGGATCAATTAATAACTTGTCATCATCTTATTATAGCTTCAAGTTGATCTCAATTGGTGCAAGGACCAAGTTACTGGACTAAAGACCTACTAAGATGAGAAGCTCTTGAGTATACTTGTGCTGGTACAAAAGTGTGATAGTCGTACAACGATGAACCTCAAGACCAAGAAAATACTAAGATCTTTCATATGAAATGAAGTATTAAGTTGCGCCTATAGTTGTTCAATCAACTAAGAATCAGACACTATAATAACAATATCATCAACATATATAAAAAGTACAACATTCCTAGTAGCAGTCATTCGGAGAAAGAGAGTCAAACTGACTATAAATAAAATTAAAATCAATAAGTGTAGAACAAAACTTCTCAAACCAGGCACATGGTGCCTACTTCAATCCATATATAGACCGTTTGTTTTGAACAACAAACCTCAGAAGAGGAGTGAGCAATATGCCAGGAAAAGGAATCATATATTTCTTGTTTGAGGTCTCCATGCAAAACTGCATTCACCATATCCATATGTTGAGTTGACCGCTTCAAGGCAGCAATAGTCATAACAGTGTGAAGAGTAGTCATCTTGGCCACAATTGCAAACATCTCCTCATAATCAAGCCCATACTCTTTTCAATTTCGAAGAGCTAGCAGACAAACTTTAAATCTTGCAATAGAACCATCAAGCTATAGCTTTATGGTATAAACCCATTTGCAACAAAGAAGTTTAACGCCAATAGGACACGGAACTATATCCCAGATGTGATTATCTTGAAGAGATTGAAACTCTTTTTGCATGCTTGTTTCCAACATGCTTGAATGGAAGCTTAAGAGTAAGACTTAGGTACAGTAACAATATTAAGAGTTGCAGGTTGCAATCAGGCAAGAATTTAACCTATAGTTAATAATTATGTGGGTATGCAATTTGGGGTTTGATTGAAGAAAATTAGAAAAACTGGATGAAATTGATCATAATTGGAAGAATTGAAAGACCAGTGATCAAAATGGAAAAGATGACAAAGTTTGGAAGTACAATTCATTCAATTGGGGGCCTAAATGAGGAGAAAAAATTGGAATTAAAGGCAAAAATGGTTAAATTTGAAAGTCAAGACTGAAATGAAAGAGATGGAAAAGCTTGAAATTCCAATTGATTCAATTAGGTGTGTAATTGAAGAGAAAAATTGAGATTTTAAATTAATTTGACCAAAAATAAAAGAATTAAAGGACTTAATTGAATAAAAATTTAGATTTAGCATCAATTTAGCCAAAATTGCACAATTGAAAATCCAAAAACTGAAAGTATAAAAGGCGCTAATATTGAAGGACTCTTGAATGTCATCAAGAGTTTGATTGAAAAGAATCTTTGAAAATTAGTTGAAGTTGGCCAAGAATAGCGAAATCAAAACTTCAAGGATCAAATTGAAAATCAATAAGGAAAAAAAGTTAGTGAAACGGTGAGTTTCACTAAAGAGGTTGTATAAGCCATAAACAATGTCATTTCCTTTAAAGCCAAAACCTAATTCAATGAAAAGGTTGCATGACACGTCGTTTAACACCCTTATTCTCTAAATGGTAAAACAACCAGCTTGAGGGTGGATCTTTGGCATCTTCTTTCTTCTTTAGTTTGTTCTCAATGGAGACAAAGGGCACGCTTCTCTTACTGTTTTGATGCAAGAAAGTATCCTCATCTTTGTTTCAGTTCGTCCCTTGCTCTAGAGAGTCTGCCAAGCCAACTCAAGGGCTCCCGCAAAACTAGCATTACCATCAGACCTTGGCTGAATGTGTTTCAATGGCTGGGATGGATTGATGATGAATCAAGGGCCATGATGAAGAGTTCAAGAGCCTTCCCAGGCCTCTACAAAAAGCACCTCAACCCCAGCCTTTGGAGGGCAGCAACAGTAAAATAAAAATAAGAGAGGAAAGAAAAGAAAAATGAGGTAAAGGAAGCAAGGAGAGGAAGAAATAAAAGAAAGAAGAAAAGATACCATGGTTGTATCTTGGTGGTGGCAGCAAACCAAGGCTCAAGGTTTTTTTGCAAAGAAGGATTCTCGAGGTTGCCCAGAAAGCTTGTGGAAGAAACAAAAGGAATGGAGGTACCATTATACAAGGATTTTGGAAGCAAAACCAATTAAACTTCAACAATGGCAGCCTTCCAAAGCAGAGATAGTAGCAGTAGCAATGTAGTGACTGTGGCAGTAACCACCCTTGGCTTCCATCGCATTCGTCACGGTGTGACAATAATCATCAATAAACATTACAAAATACTTATACTGAGCATGTGAAATAACAAGACTACTAGTCATATGATTACACATTGCATAGTCAACCAACAAAGAAGTAAATAGATTCTCTTTACCTTGTATGTCAAAGTCAGATAAGGTAGAAACAACCATCTATTGGACCATTTTGGGTTGGGTGTGAGAGTAGATGAGGAACTGCTTATAGATTGTTGATCTAGAGAATGAACCAAAGAGGCAGCTGCAAAATTAGATTGGATAGCATTATAAGGGACTAGAGCATGTCAGTTTTGAGGTTGCAATCGACAATCTTTAATGATGTGCCCCTCCTTTTTGCAATAATTGAAAATTTTCTTGTTGCAATGTTTTGCAATATGCCCAAACTCTTTGCAATGGTAGCATTAAGTATGTGACCTGAATCTTCCTTTACTTTGAACAGCATATGCCACATTAACATCTCATACGTCATGGTTTTTGAATTAAGGCCATGCTGAGTGACTAGGTGTTGTTATTCATGTAATAATTCCTCCCAACAAATCTCCAAAGATGGAACAGGATTTCAGTTGATTAAACTAGCACGTGCAATCTCAAATTATGGTCTTGGTTTCATTAGAAACTCATCTCTTTGACTCTCAAGATGAACAACTTGTAGTGCCTTTAAGGCCTCATTTGGAATGATAGAATGAATTATCCAAGTATATTCACTACATAAGTTAAGAAATCTAGAATAGAATTTTTCAATAGAAAGATTACCTTGGCAATAGTTTGCTAATTTTTAACTCCAAATGAAACTTTCAGGCAACATTATTTTTAGAATAAATGCTCCAAAGATAAGTCCACATTTCCATAGCAGCAATGAATGATCGAAGATATTCACCATATATGATTTAATAAAACTCAGTAACCAAGAGATAATACAAGCATCATTGCTCTTCCAAGAATCAATCTCCTAGGGATCAATGAGAGCTTTAGATGACCATCTGAGTGGCCCAATAATTCTTTGCACTTCACAAACATCTTGAATTGAAACTTCCAAGTGGAATAATTACTTTCATGATAAATCAGAAGAAAAGAATAAAACTAGTGGAAAAAATAGACCTTGGTGTCAAAAGAATCTCTCTACACCTAGAAATTACCTATAACCCCAAACCAAGAAAATATCAAAAGAGAAACGCAAGAAAAATATCTCACAACTCAACCCAAAGAAATACTAACCCAAAGAATTAAGCACAAAATTTAGAATTTTGGTTCTGATATCGTGTCAAAATAATTTGAATGCCTCTCTTCTCTTTAAATAGTGAAGTATCAACATAATTACATCCTACAATCACTCCTTGACCATAATTACAATTGCCTATCAATCAATTTTGTGGATCACGCTTTCTAAATCAAGTAATTACATATCAGTCAATCTTCTTAGATCAAGCTCTCTAAATCAAGTAATTGTATATCAATTACAGCTAACATTTTCTTGTACCACTCCACCCTTTAGTGAAAAGAATCCTCTGCCTAAAGCCAAAGCACGGTATATGTGAAAAGAACCCTCTACATAAAGTTGAAGCACAATATATGCATGAGCTTGGTATGCCTTCCACAGAAAATGACTATGTAAGAACCTTGGATTTACTTCAAGAGAACAAAATTTAAGCAGTCAAAAAGAAAGTGCAAACTGTCATTCTATCTATCATGATCAGCAAATCTTGACTGGATAAGAAATGGAAAGAATATGAATAAACAATGACTTCACTAATCAAAGAATTCAGACAATACTGATCCATGTAACAATTTCTAACCACTTTAGAGTCCCCAAAAAGCATCTAGGTTAGAGGGCATATGTCCTTGATGAGTTAAGTGGAGTATCTGAATATTATAGTTATATGGTTGACTAAATATTACACTATTTTCAACAAACAATTATTTATGCCGAAGATAAATTCAAGAACAAAAGAGAAAAAACACCCAAAATCAAAGAAGATCTCAAAAGCTAAGAAAATGTTGAAGCAATACCGTTGCAATCACAAAGCCTAGCAGAGGTTTGATCAAGTACTGAGCAAGAAACCCTACACCAACCTGAAACAATTAAACATATAATTTAAGCATGAAACTGAAAAGAAATGGATCACTGTTAATTCTTCTTCCCCTTGTAAGATGATAAGAATGAGTTGTCTCTTACAGTCCAAGGATTTCTTAAACATCGTCTAAAATCTTCAAATGTCAGAGTCAGTCCCATTGAAAGCATGAGGAAGCCGAGGCCAAGGGTAAAGAGGTCTGTCTCCAACCATGTAACCTGCAGGAAGGCAGCAACATTCAGTTGGTTAAGTTACAATCAATCGTCTTCTTCAAAATAGCAGAAGAGGACTTCTCTGTTACCGCAGCTGGCTTGTAAATACCAAGGATGGTGCCCAAAACAACCTGTTCACACAATTATAATTTTAGTATGAAAAACCAGTGTTTAAGAGATTAGCATTTAAAACTGAAAAATCATGTTTTCTCTGTTATATCCAATTAAAAAAAAGGGTCTTAAATTTAATGACATGTAACACACACCCACACAGGGAAAAGAGTAGTTAGAGTTTCGATTATCCTTTCATACTGGCTCATCCCACCATGTGTGCTGCTGTCAGGAACATCACCAGGTGCATTTGCAGCAGCCCTACACAAAACTTGGGGGTTCCTATATGAAGCAGCCAACATGTTATATCATATAATGAAAATATACAAGCAAACGTTCACGCCCTAAAGAGTCACTTTATTTTCCATTATATTGAACCAAGTAGTCTGAAATAATTGCTTGACTCATTCATTTTCATCTGAAATTCAGGTCATCCAATTGGTAAGAAACAGAAGCAGATCAGCATTTCACACAATTATAGCAAGGGAAAATCATCAATGTACTTCAAATGAACAGTACTTTAAGTACTACTTTTATGAGGAGATTGGAGGTAGGGGCGCGCAGAGACAGCCAGGAGGTTTGCCAACAGCAAAGGTAAATCTTAAATGTACTTGAAATGAACAGTACATCAATAGAAAACGACAACAATATTGCGACAGCTTGGAGCTAGTTTTCAAATTACAATCACTTCCATTTAGAATAGATAACTATTCTTTTATCTACTTGTGTAGAATATTTAACAGCATGACACCTATATTTCTAGAAGTAACTAAGGGAACTGTTACAAGTATGACCCTCATACATTAGTCATCAGCCACTAGTGCTTCTACTATAGGATCAAATTGTTGAATATATGAATCCACAATAACACCAAGTGATGAAGCACTCCGTTACAAAAGATACCTTGAAGAGTGAATGATTGAAGAAGGTGCAAGGGCTGTGAGAGCCACAGTTGGACTCCTCGGCTTGTTTTGAGTTGTCCAAATTCTTCCATTCCCGGGTACAGTAATCCCAGCTCTTGTATCTTATTATTCATATTTACAACAGATTTGTTGGTAAAAGCACATATACATGTTTGGAATTGGATAAACACAGCAAACTTATGTACCCAAAAACAAAGCAAACAATCCTTAGTACCCAAAAACTTGTAGCTAATGAGGGCAAAAAAAAAGAAGCAACGAATGTAATGAAGCATACCCAGATGAGTATTCAGCCTCCTGGAAGGGAAACAGGAGCTTGGCTTGTAGATAGCTTGACATGGCAGTAAGTTGCAATCTTGGAGAACCAATCTAGACACAGACGCCATTAGAGATGTTGGAGAGATGGGTTTTAAGGAGGTTTCTGGAATGAAGTGAGAGTGGTCGGGGTTATGTAGGATATGAAAATGTGGGAGTCGTGGAAACCAATGAACCACACAAACCAGACCAAAGCAGACTCCTCCCCTCGTGTTTGTTTTTGTCGGGTTATCAATTCGTTCCGGTGGGGTTATATTTTTCTTATTAAAACAATAAATTTTGATTTCATAACATTTCAATGTTCCATTTTTATAAATTAAATATAAACAATATTTTAATTTATCAGATACAATATTATTTGGAAAGAAACCTTCACAAAAAAATTGTATCGACAGTGCAATTTCTCTAATTAAAAATAAAAAATATTTGAAGAAATTATAAGTTAATATACTTTTTATTTTTACGTTTCAAAAGCGTTTTAAAAAAAATTTGAAAGTTTTTTATTTTTTTTTTTAAATTAATATTTTTTTAGTGTTTTTAGATTATTTTGATGTAATGTCAAAAATGATTTTAAAAAATAAAAAAATATTATTTTAATATATTTTCGAATAAAAAATACTTAAAAAATTATAACCATATTCTCCAATAGATTAATTTTCTTATTAACATAAAAAGATGAAAATGAAATAAATGGTCAAATTTCAAGTAGGGTATAATTGATAAATCCTTCTAATTTTTTATTTGCCTTTTTCTAAATATTCAGCCGGTTATTGCCATAAGAAAGGAAGGGGAAAAAAAAAAGATGAGGAGGAAATTGCACATCTAACCAGTTCGCTGCAAAATAAACTATTCAAAATCAAGGTTATCAATTTTATTTTGATAAGTGTTTTGTTTTTTTAATTAAAATAAAATGTTTCAGTTTTAAAATATTTCAGCGTGTCATTTCGGGGTTGTAATGTTCATATATATATATATATAACAAACATAATTCAAATTCAAAATAAATTAATTATAAATTATGCAATACAAACACAATGTCAAACAAATATAGTTTTAAAATTTAAAATATTTATAAATAGTTAAGATTAAATAGATCTTTCACTTAAAGTAATTCAACTTAAACAAAATATCAAAATATTATGAAAGTAAAATGTTTTAACATAAATATTTTAAATATAAAGCTAAGTCGATGTTATCAAGGCTAATGAGATCTAAAGTATCCCTTCTTTTACTCAAATTTCTACAAAGTATAAACATGAAAAAACAACATGAATATAAACCATATATATTAGTGATAAATCTAATTTTAAAAAATTAATATCATTGTTAATGAAAATAGTAATAATAATTTTCAATATTATTATTAATATCATTGTTATTGAAAATAGTAATGAAAAAGAGCTTTTTATACCTGGGTGGTTTAATTAATTAAATTGAACCGGGTTCAATTTGATTCAATGGCTTTTTAAGACCGGAACGGAATATGGAAAACGAAACCGGAACATTTCGGCAAAAATTTAGCTGAAAAATTTGGAATTGATCGAGATTTGAAATGAGATGAAAATTATTCTGTTTTGTTCTGTTTTTTGAATTAATATGAAATGTCTCAACCATTTCAAATAAAACAGAACGAAATTGACTACCTTGAGTCAAATCCTTTGATCTGATATGGTAAAATAGTAGTTAAAAAGAAGGAGGGAAGTTGTTGTCTAATTTTGGAAACATAATTTCAAGCATATAAAATTGACAAGCACACATATATAAATACATAATTTTATTAAATATATGTCTAGTTATAATTTTTATTTAAAATATTTTTATAAAAAAATAAAATAATTTTCTAATTCATTCCTTGAATTTAATTTATAGTGACTTAATTTATTTGTAAAATCAAGTTAACATTTGTATTTTATAAGAACATGAATTTATGCGTGGATTGTGAAGCGAGATTTGATAATTTGATATTTTGAAGAGTATCTTAATTTATTTTTAAAATGTTGTTTAAGAAATCTTATAAAACATTTAGGCTTGATTCAAAAAAGTTTTGTTTTTTGTAGACTTCAAGTATAGGTGAATAGGACTTGAGAGCTTGTCTTGAAAAAAAAAATTGTATCTTCAAGATTTTTTTTTCTTTTCTAGGTTGAGACTCTCCATTTATAGAAGTTTGTAGAGGTTCTCGAGTTATTTTTTAGATACAATTTTTTTCTTTTCTAGGTTGAGACTCTTCATTTATAGAACTTTGTAGAGGTTCTCGAGTTATTTTTCAATGTCATACGATATTATTTTATTAATTGATCTTTATTTATAGAATATTATGTTTATGATAAAATACCTTAAATATCTCATCACATGTGTCAACTTTTCATTGACTAATAAACATATAAGGCTCATTTATTTTTCAAGTCATTTATTTCAATTTTATTTTATCTTTTCATATAAAATTGAATAAAAACAACACATTGTGAAATTTGATTAGTAGAAAAGTTTTTGTTTCTATCATTGCTTCCTCGAGACAAGTTCGCTTATATTTAAAAATAAACGGGTATATCTTGAAAATATTTTTTTATTATTAAAATTTGATTTAATCATATTAAATTTTCACATTAAATACAATATTTTATTGCGAATATAAAATACAATAGTCAAAATTAAAAATTTAGGGATGAATTTTTTATTAAAATTTATTAAATCAAATAATAGAATCAAAGTTTGATATACAATTGAAAAAATTATAGATTCAAGAGACCAAAAAAATATTTTTCTGAAGCATGAATATAATCAATAATTTGGACTCGCTAAGAAGACTTTTTTTTCTTTCACGGGAGTGGTTACTGTGACAATTTATTTTTAAAATTTCGGTGTCCTTGGTCGATGAGTTATGACTGATAAAAAATATTAATTATTTTATCTCTTGTCTTGGTTTGCGTGCCTCCATCCTTCATTAGTTTAATCGTCCGGCGTGGGACAGAGAGCAAATATGCTTAATTGAAATAGGAAAAAACCTTTTTTAAAATATTTTTTATTTAAAAATATATTAAAATAATATTTTATAATATTTAAAAATTATTTTTAACTTTAACACCTCGAAATAATCTAAAAATATTTTTTTTCAAATAGGCAAAATTTCACAGGCTTTGCTATAAAAGCAAGGGACAAGGGCACAATGTTTTTGTCAACAACGTACGCATTTATCTCCACGTAAGTCCAATCTCATGGCTTGGTTTTTTTTTTTTTTTTTGCTCAGCTTCCATGCTTCTTGCTGTTTGCTAATTCAATTTATTGCACTTTTCATTCAATAATTCTCCGGTCATTCAATGCTTTAAGAAAAAGGTTTGGAGCAGGCGGTGGGATTTTTCTTTTTCTTTTTTTATCAAAGGCTCTGATGGGAGGTCTGCGAAGTTTTTCTTTCTTTTTTTTTTAACTCCCAAATATTTATTTTATTTCTTATAAAACTTTTTCGAAACTTGCATATAGGTTGATTGTCTCGATTCGAAGTTCCACGTCACTTGCTTTTGTGATTCAAGTTTTTCACGGTATTTGATGATAACAGTTTCTCAATGGTTCCTGCTTTTTTTTCACGAGACCTAGCGTGTAATTCGTTTCTCAATAGATGCAGTTTTTGGCGAACCGTTACTCGACAGTAATGGTGTTTGAGAGGCCATTTTCTCAACTTGAAGAATTATTTCTCAATAGTTATGGAACTCGAAGAACAATTCTCAACGATTGCTACTCTTGATGAATCATCGATGTTGGCAATTCATAACATCCTTTTAACGCTAGAGCACCACTCTTCTTTGGCTAATGATTAAGCTGAGTTCTCATTTTTTTAGGATTTATAAACATCATTGGACTTGTAATCTTGCTATTTATCCTTTCTTTCAAATATGCATTTTTTTTTAAATGGTAACCTTCAAGAATTCTTCTTCTTTTTCTAAAAGGTTCTTATCGATTAAGGACAGATATTGTCGAACAAGTCTTTATTTATACAAATATGTCGTTGGTCCATTCGATAAGAAGTGATCCTCTGAAAGCATTAAGTGTTTAACTTAAGTGTTTAACTTCTTATTCATTGAAGATTTCTTGAGGACTTTATGATCTTGGTGGTTCGCATCAGGAAGTTTTACAACTTTAGTCCTTCTTTTCCACATTCAACAGTTTTTGTAGTTGATCTGCTGCTACTAAACTACCACAAACGTGCTGCTGACGCTACTTACAAGAATTACTTCCCAGTCTCCGATGCACTTGAGTATACTCTCAATTATAAAGAATGGATAAAAGATGTTTTGAAACATTATGAGCTGATCCTGGAGAGGGCACATATTAAATACACTTTTTTTTCATCAATTTTTAGTTATGACTGATAAATAAATGTTATATCTTCTTTTTACAACCATTTCTTCCAAAGCATCCAATGATAGCGCAGCTGATGAGATCACGTGTGTGGTGATATTTAAGGCAGTTCGGTGGCAGTGAATTTTTTTCCTCTCTCTTAGCCTCGGGATTCTTGCCTGAACTTCTAAAATTCAATTGATTCCTCTAGTTTGTATTTATTTTAATTTTAATCCCCATTAATTTGATTGTTATTTGTGTTTATTTTAATGATTTTTTAAGTTTGTGTTTTCCATTTCATCCCTCGGTATTTTATTTCATTTCATTTTTTTTATCCAATTTGATGTTTATTTTTTTATTGCTATTTTTTAAAGTCTTTTCTTGATTTTTTTTATTTTATCCCTCAATATTTTTTTTAATTTAATTTTTGTATCTGAGTTTGGTTCTTAGTATTTTAATTGCTATGTTTTATCCTTTTCTTAATTTATTTTGTTTCTTAATTTAGTCCCTAATTATTTTCATTCATTTTATTTTTATATAATTTTTTGTCGTAATTGTTGTGATTGCTATTTGTTTTGTTTTTTTAGTTTTAATGATTGGGAAATTTGCTTCGTTATGTTTTTGTGTATGCTTTTTACAAGGTAATCTCAGTTCCATGACCCGAATCACTAGTTTTGAATACTAGCCTAGTTTAAGTTTTGTATTTTTAGGTCTTTTTTTTAAATTGATTTTTTTAATTTCATCATTAAATATTGTATTATTTGACCTTGAGTTTCCTGATTTGTTTATTTTTTTTGGGGTTATCTCGATCTCA
Source organism: Populus deltoides (assembly GCA_015852605.2). Classification (NCBI taxonomy): domain Eukaryota; kingdom Viridiplantae; phylum Streptophyta; class Magnoliopsida; order Malpighiales; family Salicaceae; genus Populus; species Populus deltoides. Next base: position 8,100,055 of record CM027587.2, read on the forward strand.
TATCTTAGATAACAGGTTAGTCGAGTTAACTTAAGTTGACTTATGTTTTTTTATTGATGTATTCTTTTTTATAAAATTTATTTTTTTTCACTTTTATCTTTCAGTATTAAAATATTGGTCATTGAGCTTTATGATTTTTTCAATTTTCTTTTGGTTGGGTTATCCCAAGTTCGGGGTAATTAAGTGAACCCGGGCTGACTTGGGTTTTGTTTCGGTGTTTTTTAATTGATTTAACTTCAGTCTATCTTTTTTTTAAAATTAATTTTTTATATATCTTATCATGTATGGTGGGTTAGTCGATTTAACCTGGGTTAACTCTTCTTTTTTTCTTCAACATATTTTCTTAAATTGATTTTTTTTTCAATTTCATCATTTGACTTTAAGTTGTTGGATCTCAAGCTATGTGAATTTTTTTTACTTTTATTTTTGCGGAGCTATCCTGATTTTATTTCTCAAGTTATGTGTTAGTTAAGTTATTCTTAGTTGACTTGAGTTATCATCGTTTGGATTTTTTTTTATTAGAAAAAATTTGATCAACCCACGGTATAATGCAAATCATCTATCTAATATTTATAAGGTCTTGATAAAATCATACCAAATTTGAGGTATTATACATAAAGCTAATGGGTGTGGGGAATTCACTGTTCACCCACACCCATTGCAATTGTAATCCACAACGCATTTTTTTTTTCATTTTTTTTAAATAAAGTTTTAAATTTTTTTTGTTTATTTTTTTAATATTGATGTAATTAAAAATTAAGTTTTGTAATTTATTTCTTTTCATTTTGCCTTTTTACAGGGTTAAAATGGTTTATCTATTTGCTAGGATAACCCAAGTTGTTTCGATATACAAGTTTGGTGGGATTTTTTTCTATTTAATTGAACTTAAGTTTGTTATCGTTTATCCTATATAGTTAAAAACAATAGTTTCAGGAAAAAAAATCATTGTACATAAAGTTAAAATATGTGGGGAAAGTACTGTAACTTTCCTCACATGTTACTGTGGATTGCTACATTTCTTTTTCTTTTTCTTTTTTATTTTTTTTCCATAATTATTTTTTTCAATTTTACTTTTTTAATATTGAGCTGTTTAAAAATTTAACTTCGTAATTTTTTTCCTTTAAAATATTGTAGATTGCTATGATGTTTTCTCACAAGGTTTTTCTATTTTATTATACATAAAGCTTAAAACATGTGGGGAAAGTACTGCAGATTTCCTCACATGTTACTGTAGATTGCTATAGTACTTTTTTTTTTTCCTACAGTACATTCCCTTTTTTTCTTTTTTCTTTTTATTTTTAATTTTTTTTCTCAAAATTATCTTTGTCAATTTTACTTTTTTAATATTAAGTTGGTTAAAAATTTAGCTTTGAAATTTTTTCATTTAAAATACTGTGGATTGCTACAGTGTTTTTCTATTTTATTTTTTTATTTTTCAAAATTATATTTTTTGATTTTATTTTTTTTTAATATTAAGCTGATTGAGAATTTAGTTTTGTAATTTTTTTCTTTAAAACATTGTTGATTGCTATAGTGTTTCTCCACATTGTTTTTTTATTCTTTCTAAAATTATTTTTGTCGATTTTATTTTTTAATATTGAGCCGGTTAAAAATTACAGTTACAATATATGGGGAAAACACTATAGCTTTCCTCATAAATTACTGTGGATTGCTACAATGTTTTTTTTCACATTATTTTTTTATGTTTTTTCCTAAAATTATGTTTGTCAATTTTATTTTTTAAATATTGAGATGGTTAAGAATTACAATTACAAGTAAATACAAGTAAGATTAAATCATATGGGGAAAACGTTGTACCTTTTCTCACAAAACACTATGGATTGCTAAAGTTTTTCCTCACATAGTTTTTTTGCAGTTTCTTTTGAGTGTTTTTTTTGTAATATTTGTTTTTTAAAATTATCTTTGTTGATTTTTTTTTTAATATTGAACTTGTTAGAATTTAACTTTGTAATAAAGCTTAATCATGTGGAGAAAACACTGTAGCTTTCCTCACAAAACACTGTGGATTGCTACAATGTCTCTCCACATGGGTTTTTTTTCTTGTTTTTTTTGTTATATTTATTTTTTAAAATTGTCTCTATCAATTTTATTTTTTTAATATTGAGTTAATTGAGAATTTAGTTTTGTAATTTTTTTTCTTTAAAACACTGAATTGCTGCAGTGGTTTCTCACTTGACTTTTTTATGATTTTTTTCAAAATTATCTTTGTCAATTTTATTTTTTTGAATATGGAGTTGGTTAAGAATTATAATTAAAACAAAGCTAAATCATATGGGAAAAGCGTTGCAGTTTTCCTCACAAAACACTGTGGATTGCTTTAGTATTTCTCTAAATTGTTTTTTTTATGATTTTTGTAAATTTTCTTTGTTTATTTTATTGGGGAAAGCATTGTAGTTTTCCTCACAAAACATTGTCAATTGCTACAATTTTTTTCCTCATGGGTTTTTTTCCTTCCAAAATTATCTTTGTCGATTTTTTTTAATATTAAGTTGGTAGAGAATTTAGCTTTGTAATTTTTTTTTCTTTTTATCACCAGAAAAGCTAAATCATGTGGGGAAAACATTGTATCTTTCCTTACAAAACACTGTGGATTACTACAAATCATTTTGTTCAGCCTCTAAATATATGATCACCAACACAATTTTTTTTCCGTTATGAAATATTGGCTCAATCATACCTTTAGTTTCTATTACTTATCTAACACCGGTTTATAATTATGACACTATTAAGTACATTTATTTTATAAGCTCGTGGCAATGTGCGGACATGTCATCTCGTGTAATATTTATATGATAACGGAGTTATGACTGAGTAAATAAATATTTATTGCATACAGGAATGAGACAAAAAAAAAATAGTTATTTTGTATATCAAGACGAAAATGTGAATTAATAATTTGCTTGATAGTGTCACTTATCTGTATTATAATTATTTATAATAAACTTTGTATCACATAACCAAATGGCATAATGAAGAGACATTTAAACCGGGAAAAAGAATAAGATCAAGTAGGAATCAATAAAATAACAAATCATAGACAGCACAAAATACCTAAAAGTAGAAAAGGCTAATTGCCAATTGCCAATTGCCTATTGCCTTCATCATCATGTTGTTCAGGCCCCAGCTATGCTACAAGTAAGGATAAAATCAAGACCCAGCACTCTCCAGCCAGGGTCGCCAGCTGTGTCCTTTTGTATCTTGCCTAAGGAATTGTGCGGTATTGCCACATGTAAATAACACTCGTAACTTAATTAATAACTCGTTTGTTAATGTGACTTACTTAATAACACATATAAGCAGCTATTTTTTAAATTATTTTTATTTAAAAATATATTAAAATAATATTTTTTTATTTTTAATATCAGCGCATTAAAATAATTTAAAAATATAAAAAAATTAATTTAAAATAAAAAATTAATTTAAAATTTTTTAGAAACATTTTTAAAACGTAAAAACAAACAGGCTCTAAAAACCCCTATAAAAGTCTCATAGGCTTATATTGATTAGACAAAAACTTCAAGCTTTTGATTGTTACATCTCCCCTTTCACAACCTGGTGGTTCAATAAGGATGGATAAAAACTCTGAGCTCCTTGACCAAGTCAAGATGTTATATTTGTGGTTGATAAGGCTGTAAGAAATATTCAAGATAAAGATTGGGAGCGCTTGTTATGGGTTAAGAAAAATAGACTTGGAGAACTTGGTGGGCCCGACAACACTTGCAAGAAAAACACTTTGATGTTTAAGTCAGTATAGTGTTTGTTCAAGTGACGGGGAGAGTGAGTATTCCTTATGCTTAAATGTTCCTTAAGCCAAGTTTAAGTATTATATTAGACTTGTGTTGAGTCTTGTATTGTCTAGAGAGATGAGCTATGGCTCTTTTATGCTCCTAAGAGATCTATTTATATAGACTTTCTTAAAATATACAAGTTTTAATATATTTATATAAATATCTCATAAATATATAAATTATAAGATATTTAATATAAATATCATATATATTTAATAACTTATATATAAGATATTGTATATTGTATAAAACACCAAGTAGATCCGATTGGACTCGGTCCGATAATTAATATTACTGTGTATTTTTTCATGTGTCATCAAAGCCCCCCAAATCTTGCAAACAGATATGTTTGGTATACTTGACCTAGCAAGAGTGGGCAAGAAAATACTTACAGTGGGTAATGTTATATTTTTGGCGTACAAACAACCATAAAAGTTGTTTGTGAGAGTAGCCTTGGAGTATAGCCATGAGCATAGTTGTAGAGCATTGTTATGGACGTAGTCGTGGGTGTTACCTTGGGTTTAGTTGTGGGTAATGCCTTGGGAGTAGCCATTGGTATAGCCACGTGGGGCATAGTTGTTGGCGTAGCCACGTGAGGCATAGCCGTGAGCATAATCGTTAGCTTAACCACTGACATCACATGTCGTTAACGTAGTTGTAGACATAGTTGTTAGCATATCCATTGTTGTGTTGGGGTAAAGAGCTTTTAAGAAATAAAAAATGAACTGGCCTTTTGTTCAATTCCCATAGAAGACACCAATAATGAGGCTTGAAATTCCTCATGAGAAAGATTAGAGGTGCTTTCCATGATCTGATAAAACTAGACCTAGAGGACTTTGTAGATCCAAAGACACCTGCAAGAAAAACACTTTAATGCTTAAGTCAGTATAGTGTTTGTACAGGTGATAAGAAAAATGCTTATTCTCTATACTTAAATGTTCCTTAAGTCTTGTATTAGACTTGTGTTGAGTCTTATGTTGTCTAGAGACATGAAGTCTAAAAAGATGATCTCTAACTCTCTTATGCTTATAGAAAATTTTGTTTACATAGACTTTCTTAATATATATATATCTTAAGAAATATCTAAGTTTTAATATATTTTATATAAATATCCTAGATATTTATAAAGACATGTACATTGTATAAAACACCAAGCAGGCCCAACTATACTCGGTTGAAGAATTCATATTACCATATAGTTTTTTATGTATCATCATTGGTCATGTAAAACTACCCTAAACAGATGAAGCCAATGATTGAATGAAGTGGAAAATTAGGATGTAGATACATCATACAAAGCTTTTAGGTACATAAATAATAGTTTAGCCCATGTGTTATATTCGTTTTCTCCACCACCATTACAAATAAATAAGGATTAGATGGTTGAGGTCACACAATTTGTTTTTACCTATTAATGCCAACTAGTTTTACATTGCATTTAAGATTCCAAGTTAATCTTTAACATTAAAAAATATCAGTGTTCTATTAGTTTATCAATATAAAAAAAATATTGAAAAAATAAAAACATGATTTTTATTATTTTATTTTTAATAAAATGAATTCATAAATCATAAAAATAGTTGGGAACAATAATTAAATATTAAAGATAATTTTCACCTTTTTTGTAAGAAGCAAAAAATAGTTGAACATTCAAATATTTATTCTTAATTGTCCTTTTCATTTTATACATTTTTTTTATTTGTATTTGAGGCTAATCTAGTCATTAAGTACATATAATTTTTCTTGTTATAAATACATTGTGCAAATACAATTTATCCATCTAAAACTTAATAGTAAATAAATTTTAAAAATATATTATAATAATCTCTTTGAAATATCTTGAAATTATAGAAATAATCCAAAAGACTAATCACTATTTAAGAAAAATTAAAGTAAAAATGCTAAGAAAGAAATAGGAGAGAATATTAATTAAACATTAAATTTGAAAAACAAAATTAATAAAAATAAAACAAAAAAGGTTACGAGTTAATAAGCTTGATCTAAAAGAAAAAAGTGTTTGCTCGTCTAGGCTTAAAAGTCCAGGCATGTGTACTTGACTTCTTTTTTTTTTCAGATGACATGTCATCTATATAAGCTTTTTTTTTTAAAAAAAAAATGACTTTGTTTTTTGTGGTAATTTTGGTCCTTATTATTTCAATCTTTTAACTATAATCTAAAATTCTATTTTGTAATATCGATCTATACTTTGATATTGGAATATTCTTTTATAGTCTACATTTGTAAGATCATGTAAACTGTAAAAACTATCAACATATAAGACTATGCTAATACAACTTGTGAGGATGAAATTAAGATAAAATAAAGTTTAATATCTGAATTGAAAAAAAATAAAAATCTAAGGATTTAAAAGAAAAAAATGTTATGAACATTGATATGAGCAATTAAATAAGTGTTGATGAACAATGTTTACCACAATATTTTTTTAACAATAAAACACCGATTTGTTTTAGTTTATTAATAATGAGTCAAACTAAATCATAATTTCTATATATCCTTATTTAATCAAATTCATCCATATTTATTATCTTTTTTTAGTTGAATCTAATTAGATGAACAGTGTTTTACACTCATTAGGCACACAATTATTTTTATTTTTTTAATCTTTTTTTTGAATTTTATACATAACATTATAAATCACATATCACCTTTTTCTTTTTTTTTTATGAGAAAGAAAATTACATATCACTTAATACTTGATAGAGACATTATATGTATAATACCAATAGACACCAATATTTACTTTTTAATTCAAAAACATTAATTAAAATTTTCTCATTATTAGATTCATAATTATAGAGTAAATTATAAATTTAGATTGATTTGTATAAAATTTACAATTTAATAAAAATATGATGATAAGGATGATACATTCTTAAAGTTAAATAAAATAAAATTTGTTATTTATAAAGTAACATTGAAATAAAAAAGTAAATGTTGAATACTCAAAATTGTTTTGTAGGATTTATAGTTATTATATCTTAACAAAAGAAACGTAAGAAAATATTAAAATTATCAAGTTAAGAAATGGTAAAATAACTCTTATTTGCCCCAATAACATTCCTAGATAAACACTAATAAAATTAAGTCAAAATTTAATCACACTTATTAGTCAATTTGCATGATAATCCAACTTGGTTGGATTCCTTGACTCTAAGTAACAATTGATAGCATGAAATTGTTATCCATTAAAATAAGTTTAAGACATACAAATTCAATTCTCATTTTAATATTAGAAATAGTGTTATTTCTAATTTGATCAATAATTCAGTGACTCGAGAACTAATTGACCTAGATTATATTAAAGACTACATATATTTTAACATTAAAAATAAACATCCATGTGCAAACCAATTAATAATAGTTATGTTTACCATCGTATAAAGAAGAAAAGGTTGAAATCGACTATGAGCAATGAAATCGATCAATCTTAAGAGTTTGAATTGAACAAGAGAATTAAGTAGCAATCGAACAAATAACTAGGAATCATAATCAACCAAATGAGTTTGAGTTTGTGTAAGTAAGTAGAAGATTAAGTCTTACTGAGAACGAGGATCCTTAATAAATTAAAATGATCAAAATTGTAGATTAATAATGATTCACATGGTTATCGATAAGATATAGTTTAACTTGTATTAGGATTTACAATATAATATGTGAGAGATACAATCTGTATAGGATTAAAATTGGATATTTAGATGAAACACTAATACTATAACATTATAAATAAATTATACTAGCTCTTAGGAAAGATGATAAGCCCTATTTATGCAATTTTCTATAAACTTATTCATCTTTGTTTTCATTGGAGGGTTTTTTATTGCTTTCATTTATTGTTTTCCTTTATTTTCTACAATTTAATTACTATAATTTTCTTCTCTTTTGAGACTCTTGTGTTTTCTTTACACACTGGTGCTTTTAGAATAGGTTACTTTATCGAGAGTCTGAGACTCAAAGTATAGTGTGATAATATTTACATGTGAACAAAATAATAACAAGTGGTAAAACTTTTAAAGAAAATAGTGTCAAACCCACAAGGACTAATTATATTATTAAGTATTGAAATTTATCAAATTATTTACTAAATAGAAATAAAACTAAAATATTAAGAAATTTACCACATATATTAAACTAATTTTTTTTTTACAAAAGTAAATTAGAAGAACATATAATAAAATGGAAGGTTGTAGAGATAATAAAACTAAATCTAAAGTTTTTGACTTCATCTAACTAATGCTATACAATTTATTATTCCTTTTATAAAATTCTAACTTTTCAAGTTGATGAAAAATAAATCCCTTAAGTATTCCATGTTTTCTCTGAATAACATTAGAAATATCTCCACGTTATGAAACAATATATCTCTTTGTAAATTAAATTGTTTTAAGATTCATTAATTCTTTGGATTTTTATTAATCTAAAATCACACAAATTATGATAAGATATCTTTATCTTTCACTTAACTAACTATATTTAATTTTAAAAGCTTTTAATCATAAATTACATCTTGGTTTCATTATGATTCAATAGGTAAAATAATAATTGGCCAAAAATTTATAATCAATAAGATCAGGGATAAACATTAACATGAAAAAAAATAGAAATAAAGAACTTAAAATTTAAATTATGTAATCAAAACTAAACTACATCAAAGACTTATAAAAATAAAATTTAGTTCATAATGAATATGAACTTAACCATATGTTATTGGATTATATAAAAATAAAATTAAAAGGAAGAATTAAACCCCTTGTTTTGGAATCAGTTGATGAAGTGATCTGCTCCAATGTGACTTCCTTCTACAATATGACTTCCTTCTTGTTTTCCTTTTCTACTTGTTTATTTCTCCTCCTTGTTCTCTTCCTTTTTCTATTTCTTTTCTCTTGATATAATAACTAGTCCCTTTTTTTTTCTTCTTTTTTTTGATCCAAAATCTTTTTTTTTATTTGTTTCCTGATTTATTTTCAAAACTAGCAGATTCTAACCCTTGACTTATAGCCCTATTTTACCCAATTGGTAAATTCTAACTCCTGACTTTTAGCCTTATTTTATCCATCAAAATGACTTATTTTGGGAAAGTTATAAACATCATAGCTGTATATCTCCCTCTTATCTTCCTCTTTCCATTAAAATCGCTTAAATTAGATATTTCTAAGGAACATTATGCTTGATTTATAGAGATATGCTTCTGAGATTTATGGTAGGGGTGAGCAAGAAAATTGAAAAACCGATTAAACCAAGAAAATAAAAAAAAACTTAATCGAAAAAACCAAACCGAAAAAACCGATTAAAATTTTGAAAAAACCGGCCGGTTCGGTTCAGTTTCGGTTTTATAAGTAAAAAATCAAACCGAATCGAACCGAAACCGGAAAAAAAATCAGAAAAAAACCGAGCCAAACTAAGCCAAAACCGAGCCAAACCGGAAAAACAGAGCCAAACCGGAAAAACCGAGCCAAATCGAGAAAACCGAGCCAAATCGAGAAAACCGAGCCAAAATCGAGAAAATCGAGCCAAACCAGAAAAACTGAGTTTGCCCTAAAAAACCAAATCGAAACTGGTTGGTTTGACCCGGTTTTGATTTTTTTTTAAATTTGGTTTGGTTACTTTTTTTGATAAAAACCGAACCGAACCGAAAATGATTACCTCTAATTTATGGTAAGTAAATTTTCTTAGTCTTCAATAGGAAATTTCACTTTCACACTTCCTTTATTTTTGAAAACATGTATACAAGTCAACTAGCCCTCCCCAAGGTGAATTTTATCATTTACTTGGCTTTTAAATGGCTTCCTCAATATCATAGGTCTAAATCCAATTAAGGCTAATTTTTAGTTAGAATTTTTAGTTAGAATTTAAGGATTGAATGCTGAATTTTCACTCCAAAGCTCAAGATTTCATGAATTTATTTCTTCTTGCATGTAAATAAAAATAAATAAATAAAACTATATGAAATAGAGATATTGAAGATAAACTAGCATAAAATTAAAAGTAAGAGTACTATAAAAATTATATAAAAATTAAGCACATCAAAGTCTTCATTTTGTTTGATTAGAGGTAATTGTCATTCGTTATAGGCTATGTCCTAGAATATATAATTAGAAAAAAAATAGATTGGCATGCCTCGTAGGACAAAGATTAAATATTTTTTCTTGAAGCTACTAAAAATATGTCTTTAAATAAAAATATTAGTAAACTCATCTCTATTGTACTAGATGAACAATTAGTATAAGCTATAGAGAGAGGCCAACTTCTTGGTTGTGAAGAGCTTGAAGACTAACCATCTTTATATATTATAGTGGATCAATCAATGTAGATATGCCTAGAGAAAGGCCCTCATCGTCTAACATACCATTATAACATAAATATGCATCTAGACACACCATTAATGTCAGTGTACAATCTCGTATATTCCTATAAATTCCAATAAGTGTATTAATACTACATACACAACCATACGTGTATCCATTTTACAGATAAAAGTGCATGGTATGATGATCACAACTAGTTATAGAGAACCCCAACTATTATGGCGTGCACACTGTCAAATGGTAGATCTTCCACCTGGATCGAGGGGTTTTGGATGTGTTAGGATCAATTATGAAATTATTATTTGAAGGGTTCAAGAGTCGTCACCTAATATTATAGTCACTGAAAAACCTACTTGTCTGCAACAGTTTTGGGTAAAGAGACTAGTTGTGCACGGGGAAGACGCATCACCCCTAGTGCACCTATGGTAAGCTGCATTATTGATTGTTTTTTTTTTCAAGTCATATTTCTATTTGTTGGTCTGACTAAGGTTCAAGAAATGTCTTCTTCAGTGAGGAAGTCTTTATCTTATGGATTTGAGGTAAATCATTCTCACTAAGGAGGTCTTTATTTTTGTAGGCTCAAGATAGATTCCTCTGAGTAAAAAGGTCTCTCTACCTTATAAAGCTTAAATCTAACAATTCTAAGGCCTAGATTTTAATGGTGTATTTATTTCTATTTTATATCTTTAATACCTGGAGATATACTTTACAGTGTAATTTTATACCCTTAAATATTAAAGTTTACAATTAATTCCTAACAATTTATTTCTGTTAATTCATTTAATTTAATACCGTGAATATGCATTCCATTGTAAAAATAATTCCCTAAATATTCATTAAAAATTTGATTTTTATGGTGTTTTTGAAATTTTAGCTAAATCCTAATAGATAATCACAAACTTGTTATGATACTCATTAATTGATGTTTGTACTTAATTAAAGTATGATAAAAATAAAATTTTTATTTTTATACATAAAATATGCATGAAAAATTCTAGAATTTACCCATATGTAATTTAAAATAAAGTTGTATTAAAAAAAACAAAAGATGTTTGTTTTTTTATGGAAAAAAAACAAGTTTATTCAATACCAAAAAGACGCCTAACATATAGGTCACAATCTTAAATATTAAATATGAGGGGGGTAAAAATAAATGTGAGGAACCCAAAATTAATTGCAAAATAGTCCCTTGAAAAATATGGAATTAAATTGAAAAGATAAGGTTGTGTTTGGCAAACCACAAAAAAATTCAGAAAAAAAAAAGCTGTCAAAGATTCGTAAGGGAATATTTTCCAAACATGTTATAAGGAGTATTAAGGACTCAAACATGCATTTTTTTTTCTTTTGTAAAATTTCACACAACCAAACACTGCCTTAGGCCTGGAATTGTATAATTGGTTGACATGTTCGATACATTTAAAAGCATGATAATAGTGTTGGGCTAATAACATCTTATTTCGTCTATTCGATCAATAAATTTTTGTGCTAATATGATATGAGTAATATTCATGCATTATTTGGATGAAATTCTAATATTGTAACAATATAAATATGCCACACCAACTATGGAAAAGCTAGCTAGGCCCAGATTTGCAATTTATTGCAAACTCATTTGTCTTTCATCCTTGTTGTAGGGTACTTTATTGTTTTCATTTTCATTTACTATTTTCCTCTATGTTATGCAATTTAACTATTGGAATATTTTCCTTCTTTAAAACTTATGTGTTTTCTTTACAAGGTGGGAAATATAGACATTACTAATGTGTTTTGTATTTGCAAGTAAAAATTTAATAAATAATTTTAAAATATAGTCAATTGATCTATGTTTTGTCGTGGTAGGATCAAATTTTGTTCTTCACCAAAAAATGAATGTGCATACATTTTCAATGCGTTTCTGACATCAAGAAAAAAAAATCTTTATTGCAAATCAAAAAACTTATTCATATATTTAATTAAATAAATAAAGAATGATATACTCCAATATATGTAAAAACAAAAGTCGCTAACACCATTTGAAAACTAAACCGGAAAATCGAGAAATAGATGTAAATTAAAATATTTAATCTCATAACACGAGTTATAGACCTAGTTAGGTTTAATAACTTTGTTTTTTGAAATCAATTCTTTTTAATTAAACGGTAATAGAAATAAATACACACGGGAAAATTATTGAATAAAATTAAAGGAGAAAGATATTATGTAGGGTTACACAACCTACTATTATTAGGGAGAAAATGTTATAATCTTAGTCGAAAACCAACTAAAAGTTGAATGTTATTTTAGTAAAAAAAAATATCATTTTTTTTAATGATTTCAATTAAAATTGAATACCTGTTAGGTCAGGCACCCCATATTTTTATTTAAATAATCTATTTTATTTAATTTTAATTTAAATTAAAAAAACAGTTAACAAAGAGGCTAGGCACCTTGGACTGGGTGGCCCAACGCACATGACGTAGTAAAAGAAAAGCCCACACACATGAATTTGTAAGGTTAGACTCACATGCTAAAGATTTTGTTTTCCACCAGGAAAAGGGACAGACCACCCTTATTTTTTTTTTTAAAAAAATAAGGATGTTAAAATGTTGTTTGCTTACCCAGAATTCAGTAACCATAATGGTTGTTGAAAAATTAGGGTGGCAGATTATTATTTTTTTACCTAAGAATTCATTTTTTTCAACTCATTTTCATTTAAAAGCACCTAATAAACATCTTTAGAACATCAATAAACTAATTTATCAACCCAAAAACCTAAAAAAATCCAATAAAACAAAATCAAATCGGGGGGGGGGGGCTTCTCTTAGACTAATCACCTTTTCAAGTAAGATGGAGGTTCAACAAGAGTATAATGGAACCCTCCTTGTTGAATGAACCCCACGGACAATAGAATTGGTCTTTTTATCAATGAAATATTGTCAAACCAATGATTTTATCTCTCCTCTCTCAAACTCAATGACTGAAATATGGAAAAAAAAACTTTCAAATCAAGGTTAAATTACAAAAAATATAGGGATGATGAAAGAAGAAAACAAAAAACAGGTGGACTAGATAAAGCTTATTCTAGCAAATTTTAGATTGGTCATGGAATGTTTCTTTATTTTAGCATTTGATTCTCTTTGTTGAAGTTGTTCTTTCTCTAACAAATTATAACAAATTGGTTAGAAAATTTGGTTTTGAAAGGTTGTAACTAAAAAAAAAAGTTTGAGGAAAAAATTGAAAAAAAAATAGATCATTATGTATTGTTAAAGTGTTTTACCTATGCATTTTAGCATATTTTGTAATATTTATAATATAATTCAAATGATCTAGTGATTAACTTGGTTACTTTCTATGTTATGTTGTGGGTTATATATCTAGATCCAAAGAACTTTTTGTCAATGTCATTAAACCTGGTCTTCGAAACTTGTTATGTTATATGATTTTTTTATGGGTTAATGATGTGGTTTGTTATTCTACTTTTATACAATTTTTTTTATGGATTATATATATTTCATTATACTTTATACTGTATGGGATTTTTATTGTGCATTTTTTACTGTTCATCCTCTCATATTTTACTATAGATGAATTGTGCAAAATTTTATATTTTTTCAATTTGGTTCTCAAATTGTTTTTAGGTGATTTAGTCATATTTGAGTAATTGATTTCGAATTCTTATGACGTGGTGAGATTGGAAGAGAGGAGACCAAAATGAAAAACATGACAAAACATAAGTGGCATACCATAAGTTTCGAAAAAGATGCACTTTGGTCCTCTAACTTAAACAATCACACAAATTATATAATCTTGATCCCTAGAAATTCAACTCCATTTGGGTACAAAAGTTTATTTTTGTTATTTTTTGATCCCTGGTTAAGAGAGGACAGAGAGATAAAGATCACTGGATTTTGGTGGTAGAAAGAGAAACAAGTCGCTAACATCGATTTAGACCACCAAAATAGAAGATATTTGTGTTAAATTGTTCCATTTGATAAGTGGAGTTTATATTAGATATTTTTGTACCTTAAAAGTTCATGAAAGAATAAATCTGAGCTCGAGTTGATTATTGGTTTCGGGTTGAGTTTGATTTTTAAGGTTGTTTTTTGAGGTAATTGATAGGTTTATCATGGTTTCTGTGTTTTATAGGTATTTTAGATCAAAAACGGGTTGCAAAATAAGTTTTTGGGTCAAAAGAACATAAATCCTAATTTTCTGACAACTGTGGTAGCTAGAATCTGTGCAAAACAGGTGACGCATCAGCTGTTTTTTTATTTTAAAAAAAGGTTATCCGCCCCAAGTACAGATTAAAAATAAAGGGCTCAATCACGTGGCCCCTAGTGAAATGGGCTAGGTAGGCTGGCCAGGCTTCCTAGACCCAACATCACCTAACCCTTTTTTTTCTCTATTTTTTTATTTCAATTAATGCTTTTTTTATTATTTTTTTATATAAAATAATTATATTCACATTAATACTCCTCTCTTTTATTTTGTTTAGAAAACCTCCTTTAAATAATAGTGATTTTTTGGTTATACGTTTAATTTGCAAAGATGTTATATTGATTCATCTATAATTATTTTTTATCTTTTGTATATATGAACTATGTTTTTTGAAATAAAAAATATTTATTTTTATATGACATTTTTATTATGTGTAGCTTTACATATTATTCTTTTTTATTATATTTTTATTTTATTTAATCAGTTTAATATGTTTGTCTATTTTTATTATCATTTAATTAAATAAAAATGCTTTAATAAAAAAAATTAGCAAACATGATCAGATAAATATCCTATCTTGCGATATTAAATATCTTAATTTACATCTGTCTCTTGATTTTTCAAGTTTTGTTTTTAGGTGCCATTAATGATTTTTTATTTATTTATTAGTACACAAAATTCTCAGTTTATTTAATTCCAAGTGTGCATAAAAAAAGTTATTTGTTAAATTTTTTAAACTACAAAAATGCTTTGAAAAAATTAAAAATATAATTTTTTTATGAAAAATAAAAATATTTGACCCGCGGTGATATATATATATATAAACTATCTTAATTTATATACTTCTATATATTTTTTTAGTTAAGAGATCATTTGTCAATCATCTACGAGTTTAATCAATAAAGATTAATATCATGTTCGCCTTGTAAATTTTATTTTAAATGTAATTTTTCATTGTAATTTTTTTTTGAATTATTTACAACTAATTCTATTAAATCCTATGAAACTTGTTAAAAATGACTACATTGATTAATAATATCATTACTTGAAAAAAAGAAACCACATATATAAAAATAAAAATTAAGAAAAAAATTAAATTTAAAAATCCAAACCAATAAGAAATTATCATCCAATTAAAAATAATAAGGTGAGAATTTAGTTATGATTGTTAAAAATATTATACTTTAAAAATATGTAAAAAAATTGAAAAGATATAATGTAATAATAAAAAAATAAATAAGAGGAAAAAATGCTAAAATAACAAACCCATATTATTTATAATAATAAAAATTTATATTTTATTTTATTTTCTTGTAAAACTAAATTATCTCAAAAACATAATTAACCATGAATAAATTAATACTCAAAAGAAAACAAAACCCAAAAGGAGGGTTGAGGCTTGGCATATGGGTCTAGGTTGCCTAGAGTTGGCTTAAAAAAAGCCTAGGAACATGGACCGGTATGCTCACATACTTAAGCCAACTTAATATTTTTTAGGTGGATGTCCCATTGTTAACCTTATTTTTTTTTTGAAAAAAATTAAGATAAGTGGCGTGTTGATTGCTTGTCCAGAATCCGACCACCAGTGTACTAGCCAAAAAAACTAGAGCTTGTATTTTCAGGAGTGAAAAATCTCTTTTTTTTTTACTTATTTTTCTAAAAACAACACTGAATAAACATTCTTAAAACCTAAAAAAAATCAATTTATCAAGCCACGTCCTATTGTCTACTCTAATTTTCTTTTGGAAAAAATTAGGGTAGGTGACATATTGTTTGCCTGTTCAGAATTCAGCCACGAGTGCTATAACCAAAAACATTAGAGCTGGTATTTTCAGGAGTGAAAAATCCTTTTTTTTTAACCTTTTTTTAATTAAAAAAACATCTAATAAACATCTTTAAAACCTTAAAAAAATTAGAGCCTGGTGCTATAAAAAGATCTAATTTCTAATAAAAATAGTTTTAAAATAAAAAAAAACCCTTATATAATATAGAACAATGACACATTGATTGATCTAGTAACCTTCTCGTTTGGCCATAATGGAAAAGAAAAGGAATTGCATTTTTTTTAGGTTTAAGGGTATTCGTTTAGCACATCAATACAAGAAAATATGCAAGCATTCTTCTCAAAAAGCCTCCATTAATTTCCTTTAAATTCGACAATGCCCTTCATTCTTTCGGACTTTTGATTTCTTTTACTTTTTTTTATTTACGAAAATAAAGTCTTACGTTAAATATTTTCAAGATTAAAAAATAAAATATCTATTTATGAATACAAAATAAAATAATTATTTTGAAAAATAAATAAATAAATTATTTCTCAAAAAAAGATATTTGAAAAGTATAAAACTAATGAGCATTTTAAATTATTACTTAAAAAACATAAAATTAAATTATAATATTATTTATGAAATTAATCGGATATATTAATATATAAGTAATTACTTAAAAATAGAAATAGTTGTTCTTACTTAAAGCTTGAAAATATTATTATTTTTATTATGTAAATTATAAATAATAAAAAGAAAATGATTCAATAAAATTATAAAAAATAATTACTTTTTTTAAAATAAAATAATGTAATACTTATTTTATAGATGTAGTAATAATTTTATTTATTACTTCACATTGTACATGATAAACGATTAACTCAATAAATAGTTGAGAAACTAATTGCTTTATTTATAAAAGAATAATATAAGAAGGTTTACCTTTTAATATAAATTAATTATTTTTATTCATTATTTCCATTAAATATAATTAATTAGTTATTTATATGACTTAAACGAAACCTACACGCGATCAGATGATTTTTTATATTTAAATATTTACGCATGGTATATTATAAGAAAAGCTAAAATATAAGGGGGTTTCCTCACAAAATACTATGGATTGAGTGTTTTTCCCACATTATTTTTTTCTCTCCTGAACCCATGTTTTTTTTTCCTTTTCTTTTGTTATTTTGTATGATTATTTTTAAAATTGTTTTTGTTAATTTTATTTTTTAATATTGAGATGGTTGAGAATTTAACTTTGTAATTTTATTCGTTTTATTTTGTCTTTTTATGAAATTAGCATGGTTTTCGGGTTTCTCAAGGTAATCTAGGTTGCCCTATTTTATGGATCTTATGGGTTTTTTTTTAATTGAACTTGGCTTTTTTATAGTCTATTTTTTTCTCATATTATTAAAAAAATAATTTTAGAAAAAAAATCATATTATTAAACTTTATGAAGTAACAAAAATTAAATAATGTGTGGGAAACCACTGTTTACCCAACACCCGTTGCATTATGGATTACAATAGTAATCCATAGTGTTCTGCTTTCTTTTTTCTTTTTTTTTTCTTTTTGAATTTTTGATATGATTTTTTTATCACATCTATTTTTGTTGATTTCATCTTTTAAAAATTGAGATTGTTGAGAATTTAATTTTATAATTTTCTTCTTTTTATTTTGCCTTTATATAATGTTAGCGTGGTTTACAAGTTTCCTAGTGTAACTCAGGTTGCCCTGGTTTACAAGCTAGGTGGGTTGTCTTTTTTTTTTAATTGAACTTGACTTTTTTATAGTCTATTTTTTTCTCATATAGTTAAAAAAATAGTTTTAGAGAAAAGTTATATTATTAAACTTTATAAAATAACAAAAATTAAAGGGTGTGAGAAAATCATTGTTTACCCACACACATTGCAATGTCAATAACAATAGTAATCCACGGTGTTTTGCTTTTTTTTTTTGAATTTTTGTTATTATATTTTTTCAATTTTAGTTTTGTTGATTTATCTGTTAATATTGGGATGATTGAAAATTTGGTTTTATAATTTGTTTCCTTTTATTTTACCTTTTTATAAAGTTAGCAGGTTGAGTAACCCGACAAAGTTCATGGTAGGGTGTTTTTTAATTGAATTTAACTTTTTTCTCATATAGTTAAAAAAATAATTTCAGAAAAAAGTTAAGTTATTAAACTTTATAAAGTTCATGGACGCGTTTACAGGTTTGGTTGGTTGACTTGGTTTGCGGGTTTGACAAGTTTAAATTTTCTAAAATATTTTTTTTTCATCCTTAAATATCAGGTTAATTGAAAATTCAATTTCATAATTGTTTTTGTTATGTCTTTTATAAGGTTATTGCGATCTAAAAAAAACATCTCGGTATTGGGTTGGTGTTTGATTTCACAATCATCTATTTTTGTTATTATATGATTAAATAAAAAATAGTTTTGAAAAAAAAAACAAATTATAATCCCGGTGGAGTCCATAACTCAATTTACAGGTTTTGCGTATTAGCCAGACTTGCCCAATTCACAGGTCTGCCGAGTTTACCTACTGATAGGATATGTTTTTTTTGTTTTCGATCTTACTTACCCGTTTCACAGGTTTGACGAGTTTACCCACTAATAGGATTTTTTTTTTGTTTTTGGCCTTTTAAATGTTTTTAATTTATTCTTTTTTTATTTCATCATTTAATATTGGATTGGTTGAGAAATAGACTGCATTATTGATTTTTGTTTGCTTTCTAGGGATACTTGTCTCAAATAAGTGTTTTATTTTTAGGTTGGTGCTTAATTTTGTGAGTATCTATTTTTATCATGTAATTAAATAAACAAACATTTATAAAAAAAGTATTTAAATCCAATAAATCACATGACCCGGGTCCCGGGGGAGAGGGGCGAGGTCGATCCAATTATGTTTTTTCGATCATTAATGTTGTATTTGAACCTATAAAATTAATCAATTTAAGTCAAGTTAGTTCTTACACGGTTTAATTAATAACTTGAAGTAAAGAGTTGAGCCAGGGAGAAAATGTTTTCATATTCTTAATATATTTTTACATTAAAAAAAATTAATCCAATCCATTACAAAACATGAGCAATATACTAGTTTGTTATTATAACATGTTTTGGCGTCACTCATGCTTATCAAACTCAAAATAAAATAGTTGTCTAATTCACTAAGTCCCATCCTTTTAGCTATATAATTAATAAATAAATAAATTCTGAAATACTCAGATTACCCAATTCAGTTTGGATAATAAGTTATAAAATTTTAAAAGAATTATCCAAAATTAATTTTACGTAATTTAGGTAAAACAAATATCTGAATTACCTAAATTACTTGGAGTATTATTTTTATTTATCTATAAATTTTAAAAACTAATGTAATTATAATTTTTCTTGAACATAATTCTACATAGTGGAAATCTTCATTGGACTTAACTTTACTTGAAAATTTTAAAATATTTTCAGGAGAGAATAATTAATGATGTAGCAGTAAAAATTTTGAATAATTAAATTTACAAAAATTATCCAAATTATTTGACTGAGTAAAACAAATATAGGATAGAAAAACAAAATTTTGAGATGGGTAAAGTATGAAAAAAAATTCAAGTGATTCACATTAAATTAAATTAAAAAAGAAAACTAGAAGGCCTAGTTTAAATATTGTGGCCTTAAAGAGAAAATACTATGAATTGTGACAATAAATTTTATTTTATTTTTATCCTTGAAGAATTTTCTATTCAGTAACCAAAGATTTTTTTAAAAATTTTATTTTTTTATATTATATTAATTAAGATTTAGCCCTAATAGTTTTCTTTATATTATCATGCTATTAAGTTCTAACCAATTCAAAAAAACATCTCAACATTAAGTTAATGGTTGATTTGGTAAAATAAAATTTAATTTTATTGTTTAAAATAAATATAAACTATGTCGACTGAATTTGACCCTGAAATAAAAATGCATCCTCTTTTTTTTACTATAGATGAGGCATGTTTTCTGAAATATTAGTCTATAATGTTTTTATTTTTAATTTTGAACCCTATTTATTGAATTTTTAACTTTTCATTCGTACATTTTATTTGTTTTGTGTTTTAATTTTTGGGTTTTGTAAGGAAAGAAAGAGTCTCTCAAAAATAGAAAAAGAAAGAGAAAGTTATTGATTGTTTACAATTCCACAATCAAAGATGTTGATCTTACTCTGTTTGTTTTTTCGTTTTAAAAGTGCTTTTAAAAAGATTTAATTTTTAATTTTTTTCTTTGCTTCAAATTAATATTTGTTTGGTATTTTTAGTCATTTTGATGCGCTGATATCAAAAATATTTTTTTAAAAATAAAAAATATATTATTTTAATACATTTCTGAGTGAAAAACACTTTAAAAAAATAACCGCAACCATAGCAGGCTGACATTGAGTTTGATTTAATGAGAGAGTTTTATTTAAATACTTTTTAATTATCATCTTGTTAGGAAAAGTAGATCATAGCTTGAGAATGTTTTTAGTTTCATGATGATTTTTTATTTTTTGATTGATTTAAAATTATTTTGAGGTTAAATATAAGTTTATTAAGATTTATGTGATGTCTTTTTAGATGTTTATAAGTGAAAATGAATTGAAAATAGATGTTTTGAGGCCAAGAAATCAGTCTATGCTTTTCCAATTACCAGAGGTGTTAGAGTAAAACTAGTTTACAACTTCTCGTCTGCTTTCATTTTCATTTTAAATAATAATATGGCTAGATAATTGGGCTTAGCCTTGTAAGCCCATGCGACTGGCTTTCCTTTAGGCAAAGTGCCTAGCTTTTTTTTCTTTTTCTATTTTTCTATTTTTTTCTTTAATTTTAATTAAAATTCATTAAAATAAATAAATTAAAAATATATTTTGAATATTATTTTAATTTGAAAATGGCTAGGCAAGAGGTTCCATCGATTTTAATAATAGTATTAAAAATTTCTCTGTGACAAGACACTGATGGTGTATTATTTATATATTTTAAATAAATTTATGTTAAATTTATCATAATATTATTTTTTATAATAAAAATCTAATTTTATGATTATAATATGATGTAGTCTAGAAAATAAATATTCTAGTAAAAACATATAGCGTGTTGATAATTTAAAGGGGTTTTAATTAGATAAATACTATTTTTTATCATTATTTCAAATTGTCCAATTTATTTTATAATTGTTATGATAACTTTTGATTTTTATTAAATAAATAACATAGAATAAAAAAATGTAGAAAAAAATATTAATAAGAAAAAGAAGGAAATTCCTAACAAATTATTTTATTTTATTGAGATTTAAATTATTACTTTTCATGCAAAAAAAATATGATTTTCATATAATTAAATAAAAAAATTTAAAGATTCCCCGGAACACAAGATCATATATTTTAATTTGCATTTATCTCTTGACTTCTCAAATTAGTCTTTGGTTAACAATAACAACTTTTTTTTAACATTTATTAATGCATATGATTTTTTATTTATTTTATTAAGTTCATGTATGAAATTTTTCGTTCACAATTTAATTTTTTTTTTATATTAGAAAACAAGTTGATAATGTCTGTATATTTTTTTCATGTTGAAAGAGACTTTTGATTTCATTTGTAATGAAGCTAATGCATGAGTTTTTTTTTTTTAGAAAATAAAACTAATTTTTTTATGTTAGAAAAATTAGATTTTTATAATTTTTTTTTTCTATATAAAAGGTTATAATAGCCCTTCAGTATTCTTAATCTTTTGAGAGTTTTGATTTATAATAAATCCAGTTATCATTGCTTCCATCAGTGTTGGTTGATATTAAGCTCAACAATTCCTAATAGTTTTGGTTGGAAGTTGTAGAGGATGTGTATCAGAGCTCAAGGATTCATGCAACATGATGTGTTTATGTAGGAAAAGATGATGATGATGTTCTCCTTTAAGGAAAAAAATCCAAGAATTAATGTGTTATTTCTAAATGTATCAGTTGCTGCTAATGAAAATTTTGGTGATGGGATCTATAACGAGACGCCTCACACAAAGATATTCTATTAGGAATTTATGATGAAGCACATCATACAAAAATTTTAGAGACTTGTGACGAGATGATTCACACACAAATAATGTTTATAGTAAAGGATAATATCTGACCAAGATATAAACTTGAAAACAAGTTCGTTTTAACTGAACAGATTGATGCAAATTTTTTTTTGAAAAAAGAATCTAAGTTAATTTAATTTTTTTTATTATATATATTATTATGTTTTTCTAATTTTTATTTTTATTTGAAGGAAATAATTTTGCTTGTTTATTTTTTCTATTTAATATTACTAGATTTTTCTAATTTTTTTATATAAAAATTTATAATAATTTTTTAACAAAAAAATAAAAATCAATTATTTTAATTCTCTTGATTTTAACTGTTTACATCATAAATAAAAATAAAAAGTTGTCCTTAGAATTAGTGATATGTTTGTTTTTGTTCATGTGGAAATAAAAAAACGTAGAAAATAGGAAAAAACACGGGTGGGTTTAAAGACGGCTAAGCCAGCAAGCAAAGACTGGTTTCGGTTATTTTCACTCCGCTTTATTATTTCACTCTTGTTGGCTGCCCTAGGCTTAACCTCGTGATACTTTCTACAAAATCCCCCCCTCCCTCCCCCCCTCCATCCCTCCCTCTCTCACCACGTACTCTACCCAGCAGTACTATCTATACTCTCTTCTCTCTCCTCCTCTCATGGAATCTCACCGGAAAACAAGCAAAAACCGAGACCAGAAACCAACCTTTTCTGTTTAAGAACCGAACATTATTAACTCGTCATTTTTCGAAGAATTCCTAATAAACGTACCGTCAATCAGATGTCATTAATTTTTGACTCTCTTACTGTCATCCTTGTTTCTTTTCTGCTATTACTGAGTCATGGCCGAGTTGACTCTGAGCCTGTACAAGACAAGCAAGCTCTCCTTGCCTTTCTTTCTAAAGTTCCTCACGAGAATCGCCTTCAATGGAACGCTTCTGCCTCCGTCTGTACCTGGTTCGGGATCGAGTGCGATGCTAACCAATCTTTCGTGTTTTCTCTCCGGCTTCCCGGTGTTGGGCTCATAGGCTCCATTCCGCCAAACACACTTGGCAGGATGAGTCAGCTCCGAGTCTTGAGTCTTCGCTCAAACCGTCTTTCCGGTGAGATCCCCTCAGATTTCTCTAATTTAACCCTCCTCCGGAGCCTGTATCTCCAAAACAATGTGTTTACGGGTGATTTTCCTCCGAGCTTGACTCGATTAACTCGGTTATCTCGTCTTGATCTCTCGTCAAACAACTTCACCGGTTCAATCCCATTTTCTGTCAACAATTTGACCCACTTGACAGGGCTTCTTTTGCAGAACAACCATTTCGCGGGTAGCTTGCCAAGTGTAAGCCTGTTAAATTTGACAGATTTTAATGTTTCCAACAACAATCTAAACGGTTCAATCCCTCAAGTTTTGGCCAAGTTCCCTGCAGCCTCTTTTTCTGGGAACTTACAACTTTGTGGTCGCCCATTACCCCCTTGCAACCCGTTTTTCCCATCTCCAGCTCCGTCCCCATCAGAAATCCCACCTGGGCCTCCATCATCGCACAAAAAGTCCAGGAAACTTTCCACGGTTGCCATTGTTTTAATCGCAGTGGGCTCTGCTTTAGTTGCTCTGTTATTGTTGCTCTTTTTGATTTTATGTCTCCGGAGGAAACAACGGAGTCGGCCCGCGAAAACCCCAAAGCCACCAGCGGCGGCACGCGCTGTGGCAGTGGAGGCAGGGACATCATCGTCAAAGGATGATATCACTGGTGGGTCAGCGGAGGCTGAGAGGAACAAGCTGGTGTTTTTCGAAGGAGGGATTTACAGCTTCGATTTGGAGGATTTATTGAGGGCATCTGCGGAGGTATTGGGGAAAGGAAGCGTGGGGACTTCATACAAGGCTGTGTTGGAGGAAGGGACTACTGTGGTGGTGAAGAGGTTGAAGGATGTGGTGGTTACCAAGAGAGATTTCGAGACTCAAATGGAGGTTTTGGGCAAGATTAAGCATGATAATGTGGTTCCATTAAGAGCTTACTATTATTCAAAAGATGAGAAGTTGCTTGTTTCTGATTTCATGCCCGTCGGTAGCTTGTCTGCTCTTCTTCACGGTATGGTTTCTGATTTCTTCATCTACAGTTTCTTCTGTTCAATTTTTGCCTTTTTTTTTCCCTTACTGTTCTTTCACTGTTACTTTGAGTTTTTTTTTTTTTTCGTTTTTTATTCAAAATCTTGCTTTCAAAATGGATGTGGCTCTCTTAATGCTGTCAAAGATTTTATTCAATTTGTTTGACTAAATGGGTGGCTGTTCACAGTCATAGAATTACATTTATTTTCTTTGGATAGTTTATCCAAGGGAACAAATGTAGCAAAGCAGAGCATCCCTCCCTTCCTCCCGGGATATTAATTAATTATAATCAAATCGTTTTATATTATCCATTTAATTACGGGGCACATTCTTTAGCTGCGGCTTATGAGCAGATGGTTAGTAACATCATCCATGTTCCGGTCGAACCGGTACTCTTTTCCCCAAGAACAAAGGGGTAAAAGGGGAGAGAACAAAAAAAATAGAACTATACCAACATTCTTAGAGTGCGAACCACGCAGGCTGGCGCGCGCGTCATGGTTGTCTTTTTGTCTGCTTTTTTATTTATTATTTCTTCTTTTTTCAATGCTACACCAACATTGTCGCCACATTTATGATTTCGCGACACCCCATGATTGACAACGGAGCTACCGACCGACATCATTGCGGTTTTTTATTTGGTAGATGCCGAAGCGTCTCATCAGATTCTCCTTCGAAGGAAGGAACTGGAAGTGAGATGGCAAGGCATTTATAATGATGATAGCTCATTAACGATAGCTTAAGAGAGTATTGTCCTTAAAAGATAGCTAATTATGCAAAAAACTGGAGTATTAATTGATTTTGCTAAACCTTAAAAATTTCCAACATAGAATTCTTGTACTTTGTATTCATTAAAATCTAGGTTTTTTTTTAGGGAGTCTGGCACGCCTGTTCATGAATTCTCCCAACTTTTCCAGTACTACAGTCACATGGGCTAGTTAGTACAGTAGTAGTCACTTTTGCTTTATTTTTAGTCTTTTTTCCCCTCTGTGGGACTTGGACTTTATCTGTGGCCTTCCATCATTTTAAGTGAAGGGTGCTTTGGACAATCCATGCTCTACCAATATTCCGTGGTCTATTTCTTTGCCCACCGAAAAAGAACCAGCGGATGTCGTGTAACGTCTTGCAATTTGTGTCATTGCTTTTCCATTTTGTCTGTGAACGCCGTTGAAACCGAAACCGCGTTTGCAAAGCGTTGATTTTTTTGTTCTTCAAATAATATTTTATATATATATATATTTGAATTGTTTAGGTTAAAAATGATTTTTAAAAAATTAAAAAAAATATTATTTTAATGAATTTCAGAGCGAAATCACACACTTCACACTTCTCAACACCCTCCTAGGATTCCTGTGAGTGGCATTGTACGTGCATGGTGACAAAGATGATGTTTCTGGCATGTAGACAAGTTTTAGATTAAGATCTTATTTTGGGTCCTAACAAGCGTGTCTTTATTTCAGGTAGTCGAGGGTCAGGCCGCACTCCCCTAGACTGGGATAACCGGATGAGAATAGCAATGAGTACAGCAAGAGGTCTTGCCCACCTCCACATTGCGGGCAAGGTGATTCATGGCAACATCAAATCGTCCAACATTCTACTCCGACCTGACAATGATGCTTGCGTTTCAGATTACGGGCTCAACCCGCTCTTTGGTACCTCTACGCCACCTAGCCGAGTCGCAGGCTATCGCGCCCCAGAAGTGGTAGAAACCCGCAAGGTTACCTTCAAATCCGATGTGTACAGTTTTGGTGTGTTGCTCCTTGAGCTCCTAACAGGCAAAGCACCCAATCAAGCCTCGTTAGGCGAAGAAGGTATTGATTTGCCTAGGTGGGTCCAGTCAGTGGTTCGTGAGGAATGGACTGCTGAGGTCTTTGACGTGGAGTTGATGAGGTACCATAACATTGAGGAGGAAATGGTGCAGTTGTTGCAGATAGCAATGGCTTGTGTCTCAACTGTACCTGATCAAAGACCAGCAATGCAAGAGGTTGTAAGGATGATCGAGGATATGAATAGGGGAGAGACGGATGATGGATTACGGCAATCATCTGATGATCCATCTAAAGGATCCGAGAGCCATACTCCTCCACCAGAGGCCAGGACGCCTCCTAGCACTGTCACACCATAGAAATTCTCCGTAAAAGTGTTGAAGAAAATACATGTGCAGAAGGGTCTCGTTTAAGAATGTGCACACTGTGCGTAAGTATCAGCGGTAAAGTGCGCATTTGGTAGGGCGGAGCTACATGTGTTTTCTTTTTTTCTTTTTTCTTTTTTATGGGTTTATTATTTTAATTTTTTTTCTTCATTTGTGACGATTTCCAAAGGTGGCGGTGCGATTTATAGTCTGAATTGTTTTTGGAGGGACGGGGATTTTCATGAACCGATTGGAATTTCACCATGTGATGGATTTAGTTGGGTTTTATTAAATTCTTTCTTCCAAATTTCTTACCAGTACTTGCGCCCTCAATCCCCTGTCTCCTGATCATGTGGGTTTTTTTTTTTTTTTTAATTGTACCCCAAGTTCTAGCTGTTACTAGCTAGTAGTAAGTCTTTTTTTTATTATGATTTGCCTACTTTACGACTGGAAAAAGCACCAATCCAGCTTACAGTTTAAATAATTCGTATGCTTCGGCTGATTCGGCTGATTTGGTTATAATTTATGATACGCGTGATTGGTGGCAATGGTTTTAAAATATTAAAAAATTGTTAAAATATTAATTTAATATTTATTCAAAACAAATATATTTTTTAAATATGTCGAAATACAGTAAAAAAATAAATAATCCCAAACACCTTCAAAGCATGCACTGGTTTTATATATATATATATATATATATATATATATATATATATATATTTCCTGTATACCCCACATAGTATTCTTGGAGTTGCGTAAGCAGAACCCTTTAATTTTATTAAAAAAGGAGCTTCTTTATCTTGCGAAGAGGCTCATGGGTCATGATAATGTTAGGGCTCGGTCCCACCACGTTTGTCTGGAATCAGCAGGTTGGACCATCATGTGTGGGATTGACCAATGATGGATTGATAGATGCCACGTGGAGAGTGATAACATGGGTATTCGTGGAGGGGAATGCGAGCTAGGTGGTGTAAGATTTGTCCGTTTAGGAAGTCAATGATCAAAGGAACCAGGGTGGGGAACAGGCTGGCCGGCTTTTTACTCTTTCTTTCTGACAGTCTCTACTATCACCCGACCTCCATGTGCTATTTTTAGTTTTTATCATATTTTCTTAAAAAAGATATCGGTGACATAATTAAAGAAATTTAATAAAATAATACAGTTTATAAAATTTATGATTAAAAAATATTTAAAAATAAGCTAAAAGTGTCGAGAATAAACTGTTATAATCACACGTTGCATTCTTTTTTTTTTTTTACTTTTTTTTTGCACTTTTTTCTTCCAACTTCCCTCTTTTTTTCATTTTTTTCAAATTATTTTTGTTGATTTTATTTTTTAATATTGAGTTGGTTAAAAATTTCACTTTCTAATTGTTTTTCCTTTAAAATACCTTGGATTGCTACGGTGTTTTCCCACATGGTTTTTCTATTTTATTTTTTTATTTTTTAAAATTATATTTGTCGATTTTTTTAATATTGAGCTGATTGAGAATTTAGTTTTTTAACTTTTTCTTTAAAACATTGTTGATTGCTACGGTATTTCTCCGCATGGTTTTTTTTGTTTTTTATGATTTTCTCCAAAGTTATATTTTTCAAATTTATTTTTTAATATTAAACTGGTTAAAAAAATATAGTTTCAATATGTGAGGAAAGGACTATAACTTTCCTCGCAAATTACTGTGGATTGCTACAATTTTTTTTCCCATATGATTTTTTCTGTTTTGTTATGTTTTTTTCTAAAATTATTTTTGTCAATTTTATTTTTTAAATATTGAGCTGGTTAAGAATTGTAATTACAAGTAAGTCTAATTTTAATTTTGATCAAAAAGTTTAATTTTTTAAGATTTTAGTTCTTGAACTTGAAAGGAGAGAGAAAGTTGGTGAATGATCATTTTTAGACAACAAAACTAACAATTTTTAATGTCAATGAGTTCCATTCAATGAAAAAAGTTCGATGGTGGCAGTTTATTTTTTTCCTTATAAACATACTAGAAAAATTAGATCAAGTGTTGTTTATTTTTTTTATTCGATTGGTTTTCATTTTTTGAGTGATTTTGGGGTGTTTTGGAGTTAGTAGGTGTTTTTTGAAGGTTTTTTATAGTGATTTTGAGGTGTTTTAGGTGAAACTAGATTATATAGGGCAAAAAACTCCAGTTAATTTTTCAACCACCATATTGGTGACCAAATTATAAGCAACGGCTTGGTAGGCGACATGTCATTTGCCACTACAAGTGATCTATCTCCAGCTCAATAAAAAAAATGAGCATTTCGTTTTCTTCTAAGAAAAAAAGGCGCGAGCTTGGTCCATCAATGCTTGATCTCTTTTTCATTCATTTTTATTTTCTTATCCATTTGCATTAATTGTTTCTATTAAGTTAACTTTCTTTTTTAAAATAGTGATTGATTTTTTTTTTATATGTTTTTAGTTGCATGATATTTCAAAGAGATTAGTTTGGTTTGTCCTGTAAAAGAATTTAAAATAGCAAGGACAATTGGTATAAAACATTTGAATGTGCTTCTATTTTTTATTTCTACTATGAAGATTAGCTTCTTGTTTTAATATTTAATTAATTTTAACAATTCCTTTTGATTTATTAGTTAATAGTTTTGGAGTGAATATTGTCATTTTTCGCATTATATTTGGTTGATTCGATCCATTGATTTCAAGTACAAATATGATGAAGAATATTCTTTCATTTGAGAAATAAAAGAATAAGTGAGGCATTATTTACACAAAAAATAAATATCCGCATGTTAATCGTAGAAGAATAGTAATTGTTCATAATGAATAGGGAAAGGAAGCTTAAATCAATTAAGTATAGTAAAATTGATTACGCTGAAAGAGTCTTGATTAACTAAGAGGTTTGAAAAGTAGTCAACTAGATGTCCAGAATTCACGATTGAATACAAAAGGTTGAACACGTATATAGAACTATAAAGCTTAATTTTATTTAGAAAAAGAATCCTCCACAAAATAACTAATTAGAATTCACTAAATTAGCTTAGAATTTGTGTTATAGTGTTATCAATAGAAGAAAAGTTTAAATTACATTAAAATTCAATAAATTTTCCTTATCTAGAACCAATATCTATATACGATTAGAGTTATATATTTAGATAGGATCGGAAATTTGTACCAATATATAAAGGGCTACACAATTACTGTGAAAGACGGTCAACCCTATCCATGCAACTTCAATATAAATATATATTTTCTGTTAGTTTTTATTTAGTAGCATTCTTTTATTAATCTTTCTAGACGTGGTGTTGCATGAAACATATTATGTTTAAGGTTAGAAAATCTTAGTATTCTATACTCTACTTAATTAATCTTACAAGTTTGTTATCGACCTTCTCTTGTGATTAAGTTTTTATTATATAGTTTTTCATTTTTAGAATGCAAAAATAATTAATTGGAAACATAATTGATTAAAAGATTATATGATAGATAATAAATTCTTAAAGGAATAAAAGATCTAAAATAATTTATTTGATCAAAAATATAAGGATCTATTTGCTCTAACAACTAACACAACTTGTATAATCCCTGATTTTGGTTTTGGAAAAAACCATATGTAGTGGATGACATGCATAGCAAGGCTACGAGGATTATAACACTTTATGGTTTTTTTATTTTTATGTTTTAAAAATATTTTATAAAAAATTTAAAATTTAATTTTTTTAATAGTTTCAGATTATTTTAATATATTTATAAATAAAAAATATTTATAAAAATAATCACTGATGTAACAGAAGCCGCCCATATAGCACTGAAAATTCAAAGCCTTTAGTTTCGAAGAAGGAGGAGAAACATGATAGGTAAGGGAAAAAAAGCAAGGGTCTGAGAAAATGACAAGTGAAGCTGAAAAGGCTGAGGATGCTTCCACCATTGTAAGTCTTTATTTATTTATTTATTTATTTTTTTCTGGAACAAGAACGTTTCAAGCATTTTAAGGGAGCGGCATCCATGAATTATTATGTGGTCGGCTATTAGATAAAGGTCGCTCGCTGCCACCTAACCGCGTTCTAAGCTTTTACTTTCCGGGTATTTTCCTCATCAACATAATTTTAAAAAAAATATAGATTTTTTTTTTAAATATAGCAATTGAAAAACATAAAATTTCAAATAAATTATTAAATGGAATGACATAAATTTCAAAGGAAAAACTACTTGGAATATTGTTGTTAAATTCAACTTGAATTAATTGGAGAAATTCATAACTTAAAATTTAATCCATGCTAGATCTTAAGTTGAATAAAAAAAATATTGATTAAAGAAGTACAAGGTAAATAATTAAGGTAAATATTCTTGATTATCCTCTAATTAATAATAATAAAAATAGAAATCAAGGGATTGATTAAATCAAGACAGCCAATAAATTATTTATCATTTAATCAAAGGAGATGATAAAACGTTTTGTATAGTTTACTTTATTTTATTTCATTGTATGTCTTGTTGTATAGCTATAAACACTCTACATGAGTTGGATGGAATTAACATAAATCAAATTATTAAATAATATCATTTCTCGTTATTATATTCTAAATCTTCTAATGGTATCAAAGCAAATCATATCTTATTTTAAATATTAGCTTTTGTTTTTCTGGCGAGTGATTTTATGCTGTTTTTCTGATTACTTTAAAATATTTTGTTTTCAATCTTTTTTATTATTTACCTTATATCAAAGCAAATCATATCTTATTTTATTTTGTATAATTTGCTTTATTTTATTTCCTTATATGATTTGTTTGATAGTTATAAAAACTCTACATGAATTGAATGTAAAATATATAATCAAATTATAGAATAATAACTTTATCTTCTATTCTAAATTCCTACGTAGCTAACTCAATTAATTCAATAATTTTATTTTATAACCTGATCAACTTGATTAAACCTAATCGGGTTAATACTATGAGTTTTTTTTATAAATAAAATAATATTATTTTAATAAAAATATTAACTCAGCAAGTTGACTCACAACTCAATATCCCAATTGTTTGTAGCGGAAAATCTCTACATCGGTCTGAAAACTACAATTCTGAAGGATAACAAATGATGCATTGAATCACTGGATGCCCCAATGCAAACTCGAATTGTTTATTTTCTTTTTTCATACATGTTCGCCTGAATATTTACGAGCAGTAGTGAAAGCTTAGTTATTATTTTTCACCAAAGTTTAGTTCAACTAATTAATGCTTTACCTGGTTATAGTTCACCTAAAGTTTTACCTTTGCATAGATTTGCTTTCCTTGACTTGATCTCGTGCTTTCAACGCATGCATGCATGCATGCATTAGAAAAACAGTAAGTGATATTTTATATGTATATTAATTAAGAATAATAACAATTATTTTCTTTAAATTCCCATCCATGATCATCCACCGTCTAAGTCTCATCACACATGCAATATTCTACGTTATGGGTTTTGGTTGGTTCTATAATGGTATCCTTTTGGGTGGCCATACTGAGAAAATCACACTGTATGAGAAGAGTGGCACCAAAGCAAATCTAAATTCTTGAGCACGCTCGTCTACCAAAGAAAAAACACCAAATAGAGTGACCTAAGCAGTTAGCTGAGATCCATGAGTGAAACTCAAGACAAATGTTTCTTGCCTTCAAAGCTCATCATATTTGTACTTGTTTAGAGAGAAGACTCAAGGAGTTTTGAGCTCTTGTTCTCAGACACGAAGAAATAACCTAGTTTAGAGTCGGATATTGTTATTCACAGGTGGTCCAAATCAATCAATACATTGGGTTGGTTCAAACACTTCTATTTTAATCCTCTATTTTAGAAACGGTTTCGGTGTTAGTTGGTTCAACCTAGAACATTAAAATTTTAAAAAAAAACTAAGCGAACTTAATTAGTGTTTCACAAAGAATTTTGAGTGACACATTCTTGATTTGTATAGTGTTTTCAATAGTTTTTTTGATTCTTAAATTCTTCTTACTTTGGTTATCAATTATTTTTTTTTTTAATTTCATTCTTGCATTGATTAGTGATTGAGCTTAATGATTTATTTTGTACTCTTTTATTT
Organism: Populus deltoides; assembly: GCA_015852605.2. Taxonomy (NCBI): domain Eukaryota; kingdom Viridiplantae; phylum Streptophyta; class Magnoliopsida; order Malpighiales; family Salicaceae; genus Populus; species Populus deltoides. The sequence continues at coordinate 8,132,484 of CM027587.2, forward strand.
CAGGTTTTTGCAGTCTCAAAAAACCATCCCTACATTGATTTGGTTCCTGATTTTGCAAAGAGACATTTTGTTTGATTGTTTGCGAATAATTAAAAATGAGGGACCGGAACTGAAAGTGAGGTGAAATGACAACCCTTATTTAAAAATAATTTTTGTTTTTGTTCTTGGTCCTGTATTTCCTTTTCTTTTAAGTTCGGAAATCATGCTTTTTTTTTCAATTTCATCATTTGGCATTGCGTTGATTGGTGATTTGGTTTATATTGCTTTTTTTTTTTCGGGTTAGCGCAATCTCAAAAAATATCCTAACATTGGGGTGGTTCTCGATTTTGCAAAAAAATAATTTAGTTTTGTTGTTTGTGAAAGCTTAAAAATGAGGGGACCAAAATTGATGTAATCCAAGCAACACCAATAGATATGCTAGAGGTTTTAGATGGTCTAGTGACAAGACTTAAGGTTAAGAAGTTCAAAGAGGCTTTCAATGAATTTCTTTAGAACATATGAGTTAAGATGAAATTCAAGAAGATATTAAATAATGAAGAACAAACTTTCATTAATTTAATTCATGTTAAGGAAGAGCTTGTTGGTGGAATTCAGACATTACAGAAAAATTAGAATTAGAGGATTCAAATCTGCTAGTTTTAATTTTTTGCTATTGTTTTGGTCATAACTAGAGTTATAAAAATAATTTTAATGCAATTCTAGTTGCAATGAAAATTTTACATCTATAGTTTTCCATTGATATATGACATATCTTCTAATTCATTAATGATGTGAATCTCGTGATTACGAGGTCACACAACCCATAACAAGATTGACAATGAATCTTGAAAAGCTGAAAAATATATGATAGAAGTGTGATACAATAAAAACCTGTCTCGAGACATCAACACTATTGGAATAACCTCTACCCTAAGAATACCAATTTGCGAACAAGAAGTATAAGGAAGACGCCACGAAGCCAGTTAATATTCAATAAGTCAATTTAGCTCGCTAGAGAATCGAAGAATGCGATCATCTCTCACACAAGCTGAATAAATTTGGTAGAAATAGTATTATCAATTCTTTATATTTTGTCCTTACAAAAAGTATTTATACTATTGAAAATAAAAACCCTAATATTAATTGGTCAGACATTCACTCAATTTAAATAAAGCCCAAACTAATTAAAATAAGGTTTAAAAATAAAAATAAATAAAACAATAGTCTAAAATTATTTTTCACCCTTTGCAGCATATAATAGTGAAAATATCTAAGAGAAATAACTGTTGAAGAATCCTTGTTAAACAAAAGTCTGATGCCTTGTAAAAAAAAATAAAATTAATTTATGACCAATTAATTCTTCTTGTTTGATATGTAATCCTTGTAAAAATAAGTAAGCCAAAGGGATTAAAGACTCCTTATAGTGAATGAAATCCATAACTCTTAAGGAAATAATATATTTTCTATTTTCGCACTTTGCTAGCAAATTCCATGTCCAAATTTAAACTTATCATTCTCTCTCGTTCGAATGAATTAGCAGGCCTACTATATATCTTTAGAAAGGTACAAATATCTAGTTTCCAACCAAATTCATATCCTCCTGTAACTTTAGATATGATCCAAAAAATAGATAAAGGTCCAGAATGACAGATTTGAACCCTTTTAACCCTAACTTCTTAACTTGGCCCATTGAACTCCTCTTGGATTCATTTCATTTTAGGCCGACACTTTTAATGGATCTTTTGATGTCGTAGTCAGGACCATATCAATTAAGACGCAAAAGAACCATGCTTTGATACTATTGAAATCAATTTGAGCAGAATAATAAAGTGTTATTTGGGATATTTGGGTGACAATTAAGTCATTTTCATAATATTTGCTTCTAATTTTTTCCATGTCTTAAAAAACATACATATCTCATATGAACTTGATTGCTACTCACAAAATTATAATAGTAGTTTTGTCTTTGCTTGTTTTCATATATTGTTTGCTTATTGGGTCATTACATATATTTGGATTGTGCTACTAACCTGTTCTATTTGGTTGTGTTGAATTTCAAAGTGAAAAACCTAAACGAGTGAAACATAAAAGGAGTGAGTGTAAGCACGTGAGAAAGCGAGACATAATTTTCTTTATTACTAACTAGTTTTACAAATTCAAATATGCCGGACAATACAATGGAACAATTAGTGAAGAGGCTGAATGTGATTATTAGGAATTTCGAGAAGAGGATGAAGAGGAGGATAGGATTTGATGCTGAATTTGATGGTTTGCGTAGTTAGGCTGATGGAAGGGAAAACAATGTTAAAAGGGTAAGAAAAGAACTCTGAAATATTCAACAAGAGAAACAACAATGCCTAAAGGATGAAAGACGAAATATTAGGGTTGCTACTATCATACAATGTTGTCGGGGAATGTTTTGGCTATAAAATAATTCCAAAAAATTATATATAAGGCCTATGAAACATCATTATATCTATGAAAGATTCAAGGATGAATCTTCTTGAAGAAATAGAAAATGATACGATCCATGCAAGGACTGAACAAAAAAATTTGTATTTTAGCATAATTGTATTTCTTGTTCAATTTTATTTTAATAAACATAACTCTTAATTCAACTGTTGGATCAAGTAAAAATTTTATAAGAAATCTCCTAACATAATTTAATATCTTATTTTCTATTATTTAATTCTTGAACGTGAATTAAATTAATCAAATCTTGTTTTTCATTATTTAATATCTCATTAAAGTTCACCTTAGCCCATATGTCTTAAAGAAGTCTATTGAAAGCTTATTTGAACCTCCTAACTCTAAGGCTCCGTTTCGTGGCTGCGGTTGCGGTTGAAATAAAACGCAGCATACATTTGTTTGGTTACAGAAAAAACGTTATTAACTGTTCATGGGTCCCACCTTTTACAGCGTTGCAAACTCAGAAATCGTGAAGCAACATCCGGTTGCTTTTGTTTGAACAGTAAACAATAGCCAACATATTTACGCACTGCATGCTAATTAATTAGCATGAACAGTGTAACATGCATACAGTTCCGGTTGGACCGGTTCCGGCCAAACCGGTTCCGGTTCAAAACTTAAAATACATTGAACCAGATCCAACCCAGTAAAATAAAAATTATTTTTAATTTTTTAATTGTTTTTATTCGAAAAACTAGTATTTAACATTATTTAATGACAATATATAAATTAGACAGAGATCCCTTGATAAAGTAGCATTTGCAGAATTTGATTGCAATTCCAATTTCGTTCTTGATTATATTTTACCTGATGTTATTGCGCGCTTAAAAAACCAAAAAAACTATAGTCCTTGTCGGATGTATTTCATATGTGATGTAATTGTAGATATTTTAATGGAACAATAAAAAATATTTTATATAAAATATTATTTATTTCATGATGTAATAACAAAAGTTAAATTTACAATATTTAAATTAAAAACTATCAATATTAATATATATTTTTTAAAATTATTTTATAACCTTAATTTTAAAAGCATTATTAACCAAACACATTAAACTAGTTTTTTTCAACCTCAATTTTAACCACAGTTTTAACCAAACACCTATTTTTTCAAACCAACCTCAATTAAAAGTACTTTTTATAAAACAACTTTTTTCAAACTACAACCACAACAGCTACCGCAATACCAAACACACACTAAGTCTTATCACTAAACCAGCTAAAACCTCTAACAAATCTCTTGGCTTTGCCTAGATCGCATAAAAAATTAAACTCTTGGTATAATGACAACCATTTTCTTGAAAAAAAAACTTTGGTATCAGCGCCTTTTACATTTAAGATTCTTTCCAAATTCATTTTTGGTCCTTTTAGTTTGGAAATTATACGCTTTAGTCCAAGATTTTATTTTTTTCACAATTAATTCCCTGAATTTAAAATAGGAGAGAGAAAGTCAATGGTTTATGATGAAGTAGAGAGAGTTATTTTTTGATCACATTTCAACAACAAAAAAGACCGATTTTATTTTCAATGAGTTTCATTTGACAAGGAGAATCCTATTAATGTCTTTTTAACCTCTATCTTACTTAAGAAAGTAGATCAAGGTTATAAGAGAAAATTCTTTCCTGGTTTGATTTGTATTTTTGGATATTTTTAGGTTTGTTTTGGGTTTATTAATTGATTTATGGAGGTTTGAAGAGTGCTTATTAAATAAAATTATTTAAAAATAATTTTTTTAAACTAAAAGTACCCCATTTTATTTTTAGCCACATTTGTGGTGCCAAATTCTAGGAGGTAACGCGTGGCATACTTCTTGTTTTTTTTTTATTTAAAAAAAACAATGGATGAATAATAAGTCATTTATCCATTTTAAAGAGAAAAGCCATAATGGCAAAGACACAGGGGTCTAGGCTGGCAGACCCATATGTCTGGTCAATGTTTTTTTAGAAATTTAATTTTTTAAAATTAAAAATCTTAGATTAATTAAGAATGTTTTTTTTTGGATATTATTGTATTAAATTTTATTTAATTTTTACTTTGTTCTCGAATAATTATTTTTTTTGTACAATCCAACATAATCATTTTTTTTGGTAAATTTTATTGGGTTGCTTCAATTCCATTACTGATTTTCATTATTATATAATTAAATCAAGAATGGTTTTAGAAAAACAAACTTATTTGAACTCATTCAAGTCAATAACTCAAATAACATGTTTGACAGGTTGATACGAATCAAAAACTTTGTTAATATTAAAATAAAAAGGATGTCATGTTATTTTTTTTTCTAGGTCAAGCTATATTTTTATTAATCTTCAATTCAACATGGTTACATCAAGTCAACCTTAATATGGTTTAAATTAAAACCCAAGCTAAGCAAGAATTTAGATACAAAGGTTTCAAGGATGACTAATTAAATCGTGTTTAATAATATTTTCAATGAGTTACTTGTGACAATGTATGAGCATTGTATTATTATTATTATTTTTGATGCACCTGAATGTGTTATTTTATTATATTTGAAACTTGTTTTATGAGCAATGAAAGAATATTGTCTAAAAAAATGTTTTAGTGAATTTTATATTTTAAAAGGAGATCGATAATGAGATAGATGTATTTTAGTTAGAGAAGTATCTTTTTATCCTTATTTTAAATCTTACTAATTTTTCTAGGTATGTTTTATGGATGCTTTTAATTTTTTATGAAATAAAGGACGTAGAAAAAAATTAAAGATATTAATAAGAAAAAAAAGTAACTTTTACTAGCATATTATTTTGTTTTGGTAAAATTAGTGTCATATAATTAAATAAAAAAATCAAAAGCTTCTCAAAATGCATGATCGGATATCCGTCTATTTCTCAACTACATGACTTAGTGTGTAGTTAAAATTAATAAATCTTTTTTTAACATTCTTCAATCTATTTTATTAAATGTTTATATTAAATTTTGATTTAATGATCTATATTTTTTTTTGTTGATTAAATTTTTCTTGGCCATCTAGTGTTAATATGAAATCTGACAACCAAATCATTAAACATAATGAAAAGTCAAATGACTTAGTTTTGCAGGGTAAATCTTTATGGCCAGAAAACAAGATTGAATAACTTAGTTGAGCCCAGCATAAGACGGGTTGTCTTCCCCTCAAGCAAGCCCTTTGATGGCCTTAAAGTGGGCCACATAATTGGCCCATGCATTTGGGCGTATGTTTTTCTTTTTATAATTCTTTTGGGTAATCAAATTTTAAATTTTAACTCAGCTAATAAAATCAAATCAAAACTTAATATTAATTTTTTAAAATAAAAATAATTTTTTTTTCTTGAAAAATGAATGAATAAGTCCTAATATTTTGTTGAGTGTTCTTTGCTGCAACCATCGAAAACTTTCACCGAACCTGTAAATCCACCTGTAGCATGCAGATCAAGGCCGAAGAGTGTTTTTCTATTTCAAGGAAAAAGAAGAAGTCCTCACTTGACCTCTACACATGGTTTTTTTTTACACACCAAAGGTTCATTCTTGATATACATGACAAAAGCTAGATTTTATTTACATAGTAAAAAATTCTACTAATTTACAAAGTAATGAATTCATTAATTTCCTATATCTAATCTATGGTATTTAGAATTGAATACATATTATCCAAGAAATAAAACAAATTATATGAAGTTTTGCAATATCTTTTTTTTTTTTAAATTGTGGCTAGGCGTAAATAATTCATTGATCAAAATTATTACTTAGTGGGGAATGAGATTTCTTCTTTAATTCTTTCAATGTTTTTGTTCTCAAAATCATGCTAAGATGTTGTAATTCATGTTTTAATAGCACCTAACACAACTTACATTCAAACAATTCATCCCTCTTCTAGTAATAGTCTTGGCCAAAACTTAAAGTATAATTTTCTCCTTACTTTTCTTAAATTTGGTATATGTTTCTACTATAGTTAACCCCTTCTACTACTTACAAGCCTCCAATAATATTTTTTCTATAGTATATTATTTTCCTCTAATTTCAAGTATGAACCCTGAAATTAGGATTTTAGAGATTTTGTTTTTCAATTATTCCTTATAATTATGAAAATAATGAAGAAAAACTAGAGAAAACACCTTGCCAAGCAAATTTCAAACTTGATTGAAGATTTTCTTGCAAGTTTCTTTTTAATTTTCTCTCCTCCTTTACATTTACCCCTAGTTTACAAAGCTCTATTTCCTTCAAAATGTAAGCATAGTTGTTTTTCTCCACCAAAACTCAATCACAAGCACTCAAAGCTTACAATCTTGTTATTGGAAGAATTTCTCATGGTGTTCTTGAAGAAGATTTAAGAGGGAGTCTCTCTCTCTCTCTATATATATATTTGATTCTTTTGTTTTTCTTCTTTAGCTACTGTTAAGTATAAATAGTAGCATGAATAATGTTTGAGTGAAATGGTATGCTAAATTACCATTCTACCTTTACTTAATTTTTTCCTTTATAATTTTTCTGTTTTACCCCTATACTATGTATTTAATTTAGGAACTTTTTAAAATCTGATCGCTATAAAATCTTAACTTAAAACACATCAACTTGTCAGATAATCCCTTGTAAAATTCCAACTTAATCCAACGGTCAGATTAAGTGATATGCTCAATACTATAAAATTAGATAGTCGGTGTTTTTTTTGTAAAAAATCAAGATTTATAGCTCATAAATTTGTTTAGATTGTTATGATTTCTAAATAAAATCATCAAAGGTGTTTGGCTAGACTAGTTATAAATATTTTTTTTTACAGATAAATATTTTAATTAATTCAAGAAATTCTAACCAGGGCTTGCATTCTCCCCTCCTAAATGAAAATTTCGTCCTCAAAATTTGAACTTAAACCTGACTATACAAATAGGTTAGGATATTTATTTTGCAGTTCTGATTCTCTTTCTTAAGTCTTTTCCTTGATTTTTAAGTTTCTCTATAGTACTTTTATTATAGGGATATTTTTTTCTAAGCTTCTTTTCACTCCAATCTAACAATTTTAGTGGGCCTTACTTTCAAAGTTAAATCTTTCTTAATTTATAAAGGAACCTGGGGTAACACTTGGGAAGGATCTATTTATGCTTTTCTTAATAGTGAGACATGAAATACATTATAAATCTTGACAAATTGTAAGGATAAGGTCAATTTGTATGCCACTAATCAAATTCTCTCCTTAACTTCTAAAGGCCTAATATATATTGGAGCTAGTTTTTTTTTATGCCAAATCGTAGCATGTGTTTCCAGGGTGCAACTTTAAAAAATACTCTATTACCCACACTAAATTAAAGAGGTCTTCTCCTATTATCTGCATAACTCTTTTATCTATCTTAATTTAACACTATTATATTCTCTTATCTTTTTTTTTTATATCTCATTCCATTTTAGACCACAAATATATTTAATTTAATTTTGTATTTAATTCTAAAACTGATTTTATCTTTATTAGGTCCTCTTTTATCTATATTTGTTTTTTAATCTCCTACCAAACATTTTTAACACTTCATCCCTAACAACACGATTAAGTTGTCACAACCAGTTGTACTAAACCTTAACAAGCCAATAATGGCTTCTTTTGAGAAAATATCCTTTTATCAAAATTTAAACTTGTCTAATGTTAATTTGAGAACAATCTAGCTTAGAGATTAAAAATATAGCCAACATAACTTACTATAATAATATTGTGGTAGTAAACAAAGACCATGTAGGCCATGCTAGATCCACTAAATCGAATCTATAATAATCTCATATAGAGTAGATCAAGCACTCCTCAAACACAAAGAGACAAGTCCTAGTATATTATGCAATAACAAGAACTTCAGTTGAAAAGTTTGGAGGTTCTGAAGCTCATCCTACGTATTACATGCCTAAATAGCATGCTTCAAACCCAATTTAGACATTATCACTTCTAAGACAACACATACCCATACAAGTGCATAGAAAATCTTAGGTTAATTACATGGCCCAACAACATTATTTATAGCCAAAAAAAAAAAAAAAACCTACACTTCAAAAATTCAATGCTCCATAGGTTGCCTTTTAGCAAGGCATTCCTCATATACCATAGACACCTATTGTCGACAAACAAGCAATGAAAATAATTAATAAGGTGGAATTAGCCCAACATTCAAGAGAGATAAGGTTAAAAATTAGATGTACAACCAGGTCTGTATACAATTATTCATTTTCTAAATAGATTGATAGGTTATATCTAGATAATTTCAAACAATTTTCTAGAAAAAAGAACCAATCAATAAGAGAATACATTATCAAGTTCACTAGAAAGAAAAAAGAGGAGAGCTTTCAATTTCAACATCATATAAGAAAAAAAGAAGAGAAAATCTTAACTTAGTTAGAAAAATCAAGTTTCACATTTAAATTAATTAAGACTTGGAAATCAAATTTCACTGCGAAGACCTAAAGGAAAAGGAATTATGGAGTAGCAAAATATCAAATAATGTTTTTACCGAGCTATTAAAAACATTTCCTAGTCAGCAGTCATGGAGGAGTCGGAAGAAACTTTAAACTTGCTATTGTTGAGAAATATATAAAACATGATGATCACGAGTAAAAGCTCCTAATTAATCTAAAAAACACACGATTTTCATATTGAATTTAACAGGCTTTTAATAGAATTAATCAACAAATAGCGATTAATTTGTTAGAGTCTCTATATTTCTTCATTAATCAACAGGTAGACTTGGAAAATAACTACTAAAATACCATTAATTACTTATTAATCACCATAAAATTTCTCTCATTAGCTACCCCACCATCACAACCTTAAGTGGTAGTTTATTTAATTATATTATTGTTATTATTATAAGATTATTATTACCCCACCATCTACTCCTCCTCAACAACCATCACCGCCACAATCACTTTAATTATTTTTATTATTATCACTTTTTATAAAATTTTTTCAATTATTATTTCTTTTTATCTTAAAAATGAAAATGGAAATTTTATTTTGATTCCTTGTTACTCTAAGATTTTGTATAAATACATCCTATGTGATCAAATATATACATTCAATATGGTTTATAATTTTTTTGGGTAAAAACTTTTCTTTCTATTATTTTTCATGGATAATTATACTTGGTAATTTAAAAATAAGAAAAAAGAAATTAATCGATGAGTCTATATATATATATACAGAAAAACTCCTTTTCAACAAAAAGAAAGAGAATAAATTAATTATGTGTAACCCATTGTTTTGCGAGGATGAGTTAATGACGAGCCAAGGTCAATCTCTTACATGTAAAAGTAAAAAAAAAAAAAAAAAAGTATCCCCTGCATTTACCAGTAGTCTTAGCTAGAACATGAAGAAAAAAAAGAAGATATAATTCATACTTTGGCTTGACATGTGATCATAAGAGTTCAACAATGTTGTAGCTTAAAAACAAGTTTTTCCTCGAAATTCCAGTCTTCATTAACACTCTTCATGAGTTTGTTCAGAAACTGATCATCTTTTGGTTAGAGGCCGACCGGAATGATTCTAATTCCGTTCTCCACTCATGCTTAAGATGCACTCGATTTCTTGATTTAGGTTAGGTCAACCCAATGAATTGTTTCTCAATTATTATTAATGTCCTCTTCTTTGTAAAATATATACATATAAAATGTGATTATTGAATGAGAGAATAGCCTTCTTGGAATGTATATATTGTTTTTTCTTGTTTGGAAATTTAAGTCTGTCGTTTTAACTTCCATGCACAAACATGTATATACAACGGATTTTAACCTAAAATATTTCCCTTTTCTTCTCTGTCTTCAATCATTTGTAGAGATAAGCATGATCAGGCATCTAACTATTTGAAAGCCCTAACTGAGAGCTAGCAGTTGTCAATGAAAGACAATATATAAAGTTGGAGCAACGCCAAAGTTAGGAATCAATATCCTTAATGAATTAGCCAAGGAATTTAGAGGAACAGTCTCATCAACAAATCCAAGTCTGTGATTCTTCCAGAGAAACCTTACATTAGGCCCGTAAATGTATCCATCACTGGCTTTCCGTAAAGCTTAAGAATATTTTAGCACAAAAAGAAAAGAAAAGAAGCTTAAGAATATTTAATGCCTATAAGGCAACATATTTAAAGGGCATTTCTATTTCTTCTCTTCCTCTCCTTTTGAACAAAGTTGAGTAGAATTTCGAATTTGGAATTCTCGGTCTTGTTCATTGTCAACTGAACAGATTATTGATAAATAATTGGATTCAGACGAATATTTTTTTTTTAATTTTTCTATACTTTACTACTTTGCCAACTGTTGTTAGTGTTAGTTCTTCCTAGATATTAGACCAAGAACTAGACTTCATGACAGATGCGCGCCTGTGGGCCTCCGAAGGATCTAAAAACATGAAGTAGGATAGAGGATGAGATGATATTACCTATTGTTAAAGTCTATATGCTATTTGGTGAATTAATCCTCCTTTTACTTTCTCTCCAGGATTATTTATGTCATTATACATAGTAGCCATCTTATATATATTAGTAGGACCCCATAATTACAAGAATCTTCCTCTATGATAGATAATCGGTTTAACCCTAGTTAAAGCTAGCTAGGGTTACGTGCAACTCCAATTTTCTGGCTTTGTTCTTTCAACTATATATATATATATGTGGGCGTTTTAACCTACATGAATAATGATGATTCAAAGCTATTATGTGGGCTTCACAAGCCGATATAGATGGTAAAGTTTCATGCCCATAACCTCCACTACTTCTACACTATTCCAAATAGCCTAATCTATCAACCATGTCTCAATTCCTATTTACACCAGGAATCTTTTCAAGAATTGAATTATTAAAATAAATTTTATTCTCGTTAGCATTATATTTTTTATATTAATACATCAAAATAATTTAAAAATATATAAAAAATATAATTTTTTTTAAAAACACGGTTGGATCATAACATCACATAACTATCAAATAAATAGTTGGTTAAGCTTCATGAGATAGTTCGTAAATTCATTCAAGGTTTAAGAACTGAGTAGTAGATCATGTTTTGTTGATATCTTCAGGCATTCTCGCACCCATATAGATTCTTTCCAGTGGATTTTATAGGAGAAAAAATAGTTGTTTGAATCATTTAATATTGGAGGATGTTTAAGGGAGCGAACATCGGATAGCGTTTCTGAAAATGCAAGGAAGCAGGACTGAAACAAATGTGTGCTACCTTAAGAAGGAAAGGATAAATTAATTACAGAGCAGATGAACTTTCTTCGAGACCAAGATGATCGCTGGCAAGCTCTCTGAATCATCGAGAACTCCCTGTAGAATAAGACTCTTTGATACATTGAATCTTCTTTTGCTGTTTGATCAAACCTTTGAATGATGACAAACCCAACGAAAATATATATCCCTTCAAAATTATATCAAATAAATATTAAACGATTTCATAGAAGTTACTAAAAGCAATATTTCGTAAAGAAAGCTTTAACCTGAAACTATACAAATTTTAGACAAAGCCTGCTAATTTAAAATCAGTTTAGGACCGAACATATATAAGAATGATATAACATGGTATCTTCTTCTCCCCCTTTTGCCATCATATAATAAAAAGTTTCACATTTTCAGTGCAAAAAAAGAAAATAAAAAAGTAATATAGAATGAAGGAAATTAATATCATGGATTCCTTGTACCAGTTTTTTAACTTGTTAATTATTTGGCAATAGTTGAAGATCTTGTCCTAACGAGTATACTTGAAGATTCTCTCGTTAGATGTCTTGTACCCTTTTAAGTACGTATATATACTTGCCAACCAAGTTGTGTTCAAATGGGATTACGCATGCCTAATTCTCTTTTGATAAAAGATATTCTCTCTTCACTTGGTAGTTTAGTGAAAACTAGCGATCGATGGTATATATTTTCGGTCAAATTAAAAAAAAATATATTAAAAATGAATATGCAGGTCTTGTGAATGTTTTTTGGTTGAAGAAAAATTTTAATTGGAAATTAAAAATTTGATATATATATATATATATATATTTAATAAAGTAAATAGTGAATTATATATATATTTATAAAAAATTGTTATCATAAGTAAAAAACTGAGTTGAAAAACTCATAGAAAGATGCCTATTAAAATATGTGATTTGGTGAAGCAAAGAACTCTTATTTTTTTTTTTATATCTAATTATACAACAATCAAATTGCTTTTTTTTTTTTTGGTAAGGAAAGCAATAATTTAAACTCAATTGAGAAAAAACAATTTTCTCATACAATTCCTTCTTTTCTTATTAATATATTTTTTGAACCAAAATTTATCTTTTTTATCCTGACTTCTTAATTTGATACAAATCAAAATAAATTATAATAAATATAAAAAATATAAAGAATTTGAAATAAGGATTAAACAAAGGTAGCTCTTTAAGTAAAATTCCTTCATCTCATTAATGCACTTTCCTTTGTTCTTATTTTTTTTTACTATAATTTTTTGTTTTTTAAACAACAAATTATCACAATCATAAAAGAAAACTTTAATAAATAAAAAGCAATATTTCCATGATTTTGACGTGAATGTATTAAAAATATATAAACAACATACTACTCACTTGTTGTTGTGGGGAAGTTCTTGGAATATATTTCTTATTTAATTATAAGATAATAAAATAGATATTTAGAGAAAAAACAACGAATAAAATTTAAGAATTTTATCTTTTTAAAAAATCAAGAAGGGCTGTATAAAAAAGTGTTTGTTGACATTATAAAAAGAATATAGCAAATTGATCACTTTATCTCCTTCCCCACTTTTTGATTATTCTCTTCCATCTCTCAAACTTAAAGACTAAAGTGTGAACAAAACAAAGTTTTGGACCAAAATGTAAAAACCTTAACAAATAGGGATAAAAAAATGAAAAACATAAAAAATTTAGGGACAAAAATATTTTAAAACACGTCTTATGAATAGTGAAATGAGAAAAAGAAGAGTTTTTTTTATTCAATTTCAAATTTGATATCTAAAGTTTCAATTATTTTTAATTAATATAAAAATAAATTTTATTTTGCCAAATTAAGCATCAAATTAATATTAGAATGTTTTTTTCATTGCAAGAACCTCATATCAAAATTATTGAAATAAATTATCAATCTCATTCTCAAAATGCTCAATATGAAATGGTGAAATTGAAAAAAAAAACGAAAATTTCTTTTGAAGAAGAAGAATGCTATATGCAAATCCCTTTCTCTCTTGGTGTATAGTGAATCAAAGAGGCCAATTAGGTTTCTTTTCTTTATAAAGTATATTAGCTATAGGTATGTATTTATATATTTGAGTTATATGTCTTCTTTTTTAACATGGTCTTTGATAAAGTGATGTTTGACTTCGATATGTTTGGACCTATTATGTTGAATTGGATTTTTGAGCAAGTTTATTGTATTTTATGATTGTGTTATTTTGATGATTGTTATCTTTGATAAAATCTTATAATCTTTTGATTATTGTTTAATCCATAATAAATGAGTACAACAACTTCCATCATCTAAGTATTTTGTTTTTATAGTAGTTAAGGCTATTAATATTAAGCTATTTATAATAAGTTGGAATATATTTGGAGTGCCTTTTCTATCTAACTTCCATTGAGCGAAGCCAGTGTTAGTCCAACGATATTTATTACTTATAGTTTTGAAGAATCAAACTATTAATTGGTGGCTTACAATTTCCTTAAGATTAAGTGGATATAGATATATAATTATTTATAACTTCTTAAAGATGATTAATATGTTTTAAAAGTTGGGCTAAATATAAAACTACATTGATGAGATTATATGCTTTAATATTAGTCTTAAATGGTTATTAAATATGATTGAAGTATTTTTAGGGACTAATTTAACTCATGAAACCATCTTCTTCTACCCAAAAGCCAACATTAAAAAGTTGGCATCGAATTCCCTCAAACACCTTATGTCCACACTAAAAATGACATTTAGTATATTACATGGCTATACCAAACATATTTTGTGTGAGCTAAAATCATTCAATATCTTTTATGTACAAGTTTGTGAGAGTTGTGCAAAACTTTTTCACACACCAAAATTTGAATTACATTGCCTTTACACCAATATTTGAGTTTGAAATAATCTTATCACATACTTTTACAACTAAAACAAACAAGATTAGCATTTCAAACCACTTCATACCTCTACTCTTACCTTATGGATGAATATTTTTTTTTTACATAATCTAGCTTGAACCATGTAGTGTACTAGGCTTTCCATAATTCAAAAATCTTGACACCTCTACTCTTACCTTATGGATGACATATTTGTTTTTACATCATCTAGCTTGAACTATGTAGTGTACTAGACTTTTCATAATTCAAAAATCTTAACATATTGTCTCTTACTCTAAATGGTTAACTAGCCATTTTTCTTATAAATAGGTCTTTCCTTACACTTTTAATAAGTTTGTTGCAATTACTAAGCTATTATTTCTATAATCATTCTTTCTACTTTGAACTGACTCTTAATTATTTTCTTAAACATTGATTGCACTTCCAACCTCATCTAAAATGAGTTAGATTACACTTACTAAAGACTTGATATTTTCATTGTAATCTATTACTATGAGTGTGTTGTTTTCTTTCTATTTTAGTGAAGCATGTTATTAAAGTGTAAGTGGTGTTATAACCACTTAGGCTTTGGTTGTGAGCTTTGGTGTGAGCTCGTGTATGTTTTGGTCTTTATTGGTAAATAAGACCACCTGGGTTTCAATCTTGTTCCATGAAAATGGCTGGTTTGGTTTCTATCTTTGTCCATAAAAAAAAATTAGTTAGGTTCGATCTTAAGCCTAGGGTAAAAGGATCAACAATATAGATTTGATTTTTGATTATTTTTTACATAAAAAATAAACATCCAGTGTTAACTAGAAGTGAACTATTTTTTATGTTTAAATAGGAAAAGAAAGGAAAAAAAAATCAATCATCCATAATATAATCAATTAAGTTTAAAGATTTTTAATCACCGAGAGGACTAGAAACCAGAAGACCAAAATTCACGATCAACCAAAGTAAAGTTATTAACACTAGGAGTTTGTATTCATATAAATGAATACATGTTTTAATCTACTTATAATTGGAGTCCTTACTAGTTAAACTGACCAATTGTTTTAGGTTTGTTAGGAATTCAAGTGATTATTAGCAAATGAGAAGTTTAGTTTGTATTAGGATTTAATATACCTCATTATTTGATATAGGTTAATTGTATAGGTGTATAATTATATCATTAGATAGAATTCAAATATTATACAAATATAAATAGAGCCATCAACTTTTTAAAAAGATGGTCAGTACGATATAGACGTACTTTGTTTTGCAATCTATTCAATTCAATTTATCTTTTTTTACTTTTAATCGTTATTCTTATTCACCTATTCTTGTTCTTATATGATGTTGCCTGGGATAGATATACCTCTTTAAATGTTTGAAATCTTTGAACACTTGTATTTCATTTTGTTTTATAAGACTGCTACTTAACTTCACTCAGGATTTAGCTATTGAAGATGAAATCCTCATCTTCATGTATGATCATTCAAACTATAACCAAACCTTTATTATAAAGAATGATGTATCAAAAAATGGTTTTAGATGTCCTAACTAATTGGAAATGTATGAGTGGTTGGTAATGATATTTGACCAAAAAAATAATGGTTTTATTTACCAAAAAGCCAATAATTTGATCCTTCACAATATGATCAACCACAATATAAAGGTCTACATCGATGATATCATGACTAAATCAAAATATAAATCTAATTACTCAGATGATTTACATTCTTCCTTTGAACATATAAGAGTACAAAAACAATGCAAGGGTGATCATGAAGCATAACCTTCACAAAACAAGGAGTTACAATGCCTTATTAAAAAACTTAATTTTCTTATGAGGTTCATATCAAGCATTGGACTGTTATTTGACAAATCAGTTTACGAGGCTATTATATAGAGGTGTTAAAAAAATATAGCTCATCTATAATATTTATATTATCTGACCCGACCCAACTCGTCAAAGTTGGGTAATATGGATATTATAGATGATAATGGATCAAAAAACTGAAGAAATGGATATCATGGGTCGGATGGTAGGTTAAGATTTTTTAAACCTTGTCAACCTAACCCAACCCCCAACCTGTATCCCTATACTCTTTTGTCTTTATATTTGATAGTTTTTTTTATTGAACATTTATTTTTTTTAGAAATATTTTGACTCCAAAGTTCCTATTAGTGGGCTTTCTATTAGATTTCTATAACATAACAAAAAATGGTTTGTCTCTTTGCTAGAGGGTAGGGGAAGGTAACAAGAATTTAATGGTGGTGAAATGTATAAAAATTAGACCTAATATCAGGGGTGTCATGACACTTACAGTCAATGATATATAGGTCCACCTCTAAATATAAACATATGAAATTAACAATATAAACCTAACTCGTGGATATTTGTAATATCCATACTATTTTAACCCATTCCAATATCACTACTAGAAAATTTATGAATACAAACAGAATTACCGAAGAAAAAAATTAATTAGTATTCTAGGGTGATATTTACCAACCGAATTTTTTCCATCACTAACTCCGTTGGTATTTATCGACAGAAATATTATGTCGGTATATACTGAGGGAATCCCGATCAGAATAGAAGGAATTTTAAAAAAACCAAATAGTACGATAACATGTAAGTCTTTGTAGATGCTGTTACCGATAAATTTATAGTTGGATTAAAACAAGGAAGTTTGTACAGTGACGTGTCACTTATACCGACAGAATTGCAGACAAATTGACAAATAAAAACATTCCATTGGTAATTCCATCGGTAATAGTTAATTTATGACATGACCATCGACCCTCTCATCCTCTATTTCTCCTTCTTCCCATCTACAACTAAACAAGCAGCCCCCCCTTTACAACTAAACAAGCAGCCCCCCCACATCCCTCCTAATCTGAACACAACTTATCCTTTTTTAACTTTTCTAGTCACAATAACACTCTATTTAATAGCATCTGCATTATGATTGAAATTTGATTGTGGATTTTTCATTTTAAGTAAGTAAATATACCATTTTTTTAAATTTGAACATAATTTTAAAATGCAAATATTTTTAATTAAAAATGGTTAAAAACATTTTCAAATGCCAATACAAAATGTATTTTCATTGTTTTTTTAATTGAAAATATTTGTTTAATTTCATGCAGGTACTCGTTCAACCTTAAAAAAAGGATTAAAAACAAGGCACATGTAAAGACTTCGATATATGAGGCCTATATTGTTGAGGAGATCTCAACATTTATCTCATACTATTTCGAGCCTCATTTAAGAACAAGAATCAACCGCGTTCCAAGGCATAACGATGATGGTGAAGTGCCTTTGAGTGAGAACTTGTCAATATTCAAGAAAAATATATTAAAGAATATAGGCAGGGTGGAAAGACATATAACAATGATGTTTGTGTTAAGGGGTGGACTTCTAGTGAGTTTGAAGTTGACTATTATGGAAAATTAGAAGAGGTAATTGAATTGCAATATCATAGCGAGCATAATAGAGTGTTTTTATTCAAATGCTATTGGTATGACACAACTGACAGAGGAATCAAATTATATCCCCATCATGTTTTGGTCAAAATTAACTCAAAACCTAGACTTTGCAATGTCAATGATGTCTTTATTTTTGCCAAGCAATACCAGCAAGTTTATTACATATACACCCTTTTCTTTAGAAATGATCGTTCAAGAGTTGATTGGTTATCCGTATTGAAAAACAAACCCAGGGGTCATTTTGAGGTTGTTCAAGATGAGAATGATGATTCAACTATGAGAGATGATGTCTTTCAAGTTAGTGAATTGGTTGAACCATATCGAGTTGCTCCATCGATTGACTTAGAAGAAAATTTAAATTTTCACATCTTTAATAATATTTTTGTTAATGTTGACGTTGAGGAGTTGAATGTTGTTCTGAGCTCTAATGGACAAGCACAAGTCGATGAAGATGATGATATCAATGTTATCAACATAGAAGATTGATATGGAGCTGATGACGAGTCAATTGAAGAAAAAGAAGATAATTCTGACTAACTATCATGTAATAGTTATTAATGAAATTCTTATAAAGAAGTATTTATTATTTATTTTATAATTGTTATGTGAACTTGTGTTATTGTGTTGTGCGTGCAACTTTTAATTTAAGTATTTGCGGGAAGGATAGATAGGGAATACAAATACAATCTGGTGTCATTTACTGTGCATCACACCGATAAAAATACTGACGGTTTGTGTTCTTCGGTGTATTCCAGACGAGCAGAGAACTATTCCCCTCCTTCTGGCACTATTGACTATGCATCACATTGATGGAAATATTGACGATTTGTGTTCGTTGGTGTATTCAAGAAACAAAAGGCTCTGTTCCCCTTCTCTTTTCGGTTATGGCAATTAAAGTCCACTAAGTGAGTGCCAGGTTCTCAAAGGAATTACTGATGAACTGTGAATTCTAATGCGCTTGTAATTAATGCATTTTATGATTGTGTGTACTATTTATAGATTTACCGACAGAATCACGGACGGACCTTGAAAAATCTAAAGGGTTTTTTAAAAATTTTAATGCGAAATAAAAATTTCAAGATGAATTTACCGAGGAAATCACTGACGGAATAATTAAAAATAATAATATTTAATATTCTAATGGCGATTCCCTCGGTAAAAACATAATATAAAACCCAATGACGACACCAGTTCATTTTGTTTCTCTCATTCTCACAAACTCTCACTCTCTCAATTCTCTCAATTCTCACACTTTCACTTTCACTCTCACTCTCTCAATCCTCTCTTGTCTCAAGTTTTCTCAAGTCCTCAAGTAGAATTTAGGGTTTTTCTCTCAACACAATTAACAAGTATATATAGTGAATCTTTTGACATATTTTTTTTAGTTTATTAACAATGTATTTTTTTTTATCACACGTAGATAAACTCTGAAAGTAAGGACCCCTTTAAGGTAAGCATTTTTCACTCCTAAACCTATATTTGTTTTTGTATTATTTTTTTTTGTCTATTGTTTTGTCTATATTGCAATAATATTTTATTGTTTTGTTGAATTTTAATTGTTATTGTTAAATTTATAGTATAAATGTTAATTGAATATATAGGATTAAATTTTATTTATTTTTATCTATTTTATTGTTTACATTGCAATAATGTTTTATTGAATTTTAATTGTTATCGTCAAATTTGTAGTATAAATGTTAATTGAATATATAGGATTAAATTTAACTACAAAAAATTCATGTTAATTTAGGAGTAAAAACATTATCACGTTGAAAATGAGATTAAATTGAATAATCCAAAATTATTGGTAGAAATAAAATAAAATCAACTGGTTTGTGGCATATATTTTGTATATTTGTAGTATTGAAAATTCTAGGTAGTTTTAAGTATAGGAGAGGTGCTACCAATTTTGTTTTAAAAAATCAAAATTGATTACGCAAATATTCATCAAATTTGTGTAGATGCATAGGGAAAAATCAATTGCATGTCATGACCATATGATCGCAGCTAGTTCTTCTAGCAGCGATGATGACAATGTTTCATTAGGTGTCGACCAAGAAGAGGCATTTGCATTGACTCACGATGCTGCCTCTTCGAGTGCGATTCCACAACGTAAAAGGCAGTATTCCTTCACAGCGGGATCCATTCACTTGCAAGTACGAGACACATTGAAAGGACGAACTTTCAATGTAAGTTTGTTTTGCTTTGAGGTGGTTTGTGTTTAATATTTTATAAACAACTAATATTTTATTAATTTTATAGATTTTCATGTTCACAAACATTACGACCGCCTGAGTAATAACATTAGTGCTTATATCATTGATGGAAATTCCATTATTTTAATAGAGTCAGGTTTCCAAACATACTAATTGAAAACCTCATATTGATGCATGGTTTATAAGATTTAAGCTTAGTGTTAACTTAAAATTTTAACTATATTTTATGTTAATTCCTTTACTTTATTGAAATTATTGATTTTTTTTTATACATTTTTAATGCAATGCTAAATTAAAGTAGGATAGAGAAAATGATAATGTTGCGAGGAGGGTTTAAGAGAATCACGCTGCAACGAGGTAATATAAAAAACAATATGATAATTACTTTTTTTAATTTTATATATTAAAATTTAATTTGTCTTTAACTTATATAGAATACATTTGTATCATGTAGGTTGCGTGATTTTTGATATGAGATGCAAAACAAATCTAAAAAGTGTGCTAGAGAAAACGATCTACTAGGTAAGAATGACGTGGCGGTTTAGAAGGATATCAGGCCACAATACATTCCAGAGAATAAATGGGTAGAATATATTCAGCACGTGATGTTCGAGCATTTAACATGATACTCACAGTCCTGTGCGGGGAACCAGAGCTGGCAAATTCATGATTCGGTTACCATGTACACCGGCGACTCTGTTCTGTTCGTTTCACATGCGAAGCGGATGGTAAAATAAATTTTAATCACATCTATATTTTATTAATTTGTTGTTATTTATAAATATATTTAACTTACAATATTTTTTTCTTACAGGTTACGACTCTTAGACGTGAGTCAAGCCTAATGAAGCTCTTTGTAGAGACGTACATGCAAAGTAAAGACTGCCAAAAAAAGTTGCAACAGTTCATTGAAATCCACGCTCATCACTTTGTGGTATATTCGTTCAACCTTTTTTTTTTGTAAATTATTATTTTATTGAATTGAATTTGATGATTTATTGTTTATTTATAGGAGACATATAACAACCAGTTAAGGAAGAGATACATGGACAATCTTTTGACCCATCTGGATTTCGATCTAGATTTGTGGATGGTAGCAGGATCGTCTGGTGGAGCCGATAGAAATTGAGTGCACAGACTTTCTAACACCACGACTGAGAACATGTGAACGACCTGTAGTGTCTCAATTGTTGAGAGCTAGTAATTGATATTGAGCACCCAGTCTCAGAAGTTCACGGCCTTGCAACAACATATGGTCCATCTCACTGAAAAATATGAATGACTCTCTACGGATTATGAAGAACTTTACCAAATGGTCATGAATATAAGATCACAAATGAGTGGTACGTGTGTGCCCTCTTATTGACCATATGGTTCCGGGAACGACTATCCTCCTCCTCCTCCAATCCCGCCATTGTTCTAGTTTAATTTTATTTGAACATATAAATTTGTAATGAATATTGACTTTTATATTAAAATACTTTATTTTTACATGAATTTTATACAATTTTATTTTTTTCTTCAATAATTTTATTTTTTTAAATAGTTTTTTTAATTATTACAGACGGAGTTACCAACGGATTTTGTCCGTCGGTATATTCCAGAGAGTTGGAAAAACTTTTTTGCATATGCCACTTTAACTGTTCTATCACCTACGGAATTATTCCGTTGGTATTTTATAGAGGGTTGAAATAAAATTACTCTAAATGTCATAGCCAATCACCAAAAAAATTATTCCGTCGGTATATTCCAGCGGGTAAATTTTTTCTGGCTCGTATTTTCTGTCTGTAAAACCATTGGTTTTTTTTATACTGACAAGAATGAAATTACCAACTGACTATTTCAGTCCGTGAATCAGTCGGTAAAATTCAAGCTGACGGAATAGAAGATTAAATATTGATAGAAAATTTCATCGATAAAACCATTGAATTTAGTAGTGTATATTTAACATGTTTGAGTCTAAAAAAAACTAATGTGTTAGATTTATAATTTGTAAGATATTAGAAGTTTGGTTGGATATAATTATAGACCCAAAACCGACCCAACTATATTCATGAACACCCCTATTACTACATGCCTCCACAAAATTTATAAAATGTTAGAAGTTTTGTTGGATACAATTATTTACAAATGCAATGTCACATGTTTTAACATCGAAATCCAAATCTAGAATCATCAAGTTTCATGATCACACAAACACAATTCTTAATAGATTATATTAGGTAGGTGGCTCGAGCTACGCTGCAAACTAGGTTAAATTTTTGTTAATGTAAAAAAAGATGCTTAGGTGATGGTATAATTCTTAAAGCATCAAGAAAATCTGAAACCCGAATTATTGATTCGAATCATTTCAATAAACTCTGTTAAATTAATAAACAACTGTTAAAAAGAACCAACAACAATATAAAAAAAAGCTACAATCACTAAAAAAAAAAATATAAAAAACTCTTACCAATATTATAAAAATATACAATAATAACAAGTGGATCCTATTAAAAAAACTATTTTACCCCATTAACTGATTCATTATTGCAGATCCTTGCAGACATTCCTGAAACAAATTGGCAATCCGCTCCTCCTTTTATTCTTTTAGAATCAGTACCCACTGCTTTAAAGCATACAAACTTAAAATCTAATTATGGAACAAATTGTTAAGAACCGTGCCGAAATCCATACTCATACTAAAATCCTAAATAGACTCTTGCTAGCCAAGCTATCTCAAACTGGTGAAAACCCTTTGGACCAATTACTATGAGGGATCTGCAGAACGGGGCAGAAATCTGAAATTGATGATAAATCTATAATGCAACTGCTGCTACGTAGGAATCATACATGCTCATGTTCCTTTGTTCCGAAACCCAGCACAAACTTTTGTCAAAGATCGATATTCCTACGTAATTGACGACTAACTTGCCTCGTTAAGGAACCCAAAACTCAAGAGAATCTCTGGCCACATGGGAAGAGCAACTGTCATTACATAGTAAGACACTTAACATGTAAATATCCATTTGTCAGATAAAGAAGTTTATCAGCGATGCATAACCGTGTTATTATTGTTTGTTAGTTACACATAAGAAATGATTTATTTTTTAGGAATAAATTTTTTTATTTAACTAAAAAGAATTTTTTGTGTAAAAAATTCTTTTCCACCAAACATACGGAATCTAAATTTTAAAAAATGCATATGAATCCCACAAATATTCTAGGATGGGTAGGAAGATGTTGAAAGTAAGCTAGATTTCTAAATAATTAGTTAAACTGATTGACTAGTTGGGAACTAGTCGACAAGTTGAATTAAATAAATTGGTTAACCAATTCAGAAAACAATCGACTGGTTAAGTCGTTTTCTGTTCAAATTAGAATTTTCTTTGAGTAGTTTAATTCCTTGTTTGTCTAGTACTTGAAGCCTATAAATAGGCTTGTAATTAGAAGCATAAAAATAAGTGTAAATAGAAATACACAAGAGAAAAAAACTTAATAAGATTGCCTTCCTCTCAAATCTTCTTTTTGCTCTCCGGTTTTTGCTTATTGCATTGTTGTTCATAAACTCCTACCTTACTAATTTTCTTCCAACAAGTGATGCTTGTGTTTGATTGTTTGACATGACTAATACGAACTTCCCACTTCAATGTCCTCGTTCGACAAAGGACAATTATGAAATTTGATGTATTCATATGAAAACTTGGCTAGGTACCTAAGATGTGTGGGGAACAATTGAAAAGGGTTTTGAGGAGCCTATAAAAGAAGTAACGTTGACTTCAGCCTAAAGGGAGGCCGTGTAAAAGGCACAAATAAAAGATCAACAAGAAATTATAATCATCCACCGATGTCTGCATGATGTCACTTTTGAGATAATGACTAATACAACCATCACCAAGCAAGCATGATAAGTTTTGCAACAATCAAACTAAGGAGCTTGCTTTATCAGAAAGGTACACCTATAAAAGTTATGAGGTGACTTTGAAAAGCTATATATGCTTGAATCGAAGAGTATTTCATATTACTTTGCTATAGTATTGGTTATATACAATCAAATGAGGAGAAGATAGAGGAAACACATGTGGTAGAAAAGATTCTATGCTTGCTGAAAAAGAAGTTCCATTATGTTGTGATCACGATAAAATAATTGCAAAATATAGACTTTTGACTATTTAAGGACTCATATGAAAACTACAAGCCTATGAAGAAATAATCAATAACATTCAAGAAGACGTGGGTACACAAACACTCTTTTCAAAACACCATTCAAAAGAGAAGCAAAATGGTTCTAGATAGACGTAGAGGACATGGATAAGGTAGAGGAAACGAAGGAAGAGGAGGTCGAGATAACCTCAACAAGTCAACTGGTCGACCAGTTCAACTAATAATGGCAATTCGAAACCTAGGTTTGAAAAAATAAAAGTTAAATGTTACAATTGTGAGAAGATGGGTCATTGACATGACCAAAAGATTGATGTCTTCTCCCAAGTGCAGGAGTGTCAAAGTAATAAATAACCCGGCAAGACTAGGGTCCAACCATAAGGAGGTTAACTATATAAATTATAAACAACAACAACAACAACAACAACAACAACAACAACAACAACAACAAGAAGTTAAAGAGAGCTTTGAGATGTGATATTGATGTAAGGATTAAATAATGATAAAATAATTATCAAGGTCAGAGGATCCACTAATGGTATTTCAAACAAGTATAGTATAAACTCTTTTTATTACTCAACCGGAAACCACACATAAAGGAGGTTCCAATCGGATTATAAATTGTTAACATGATTATATTAGTTATCTTATTCGAATAATGTTAATACTTGTAAATGTTGTCAGGAATTCATGATTATAAGTTATGTTAACAACAAATCAAGTTCCTTTCATAGCACAGGTGTCGGTTATACCATACGGTTGGAATATGAAAGTGCCAAGTATTTGTTGTACCAAGGGTTATACAACATAAATCTAGATTAACCATTTAACAAGCAAAGTATTAAAAGTGAACAAGATAACACATATTAAACATGTTAATATCAAACATTAAGGTTTATTATACTTATTCTTACACCATTAGTGTAACCTTTTCACCTTGACATGATAAATTTAGCTAAACATAATGAAAGAGAGAAACATATATAAACAAGGAAAGGAAATGAAAAGCATAAGCAAAGGATTAATATAATCAAAACTTAAGCATTACAAAATATAAAGAGAGAGAAAGAGCATGACCTTGATCTGAAAACCAAGATGCCTAAATACATGGCAAATGCCTCCTTTTATAGACTAAACCAACATGCTTTAGTTAAGGAGTTATTGATACTTCAAGTGCAAAATGATAATATAAGACCTTGATAAAAATATACTTTTAAGTACTAATCACCCCCCAACCAGTTTATTACTAGTCCCTAATAATCAAAGCGTTAAAATAGAAAAACAATTTGTAAATTCCACAAAGCAAGGCATTCATCATTCAACTTCCATTAATCTATCCAGATAAACAAACTCTCATTAAATTTATATATATGCTCAATACCTTTTAAAAAAAATATTAATAAACCTTTCTTTTTATGTGCTCAATGTATGAAAATATAGATGATGAGGCTTTTATTAGAAGAGAATAATATGTTGTTCTAATGTTTAAGGTTAACTTCTTTGGGTTGGGATTATTATCTTCTTCTTTTTTTCTTTTTTTTTCAATATATATACATATACTTAAAATACAATGCATCGTTAACCCATGTAACGAGCTTTCAACTAATGACTCCCAGACCTGTTGGTCTTAGGGCATTAGGTGTTGAGACACCCCTACGAGCTTAGTAACTCGGGTTGCAGATACTGATACGTAGATAGTGCAATATTTGATTCCCTTAAGCTTTTCTCCTTAACCCATGCAACAAGCTTTGGGTCAATAGCTCCCAAGTCAGTTGACTTTAGGGTATTAGGTGTTAAAACACCCATTCGGGCTTAATTGCTTAGGTTAGGGAGGCTACGAAACCAAACTTATCTACGTTTTTATTATCATCAATATTATCGATTTGTTTTTTTTGAAAATTATATACTATCCCTTTCCCTTAGTTGTTACCTTTAATAAAAGAATATAAATAATGTAATAATCCAATGTGCAACCCACAATCATATGTTAAAGTGTGTGTGTGAAAATGAAGGTTTAAGAATACTTGTTAAATGAGTATATGAGCAGAATCAAATGATAACAATGCGAGAGTTTGTAAACCTGAATATTTCAAGAAGTATTCTAATAGACCTTGATAAGACTATTTACTAAGATGCGTCTCAAGAGTCAATAAAATTCCTCCTTACTCTGCCATCCTAATAACAGTTTTGTCAAATGGTTTTAATAATAGCAAAAACAGTTAGTGAGTTAGTGTTTTTTTTTAATGTCAACTACTACCCTCTCCCCCCAACCAGAACGTGACATTGTCCTTAATGTCGTACGATAGAAAGATAGAGTATAGAAGACATCACCTGAAACAGGGAACACTGACAAACCTGAAACATACTTAAACAAATATAAGGAATAACAACACATAATAATATGCTATTAATAAAACCAAAAGACAAAAGGATTCACAAACGAAGGATCAAATCCAATCTAAGCTTTTTACGACTTTTCTTAGTTGACCAATTTATGTGACTCATGAAGGGATCAATTATAGGGATGAAAGATTGTAGTTGGTCAATCAATTAGCAGCAGCAGAGATTATGATTTGTCGTGTCGAAGATGTTAGAAATTCTCGTTCCACAGCTTGATCAAGAAAAGACAACAAATTATCATAAAAACCATTAACATTT
This sequence comes from Populus deltoides, assembly GCA_015852605.2. Classification (NCBI taxonomy): domain Eukaryota; kingdom Viridiplantae; phylum Streptophyta; class Magnoliopsida; order Malpighiales; family Salicaceae; genus Populus; species Populus deltoides. The sequence goes on from CM027587.2 coordinate 8,159,472, forward strand.
AACAGACCTATAGGTTTATGGTAAATGTACAGTTGGGCCCAAGAGGAAATATGAAAGATCTCTTCCAATGTGCCCAGACCACCTGGTAAGGCAATGAAGGCGTTAACATGGTTAAACATTGCATTCAATCGATCAGATATTGTGGAGACCTGTAGTTCCTCTCCAATTGTTTTTCCAATGATATCCCCTTTTGCTAAAGCTTTGGGGCGACTCCTAAAACTTGACTACCTCCTAAAAATACAGTTATTGACACCCCCCATTAACCCAAGGCTGCCTCCTCCATACACTAAATGAATCTTTCTCTTAGCTAGTACCTGACCAAGATGATTTGCTGATTCTAAAAACTCTTTTTCTTTCCCAGGACTGGATCCACTGAAAACACAAATATTTCTTATATAATGACTTGAGGAACCTGCCATTTCTACACACTTCTATATCTGTTGAATGTATGGGTTGAGTAGAAATGAAGGGAAGGAAGAGAAGATTTTACAGATGAGAAATTGAGAATGCAATCATACCACCTATATGTAGGCTAGTTGGAGTCTCCCTCTCACTCTCTCTCTCTCTCTCTCTCTCTCTTTTTATTTTTAACAAAGCATGTGTATATACAGGTAGTTGTCATTGTGACTCATATCTTCCTTTAGTTTTACGTCCAAGAACGGCTTAAACGCCCTCTATAGGTCGGGGATAGGCTTCCCATCTAGTTTTCTTAAAAACTGGCAAACAGGGTTTTTTATAGTCAGATTCTCAAGACTAAGTCGATCATGTTCTTTATGGAATTGTGGTCATAAGTCTTGAAATGCATAATGCACGTCTCCACCAGGATATGTCTCAAAAGTCAATAGAAAATTATCTAAAGATTCCTTATGTTTTGAAATAAATCTTGACTTTTGACAATTTTCACAAGCTTTGCAGAACACATTTGTGTCTTTGAACATGGTGGGCCAATAAAATCCACATTGTAAGATTTTTGCAGTCGTCTTTTTTGATAAGAAATGACTCCCACATGCCTCAGAATGACAAAGTTTAATGACACTACTTACCTCATTGTCAGGAATACATCTTTGAACTATTTGATCAGGACAGTATTTGAATAAGTAAGGGTCATCCCAATAAAATTTTTGCACGTCGCTCAAAAACTTTCATTTGTCTTCAGTACTCTAGTGAGCTAGCAAAAATCCTGAAGCAAGAAAATTGATATTTTTAGCAAACCAAGGCATTGAACTAAGAGAAAGTAAGGATTCGTTAGGAAAGTAATCATCGATTAGTGTGATGTTGGATGTCGAATCTGTTGTCACTCTTGATAAAAGATCCGCATCAACATTTTTTGTGTCTTTTTCATCCGTGATTTCTTCCTGGGAATAAATCATTTGCAAATCTTCAGAAATTTTACTCAAAGTAGATTCAAGTTGATCATAAACTAATTCTTTAATAAATCTACTTCTTATAAATCATTATCATCTCCAGGTTGCTTGTAAATGTTGAAAATATTCATCTTCAATGTCATGTTTTCAAATGATAGCTTCATCTGTCCATTCCTACAATTAATCAATGCATTAGAAGTTGCAAGAAACAGATGTCCTAAAATAACAGGAAATGAATTACATGCTTCAACAGGTTGTGTGTCCAAGATAATAAAATCCACAGGATAAATGAATTTATCAACTTGTACTAACACATCTTCAACTATTCCTCCAGACACTTTTACAGATCTATCGGCAAGTAAAAGAGTTACAGAAGTTGGATTTAACTCACTTAGATTGAGACTTTGAAAAACTAAATATGGAAGTAAATTTACACTAGCTCCAAGTTCAAGTAAAGCTCTTTTAATTTTATGTTCTCCAATAAAGCAAGAAATTATAAGACAACCAGGGTCTTTATATTTCAAAGCATTATTGTTCTGAAGAATAGAATTTACTTGTTCGGCTAAAAAGACTTTCTTTTTTACATTTAGTTTTCTCTTCATAGTGTACAGATCTTTTAAAAATTTAGCATAAGAAGGAACCTGTTTAATAGCATCCAACAAAGGTATATGGATCTTTACCTGCTTGAAAGTTTTAAAGATTTCCGAGTTGTGATTGACTTTCCTTTGTTTGGTCATGGCATGAGAAAATGGAGGTGTTGGCGAATAATCAGTCTTTTCTTTATAATGTTCAAATTCAACCCTTTCCTTACCCTCAGAGATTGACTCATCATCTTTCTCACAAGGTTCAAGAATAGGTTTTTCAATAACCTTACCACTACAAAGAGTGATGACTGATTTGGCTTGATCCATGTGTTGGCTTCTAGAACTACTTGTATTCACATTGTATTGCCCATTTGGATTTTGCTGTGGTTGAGATGGAAACTTATCTTTCTCTTTAAAACTGAGAGCAGATGTTAATTTTGTAAGAGTATCTTTAAAATCTGCCATGCTTTGAGCAAGTTGAGTGTTGATTGTTTCCTGCTTTTCAATGAATACATGTAATGTTTCCTCAAGATTTCTTTTAGGAGGGGGAGTATAAGGAGGTGCATATCCATGAGAATTTTAGAAATTATGATGTGCTTAAAACGGTGGTTGTGAAGTTTGTGCATTATGGTTATCATTCTTCCAATTGAAATTTGGGTGATTTCTCCAACCAGGGTTGTATGTTTGCGATTATGGGTTATGATTGGGCTTTTGGAAACTGTTTAAAGTATGGGCTTGTTCATGGAGACATTCCTTAAAAGAAGGCAAAGTTGGACAGTCATTGGTTGAATGTTCATTGGTTTCACATATTTGACACACAATGTCTTGAACAGATTTTAGTTGACCACTCTTTTTTAATTCTAGTGCCTTGACTTTTCTAGCTAAAGATGCAAACTTGGCTTGGAGGTCATAATCTTCCCTAAGGTTGTGCATACCTCCACTAGAAGTATGAGGTTGGGTTTTACTTGATGCCTCATAAGTGCCTGTAGTGTTTTAATTTTGAGCATTTTCAGCTAGCAAGCCTAGGTACTCCATGGCTTCATTAGGGTCTTTATCCTCAAAAGTTCCATTGTACATCAATTTAACCATTTACTTATCTCTAGGAGTTAACCCTTCATAAGAATGTGAAACCAATCTCCATGTTTCAAAACTATGATGAGGGTAAGTATTAAGCAAGTCTCGATACTTATCCCAACAATGATAAATGTTTCTCCTGGTTTTTGAGTGAAAGTGAAGATTTGTCTTTTGAAAGAGTTTGTTTTGTGGGACGGAAAAAACTTCTTTAAAAATTATTTTTGCATTTCATCTCAAGCACGAATAGATCATGGTCTCAAATTTTATAGCCATGTTTTAACTTTATCTTTTAATGAAAAAGGAAAAAGCTTTAATCTAATGGTGTTCATGCTACAATTTGAGTCATTATAGGTGTTATAGACCTCCTCAAATTCCTTTAAATGCAAGTATGAATTTTCTAAATCTAAGCTATGAAAAGAAGGTAAAAGTTGAATAACATCTGGCTTAAAATTAAAATGAGATGCATCAGGAGGAAAAACTATGCATGAGGGTGCACTTGTTCTTGTGGGATTCATATGGTCTCTAAGTGTTCTCACTCGGTTATTCTCATTATTCTCATTATGAAGCGACTGATTATCTTCTTCGGCCATATTTTCTGAAAATGATGAGGATACCCTACAAAGTCTACCACTTAATATATGTGACCAAACTCTCATGCACGTGTAGGAAGAGACTAAATGAAGAAACAAAAAGAAAAAGAAACAAAACAAAAGAAAAGAAACAAAAGTTAGATAAAATAAAAAGTGAAAAGTGAAAATAAAATAAATACTATAATTTGTACAAGAATTTACCTCCCTGGCAACAGCGCCAAAAACTTGACACGACTAAAAGATTGATGTCTTCTCCCAAATGCAAGAGTGTCGAAGTAATAAATAACCCGGCAAGACCAGGGTCCAACCATAAGGAGCTTAACTATATAAATTATAAACAACAACAACAACAACAACAACAACAAGTTAAAGAGAGCTTTGAGATGTGGTATTGATGTAAGGATTAAACAATGATAAAATAATTATCAAGGTTAGAGGATCCACTAATGGTATTTCAAACAAGTATAGTATAAACTCTTTTTATTACTCAACTGGAAACCACACACAAAGGAGGTTCCAATCGGATTATAAATTTTTAACATGATTACATTAGTTATCTATTCTAATAATGTAATACTTGTAAATGTTGTCAGGCATTCATGATTATAAGTTATGTTAACAACAAATCAAGTTCCTTTCATAGCACAGGTGTCGGTTATACCATACGGTTGGGATATGAAAGTGCCAAGTATTTGTTGTACCAAGGGTTATACAACATAAATCTAGATTAACCATTTAACAAGCAAAGTATTAAAAGTGAACAAGATAACGAATATAAAATATGTTAGTATTAAACATTAAGGTCCATGTTGAGTTTATATTATACTTATGCTTACACCATTAGTGTAACCTTTTCACCTTGACATGATAAACTTAGCTAAACATAATGAAAGAGAGAAACATAAATAAACAAGGAAAGGAAATAAAAAACATAAGCAAGGGATTAATATAAGCAAAACTTAAGCATTACAAAATATAAAGAGAGAGCAAGAGCAAGATCTTGATTTGAAAACCAAGATGCCTAAATACATGGCAGATGCCTTCTTTTATAGGCTAAAATTCAAAACTATTGATTTGTTGACTAATTGTTGAGTGGGTGGCCATATCTTGACTTGGTAACAATCCTTATCTTTTTGTCTGCCAAAAACATCATTGATAACGTCATAATTTGAACAGACTTAAATCATGAAAGTTCTAGGAAATTGTCTTAGCTTTCCAGGAAAAGAAACATTGAGGTCATTTGGACTTCTAGAACTCGAGATATGGGTTGAACACTAAACAGTGTCTGGACTGCAAGACAGATTCAGACTTCTCCGTCATTGTTACAATTTGGACCTGAAAACAGCCTTTTTAAATCTTGGACTCCGCATAAAAGTTTTAGACCTATGTCTTAGCTTTCCATCCATATAAGGCAGACCTAAATCCAAGATCTATAGCTCCAAATATGACCTAATGACCAAATAGTATTCCAGTTTGGACTGAACCAGTTTTCTAAGTTTGGCCCTCTTTTTATCCTTTCAATTTCCGTACTTAAACTCATCAATCAATCATTTCATTTATGTGATAGGCTTGCATTTAAGATGAACATTTACCATAAATTAAATGTATTTTATTGTATCAGACTTGTTATTATAAAAACATGCTTTAGTTAAGGAGTTATTGATACTTCAAGTGTAAAATGATGATATAAACCTTGATAAAAATGCACTTTTAAGTACTAATCGGTCATTATATCAAGGATTACTGGAATCCAACCAAAATAGTTGAAAAGAATGCTAATCTTGTTGTAGAAGAAGAGAAAAAAACCACCTTATTTCTAGTCCATAGTGAACAAATACAAGCCATAGAAAATATATGGTATTTAGACAATGGTGCCAACAATCATAGGTGTGGAGATAAAGACAAGTTTGTAGAGCTTGATGAATCAATTAAAGGTAATGTAACCTTCTTGGATCATTTAAAGGTTCCTATTAAAGGAAAAGGTACGATTCTTATTAGTTTGAAAATGGTAGTCATCAATTTATTAATGATGTTTATTATATCCCAACTATAAGAAGCAATATACCAAGTTTAGGATAATTGTTGGAGAAGAGTTATAAGATTAAGATGAAAGATCATACTTTGACATTACTTGATACTCATAGAGCTATGATTGTAAAGCTAGCCATGATAAAAGAAATTCTAACGACGAATATCCGAACATATATGTGAAGGGTCACCAGCCTTAATATCCAAATGGCTTCATCTAAAAGGATCCTTTCAGGAAGACCAGGGGTCTCTTATATCCCGAAAAAGCCTAATTACCCCTTAAAGATTGTTGATCTTATACAAAAAGTAAAATATAAGAGAGAAAAATATGACATAAAAGAAAAAACATAGCCTTCATGGAGTCATTCTTATAATAAGTTTAGATACCTCACATGAATGGTTATAATCAAATCAAATAAAATCCACAAAAGAAAGATGAAAGTTACAATATGGCCAAATTGTAACCACTTTATCAAAATAAAACATATACGTGATCCTAGCCTAAAATGGCTTCATCTAAAAGGATCCCAAGCCTAGGGTTCTTATATAAAAGAACTTAAAGATTGTTGATCTTATACAAAGAGTAAAATATAAGAGAGAAAATATGGTAAAGAAATCTAAAGAAAGGGATGAAAGAAAAATGAGAGAAATTTTTACAATAACCTTTTAGAAAAGATTAGAAATCTAAAGAAAGGGATGAAAAGAAAAAAAGAAATTTATTAACCTTTAAAAAAATATATGGAAAACACTTTATTACCTTAAAAAAATAATGGTCCTTCAGCCCTTCAATGCTTGCGCACCCTAGAAGTGCCTCCTAAATTCTTCAAGGCTTTCAATGATGAATTTTAACATAGCATTTCTAGCTCGAGACTGATGCAACTCAATGATTGTTGAACCCAACACTTACAAGAGTTTATAATAATGACTTCACTCATACTAAAGTTTAGTGCATTCTCTTTGAAGATCAAACTTAGTCTCCCTCTTTTTCATAATGACCTTTACCTTTTCTAAAAGGACTAATTCAAAACCTCTCTAAAAATATTTATTCTAACCTTTATGTTTAAGTAGAACTACTCCAAGAAAGATAATACCAAGAACATCACCTTAGCATTGGCCATGATACTTGTTGTATGAACTATTTAGCCTTCTAATATCAAGCAATATTCTATCTAGAATGCTTGAAATGAATACAATAAAACCTGTTAGATAAAGGAAAAGTTGAGGAGCGAGTAAGGAACATGAAAAAACTAGATAAAAACCATAAAAGTTCTTTCTCCAAATCCTCTACAGCCTTGGGTCAAATAAGCAAATGTTTAAATATCACCAATCCTATAAGATCTTAAATGGGCATGTCACCAAAAAGAACTAACCGAGTCCATTGTTCAACCTTTATCCATTTCATGTCAAAAGGAGCAATCTAACCTAGGACTAGTTCCTCGAAACCATAGCTCCTAGCATTAGGTAGCAGTTTAGAGATGGTGATGGGCCGAGAAGATAAACCCCTTTCCTCTAAGGAATGAAAGAGGGTTGGAATCATATCTTGTTATCTTGGTAGATTGGTCCATAAGCATGGAAAAAGACCAATCATAATTTATGGTATATATAAAGTTAAAGAAAGAAAATAAACTTACAATAACAAAAAAAAAAAAACTATTAATAGGAACTGAATAATAAATATATAACATTTAAGAGAAAGAATAAAATGAAAATGAGCTACAAATCATTTAATGTTGTGTTGCTTTCAAGATATGCTACAACTTTGTCTTCTTGTATATATATGTTATCTTTGGAATCCTTGTGCCCCTAAATCACCAAAAAGGTAATAATGATAACTCCTTTTTTAAAGAAAGTTCCACTGACAAGCACTAATAAGTCTTTGACATATAAGAAAACATTAAGAGACTTAAAAAAGAAGGCAACTAAAATGAAAAAAAAAAAATACATAACTCAAAGTTGGCTCAATAAAGAATAAGAAAAAAAAAATACATAACTCAAAGTTGGCTCAATAAAGAATAAGCTCACTCTAAAGCTTTGTGTCTAAGCACATCGATAATAAAAGGTGCCTAATTTGGACCGAAGATGTCCCTTCCCTAGATGGTTGAAATTACTACAAGGGGTACATAGGCCCTTATAGCATACAATTAGCTATTATGATGATATCTTACCTGCCTATTGTAAAGAACACATGGTGCTTCCATCTTTTTCCATCTTATGCAAAAAGAACAATCCAGATGACAGTTGTACTAAAGGCAATGTCTTCTCCTAACACCTACAAACAAATCTCGGGTTATCATAGATGGACCTACCACAAATAGAGGTCAAGAATGATCCATAAGCCTTTAATAATCAGGTTAACAAAATCACATTCTTTAAGTATAAATAATAGAAAATGTATCACCTATGATATCTACCATCAACTCACACATTATTAAAAAAATCATTATCTACTAGATCTTATATATCAAATTATTTGAGCTAACTTAAGCATTAAAGAGCCCCCTAGCATGAAGAAGGCTTATTTTACATGTTCTACTTTGATTTTCATTCTCAATTTTATAACTTAAGCTTGTGGCCTAATATCAAACCCATCACACCAGCCAACCCAAAAGAAAGAAGACCTTGTTACATTGATTTCTCCAAATCACATTAATCCATCAATATAAATTGAATAGGTCACTAGATCATTGTCTTGTGTTGTAGGTTGAATGAAATTGTTTTTTTAACGTAAAAAATATTTAAACATTGTTAATGTGTTTTTTTGTAGAAAAAAAATAAATCGTATAAAGGTTGGTCTAGTATGACCTAATCAACTTGGTAAATCCAAAAACAACTTAGTAAAAACATAGTTTGACTATAACAATTTAAGACAACATCTTTTTTTTAAATATTGAGATGATATTGTACTGACCAAAGTAAACATGCCAAATCCACAACTCTGATTGTAAGACCGTGATAACCTCATAAAAAACATATTAAAATAAATTATAAAATCTAATTTTCAAGCTAATGTTGAAAGATGAAACTAAAAAAACAATCAATTAAAAATAGACCAAAACATAATTAGGGTTAACCTACCAAAACCACGACTTGAGTTATGAGACCAGGATAATCCTATAAAAAAAACTAAATATGAATTATAAAATTCAATTCTTAATGAGTCCAATGTTGAAGGATGAAATTGTAATATCACACATCGGCGGTGAGGGAGTGGTAGCTGACCTTATTAAGAGTGCCGGTTGCCAATTTGTCATACGTGTTTTGAGGCGTCAAGCTCAAAAGTAGGCTCGCGTCACCAGGAACAAAACCATGAGGGCGGTAAGGCTTAAAGTGGATAATATATGGCAGGTTGGGCCAGGCTGTTATATTTGGTATCGGAGCCGACCTTACTAGTTGTCCGGTTATGCAGACGGGGTCATCGGGCTCCTTAAGGGGGTAGATTGTAATATCCCACATTGACGGTAGCTGGTCTTATTAAGAGTGCTGGTTGCCGACTTGTCATACACGTTTTAGGGCATCAGGCTCAGAAGTGGGCTCGCGTCACCAGGAACAAAACCATAAGGATGGTAAGGCCCAAAGCGGACAATATATGGCAAGTTGGGCCAGGCTGTTACAGAAATTGGATAATAAATCAACTAAAAAAAGAATACAAAAAATAACTTAAGACAACTTGAGTTAACATACTAAACCCAAAACCTGGGTAAGGATCCCAAGATAACCTCATATAAAGAAAATAAAAATAAATCACGAAGCCAATTCCAAATCAACCCAATGGTAAATGATGAAATAAAAAAAATTTCAATTAAGAAAAAGAACTAAGAAAATCGAGTCTCGTGATTTAAGTCGTGAGAGATAACCCTATAGAAAGAAAATCAAAACAAATTATGAAACTCAATCCTTGGTAAATCTAATTTTAAAGCATAAAATTGAAAAGAAATACAAAATAAAAAAATAAAAAAGTACTATTATAGTGAAAAGTGAATTCACCGTTTTTTTAGTTTTATTAACTAGATAATTTGTTCAAGTTATATTACAGCTATGTAAAAAAACATTTGAATGTAAATATGGAATGTCCAAATCACAAGGAACTCTTTGACAAATTCATTAAACCAAACTAAGATCAATTTTGAAATTTCTAGACCTGACTCTTTTGTTAAAGCAGGTTTCAAATTAAATCTTATTCAAGTTGCTTCAACATGACCCCTGACATCTTGATGGGTCTACAGAAAACCCAGAAGACTAATAAAGACATGGTTTTAATTTAAAATAAATTCAAGATTTCATCTTTTTTAAAAGATATTAATACAGCGACATACTAAATCGTCCCTGGTTTTACAACTTAATTTGGGTCACAAACTCCATTGAGTTTGATAATTGTTCTTACTATTTTTTTATTTAATTATATGATAACAAAAATAGAAGCTTGCAAAATTGAGTATCAATTCAATTTTGGTTTGTTTGTTTGAAATTGTGATAACCCCATAAAAAGTAAACCAAAAACAAATTGTAAATGTCAATTTTCAATCAACCTAAGTTAACTCGCCATACACACAATCCAAGTCATGGACTCCACTAAGTTTAATAATTTTATTTTTCTAAAATTATTTTTTATTTAATTATATGAAAAAAAAATAGACGCTAGTAAAATAGAGTGTCAATGAAATGTTGAGGTTTTTTGTTTGAGACCACAATAACCCCATAGAAAAAAAAAATAAATTACAAAGACCAATTCAAAATCAATCAAATGTCAAATGATAAAATTAAGATAAAAAACCAATAAAAAAATTCAATAAAAACCCAACGTTGAATGATGAAATTAAAAAAAATAAACAAAATAGTAAATGCTTGTAAACTTGGGTGGCCCAGCGTCCCTAGGCCTTTACAATAAATCCTAGGCATGTGACGCCTAGGCCTTTTAATTTATTTTCTTGTTTATAGGATAGACAACCTATCGTTTGCTATTTTTTTAAAAAAAAAGAAAAAAAAGATGCATCATTTGCTTGCCTAGAATCCAGCCGCCACTATGGTGGCTAAAAATCAAGAGGGGTTGTTTTTGTTTTTTCTAAAAACCCTTATCTTAACTCATTTCTAGCTAAAAACGCATAATAAACACTCTTAAAAAATCTCAAAAAAATAAATTTAGTAATCTAACAAATTTCAAAACTATTCTAAAAATACAAAATCAAATCAATGAATAATTTCTCTTCCAACCCCGATCTATTTTTCCAAATATGATAAAGGTTTAAAAATACCTTAATGAGACTCTCCTCATCGAATGAAATTTATTGACATCAAGATTGTTAGAGAATAATATAAATCATATCTTGGGCCTCACCTAACAACTTAAGCTTTTGGGTTGAGATGGTTATTTGACATGGTATCAGAGCCTTGATGATCAAGCGGTCACGAGTTTGAATCTCACCATCCCTATTTATTTGATAAAAATTAAGTACAAGGTAATGTGAGCTTGTGCAAGTTTCGAACCCAAAAGGGCTTTCACTTGATGCGATGTGTTAGAGAATAATATAAATCATATCTTGGGGTCTCACTTAACAGTTTAAGCGTTTAGGTTGATATGGTTATTTGACAAAAGTCTGTCTTTTTAGTCGTCAAAATATAGTTAACTGATGATTTTCTCTCTCTATTGTTGTTATTTTTGTAATTTTTCTCTCCTCTCTTAGAAGGGATTAAAAAATAAAGAAAATAAACTTTTAAACCAAAACTATAATTTCATAAACTTTATATACTGAAAAAGAAGAACTAAGATAAGTGGAAGAAAAATTACATTTTGTGAGAATTTAATATTGGTCATTGAAAAATTAAATCAAAAGGGTTGGTTTTTTTGTCTTTCTTAACAAATTGGTTATCAAATTAGTTACAGAAGGTTACAATTGAAGAAAAATAAAAGTTAAAATTACTATGAGTTACTATAATCAAAAAATCTAAAAAAAAAGTTAATAAAAATCTAGATTTTTATTAGTATAATTTGTAATTCTCACAGTGGAGCTACCATGGTGTCGATTTTGGACAGCTTTAATCTAAAAATGAAAAATAAGTAGGGGACGGAATATTCCCTAGTTATTTTAATTTTTGGCAGCGGACAAAAGGGATATTCACAAGGACGATATGGAGGAATATCACGACACGTGTCCCGAGGAGAATCTCATCTTGCAGAGCGAGAGAGGGATAGGGAGAAAATCTGCACAAAAGGCGAGGGTTGGAGTCTTGTACGAGACGACTGGTTTTAGAAAGCGACCAACCATCATTATTTCTCTCTCTCCCTCTGCCGATTAAGGGAATTCGATGCAGTTCTCTCTCACACCGCTGGAGGCTGAGGAGAGATTATTTTGACCTTTATCTTTCATGGAAAAGGCATCTCTTTCTAGTGACTCCATGCCCATCTTTTCCTTTCTGCTCTGATATTCGGGTCGGGTCGTGTCACCTGGCAACCTGAATCGTAACCCTTCATGTCTGACGAGTCTAGATTGATGCCACTACCACTAATTACATTGAATATATATATATATAAAACACAAAGAAAGATTGAGCTTAAACAGTCTCTGTTTTTTGTTTTTTTCTGTATTTACAGTCATGAAAATCATAGAACAATTTATTAAGAAAACGGAAGAATACATTTTCAAGACTCGTAATATTCGAACCCGGATCCAGCTAGTGTTAAGGAATTGTTGGTAACCCCACAAAAACTATTCTATATTTAATGAGAATCTTCTTAGCCTCCTACCCACTTCATTAAAGTTAGGTACAGCTGAAGAAGATTCCCAGCTCCTCTTAGGGCTCCTTTATTATTCTTTTGGGTTGGATTTTCCCTTTAAGCTTTGTGGGTTGTGTTCCCTTCCCTTAATTTAGAGTCGTAGAATTTGGAACTAAGATATTCCTTCCTTATAGGAAAATATTATATTCTTTTTATGTTGAATGAATTTTTCATTTTGGATTACATATTCTCTTCTTTCTTCTCTGCTGAGAGCACTCAAATTTAGAGCAATTATGCAACTTTTGAAACCAAAAGGAAAGTTGCATGCATGGTGTGGATCGATATTGATCAGCTTAGCCATAGATAGAATTATGCACCCCATTTGAACATATCCTCTTGCTCCTTCCCCGTTTGTAAATGCGGTGTCAAGCACTAAAAAAGCATAAAATCAAAAGCTCTTAACACGGTTAACCACACTAACAAAAAAGATATATAGAACCACCCACTTCGGTGAGGATGCTGTCAAGTACTCCTTGCTATACACGTGGCTGACATCTACCAACTTGTTGGTGCTTAGGAGGTTTCACTAGACATGATCAAGATGATCCTAACCATCGAATCAATCCCATCCATTCCTTTTGAACTTGTTGTGCCTGCACTACTACTACACAGACTTTAGACCCATTTGGCATTATTTACTGAAAGTAACTTGGAAGAGCTGAGAATGGATCCTACTGAAGGATGTTCCAAGCCACCAGATGATTGCCACGTGGGAGATATCTCAAAAATCTTTCAATCCCACCCATTAATTAAGCTTATTAAACCAGATGATAGAATACTTCACATAGGAAAGTTTTGAAGACTACCCAGCAGCAGTATTGATGATGATCAGGTGTTTTGATTTTAAAAGTAGGAGAAGAATCTTAGTCCTCATACACAGTCTCTCAAATTCAAAACGAAATAGAAAAACGGAAAAAGGAAAAAAAAAATAAGAAAAGGAAAGAGATAAAGAAAAAGGAGGATAACAGTAAGAAGAAGAATCATCTTTTATATTGGCGATTTGAATTCGTACAAAGACCTGCTTGCTAGTTATATGCCAATTAAAGGTTTCAAAAACCAGGGTCTAATCACATGACCCCTCTACTGTCAGACTCCTGATTCCTTCTTCTGTTTCAGAAAGCCTCAGCCACCTCTCTCGTATTTTTAGCTTTTTCTAACTTTGCTCTCTGCAAGAAGTTACCATTGCTCTTTAGCCCCCCCTGCTAGCTTTTTCTTTTCTCTCCGAACCCTACTTTATTCCCTCTTGAACTCAACCCTAAAAAGAAGACGATCCTCCTTGTGTTCACAAACAACAGCCTCTCCCTTTATCTCTCTCTCTCCCTTTATCTCTCTCTCTCTCTCCAACCCACTTGAAAACTCAGAACCTAGAAAGCAAGAGTCCGAACACCCGCCCTCTTTTGCTATTGTTTGTTCCTGCATATGCTATTCCTATTGTAGCATGAACGTTAACAACAACCCAAGGCTTGTTGAGTAGAGAGAGTTTCCTTGCTGTGCGAGAAAAGACAGATTAGTAACTATGGCATCTCCATCAGAACTCAGCCTGGATTGCAAGCCCCACAGCTATTCTATGCTATTGAAATCTTTTGGAGAACAGAATGACCAGACCCAAAAGCTTGAAGAGTTTCTCTCTCTCCTTGAAGAAGAAAGGCTAAAGATAGATGTTTTCAAACGCGAGCTACCCCTTTGCATGCAACTTCTAACCAATGGTATATATATACATATATATAACATCGCCTGGATTTATTTTCTTGAAAGCTTTTGATGCTTTTGTTATAACTACTGATCTGAAACTATGGATTCAAGATTATACACACACACACACACACACACGTCCACACAGAAGATTAATTGGATAGATATTCATGTCATCATACGGAAGCATTTTAATTCAAGTCTTTTTTTTTTATCCATTTTATTTTATATAAATTTGAGTTAGCTTTCTATGTTTGTTATTTTATTTCTTGAGTTCGTCCCTTTGAACATATTTTTGACATATTTAATTTGTTAAAAGAATGTAACACCTCATAGTTTAGAAGATTGTAATTCACCAATGACTATATCTAATTTCCATCTTTCAACTCAGCTGTGGAGACGTCGAGGCAGCAACTACAAGCCTATAGAGCAAATCAAGTGCCCACACCAGTTCTTGAAGAATTCATTCCTCTCAAAACACCAACATCTGAAGCCCTAGAGAAGACAACAAACATTTCTGATAAGGCAAACTGGATGACAACAGCACAACTTTGGAGCCAAGACAACAATGAATCCAAACCACAGACCACATTGACATCCCCAAAACAAACTGATATAGGATTCAATGTTAGTTCCAAGCTGGCCTTAGATACCAAACAAAGAAATGGAGGAGCTTTCCTTCCATTCTCAAAAGAAAGAAACTTGTGTCCAAGCCCAACCCTAGCTCTTTCTTCAACTGATAAACACATGGAATTCGATCATAAAAAATGCTCAGAAGCTGAGAATGGATTTTCTTGTCCAAAAAGAGAAAGTTCTGGTAATAAGATTGGCAATGGTGGGGTTGTGATTGAGCAAGCAAAAGGAGCTGTTAATAATTCTTCATCTGATGGCCAAGCAACAAACACTGCAACTGCTTCTACTACATCTACCACCCAGACTCATAGAAAAGCAAGGAGATGTTGGTCGCCTGACTTACACCGCAGATTTGTCAATGCTCTTCATATGCTTGGTGGTTCTCAAGGTAATCAAAATCTTAACTGTGATAGTCAAGTTTGTCATCATGGTGTTACCGATCTTTATCATTGCATAATTATATTATCATAGGTGGGTGACATGTTATTGTCTCTGGTATTTTCCTGATTTCTTTTCTGGTACTGATGCATGAAAACAGTGGCCACCCCAAAACAAATCAGGGAACTCATGAAGGTTGACGGTTTGACCAATGATGAAGTTAAAAGCCATCTGCAGGTATATATTTGTACTCGTCTCTCTCTGTCTGCTTGTCTTTCCTCTTATGATTTGTGAGGCTCTGGCAGCATGCATGAAAGAGGCTTTGTACAATTTCTTTTGACCTGACATAACATAGTCTGCACTCAATGCATACTTTGAATATATTAGTGTTAAGAGTACACTGCAGATGACAATGATATAATTCTATATGTCCCTTTTTACTTCGTGACACAGAAATATAGGCTTCATACAAGGCGACCCAGTCCAAGCCCACAAGCAGCAGGAGCCCCACCACCACAACTTGTGGTCCTGGGTAGCATATGGGTCCCCCCTGAGTACGCCACGGCAGCGGCAGCAGCTCATAGTGGGGGGCCCACCCTCTATGGCGCCCACCAAGCTTCCCATGCACCGCCACCTCACTTCTGTGCTGCACCACCTGTGTCTCAAGACTTCTACACTGCAGCTGCGACACCTCCACCACCACTTCACCACCACACCCTCTACCACCAACTCCACCTGTACAAGCCCACTTCACAGGCCCATAGCTCCCCGGAGTCGGATGTCAGGGGCACTAGGGACAGGTCTGAGAGCATTGAAGATGGCAAGTCAGAAAGCAGCAGCTGGAAGGGCGAGAGTGGTGAAAATGATGGTGGAGAGAGAAGAGGGCTGGCGGCTCTGAGAGAAGATTGTGAAGAGAGCAATGGGAGTGAGATCACTCTAAAGTTTTAGACCTCTCCGGTGTGTAGGGTTAGAGTTAGGGTTAGGGTTAGGGTTTTAGCTTTATTTGCACATGACGTCGATCTAACTTGCTATATGCTACTTAGTAGCATGTAGTATGCTATGTTTCATTCTATTCCATATTTGTCAAATATCTTGAGAGCTAATGTGAAAAAGGGCATGACGAGAAAAGAGAGTGTTTGTTGCTTTTCCTTCTATATTATCATAACAATAATATATATGATCCTATTAATCAGAAAGGAAAAGCTTTGGAGATTGGATTGTTTTAGCTTTTCATTTCCTAGTGATTAGCTGATAATTGAGAGTTGTGAATGAACAGTGATCACAACATCTCATGTGGCATGCAGGATCTATCAAAATCAAGTATGAAATCTTTTATAAAGCGACAGGAATTCCTTATAAAATGGTATGAAATCTTGGGAAAATAAAAAGTGATAGGAGGGAGTGTCTTTACTCTTTACCAACAGGTTAAAAGGGGAGAGGAGGGAGTGTCTTTACTCTTTACCAACAGGTTAAAAGGGGAGAGGAGGGAGTGTCTTGACTCTTAATATACCATGCAGAGATATATAGAAGCGTCTTTAACATCCGAACAAAGTAACTCTGAGTTGTTTAATTTTACTTGTTATATTATCCTGGACGTTTCTAATAATATCATGGGTGAACAGAACACTGGTTTATTTCAGAACACCAGACAGGTCAGATTGTCGAAAATGGCAGAGCTAGACTCGAACTTCTTTCAGGAACTTCTTGTTCTTATTTTGGCATTTCTAAACTTTCTTCATCTTCAATGTCACAACATGTATTAACCTCCTTTTCTTTTCAATTTGGTGCCTTGTGTTGGAAAATGACAAGAATGGTTACCATTTGATGCCTTGTCTTTTCCCAACAAATGTTTTACCAAACTGCGCGTGTTCGATAAAAGACCATTTTATTAATTTCCCTGCATGCATGTGTTTATTCAAGTAATGTTGAACTAATTTAAATTAAAATAATCGGTTAGCTCTGATGATATGAATAATATTACTTTTATAATATCATAATAACGGTGACTATCAAGTTGGGTTTGGAAGGAAGTTGTGTTTTAATTAATGTACTCAACAAATTAAGCTTAACTAATTTCAATAAGATACAAATTTCGCTCCGAGTTCATGATAAATGGACTCGCTCGTGTTCATGATAAATTGATATATGAAATGTAAACTTAACTCGTTTAAATTTCTAAAAATTATAACATGTTTGCACTCTCTAGAATTTGATACATATAATTAGTTCATTAATGAACCAACAAAAGAATAAGTTTAAATTCTCTTTTTTATTTATAACATTGCAGAGCAATCCTTGCAATAGAAGAAATGGATACATAATAAATGGAAAATAAATGGAAAAACTTATTAGTTTCTTGTTAATATGCGCGCGTGTGTGTGAGAGAGAAAGAGAGAAAGGTTAAACCAAACCAAATTTTAAAATTTAAACAAAAAGAAAAATATAATTTTGTTTAAAAAATCACAACCCTTTAAATAAATTTGAAACCAAATTTAAGTCCATTTGAAAAATAAAAATAAACTCTAAAATTAAATAAGAAAATAAAATAATTAAGAAAAACATCATCTTGGAAGCCTAATTTGAAGGTCTTCTGGACATCGACTAGTTATAGCGAATAGACCTAACATAGAACTAGACTTGTAGAATCTCTTGAAAAATTTAAAGTTGATCTAACAATCAAATTAGTAAATAATTATGCTAGATTTTTTTTTCAGACATATCGCTTGCATAACCAGGCCTTTTCTTGTGCTTATACATGTCTATATGTTCTAAATATATAGTTCTCTTATATATATATATATATATAGGTTAGGTTTTTGACAAGATCCAAATATAATAGATCCATAACTGATTGATCAAAACCTCATGTATTAGTTTTTATAAGTTGAAGAGAACTCATCCTCGAGTTCTAGTCATTCACTAGACAGATTGACAAATATTGCACATTAAAAACATTAACGGTCTTCAAATGTCTTGGAAGATGAAGTCAATATGCATTATCGTTGATCTTTTACAGCATTTTACAAGAATTAATATTCACCTCTCAAAGCTTGTTATACTCCGCTTAAGAAATCTATCATAAATAAGCACTACCCATAGTAAGTCATCAACCTTAAGAGTGAGCCTTTTATGATTATTATCTACGTGTGCCTTGTATTTGGTATTATTGTTAAAAATTATTTGCTTAACCGTATTTTATCATATCTTCAGCTTAAACACCCATATGTACAATATGAGAAATATGTATTAACCCAAGCACACCTAATGGATTTTGTCCATTAACATACAAAAAGACTCAATTGAGTAGTGAATTTTCTTGGCCTGTTATAAGCAAACTTCACTTTTGATATGGCTAAATCATATTACTTTGGCGTGTTTCCTATTAAGCTCCTTAATAAATTATATAAGCTGGAATTCACCATTTATATTTGTCCATTTGTTTAAGTATGGTGAGCATTGCTAAAATTAAACTAACTTACCCCCCTCCCCCCAAACTCTTCTAGAAGTTTCTCATTAACTTGGAATCCTAGTTAGAGGTAATGGACCTAGAAATCTCATGTAAACAAACCACCTCCTTAAAGTAGATATAGACAATCTAGAAAGCATTCATGGTTTTCCTACAAAGAATAAAGTGGATCATCTTAGAGAACTTGTCTATAACCTCAAGGATTGAATTCATATCCCATTGGTTATAAAGCATATTAACATCCAACTAAGAAGCATTAGGTACAAGCAATGGAGTGTACAATTCATCATTGGTTAAATAATCTTTGGATCACTGATAGGTACAACTCTTCCTGAATCTTGATACTTCGCCCAACAATTTAGGTCAATAGTAGTTAAATAAAATCAATGCTAATATTTTATCACATCCAAAGTGAACTTCACAATGCATCTTATAAATGATGTGTTAACGTAAATAATAGTTAATAATACACAATTACACACCATGAAATAAAAAAAAATCATCCACAAGTACAAAGTCACCTTACTTACCTTTGTTAGCCAAAAGGTTTGTAATCACCTATGGATTATTTATTTTGATGATAACAATATATTATTTTATTTAATTGTATGTCAAAGTATTATTGTTATAGGAATTATTCTACATCAAAATGAAGTTATGGACTTCTTGTATTTAAACTTGACATAAAGATTCTCAAGCTCATATATTTATGTAAGTAAGTCTTTATAGAATTTAATTTGGTATCATAAAAATGATTTTCATCCAAAAATATGTTAAGTGCACAAAATATCACATAGTGAAATATACCTTATGAAAATTATTTCATCATATATTTTGGTATTTTCACTTAAATGAAGAGCATGAACTTTATTGTGTGTTTTTGCACTACAAAATATTTTAATTTCCACTTGTAAGCTAAAACTCTTTTCCCATGGGTTTTTATACCTTTTATTTATTATTATCTAAGGTGGAAAATTTGTAATTTTAAGAGAAGAGTGCTTAATACTTAATTTGTCTAGTAACAACTCGTTTTCTCTTAAAAAAATGTGTTATGGTTGTTTCTTATGGAGAGAAAAGAAAATTTGAAAGAGAAAAAAATTACTTATCTCTTTTCCTCTAATTAGTAACTGTTAGTTATAAAAACTCTCTTACACTCCTAAACCTTACAAGCTTAAAATTGAATTCATGTAAGAACTTTCTCAACAATTTAACTCTTCAATCTTACATCTTGATGATTTGATATTTCTCATTATAAAATGCTTTGACTATTCTCTTGTATTCTTTTGAAAAAAATTGGATTTTATTACATCTAAATTACTGTGAATAGGATTATATTTCTATAAAAACTTGAGTTTAATCTTTATAATCTTCTTTTAGGTAAGTTGTGATTATTCTCTTGTAAGAGATAAACTATTTGTAAAAGTGTAAGTGGAACATGAAACCATTTGATTAATTAAGAGGTTGTAAGCCAAAAAGAGATTTTAGTCTTTTCTTTGAAAAAGATTGTGTGTGAGTTTTTCAATCTTGATCCTTGAAAAATATTTTGTATAAGATTTTTTAATATTGAACCCATAAAAAGATTAAGTGATATGTTTGATCCTTAGCTCGTAAAAGGATTGAGTTTAATATTAAACGCTGAAAAAGATTGGGATATGTTTTATCTTTAGCTTGTAAGAGAATTAGGTTTATTATTAAGCTTGAAAAAAATTATGTAATTAGTTTGGTCTCACCTACTGAAAAGACCATGTGTGATAATGAATACTTAATTGGGTTTGGTCTCTCTCTCTTCCTTTATCTCTTTAATTGTGCTCATTGATATTATCAACCTTCATTAGCCAAGTCATTATAAATCTATCTAAAAGATGGGTCTCTTAAGTAGAACTCTAGAAAAGTATCAAATCCCAACACTTGAGTATGCATAGTGCTAAATAGAACAACTCGTCTACTTAGTTCATTAACTATTTTATTAAGGCTACCAAACTGGTGCCTTAAGAAAAAGATGAACTCTTGGAAGAAAGATGCCCAATTAGTATGTTAGTAACTCAATTTATATTGTCTATTGATGTACATTCACATCTCGTTATCAATAATGAGTATAAACTCTTTCTAGACTAGGTAGCGTCCCTAATGCTTCAATGTTTAAACAATGGCATAAACTCCAAATCATAATTAGAGTGTTTCTTCATGGAGCTTGAGAATGTTTCACTAAAAAACATCATAATACATCCATATTGAGTAAGGAATCATTTATTACCTAAACTATAGACATGGAAATTAACCTCAAATAACTTGTCAAAATCAATGAGGTTAATACAAAAATTTCAATCATTTTAACTAAAAGTTTCATTCAATAAAAAGTGTGCTTCTTAAAGCATTTAATAATAGATGCAATGAAGACACTAAAGTTATGGTTGAACTATTTATAAAAGGACTTCAGACCATGTAAACTCTTAACATGATGAATTTTTTTTAGAGAGGGCCCTTGCTCGATTAAATTTAATAATTACCCCCTCTTATATAGGCACTGAAGTGATACGCTTCCTTTTTATACTGAGGGTGTATGTATATGTTGCATTGTCCGTTATGCACTATATTGTTATTACATTATCAAGGCTTGCCTAATAATATATGACATGCATCCATATATACTACATCAAAACAAACATTATCATAATATTTTTCTACCTAAGAAAAATGTAATATAAAATTATTTGTCCTTGACTACCTCATTGTATCACTTTAACTATATAAGTTTATAGGGTTTAAGGTGGTTGTCTATTTTAAGATACAATTTTTTTTACCATATCTGTCAATACTATATTCTCACAACTATCATTATCGATCATCAAGTTGCATAACTTATTTTTAATTATACATGTTAAATAAAAGATACTAGTACGTAACCAATCTTCACTTGAATCACATTAGATGTTAGTTAACTCTCTTAGATGACTAAGATAACATTATCATCTTTATAAAGAAACTCCTCATAATTTGAATCATTAAAAACAAATTATTGCTTGAATTTTATCAAGCTTTTTTATTAATAGATTATTGCCTAAGTGACTCTTTAGTTCATGACACTCAATGGTATGATGTTCTTTCTTACCACACCTATAAAACTAAACTTTAGAACCATAACCAAACCCTAACTTGTGGTCTAGTAGAGAGTAGGTTTAAGTTGAGTGGTTGTCTTCTAATCATTGACATGCACTCACTTAATCTTCTTATTACCTAGCATACTTTATTGGCTGCCCTAAATTGTTGTTTCTCCATAGTTAGATCTATTTAATATGCTTCTAAAACCATCTACAATAAATATGAACAAATCATTTCTTTTATGGATTATCTTAATCCACTTAAGCAACGAGTTACTAGCTTATAGAAATCATTAGTGCACTCATAATAAATATTGTTCCTTGTCTCAATGTATGGATTCTTTTATACAGAGTGGATGTGTAGTTAAAATGAAGGAAATGTTCCTTCATCTTCTTCTTAATCTTTTTCTAGTCACTAATCCTTGGTTTACCACTTATTTTGGGACTTTCTTGTACTAAATAATTCTCTTTACTTCATGTAACAAATCAATAAACTCTTCTACTTATAGGGTACTTATAAACTCTGGTAATATAAACCCAAACCCTAAGTCTTTATGACATATTCATCATGATCAAATATATATATTGTCTTCTTTGCTCACACCTCTGAAATGGGTTCTCAAGAATAGCTATGGATTTGTAATCACTCTTTGTACAATTCTTCAAGTCTCTTTTTTCTAATTGATGGGTTAGTCTTACAACATATCTCTATAAGTTTAATTTGAAGGCCTTCCTAACCTCATCTAGTTATAACAAGCAATTCAACGATCAGATCAAAATTTATGTTTATTTTTGTTAGACATGTTTTTAGGTTTGAACCTATTTATCTAGTCCAAAAACATAGCTAATTAGACCTTGCATGTGGTCTAAATATAATAAATTCACATTTGATTGATCAAAACCTCCTATATTAGTAAACTATCTTTGGACCAAGGAGATCTCTTACCTTGCTAAATTTTTTGAAACTTTGCTTATGCCATGGATATTTTGTCACAAGAAAATATTTTTACCTTAATTCACTTTACTATAAAAAATAGGAATGTAATGAAAAATTATTTCATAGGTTTAGCAAATGAATTCCATGCTTATTTTTCAAAAAAAAAAAGATTTCTCCCTCAAAACAAAATGATTTGTTTCCTTCTAATTCATGACACAACTTAAAATGATACTATTAAGATCTTTTATTTTTTTAGTTTACTTTTAAAAAATTGTTTTATAGTTAGTTGTACTCTAATTTATTTTATATAATTTAAAAAATCCTAATGAAAAATTAGGAAAGTGTGTTTATAAATTACAAATTATCCATAATTGAAAATTTATAGCTTTGTTTGGGGGACAATTTAAGGAAATGAATATGAGATATTGAATGACTTATTTTTTAATGTGGGGAATTTGGACAATTTCTGGTTTTTTTTTCAGAAACGAGAAAAAATAAAATATATGTTTTGAAAAAAATAATTTTTATTTCAATTAATAAAAACATTTTCTATAGTAACTGTAAGAATGAATAAATTTTCCCTAGTTTTGATTCAGTGAAAAATTTACTAATAGTTCTAAAAACATTTTGGGACCACAAATGCTGATTACATATTTGAGACTGTTTTAAGTAACCAAGTTTTTTCATGATAAGTTTGTTATTACAACGCAAATTTTGCAAATCATTTTCAAAAGTATTTTGCGATCAAATTAGTCATGTTCTAGACCCAATTTTCGATCCTAAATTCAATGTTTTCTTGTAATGTATGCTTCAATCCCTTATCAATTTTCTTATGCAACACTTAGAATGTGTTATTATTGATTTATGATATTATGTTTTAGTTATTATGTTATGTTGTGCGATGATAGGTTATAAGTTGAAAGTAGTGCTTAGGAATTAGCTAGCATGGTTTAAGAAAATTACACTCTTGCTTTAAAAATATAGTGGGCTCCATTGTAAATTATTTTGCTTTGGGTTTAAAGCAAAGGGAATTGGTATAGAATTGCAACAGGATCATCAAATCAGGATAGATGTACTCAAATTTAAGTTAATCAAAATAAGAAACACACATACTTGTCAATAGAACTTAGACAAAACTTATATTTTTATTGTAATCAATAATATTACATTGAATCGACTATCTTCCTAGTGTTTTTTTTTATAGAAAATCAAATAAAATACAATTTATAACAAAATTAGAAAGCTAAAATAATTAATTTTAATAAGTTTATTATCTAGATTCACATAATTCAGCTTGTTGTCAAATAGTTGTCCGAAGAGAAAAGTCCAAAAGGTTTGGATCCAAAAAAAGGAATTCATATTCTAAAATCTATGTAACATTAAAATGACATAGATAGCCATCACAAAAAGATGCAAGGTTGTCATCATGCAACACAAACCCAATCTAATCCTTAGATTGTGATACAACGGTGTTTTAGAAATATAATTACTTGCAAAAACACTAACAAGAAAAAGTAGGAGGGTCAAAAGTGCCTTACTAAATAAGCATTGAAATAAAGTTTATGCAAAATAAAGGAAGATAAATGCCCAAGTATAGCAAAATAAAGGAAGATAAATGCCCAAGTATAGATTTTCTTCAAAATGTTTTTAGAAAACCTTTCAAAATGAATACAATCATGAAAAAAGCAACCTTAATGAATTTTTTTTCTTTTAATGATTCATGTTAACATCATGTTTATAATTTTCATCATTTAATTTTATAATTCACCTAATCTTAGCATATAAATGACAGATATGCAACTTGACAAAACATTTAGTAGGTGCAAAACTATGAATATCATATGGAAGAGTAGGTAAGTGAGGAGAATAACCATGAATAAGTTTTAAAAAAAACAGCTTTGACCAATTCAATGATTAACAAAGACATTACAAATGAATTCTACAATAGGTAAAAATAAATCCAAGTAACCATATTTCTTTCCAATAAGAACATCTAAGCCTATCACAAAACTTTGATTAACTATCCCAATTTGTTTGTTAATTTGTGGATGAAAAGTAGAAGATAATTTCAACATATTTATAAACAATTCTATAATATTTAAAAAAAACAATTAATAATTGTAACATCCCTATCATATACAAGAGAAAGAAGGAAAACCATACGATATAACTTCTTTGAAAATCAATTTTGAAAAACAAAATATTATTAAAAATAAAATATATCATTTTAGAAAACCTATCAATCACAACCAAAATAAAATCATACCTAACTATTCTAGGCAAATCAAGAACAAAATGCATACTCATTTCTTTCTAATGACTACGTAGAATAAGAAAAGAAGTATACAAACTAGAGTTTTGCTTCTTTGCCTTAGTTAATTGACAAGTATGAAAATGAGAAATAATTCTAGAAACAATTCTTTTTATTAATATATCATAAAATATATACTCGATAAGGAAAATACTTTTATCCCTACTGGAATGACATGTTAAACCACCTATATGTATCACCTAAACATGAAAATTATCTATACACATGGATTATCTATACACTAAGATATGTTTTTAAGAGATCAGTTCTTAAAGAATAAGAAATTCAAAACTTAGAAGCTCTATTCAAATAATCATCGCAATAATAAAATCAGCATATTATTGAAAATTATCATTACTAACTTCCTGAGAAATAGATAATAATTTAAACAAATCAAGTAGTCATCTTTCATCCTCTTAAAAATCATAATTTTAACACTAATAACATAAAAAAATATAAAGTACACAACTAAGAGCATAAATATCTTTTTTTTAATACCAGAACAATGTTTTGAGAATTTAAATGTCATGATGTTTAGTGATAAGAAAACAACATAAATTCTTATAAAAAATAAATAATACCACTACTACTGAAGAGACTAAACTACAACATCAAGTTCTTTATTATAAATTGAATATTATGTTTAAACTCGTTGAATTTTTCTTTAAATAATGTTACATGATGTTATTTTTAACCCAAAACGCCACCAATAATCATAAGAAGTATCACAAGCAACCCCAAAAACTTTATTAAAATAAAAATGATGTGACACATGCATTTTAGCTATCCTTATCTTAATTTCCTCAAAAGCTTTCTTAGTTACATGTATCCATTTAAACCCTTCCTTTTTTTAAGTAATTCGTTATAGGAATTATAACAATATTGAATTTTAATAAATATCCTATAGAAAGTAGTCAATTCATGAAAAAATAAGCATCTCACTAATAGTCGTCGATATAAACCACTCCTTAATAAATCTAACTTTCTAAGGATAAGTCGGATTTTTTATTAAAAATGAAAACTATAAAGCCTAAAAAACACATTTGAGGTTGCATAAAACATATTTTAAAAGAACTAGAAAATAACTTATCTTTCCTAAGAATAAAGAAAAATTGTAAAAATGAGATTCAAATACTCCTCCTTAGACTTATTATAAATCAAAATAAACTACAAGAAACTTGCCAACAAAATTTTACAAAATATAAGTCATATTTGCATAAAATTTCTTGACATACTAGATAAATCAAAAGGCAGCATAGTTTACCATTTATACAATCCATCTTGAGTTTTAAATGTATTTTGCTACTCATCACCAGCTTTGTAAAAATTTGATGATATTGATTATGTAAATCAATTTTCATAAATTAAGTTGAACTTGTTAAATAATACAACATATTTTTACTCTAAGAATAGAAAATTCATACTTCATAGTGATCTTATTAATAATTTTATTTTCCACACATATTCTTCAAAAATTATCCCTTTCTTTTGTTAAAATTATAGGAATAGCATATAGATTAAGGATATGTATAATTAGTAATTTTGTCAAAATATCTTTCATTTGCTTATTCATTTTTCTATTCTTATTTAGTTCATACTATAATGGGGAAGATTGGGTAAATAAGATCCAATAAATCAAATAACGTGTTGAATTTTCCTTATAAGAGCTTATGATGCGATCTTACTACACCAAAGGATATATTATAAATTCCAGTTAGGCCAATCGCAAGATCAAGGGTAAAAAATCTCTAAGATGCATTGAATGAGTTTATTCAGAATATTTGGGTCAAGATGTTGTAAATAATAAAAACTATTTCAAAATGTTTTTATCCTACGTTGGAAAAAAAAGTCATTTATCTAGTGTTTATATAGTGAATTTTGATATGATATAGTAACCAACAAGGAAAGGATAATGGGCTCACGCGCATTAGGTTGAGTTGAGCAAGAGGAAAACCTCTTATTCCCCCCTCTCCACGCGCGAGACAATGTCTATACTTTCTGAACCTTTTGTCTATTGAAACCACAATTTTTTAAATACTTGGAATTAATTTTCTAATAGCCATAAAATCCTAACAACTCTTTTATTTTAAAACTTTTTTTAATAGCTACAAATCTTTAATTCTCAAACACCTCTTTTATTTTTTTTTAACTGTTGTAACAACTCTTTAATTTTCTAATTTATTTTTTTCCTAGTTGTTACATGTTAGCAACCTATATATATCATGCACTCTTGCAGCAAAATGGTGCTAAAAAAATCATAGTATTATTTTTCTGTGTTTGCAAGGCATGCTGGTATTTTTTCTCGATCTTGGTTTGACTATTTCCATAACCTTCATTTTAGAGGAAGAACTGTTTCTATAGCCTTTATTTTCTTCTTAGTCTTTGGGTTATTATTACTTATTTAGGTCAATTATAAATGGGCCTCATATAAGTCCATCTAAGAGGGGTCCATAAGGGTTTATTTAAGTCTAGAGTTAGTATAAATAAAGACATAACCAGACATGTAAGTTAGACAATTTAAATTAATAAAACTTCTTATTTGCCGCACTTGTTGTGTGTTGGTGGGGTAATCTCCCTTCCTTGATTCTCTAAAGAACTGAAAACGACTTATCGAAGAACAAATGGCTTCATGGCGTCATCCATATACTTCTCGTTCGTGAATAAATATTTGTTAGGTAGGGGTTTTCTATTTTCAATAGTGCTGGTACCTAGGCACAAGTTATTTTTGTGTCACACTCCTATCAAACTTGATTACTTGGCTTTCCAGGAATTGGTGTCTTTACGTATGGGTTGTGTGACCACGTGATCACGAGGTTCGCATCACAAATGGTGCTAAAACAACCATAATATTATTTTTCTGTGTTTGAAAGGCTTGCTGGTATTTTTTTTAATCTTGGTTTAACTGTTTCTATAACTTTTATTTTAGATGAGGAACTTGTTGAATCCTGAAGGATAGCCTTGTGTTGAGGAAATATCTTTAAGGATACTGTATGTACACACCTCAAGTTATATTTTGTTTCTATTCTTCATTGTATTTTCTCACAACACAAGATAGATTTCAAGGCAACATCAATAAGTGAAACTAAGACCATAGTTAATTTAATCCATGCACTAGAGGGGCCTGATCCTTTTACTTCATTGGCTAATTAATTTCAGCAGTTAAAGACTTCTTCTTCCGTGCATAGTTTTACTTTAACAAGCATAAGTAATTATCCAACCGTTAAATCAAGTTGAAATTTACTAGACATTTCTAGAGGTCTTTTTCTATATTGGGTTAAAAATTTAAAGCAATCGGATATCAACAAGGTCTTGTGATAAGGTCCGAAAGCGAGAATTATATTAGTTTCCTAATTGATTGAGGATTCTTTTTTCTATTTTATTTAGAAATCTTTTATTATTTTTCAGCATTGTTTATGATATTTTTACCTTTTATAAATAGGGTTTAGCTTGTATTTTTTTTTTTTTAGGGACAGACTTTGATTTCAACAATTATTATTGTGTGTGAGGTTTCGCTCAATCTTTTTGGTTCTTCATTTACCTACTTTAACTTATTAAGGAATTCACCAAACTCCATGACATCTTTTATACTTCTTGTTCTCATCTCTTTATAGGCGTTGTGTGAGGGTTCGATTAATTATATATATATATTCTATTAACTTGATTTTTAGAATGTTAAACATTTAAGGACCGTTTTGGTTGTTTTGAGAAAAAAATATATTTTCAAATCCGAAAATGTGTGATTTTTACATGGAAAATATTGTATTTCTTGGATATGTTATTAGTTTAAATGGTATTGAGATTGATGAAAAAAAGGTTAGGGCTATCCAAGAATAGTCTATACCTAAGTCAATCACTAAGGTAAGTAGTTTTCATGGTTTGACTAGTTTTTATAGAGATTTGTTAAGGATTTTAGTACTCTACTCACACCTTTAATTGAGATAGTTGGGTACCTAGGAGCATTGTGTTTGGTGTGATATTAAATTTCATAGCTAATTTTGGAAGGTTTTTTAAGGGGAATTAGAAATAAAATTGTTATTTTCTACTACTTGTCATCCACAAGTAGATAGTCAAACTGGAATAGTTAATAGAACTTTACTATATTGTTAAGAACTATCATTCAAAATAATTTGAAAAATTAGGAAGATTTTATGTCATTTATCAAATTTGTTTATAATAGGATTGTGCATTTTACTATTGATTATTCTTCTTTTGAAATTGTCTATGACTTTAATCCCTTGACTCCTTTGAATTTTTTTCCTTTACCTATTAATGAAATGGTTAGTCTTAATGTCAATAGAAAACAAAATGTAGTAAAGACTCTCTATGAGAATGAGAAGCGACAAATACAAAAAAAAAATGAGCGATATGCATTCATAAAAGGTGAAAAGGGATTATTTTTAACCAAGTGATTGGATTTGGGTGCATATATGTGAAGAGAGAGATTTTCTCAATAAATAAGATCTAAGTTGATGTCGAGAATAGATGGACCATTCCAGATCCTTGAAAACATTAATGATAATGCATATAAAATAGATTTATCAGGTAAGTATGGTGTTAGTGCTACTTTTAATATTTTTTTATCTCTATTTGTTTGATGTGGGTGATGATTTGAGGTTTAGTCCTTTTGATGAGAGAGAGGACAATGCAATCCAAACTACACCAAAGGATTCATTAGAAGTTCTAGTTGGGTCAGTTACAAGATCAAGGTCAAAGAAACTCAAATATACATTCAATGAGCTTATTCTGAATATTTAAGTTCAAAAAGATTTGAAAAAGGCAAAATCAAAAAGTAAAGATCAGACCTTATTCAATTTAATTCATGCACAAGAGGGGCCTGATCTATCTACTTTATGGGCTAATTAATTTCAGCAGTTAATTAGAGATTTATTTTTCTTAATGCATAATTTCATTCAAACAAGCATGATTTTTTATCTTACTGTTGAATCGAGCTTAAATTTACCACACACTTCTAGAGGTCTTTTATATATTAGATTAAACTTTCAGAGCAATCGAATATCAGAAAGGTCTTGTGATAAGGCCTAGAAGCTATTATGCGAGAATTGTATTAGTTTCTTAGTTGATTTATGATTTTTTTTGCTATTTTATTTATAACTTTTTTATTATTTCTTCAGCATTGTTTAGGATTTTTTACCTATTATAAATAGAGTTGTTTAGCTCATATTTAGATTTTTTTTATAGACCTTGATTTCAACAATTATTATTGTGTGAAAGTGATTTTGCTCATACTTTTTAGCACTTCATTAAATTACTCTGATTTATGGAAGAATTAATCAAGCTTTATAACATCTTTTATACTTCTTGTTCACATTTCTTTATTAGCATTGGGTGGGGGTTTGGTTACTTATAATCTTGGTACCTTGGTACAGGTTATTGATTAATACTTAAAAGTGCATTTTTATCAAGGTTTTATATCATTATTTTGCCTTTGAAGTATCATTTTATATCATTATTGATTAGTACTTAAAAGTGTATTTTCTTTGTGTTCAACCTTCTCAAATTGCAAGGAAAATATGGAGGAGATGTTATCTCTTTAAAGTAAACAGTTTCAACATCACAATAGTGACAACAATAACATTACTATAAATATTACTCTACTTTGTCAATGTTTGATATACTAATGGTGAAGAAGAAATCAAGAAGCGCCTAAATTAATATTTTATGGTGATTCTGAAAATCTTACAAACTAGGACATGGAGGACACAATGATTTATAACAAATCTTATGGAGATATTGTAGAAAATTATCTTGGAATTCCTTTACATATAAAGGTCAAAATAATAGGAGTCACCGATGATAGAGGTCAAGTTTGAAATAAAATAATATGTGCAGAAACTACAAATGGACTTCATATTAGTGGAAAGTATAATATTAGATATGGGTTTTGTTTTATCATGCACGCATCATAAATTAGAATGTTAAGTTAACATGTTAAAGACATGATACTTTATGAATAGACTAGTAACTACGCTATATTCAAAGTATCTATTTCATTGTAGTGGTCAAGTTCAATTTCTCACATTAACTTCAAGGCTAGTTTTTTAAAGGTAGAGGGGAATGGCATGAGGCACTTTCTATATTATTCTTGGCATAATAATGTTTATTATTAAGATTTTTTTAGGTTTTGAGAAGTTTGAGAAGAGTTCAAGATGTAATTTGGCAAAATGAGCATAACTTTTGAATTGATCATTGGATTAAGCTTAGATTTTGATAAGAGATTCTGAAGGTCATATTTCGTATTGAACTTTAAAATTTCATAATGATCAGATATTAGAAAGACCTTTAAATAAAGGATGAAAGTTATTATGTGGAATTGTCTTTATTTACCTTGTTATATTTGAGTTCTTTTTCCTGTTTAGATTAGGACTTGTAGTTTAATTAGTGTTTTTCTATTTAGAAATCCTAATTCTAGATGGATTCTATTAGTTAAGTAAGTTTTAAATAGAAATCTTTTTCCTATAAAAGATTTTAGGTATAGACAACATGAATGTCTAGTTTATTTTTTGAAAGACTCAAATTATTCATACTTTTATAAAATATCATAGATTTTATGTAATTTCTCTATAATGTTAGGGCTGTAACTTTATGGCTTGAGAATCCTAGTTGTTATCCACGTTATACGTCATGTTAGAATTGTGAAAAAGGTATGGACTGTATAAGAGCACTTTAACTTTGTCCTTGTGCAACTCTAAGCTGTTGAGGAGAGTTAGATGACGAGGAACCATCACATGGTATGTCTAATTAAGGTTGTTTAATTGTTTCTTCTATTGGTGATCAGTTTTTAGATTCTTCATAGCTATGTAATTGGCCTTTATCAGTTGCTTGCAATGATTGTTTATCACTCACAATAATAATGATTTTACCAGATTGTTTTTTAGGTGGTATGATGACTAATTTGTTATTGTATTTACAAATAAGTCATGTTTTTTTCTAGCATTTGGTTGTGTAATTATTTAAGATAATTATAAGGTCTCACCAATCATACCAATTTATTGATCTGTTAGATATTTTTGGATTAATTATATTATTTGTTTCTCATTTATCCATTCCAATAATGAGAAAAATAAAATTACAAATTTAATCATAAACGGAGACAAATAACAACCTTGTAAATTAAATAGAATGTAGAAAACCCTTCTTAACTTTAACAAATTAGAAAGAAAGAAAATATGAATAAATTAATTAAAAAAAACATAAGAAAGCAATACATATGTAAAAATAAAAGTTGTAAATAAAAACAAGGAAAGGAAAAGCAATAAATAAATGATAAATTGCAAAGAGAAAGGTAAATTATAGAAAGAGAAAATTATGTGTATAGAACTGGTCATTATTTTTAATAAATGGAGGGTCCTTTATAGTGTTATAGAGATTAAGTCCCACATGAACTATAATGTCTAGCCTTGTACGAATTGTTTACAACAGGTAAGGAGTTTACATAATAAATTCTAATGCAATTTGAATTCTTAACTATGTGTCTCCTTTATGGTAGTCATATAAACCCTAACTAACCTCTACTACTCGCCAATTTAATTTGTTGAGGAATTGTATTTTAAATAAGACTGGATCTTCTAATCAATCAAGTGAACTCTCTAAACTCTATAATATCACGTCTTCTAACTCTCCCAATCGATCATGACTCCTAGCTCTCTTTTTCGATCGCTTCATATCTTTACTAGTTGATTTGGACTCTTTCTAACCCGCGTTCTCTTTTTGTTTGATGAAAATTTCTCTTTTTTATTGTGCATGGGTTTATTTCTGAACATGTAGACAAGAAGATGTTCTTCTTTCATTCTTGCATTATAATTTCCTAGCAAGTAATAGTCAACTCATGATGATGCTAAAACTATATTGTTGTCATCCAAGTCCACGATAAGGCTTTTTACCCACTTGTTTTATAAAAATGTTCAACATATATCGTGATGGTCAAATTTAGCATTGATTTAGCCTACTCGTAATTATTGATTTTCCATAAGGATACGCTAGCACCTCATCATGACATGGTGTTTTTTATTTTTTATTTTTTTTTATTTTTCATAATCATTGTAATTATCTTGGCTTGATATGGTCTATATATATATATATATATATATATATATAGCATAAGCTCACACCAACACGGCTTTCCAAACTTTTGTACTCACATTCTCGTAAAAGATTGGTTGAGCTTTTAAGGAATTAGAGAAGCTCATCCTTGTATATTAGACTTTATCTTCAATTTATCACTGTAAATCCAAATGCTGCCAATTTATCCTTTTATTTCATATCATTCTTCTTTCTTTTTTTGTCAAGTATTATTATATAAATTGATAAAAATATGCTAAATATTAATTTAGATTAAAAAAATCTAACGAAAGAAGAATGATTTTTTTTTTCAAAAATGTAATAAGTAATTAAATTTATCAGAACAAATTAAAGATTGATTCTAAAATATGAAAATAAATTGAATTAGTTTTTCAAAACTCTTGAAAAGGTTTAGAAAATAAAAGGTGGTGAAACACAACTCTGCCAAACTTGAGAGCCTTCCCATTTTATAAGACTTTCCACCTCATGGTGTCACCTCTATTCCTCGACCACTGTTGTCATTTCCCTCTACTTCTAGCCTTTTAGCTTTATCTATTTATTACTTATAGACTGCCCTTATTACCAGGAGTGCCGGTGGCCGACTCAGTGGTCACCCGCAGGCTCCTTCGATCAAGCTGGCGTTGCCATATATATTAAGCATGGATTGACGAAAGAGTCACCGAAAGTGATTGCCTGGTTTCTTTCCAGCCTTGATCTTCGACAGGCTCTAGAAATCGCACCATGTGTTATGGCTTTTGTTAAAGCAAACAAAATACAGGGGGCAAGATATTCACCTTCCTAGACTTTGGTGTCGTCTTGGAAAATGTGGTGGTTAGTCTAAAGGAACTTGCTTTAGGGTTCATTCCTTCTTGTAGCAGAGGCTAAAAAGAGTTTCAAGCATGTTTCATTTCTTATAATTTAGGATACCATAGATTTCAGCATGAATCTACTCTGCCAAACGCCTGAAAAGGGCAACTAAAGACATCTTTTTCCCTCCATGGGAGCACAAATGACCCTGCTTAATCAGTCTTGTAGAACCTAGCAAGCAAGATCTCTCTGCAATAGGCACGCACCTAGAGTAAGCATGTCTTCGAATATGAACCCAAATGTTGGTGGAAACTGCGAATGAATGAATTCTATGAAAGCCAAGGAACGGAAATAAACCTTTTGATTACACTTCAGACGTTTTGTAGACGTAAAACAAAGTTTGATGATAAATTGATAGCGTCCACATCATAAAACTAGATGGATGGTGCATCTTAACATCTGCATATATATATATATATATATATATTTATATATATATATACACATGAGCATAACAAAAGGCATAGGGCCATCATCACAAAGGTACAAGGAAACTAATCTCATAAGGCGAAGCTGTATCAATACCATCCATTGCACGAAGTTTATAGGACTGGTCAATTCTCTGTAAGGTCATGCCTTATACAATAGTTATGATTCCATCCCTTGTGGCAGTATCATCGCCCATTTCACTCTCTATCATTGCTGAGTCAACGAGAGACTGCACAAAAAAAAAAAAAAACTGGTGAAAAACAAGGTAAACAAACAAATACATTTATTACTTGATATTTTCTGCACCACCACCGTGATTCCTCTTTCATTATCACACGAAATTGCCCCCCTCAATCTTCTTCGGGAACATGGATATAAGCTTAGTACAACCCAAAACTTGAGAGTGTACACAGTAATGATAACGAGGTAAAATTTCCAAGAGCTTTCCAATTTCTATTTTCATTCTTCGCAAAATACTGCAAGAATCATCTTATATGATGCTGGGTACATTGCATTTTTACAAAATGCATGGTCTTACGTGGTTACCTCTGTGTTATGTTCTATTATTTGAGTTTTCCAATTCACATGGACAGAACAGAAGCGATTCAGTTTTACAAAATGCAACCAAAAACTCATCTATGAGCTCCAGCCATGAAATCAATTGTATAGAGAACCATCCAGCTATTTTGCAAAAACAGATTTCATACAATGAAGTAGATACATTGTAAATTTTATAAGCAATCTCCACGGACACATTGCAAGTAAACAGTTGCGAGGAGTATAAATTATCTCATGCTCTTAATCTCAATAATGCTGTCCGAAGTGACAATGGTTGTACTTTAAATGAATACACAATTTTCCATGAAAACAATGTCTGTTACCACATAAAACAGTCAACATTGTCTATATTTGAATTAGATAGGTGGCCCACACCATACGCATACCACCCTATTTTTGTTCAAAGTTAAAAAGATATCAAGATGATGTAAACATTCTTAAAAAGAAAAAAAAAGATTTATAGTCATTTACTGGAATGGATTTAATAAACTTGGCTAATTTAATAATATGATTAGAAAAGATATCAACATTGAATAAAATGAAAAAAAATTCAACAATGATTCAATACAAAAGATTAATGCTTGCTTATATTATGAAAATATATTTTACAATATTCTTAAAATATCTCAATGATCTTATCTGTAAACAAAGTAAATTAAATGAGAACTGGAAAATTACATGGGAAAAAAAATATGAATTTCTAGTAAATAACATGTTAAATGAGGAACTCAAAAAGAAAAAGATTTTAAAAAAACAAAAATGAAATTGACCCGAGTCTGTCTAAACCAGCACACCAAATCTATAACTTAGTCGTGGAACCAAGATAACACTGTAGAAAACAAGTTAAATAAAATTATTAAGTTCAATTCTCAAACTAACATAATATCGAAAGGTGAAATTAAAAAAAAATTAAAAAAAAGGAATGAAAATAAAAGGCTCGAGTAAACTCTGTTAAACCTATTGAATCCATGACCCAAGACATGATATCGGGATATCTCCATAAAAAA
The DNA here is from genome assembly GCA_015852605.2 of Populus deltoides. Lineage (NCBI taxonomy): Eukaryota > Viridiplantae > Streptophyta > Magnoliopsida > Malpighiales > Salicaceae > Populus > Populus deltoides. The sequence goes on from CM027587.2 coordinate 8,195,336, forward strand.
TAAAGTTTAAAAAATAACAAATACTAACTTCTAACAAACCCAATATTAAGAGATGAAACTTAAAAAACCTAAAAAAGAATAAAGCCAACCTGATCTAATCTTAAAAACTCGTGACATAAATTATGAAGCCAAATTATAGCATAAAAGACAAGCCCAAAAAACAAATAATGTTAAATTCTCAACCAACCAAAATAATTAGAGATAAAATTGAAAAAACAAATTAAACAAAAAAAAAAGATCAAAAAGAAAAAAATATATAGATTTGAAAATAAAAATGACCAAATTTGACACAAATAAAATCAAATCAAATCATGAGAGATGAAATTAAAAAACAATTTCAATCAAGAAAATGTTGAGAAAAAATATAAATAACAATCCAAACAATGAAAATCAAACTTGATATAGAAATAAAAAGTCAATGATGAAATTGAAAAAAAAAATAATTCAACAAAAGATTCAAGACTAAATGCATTACAATCAAAAGAATGAGGACCTGATTTGATTCAATAAACAAATAACCAGACTTCTATGTTTTTTGTAATGTCCAACATGTTTTTCGAGGAGGAAAAGAAAAGAGGGAAGGAAGAAAAAACATGCTGCTAGCACTCAACCGCCGCTCATCTGGTGGAACTCACCCAACCATAGTGATGGGGGCGTCAAGACGCATCGAACGCCACCTCGGAAAGTTGCATTGGAAATTTTCACATCACCGCACGCGCTACCTGAAAGGTACTGGCAGCACCCACTTGCTAGCGTGTGCCCAACACGCGCTAGCTGATTTTTTATTTTAATTATATTGTATATATATCAAAAGACCCAATCACCCTTAACCCTACATGAGAATTACGAAAAAAGTAAAATGAAATGAAAAAAGTACCCCCGCATCCACACGTGCTAGCCGATTTTTTATTTTAATTATATTGTATATATATCAAAAGACCCAATCACCCTTAACCCTATATGAGAATTACAAAAAAAGTAAAATGAAATGAAAAAAGTACCCCCGCATCCAAAACCAAGAGTTTAATTTTAAGGGGCATTTAAGTCATTGCACTGTGGAAAAAAATTGAAAAGTCCAAAATGCCCCTTAACCTATGTTAGATGTTTTCGTCTTTAAGGGTCATTTAGTAATTACATTATGCAACAAAAATGTAAAAAGATTGATTAACCTTGTTCAATTTTGTAATGACTAATGGGTCAAAAAAGACTTCCCTATCCCTAAGACCAAGTTAATTAAGTTTGTTCTTCAAGGGCAAAATGGTAATTTTATTGTGTGAATCCAGCAAAATATGAGTGTGTGCACAGTAAAAAACTGAGCTCTTTTAGCATTTTTTGTAATAAACAAGCAATAGCTAAGACAAAAATAAGCAAAAACAGAGATATTTTATTGCATTAATAATTTTGAATGTGAAAACCAGATCACTTAAATTTACTGATTGTTAGTAGACCTAAAAAGCCTATATCAGACTAAAGGACATTGAGGATGGTGTATCAAACAACACATCTCAATGCTCGTAAAAGTAGTCAAAAAGGCATTTGGATTGGCAGGAATATATTGCTTGGTCTATAAATGCTACAACTAAAATGAGAATAAAGCATCTTATCAACCTTTTATAACACACCAACGCATGATATGCAAGCCCCTTCTTAAAGCTAGAAAATAATGTGTACAGGAATATATATGTATCTCATGAAATTTTCTCAAGAGATGCAGCGCACGTGCCCTTTACTAATGCACAGAAAATTTATCAAAATGAATCTGTCATATTAAATTAATATGATGTCAGAGTCGCAGGAATAGATAAGCTAATAAAATGAGAGACAACCTAAAAATTACAAAGACATACAATAAGATTACTGTGGAACTGGTGCAGAACAATTTGCATGAATTTCCCATGTCAATCAAAAGCGCACACAGTATGTTTAATACCATGTTTGGTACCCAACTAAGTCCTAATTGCTTGGTTAGTTATGCATAAGAATATGGAAAGTAACCTTAAGTTCCTGTTCACAGCTTTTAAGTCTGTTGGTGTATTCTTTCACTTGCAGAAAACATTTTTGTAGCTGCAGGAGAAAACAATCATTAAAACAAAATAAATGACCCAAAAAGTGCTACTCAACCACCCATAGGGTAAATGTTGCAATTACCTTGGTCAACTGCATCCTACGTTGCGAGGAGAGCTTCTTTGCAGTCAGCAAAGCACCCTCTAATATCTGCATTGATCATCAAAAGTCAGGGAAAAAAGCAGACAATGGAACACTGTCTAAGCTAAAAATGCTTGCCTTGAAATTAAAGAAATACCAGAGCTTTTTTCTGTAAATCTGAAACAAATTGCTGTTTATTTTCCAACCTCTCCTCCATATGAGAAACCTGATAAGCCAAAACATAACTGCTTAAAGAAAACCTAATGCATGGGAGAGAAATTATTATGTACTCAAGGCATATTGCTTTCTCACTCACATAAAAGTGGGTCCCGCAATGATAATTTCCCATGGGATCCATTTTATGTGTATCGGGAAGGGAGCGGAGCAATACACTGAGAGTACTACATAAGATATGATGGCCATAAAAAATAAGAAGCTACATAATCAACTTCCTCAATTTTGTTTACTCCCACTTACAAGGTGATACCATTGACTGATATATGCAGTACGGGAAGATAATGTGAGCATTTTGTCTTTAATTTCATGCTTTATATTTATTTCCAAATAAACAGCATGAATCACGTCAAATCCATCCATTAAAATCAGCTGTGCAATTGGATGTGTGGCTCATGTCTTTACAAACATAGGAAAATCAAATGAAAAAATCACAAATGTCTCTCATTTAAAACTCAAAGGAGAAAGCAAACCTTGTTTTTAAGTTCATCATGCGTCTTAGTTGATCTATCAAATTTTTCCTTCACCTGATAATAAGACGAAATGAGTAATGACTGAAAAGTCAAAAAACTCAACCCTAAACAAGAGTGTAACTCGTTTTACAAATTAAATTGTTCCAGGCTAACCTCATCATGGTAATCATCACTTGAATATGATGAAATTTCCCTTTTATGCTGGTCATTATATATGGAACTGGAAAACATAATGGACATTTTTATTCAGATAATTCTAATCAATTAACATCGTTACAGTGGAATAAATATAGCACACTCTCTTTACAGAATCATGTCCCCAACAGGCAAAAGAATGCAGACCTTATCAACCAATTGATATGTAATAAATGTTCAGCAGAAGTGAACTTTTGAAATGGTTCAGTTATTGATTTTGAACTAGAATTAAATTAATTGTAAGAAAGCACCAATCCAAAAACAGATAACAAATTATAATTTTTAGGACTGGTAATAGTTGTTCATGACCATGAGATGGAACTTTGACCAACCATGGGCATATTATGATCATAGAAAAACCAAAGTTCAAGTATCCGTGTCCATGAGAGACATCATTACAACACCAACCTTTACAACTCCTAGTTGGCACATGAAGCACAAATTGAAATTCCCATCGAAACAGCCTCAATATTTGCCTTAAAATTCTACTAACTGCCATTGCTGACTGACATTCCTACATGTATCACTCTCACAAGAACTCACGCTATTATTGCACTTTCCACATTTCTTCTTCAATGACAAGGTTTTAGAAATTTGCAAAGTACTTTTATCAAAAACAAAATCACAAAAGTACCATTCCTTTGTGACTGTTCCATCCACCAAAACTTTGCTAAGTATTGTGATGGTCTCGCATGTAACAACCTCATTTAAACTCTCTGAAGGAAAAGAATATCCTGACTCAGTGACCAAGAGAAAATCCCTATAGCAGAACCATAAAATTTGTTTTTAAAAATCTGCTTCCGGATTATCTGTGCGGTGTAGCAAGTTTTCCTCTTTCCTTCATTTGTGTGTATGTGGCAGGAGGGAAGATGGATTGAATTAAGATGATAAACTTGATCTATTTGAAGATTTACTTTTGCTTCATGCTGCAATTTTTATTCCCTTTACAAGCACCACATCAGACACAACAAGAACCTTATAAGATGAATGGATATGTAAACAAGCACAAAAATAGAGCTAACTTACTGACGTGGAGCATGGTACAACCATATTTATGAACCAAATAGACAAGACCAAGCATGAAGAGAAGTCCGTGAAGAAACCCGGAAGCATCTAAAATGAAGCTTCAAGTTGTTATTTTAATTATTTTTCTAGTTAATTTTGGATTTTAATTATTTGTTTTTAATTAGTATTTAGGAATTCTAATGGTAGATGGATTCTATTAATTAGGTAAGTTTTAGTTATGAATCATTTTCTATAAAGAGTTCTATTTTTAATTAGAAATCCTTTCTCATAAAAGATTTTAAGAGTAATATAAATAGAAACGTCTAGTTTATTTTGAGAAGAAGGTTATTATTAAGACTTTTAATAAAACAATAGAGAGTATTTTCTAAATTTCTCTACATTTTAAGTTTGTAACCTTAGGACTTGAGAACCCTAGCTTTTAACCACACTATACACCATGTCTCTTTCCAAAGTTTTTCTTTTCATTTTGGTGGAATGTGGCATGTCTAGATATAGTGTAGGTAACCAATTTAAGAGTTAAGATGCATCAAAACCAAATTGTTGCATAAGTATGTCGAATGAAATATGTTAGGATACCAAAACACCAATGAATGACATGAAAGATAGGCAACATAAACAAAGACAATATACCCATTCAGTTTCCTTGAGTTCTGATCTGAGACCTTGTCAACAATTGTAGGCTTGCCATTGGTTCCACCCATCTCCCAATCTCGATCCCCATCAAGATCATGACCCCTTTCCTTATTCCTATCACTCTTCCATTCTTTTTCTTGCTCATTATTCTCCAATTCTCTCTCTCGGCTACGATCTCTACCATAGAAACCATCCCTTGCTCGATCATGAAGACGTGCATGTTCATATCCTCTTTCACTGTCTTCATCATAGCCCCAAGAGCGATCCCGCTCTCTAGACCTGTCATTGTGCCATTGTCGGTGCCTGTTATGATCATAGTCCCTTTCACGACCTCTTTCCCTACCCCTCTCTACATGAGATCGGATATCTTCTCCAGTGAAATTTGATTTTCCACTTCTACTCGTTACTCCATTCACTCTTACAACTCGACCATCAATAGTCTATAAACAATCCTCACAGTGTCATAAGCTAAAAAAATCTAAGAAAATCCATTAAAAAAAAGGAAGAATTGCAGAGAGAGAGATTCTACCTTGCCATTCTTGTCATTGATGGCATCAATTACAGATCTAGGATTTCTGAAAGTGACAAAGCCATAGCATTTTCCACTTGTCCCATGGTTATTAATAATCTGGAAAGCATTATCAACAAACTCAACTCTCTAAAGTTCTAAACCATCTATTTCACTTGTAATTTTTGTTGCAAAGGAGAAATTAACTTTTATTTTTATTTTTTTTCTTTATTTATTGTAGAATTTGAAGTAAGAACGGATGAATTAATTACCTTAACAGCAACAATGGAGCCATAGAGATTGAAGACTCTGCGAAGAGTATCCTCAGAGGCATTGTAAGGGAGTCCTCCTATATAAATTGACCTATCATCATCTATTGTCATTGTCTTCCTTCTCCCTGTAGCTGTAGCTGCACCTGCAGGTATGTACTATCAATCCATTACTTTAACCCACTCTTGTTTGCTAGTTTAAATTTTAGAATGCTATAGAATTTCTTGCAGAAAGTTTATAAGATAGAGAGCTTGCAATAAGTTCTCAACAGGAATTGCCAATCAAAGCTTCTTTTTTTCCAACAAAAAACCTGACTTGCCTCAAACTGGTTCAACACCATACATGGTATTGCAGAATGAATTTGATTTGATATTATGATACACTAACATCAAAAACCAATCTTTTTATCTAAACCCAACTTTGTTTTTAAAACAGAAGGCATGAGATTAGGGGCATAAAAGATCAAACAACATAACAAAGAACTACACGCTAAACCTGATATAGATTATGGTAATTGTTATAATATTTTGTCAAGTATCTTCATCGAACTCATTCTCCTCTAATGAATCACGAACATAATTTAATTTATGAACAAAAACAAAAACTACTCGTGGTTGTATCATGATGGAAGAATATCATGCCCAACTACCAAACCACTCAACTGCTATCAAATTCATTAATACAGTACCTGTAATTAAAACCTAAATTACAATCTAAGAACCCTTCTTGACTTTCATCATTTCAAGTGTCAAGAAGTCAAGTTGCTAAAAGTCTATACCCATGGTCCTTCACCCTATCAAATGCTGGCCCAAAACAGAACAGTACTAGTCTCAACACCATTTCATTCATGCTCCTTTTAAATTATAGGATGGCCACATCTGCTGCCAGACAGATTATTGGATATCTAATCGCATCTACTTGGTATCGTTTCTTAAGTTGATCTCTATCATCAAATTGTAGGAATCAAATTCTGCAGGACCTCATGTTAATACACTGTGTATATGGAATTACTTCACAAGGAAATAAAGTCCAGTTATGCAATATTACATCTGTTCAAGGACAAGATCTACTCAAGAATCCTATAGAAAGGAATCCTGAAGAGCACATAGCACAACTCGGTTCCTTTGACTGCTGGACTAAAAGGTATAACAAAATCTGTAAAACCATCGAAAGGGGGGAAAAATCCAAGTATAGACAGCCAAACTATGGAGCATCAGATCTTAAAGAATGACCATGCATTATAGGGAGTACTAAACAACGTACATGATCCACTACAAACAAAAACCCATGAATATTTACTCCTCGGGATGTGAATTATAATTTAATCATTAAGAAGCACAATATTATTAATGACAAACCATTTATGCATTACTTGATATGGAGATTAGTGGGAATTAACACATTGCAGGTTTAGCTTAAAGAGGAATCCTGTTTCCTAACAATTGTTTATGCTGAAACAATTCCTTAACCCTGTTATAATGGCTGGCTCACATATATATCTTCCTTTAAAGCAACTGATGGTGTGCAATCAAAGAACCCAACATCTCAATAGAAGAAGAAGCAAATAGAGACAGATTATTTTCCAAATCATTGAAGAAACAACACTGCTAAGCGCATCAAGAAAGCAAAAACTAACATGAAGAGAAAAGGAAGCATACCTGACTGCAGGAAACAGAAGCCGTTCGTTGCCTCCCCTGAAAGCTAAAAACCAACAAGTCTTCTAAAAAATATAAATAATAACCTTAACCCACTTCCTCTATCTCTCCATCTTCTATTTATTATCACTCTCTGCGCCTCGCTCTTTCTCACCTCTCCAACCAAATTTTTTTTTTTTTTCTGTGTATACCCTTTTTATTCCTGTTTCTTTTCTATTTTCCCTTTCAAGGAGAGTCGGTTTTTTTTTTTTTAATTAAAGGAAGGTGATATCTCATGTGTCAATAAAAAAAAATTAATAATAATAAACAAAGTTATATGTAGTTGAGGTGCGCGATTTGGATATTCATATTAATTAAAAAAATAATAAATAAAATAAATAAATAAAAATATTGCTATAAAATAATAACTTTTATTATTATTATTTAGATAACATTTGAAAAATCATGTACTACTTGGGTACAATTATGTCATTTTCTTAGGGTTAATTACAAAAATACAAAATCTTATATACAATGCCTATTTTTTTAAAAAAAAAAATATATTTTACATCATTATATGTTAACTAAAATTTTTAAATGGAACAAAATAACTAAATTATCCTTACTTATAATATTTTAAAAAAGCAAATGATAATTGATTGTCGCTCATTTGCATCATAATCAAATAATTAATTGGCTTTGCTCTCGAGTTTTATATAAACATGGTGGAGCCTAGTTCTTCTCCCCCTCCAACTTCAGAAACTTCTCACCAACTATCATTAGCTTCCCCCGTCAAATTCAATGCATTCTCTCTTTAATTACAAAATAGGTGAAAAATTCAATGCATTCTCTCTCCAAATTCCATGGGTTGGATTTGGTTTTTTATACTCTCCTTTTTTCTGAAGATTTGATTGTAAGTGGTGAAAGACTTTTTTTTGGCTGTTTTTCAAATCTAAGGTCTAAATAGGCCTCATTTAATCTTTATTTTCTATTCAAAATTAACTCATTACAAGTTCGGACTAATTGGGCAAAAAATAACTAAGAAAGAATACTTTGTCGACGAATCTGCCAAAACAATAATAGCAACTTCGACCAATTTAGTTATTGTGTTCACAAACTCTGATTGACCTAAAATTTTACCAAAATATAGTTGCATGTATCTAGTATTTCCTGATAACATTATAGTTTGATACAATGTATGGTTTAAGAGATATACTCAATTTTGCAAACATGGTCAATAGGTATTTCAAGATAAAATTTGGACCAAACTTGGTTCGTATCATTTCCTCTCTCTTTGAAATGATTCATTCTCGAATCTATAACATGAAGATCATCCTTTAAAGAAGAAAAATCAGTACCAAGCTAAAAAAATAGCATCATCATCAAAGCCTAAAAGAACTTTGTTAACAAAGAAGGTTTTCTTGATATGCTAGCTCTCTTTTTTTAGCCATTTTCCCTGTTTTTAATTTTAGTTGTTCATCATATATTTATATAGGTGACAAAGGTACAAAAATTATAAGCCTTCCATCTACCTCAAAGGAATACATATTTGTCAACCTATCATACATAGTTATTTTATCATACCGTCATAGTTTACCAAAAAACAAATGAATAATTTACATTGGCACAATATCATATAACACCTCATCACAATATTTACAAATAGAAAAAACAAATAAAACCTGCTTATTCATTTTCACCTCACCACTATCATTCAACCATTGTATTTTATAAGGCATAGAATATTTGGTAGTGTGCAAGTTCAACTTTTCCACCAATTCAGTATTATCTATGTTAGTGTAACTACCATCATTTATAATTAAGTTACATATCTTATTCTGGACATAACATCTTGTATGAAATATATTCTCCCTCTGATCTTTCAAATTATCCACATTGACATGTATATTCAGTGATATCCTCATCGTAAGTGTTTCTTCCTCAACTAAATACTCAACATAAACATCATTAACATCCTTCAATGGTGGCATCTTTCTATCTTCATCCTTACCATCAGTATCTACCTCATTATTGGCTTTCATAACCATAACTTTTTTGTTTGGATACTATGAAGCAATATGACCAAAACCCATACAATAAAAACATTTAATGTCACGGTTACGAGAGGTAAGAGTATCATTATTACTTTTACCAGCGACAAGATGTTTGTCTTCTCTCTAAAGTATTTGTCCTTACCCTTTTCATTTGGTTATGATGGACCAACTCTGGTGTTATCCTTCCAATTAGGTTTCCAAAGTGTTAAAGAGCCTAATGGTTGGCTTTGTCAAATGATACCCTTTCATTTAAGTTGTCTCCGCACCTTCATAACCAAATGCACCATCTCATCTAACTCTACATAATTATTCAACTTCATAATATGAGTTATATCACAATTAAGGTCCTTTATGAATCTAGTTATAGTAGCCTTTTTATCCTCCTCAACGTTAGTCTGAATCATAATAAGTTCCATCTCATTGAAGTACCTACAAACACTTTTTACACCTTGACTTAAACTCTGAAACCTTTGATACAACTCTTTATAATAGTGTCTAGGCATAAATATCATCCTCATAATAGATTTCATCACATCCCAAGTATTAACTTGTCTCTCATAATTCCTCTTATGGTTTGTCACTAACTTATCCTACCACACAATGGTATAATCAATAAAAACAATCACAACAAGCTCGACTTTCTTGAGCTTTAGATAATTATGACACTAAAAAATACACTTCACCTTCTTCTCCCACTCTAAATAAACTTTCAGGTCATTCTTCCCCTGAAAAGCTAGTATTTTCAACTTAATTATACCCAAATCTTCACCAAAATCAACATTATGATCATGGTACCTGTAATTACCTCTATGGTCGAAATTATCATCATATTTATCCCCTTCTTACTAACAATTCTGCTATTATCCAAACCCTTCCCGATGGCCCATAGACACATTATCAAAACCAACATCATTTATGTATGCATTATCAGCCACAAACTCATTTATATTGGTGTTAACTCGCCTAACAGCCCTCCTAACATAAAATTCTGGACAGTAAGTTTTTTTTATCAAAAAACTCTAATTAATGCAAACCCTAGTGCTAGACACAAAGAAAATGAACACCGAAAACAAAGATTCAAATTCTAGGAAGAACCAAAACAAAAAAATAAGGAAAATAAAGGGATATAACCTGATTTGAAAGTCTAGCTCTAATATCAACTAATGGAAACCTTTTGATCACATGATTAAGAAAACCCTAATAAAGTTGAAATACAACCTGGAAAGCCGCATTAGGAACTCTTGTAGCCCTAGCTCATGTACAAGTTTAGGACTTAAATAAGCCTAATTTAATATCCTTATGCTGTCAAAAATTAACCCATTATAAGTTTAGACTAATTGGGCTGAAAATAGCTAAGAAAGAACACTTTGTCAATAAATCTACCAAAATAGTAATAAATTTGACCATAATATAACTCTATGTGTCTAATACCTCCCTGTAAAATTTTGACTTGATTCGATATAGAGCTTAAGAGATATATTTGATCTCGCAAAACTGGTCACTAGGTATTTTAAGGAAAAATTTGGACCTAACTTGATTTGTATCATCACTGATGTGAATCTCTTGATCACGTGATTAAGCAACCCCTAACAAAGTTCAAATATAACCCGAAAATCCAAAAACTAGGTTTGATAGAAGATAACCTTGTACCTAAGAACCAAAGTTATTAGAACAAACTTGGACAAAAAAATAACCCTATACCTAAAAACCTGAAATAAACGAATGACACCATAAAATCAATTAATCTTCGATAAGTCATATGTATAATCTTTGTCCATGCAAAGAAATTGTATTTTACCACAAACAATTAAAAGAAATAAACTCGTGTTTATTATCACCAAGCTGCTGAAACTTTCAGCTCCAAAAATATTATATAGTCTCCTTTAAATAAACCTAATGGACCCATTTTAGGTTGTAAGCCAATGGATCCAAACTAGAAATCAACTAACATAACTCCAATAATGAAATAAACCCCTAAACAATATCTAATGGGCCAAAACAAACCCAAATTAAAAATAATTGTTTAACATCAAATAAATCAAATAGGACAATGAAAATAAAGTCTTCATGCTAGAATTCTTCCATGTAGCTGAAATGTCTAAGCTCTCTTGAGTGGTGTTTTGACCAAAACTTGTAGTGTATGAACTCAACTAGGAAACTTTGTTTTGATTGCTATAATTTTCTTCTTTAAATTGCCTCCTCTTAGTATCTTTGATATGCTATAAATACTTGTAAAATAATATATAATAAAAACCCAAGAGAAACATCCCCTTAGATGCTGCCATATTTTAAGTCCATGTGGGATTTGGAATCCTTGCAAATTATGGACTTCAATTCTTCAATAAATCCAAACCACATTAAAAACCCTTGTAGTTCAAGCTCATGCACAAGCTTAAAGCCAAAATAAGCCTTATTTATTCTCTCTTTGCTTTTTAAAATTAACCTGCTATAGGTTTGGACTAATTAAACCAAAAAAGCCAAGAAAAAACACTTTGTTGACGAATCTGCAAAACAATAACAGCAACTTTGACCAGTTTAAATAATATTTTTCCAATCTCTTATTGATATGTAATTTTACCATAATATATTTTCTTGTTTCTAGTATCTCCTTATAAAATTTGAGCTCGATCTGATCTATAGTTTAAGAGATATGTCTAATCTCGTAAAACTAGTTAGTAGGCATTTTAAGGCAAAATTCAGACCTAACTTTATTTGTATCAAACTACTTCTTTTTATAAAGGAATAAACATAATATGTATCAGTCTCAATAGCTATAATTAATTTCTAGTCTTAATAAAATATTGACAAGGAAATTAATTATAACAACTTTATAATTTTTTTTTCAAATTATTTTTATCTCATGGACTTTATCTTTACTCTAGATTCATTAATTGAACATTAGATTTATTAATCAAATATAAATAAATTTTAAAAATAAAAAATCATTTATTAATAATAAACATGTTTTACATTAATAGAATCAGTGCTACATTTAACCAACCAATTAACTACAGGATATATTTACTAACACTATCTTTTTTTAAAAAAAATTTAGTTATAAACAATTTCTATGACTTGAAATTTTTTGCTAGCAAATGCCTAATATTCTTTATTTGATAGCAATATTCCTTTGAGCTTGATGTATGATATTAAATGACTAAAACTACTAAAACCAATATTTAGAAATTTAATTGTGCTACTTATAAAAAAGTTTTCACTTTCTAGTTACTATAACTTAAAATGTAAAATATCTTATTAATCAAGAAAAAAAAGCATACTCAACATTAAATCTAATCATTAAGTTTGGATTTCACCAAAAAGACTTAAACCTTATAGTAGTTGGTCTATTCTTAATGTTATTTATATCTTTTAAGATTTATCAAATAGCTTTGGCTGCAAGATCTTCTTCAGACCATTATGTCTTAATGTCTCCACTATCATATCTTTATATAAATGAAAATGAAAGACATTAAGGATTGATGGATTCTTTTAGTCACGTATATGTTTAAGAATTATTCATGTTAAGCCACTTTGTATGTTTAAACATTGATCACATGGTAAAATTAAAATCTTAATTAAATTTAATCATCATTAAATTATTTTGGATAAGCACAATCATTATGTATAAATATTGATTCTCAATATCCTAATGCCTAATGTCTTCGTTATTCGGTCCTTTCTTCAACAAGGAGAAACTACACTTATAAACTTAATCTTGAATAGAGGCAAGCAACAACCTCGCAAATCTATCAATGTATTCTTTGATCAAAATTTTATATGTTATTTGTTCTTTCATCAACGAGGAGAAACTACACATATAAACTTAATCTTAAATGGATGCAAGTAACATCCTCACATAAAAAGAACAATCACCAAAACATAAAAGGTGACGAAGCTAGGATTCAAGCCAAGCAAATAAAGAAAAAAGGAAAAAGAAATTGGAAAAAAAAGAAAAGGAAAAAAAAAACAAACTTGAGCCAACTTAAGTGATGATGCTATATATACAAGCCAAATTATGATATCAGGATAAGTCAATACAAAGCAAATAAAAAAAAAAAAGCTTATGTCCAATTCCAAACAAATCAAAAGTAAATGAATGAAATTGGAAAAAAAGAGTAAATTAAGAAAAAAGGCAAAAAAAACAAAAACATCCAGTAAACCAGGTAAGCCAACCAAACTCTACGATTTGAATCATAAAAGTGAGATAACCTAATAAAAGACAAACCAAAAAAGATTACGAAACTCAATTCCAAAACAACTCAATTTTAAAGGATGAAATGTAACAAATATTAAATTAAAAAAAAAAAACAATCCTAGAAAAACATTGAGCCAGCCTAGGCTAACCGACCAAACTTATGGTCTAATTGATAGGACTGAAATAAATGAGTAGAAAGGAAATTAAAGAAGATCAAGAAGTCCAATATCATAAACCCTAACCTTGAATGATGGAATTAAAAAAAGAAAATTAATTTTCAACCAATCTACTGTTGAAAGATAAAATTGAAAAAAAAATATCAATTTAAAAATTTTATCAAAGTAAATCCAAGAATGACAAATAAAAAAAACCGAGATAACCCAAGTGAAAAATTATATAGAAAAAAAATAAATAAAAATAGCATAGCCCAATATCCAATTTAATGTTGAATGATGAAATAAATAAAGAGTACCAACTACCAACCACTTTGGCTTACTAGACACCACCAGCTACCAACCACCTGGGCTTTCCATATCAAGCCACCAAATACCTTGACTAGAGAAAATGGATCAGATTGCTTGAACTAAGAGATTAATCGATTATCCAACATATCATCCTTATTCCTAAGCATCTTGGATTTTGAGACTTATTAATGAGCGCCATTTGTGAGGAACTGATAAAAAAGCCATCAATTTCTAAAGCTTGTTTTTGACATTTCTAGGCAATTCTATGACACATGACCAAGACACACTTATGTCAAGACACAAGACAAATCTATTTGTTACCACAAACACTTCTACCCAACCGAACCTTTCATAACTCACCAGTCGGGTACAACTCCTCACTCAGGTCGTGTTGACAATCCAAGGGAAAAATAAAACCTTACCACCCCAACAATTCTTAACACCCTCAACAACACACAACATTTTAGCGTTATGACCACTAGTTGTATCAAGTGCCTGTAGACGATTACACTACCTAGGAGAGACTAGACAAGATGACATTCATAAGAGTCTCTCAAAAGGTCGCTCGTACCAATGTGATATCAATGTACAAAGTTGATATTCCAAACATATTCCTTTTAGCTACCGTAAGATAAAAACCTGTTACTATAATCGTACTTCCAAGATAAGCCCCCTGGGTTGCTAAGAGCCTAATAGACAAATGACTAAGAAACAGTCTATATATGGGCTTACTTAGAAGAATGACTATATAACCACCATCAATGGAGGAGTTCTCTCTTATTCCAATGAGTATTGAACCTTTAACTCCCTAAGAATTACATTTCCATAAAAATGAGTTTGAACAACTATGATGGCCCGACCAACTCGAGGGAGCATGTATAAAATATACGCGGTAGCTTAGAATCGGTCATCCAAGACAGTGACTCAATGTGCAAAACCCTCCCTATAACCTTTTAGGGGTCTGCATATGCATGGTACAATAATTTAAAGCCAAGCTCCATTGAAAGGTTCAATGACCTCTACACAAAGCTGGTGGTACGCTTCATCATACTCGCTAAGAAAAGCTTCAGTAAGCTATTTGGATTTATCTAAAAAGAGGGTGAGTCTTCACGGGCATATTTGAAAAGGTTCAATGAGGAGATGCTCAAAGTGAAAGAATTGCTTGAGCCATTAACCTTAGAGGCCTTGACAAGAGGGGTAAATGAACATGTCATTTGGAGAAAACTTTATGCTTTACTAAAAAAAAAGCTTGCTCAATGTGAAGCAATCCATAAAAAATCATATATGGATGGAAGAGGTGCTAGTTTGTTATGACTTAAGCCTCTTTGTTTTTACAAGGACAAACAATATGAAGAACTTTCCAAGTGAAATCATTCTCCTAATAGAAATGAATGCTCGAGAAAGAACCATAAGGGATCAACCCATGATTATTTGGTGTATCCTAAGGATTTATATCTCTCTTGAGTTAAAATAGGATCACTCATTTAAAGTTATCAGGGCAGTTAAAGTAAACATCTTGGTGCCACTTCCAAGATATGTTCCTCCAAAGAACATCCCTTATACTTATCACTCGAATCACCTCATGATGCATGTTCCTCAATAGAAATGTAAGTTTATTTTCAAAATAAAAATAATGTATATCTAACATACATTTCTTAACTACAAATTTTTAATGGGGGCTTCTAGACACTCTCATTCAAGGGGATTGACTTGGTCTCCTTACGACAATAGCCCCACAATTTTTAGGGAATGGGTATAAGGTCTCCATATTGCAATGACATATTCTCTAGGTGATATCTATTTCTCATACTTTTCTAATTCCTTTGCATCAATGAAATTATAAAATTTTCATATATATTTTAAAACATATATGAGATTTATATTAAATAAGCAAATCAAACAAATGAGATTATAAAATATCAAACAAACCTAACCTAGTTAATTCGTATAAATAAATTAACAAATCAATCAAGCAAACCAATCATCTTTAATTCTTGATTTAGGTACAAGAGCTTATGCGTTAATAACTAAATATGTAAAATAGATGAAAGAAAAACACGAGTTCATCAATTTTCAGATTTAAATTCAATTCCATTTGATGACATATATTTAATTAATAAAAGAATTAAACTTCATAAATTATTATCTATATATATTATGAAGAGTTGAAATACAGAAGGGCAACGCATGACTGGAGAAGACTGATATTCACTATCATATGAACTTGCAACACAAGGCGTATATAGAACTAATTAACGCATGCCGCCTGAGAACTGTCATCAAGTCTTGAAGATGATCATGACAAGGTAAGGCCGGAGGAGAAGGCAATGCCGGCCATATTCAGACCCTTCATCTTGCAATCAGGCAGAGGGAGCCAAGCCCAAAGACTCCTCCTCATATCATAAGATAGCCAAATTATGTCCCATAAGCCATCATAGTTAGACAGCAAAACAGCCCTAATAATCCCATCTCGTCTTTCTAAGCATCCTCTCATAGCTCGATATGGTTTCCGAATCTGCTCCTTTATCTTGCAGGGAACCTTCGAGATATACTCCCAGTTATGCCAGCTTCCATTCAAGCGCAAGCCCCCCCATAATTCTATGTCATTTAGCATCCTCACTCCTGTATTCCCGTCATCATCACCACCGCCGCTGGATTTTATGACCAGCATGCTCCCGTCACCGTACACCTGTAACAGGTTAAGTCCATCGCTCGGTCTCTGATTGAATCTCGGCCGTAGAACAATTGGTGCATAATTATTATGAGCATCACGCTCCAATCCAACGGCTGTCACCATGCTTTCATAGGGTCCGTCGATCACATTGAGAAATACGTGGTCATCCTCTTTCTGACAGATACGTGGCATTCCGGCAAGACCTTCCCTTGCTTCAGTGGACTGCCAGGTGTCAGTTTGCGAGGAGTACACAAACAAAACCGGGGAGTTGTGCACCAAATCCACAAAAAAAAACTGAAAGTGATCGGACCCGGTGATGACCAATTTCATTCCGGATCTTCGCCAGGAAGACGTGCCACGTGGACCAAGTGGGCTTGGAGGGATTGTTTTCACAGCTTTAGTAACCAAATTAAGGGCAATAACTTCCCCGCGAGTGTTGGAAACAAAAAGAAAGACGTTGCAACTAGCCGTCAGAAAATAGATATCATCACCTGGACGGATTATGGGTTTCAATAAACTGTCAATCTGAAAGCTGAACCAGCGATTAGACTGGTCGTTGAAGCCATGAAGCAAGGCGTCACGGTTCCACCTCTTCTTGTAGACGAAGAGCCATGCGGTGGACCTTGCCTGAGAGTTATACGCACGTACAAAATACTTATCGGAGATTACATCGGCAACGAATCTGTTGAGTGACTTTAGACAAATGATTTCGGGCAAGGCTAGATGGAGTAGTATGTTCTGGATGATCTCTGAAGGAAGGAGGCAAAATCCAATGGTATTTGTTGAAGAACTGTCATGGTTAGTTTCCATCATGAGCCAGAGGCTATTTGCTACCAGCTCCTGAAACTCTGGCGGTGATTTCTATAATTCCAGTGTTGATGGATTGCTCTTGTATAGAGACGGTGTAGCTGGTCTCTTGCGAGGGGGCTCGACCTACAAGCTACTTGGAAGTTAGTGATGCTTTCGCTATTAGTTAATAAGATTGTAGCGTGTGAGTATACGAATGATATAAGCAAGCGATGCAAGCATAGATGACAGAGCATCGCATGCGGATCGATAGCCATATATATGGACGGTGAGTGAAGTGGGACTCATTGTATATAATATATCTGTCTTGTGGAGAGGTGCAATATATAAAATAAATCAAGGTAAGATCATACTGTTATATATATAATACACACACACACTTGTATATAGGATATTTATCGGCGGGTTGGATTATTTTTCTAAACTTTAAAAAAATGTTGTGTGAAGATTTTTTTTTATGGTATGATTAAATATAATTAAGCAGTTCGATCTTGAAATTTAATAATCAGTCTTATTGTCTAACTCGAGTTTCAAATTAAACTGCGTGAGAGCTAATTCAAAATGAATTATTCAATTTAATGAGTTCGAAGACAACTTGGATAACCGGTAAAAACATGACATAACTTTTAAAAAGCTTTAAGATGAAAATTATTTTTTATATTGAGACGATGCCAGATTGGATCGACATCGATCACCCTGCGATCTGGGTTATGAACTTCAATAAATTTAATAACTTTGTTATTTTTGTAAATTATTTTTATTTGAAATCGTGATAATCTTATAGAAAATAGAAAAAAATAAACCATAAATTTCATTTCTCAATTAATCCAATATTGAATAAAAGTGAAATAAAAAAATATTTAGAAAAATTAAAGGACAATAAAAAAAATAAGATTTGATTGGTAAACCCACTAAACCTGTGAATTAGGTAACCCGGGTCAATATGTCAAACCCGCAAACCAGATAATAGACTCCATTGGGATTAATAACTTATTTTTTTCCTAAACTATTATTTATTTAACTATATATATGATAATAAAAATAAACGATCGCAAAATCAAGTGTCAAAGTAATAATGAGACTTTTTCTAAGACTATGATAACCTTATAGAAAACAAAACAAAACAAATTATAAAACTCAATTCTCAATCAGTCTAATATCAAATGATGAAATTGAAAAAAAAATTTATAAAAAAAGAACAAAAAAGTTAAATTCATCATACACGTCAATAGGTCCATGGACTTTCTAAAATTTAATAACATATTTTTTTTACAAAACTATTTTTTTAAGTATATGATAAAAAGAAAAATAAACGATCATATAATTGAGTTCAATTAGAAAAAAAAAAAAAAACTACCTCCTTAAACCCTAAAACAGGAGCAACCAGAGTTATCTCATCAGACTCGTAAAATGGGTTATTGATTTCACAAAGTTTAATAACTTAGTTTTTTTAAAATTAATTTTTATTTAACTTAATGCTTTTTAAAAATAGATCATACTGCAATACTGAAATATTTTTCTGATACCAACCTGATATTAGAATATTTTTTTAATACTATAATAATCATATAAAGATAAATTAAAATCAATTATCTATTTTAAATTCTCATAAATATATTAAAAAATAAAAAAATTAATAATTAAGAAAAGTTTATAAAAAAACACTGTTGATTACTCTGTAATCCACAGTGCTAATGGGTAAGGCCCCGTGTGTGTGTGTGTATATATATATAAGCAACATGTCTGATGCATATTAATTAAACACAGTGATGAGTCATGTGACGCTGACCTTCCCTTACTGTATTGGATTGGACCTTTATGAGTTTTTCGGCTAAAGCTTTTTCTGTATGGATTTTCTCTGGAGGCCGTTTCGAGTTCCACACTCATTTTAATAGTGGACTCAGCTTCTGGAAAAGTCATAAAAATTAATAAAATCAAGGTTCGTGTAACTTATGGCAGTTTTATACTATATACTATATACTATATTAAAAATAAAATAAAATAAAATAAAAACTCACTTTCATCGTACCCATCAACAGATTGTAATTTTTTTACCAATCTTTTCACTGTGTTGGTCATTGTAGCAATGACGAGTCTGTAACATTATGCAACTTTTTTTTATATAAAAAATTTCATACACTTTGGTTTTTTTAATCACTTCACGCTAGATGTGCACCGCCACGTGTTGTAATTTTATCTTTTTAAAAAAACCTAATTATGCATACTGTTTTCTAAAAAACATTTAAAAAATAAATTAAAAACTCATGTATGTATGGAATCAAATAAATTGATAATTATTTTTGTAAATAAAAAAATTATTAACAATAACAAAAAAAAATTTAGAAAAATTAAGAGGTAAATGCAGACTTAAATATTTAATATCGTAATACGGGTCATTTATTGGTTGTGTTTAATAAATTTATTTATAAAAATTAATTTGTAACAGAAATCAACACACATAAAATTTATTGAATAAAATAAATTAAAAAACAAAATTATGCAAGGCTGCACTTATTAAAAATATATATTTTTTAATTTTTAAAATAAATTTAATCTATATAAAATATTAAAAAAATTATAGATAAATTACACTAAACTTATAAAAAAATTAAACACACATTATAATAATAAAATAATTATTATTTTTAAAAGGCTAAATAAGCCTAAAAAAATTACAGAGAAGGGGTATTAACCAAAACATAAATAAAAAAATATTTTTAAAAATACATATAAAAAACAGTAATTTACAAAACAAATATATATATTTGTTTATATATATATATATATATTTGTTTGTTTTGTAAAAATATTATATATATAATAAGGCCAAAAATATTATATATAAAATAAGGCCAAGCCCATAGAATTGATAAGTGCCCTAGGGGAAATAAAGGGTGAACAAGTGGTGTTTTCTCTAATGCCTAAGAGAACAATCAACAAAGAGGAAGAAGAGAAAGATAGTTTTTAGAAGCCATCAAGTGTGTTGGTATAATTTTCAGATTTAATGTTGAATGAGTTGTTTCAAGATTTACCTTTCATAAAGGAGATACAACACCAAATTTACCTGATGTTCTATTCTAGCCTACCAAACAAATAGCTTATAGATTAGCCATAAAGAAGTTAAAGAGTTGCAGACACATATGGTGGAGTTGTTGAAAAAAGGGTATATCTAGAAAAGTATGAGTTTTTGTGTTATGTCAACCCTTTTAGTCCCAAAAAAGAATGAGTCATAGCGTATGTGTGTAGATAATCGGGCCATCAACTGGAACACAGTAAAATATGGGTACCTCATACCGTGTCTAGATGACATGTTAGACCAGTTAGCAGGGTCTAAGATATTCTCCAAGATTGATCTCAAGAGTGGGTTTCATCAGATCATAATCAGTCTAAGGGATGAATAGAAGACAACTTTTAAAACTTACCGTGGGTTATATGAGTGGATGATCATACCATTTGTACTGTCTAATGCTCCTAACACATTCATATGGTTCATACATCAGGTATTGAGGTCATTCATGGGCAGATTTGTTCTGGTCTATTTTAATGACATTATAATTTATAATCTCACTGTAGAATCTCATTTGAAACACCTATGAGCTGTTTTTAATATTTTGAGCAATGAAAAATTGTATGTAAACCAAAAAAAGTGTAAGTTTTTCACCAATACATGGGCTTTACTATGTCTGTTGATAGTGTTCAAGCTGATCGAAGTAAGATTTCTGCAATTATTGAGTGGCCGACACCGAAAAACGTCCACTATATTCATAGTTTTTATGGTCTTGCATTTTTTTATAAAAAAATCATCATGAATTTCAATTCCCTTATCGCACCCATTACAGAGTGTCTAAATAGGTGTACTTTTCAGTGGCCAGACAAGGCTGAAACTAGTTTTCAATTAGTGAGGTAGATAATGATGATGAAAGCTCCAATGTTGGCATTACCGGACTTTGAGAAGTTATTTGAAGTAAATTGTGATGCTTCTAGGGTAGGTATTGGAGGAATTCTTAGCTAAGATGAGCGTCTAATCACCCTTTTTAGTGAGAAACTATCTAGCTCAAAGAAGAACTATTCCACATATGATCTGGAGTTTTACGCAGTTGTTCATTCTCTAAGCATTGGAGGCACTACTTCATGCAAAAGGAATTTATTTTAATTACAAGTCATAAAGATCTAAAGTATATATATGGGAAGCAAAAGTTAAGTTGTCAGCTTGCGAAGTGCGTGTCGTTTTTTTAGGAGTTCACCTTGTCATTGAGACATCAATTAGGCAACCTAAATAAGGTTGTCGATGCTCTTAGTTGGCGGGTAACCTTGCTCAGTACTATACATACCCATATGCTGGGGTTTGATACTTTCTGTGAGCTGTATTTGGGTGATCCCTCGTTCGGTTAAATTTATGTTGAGTTATCGAAGGGAGGTAAACAAGATAACTTTATGCTTTTAAGTGGTTATCTTTTATGTGGTTTGTAGGTTTATTTTTCAATTTGTTCTTTGCAA
The DNA here is from genome assembly GCA_015852605.2 of Populus deltoides. Lineage (NCBI taxonomy): Eukaryota > Viridiplantae > Streptophyta > Magnoliopsida > Malpighiales > Salicaceae > Populus > Populus deltoides. The sequence continues at coordinate 8,217,145 of CM027587.2, forward strand.
GAGCATATCATTCATGAATTACATTATGAGAGTCATTTTGGACTAAATAAGACATTGACTCTAATGTCCATAGACTATCACTAACCTATGTTTCCAGGTCAGGTTTCCAGCTTTTATCGAGATGTGTGCTATTTGTTAAAGGTCCAAAAGAGCTTTATCAAATGATGGGTTATAAACCCCCTTACCATGGATTTTATTTTTCTTGTTGTTAACAGGTTCTTGAAGATGACTAATTTTATAACATGTTAAAAGACCATAGATACATCTTGGGTAGCCCAGCTTTACTTTAATGCATGGCATTTTCAGGTCCATCACTTTGAATTGAGATGTCAAGGTCATAAGTAATTTTTGGAAGAGTTTGTGGGAAGGTGAGAACTCAACTAAACTTTAGCAGTGATTATCACCCTCAAGCAGATGGGCGTTTAGGTGGCAAATTGCAGCCTTGACAATTTATTGTGAAGCCTATTTGGAGATAAACCAAAACAGTGGGATATGACATTTTCACAAACCAAACTTGCTTCTAGTAGGTCTCAGAATTAAACCTCCCCCCTTTGACATTGTCTATGGATATAATCCTTATAGAGTACTGAAGTTAATTTATGTTCCTTGTATTAGATGATTGAGCATCCAAGCTACAGATACGACATTCATAAATAGGTCAAACAAAAGATCAGTGACAACAATACCAAGTATAAAACCCTAACTGATACTCATCATAGGAGAGTAGTATTTGAGGTTCGTTATTTGGTATGGACAATCCTTACACTTGAAAGGTTTCCAGTGGGTGAGTATAACAAGTTGAATGAAAAGGAAGATAAGTCATTGTAAGGTGTTATATAAGATAAATGACAATGCTTACAGGATTTATCTTCCTTATTATATGAATACTTTTGATGTCTTCAATGTCCATCACTTTACTTCTTATTTAAAGAAGGAACATAACTCGAGGATGAGTTCTTTCCAACCTGAGGAGAATGATGTAGTCAAACCTACAATAACTGGTGATTCTAAGTAATCAGGTATGGGTTTACCACGATTAGATAAGGATCTGCCCTAGATAGATTATGTAGATGGCCTAGCATATGCATTTATGAACCAATGTGATAAGTTTAGGCCCAAAAGGAAGTCTAGTCATGCCATATTAGAATAACAGCTTAAAAGGGCCATAAATTTTTATCTGATCATTGGATTGTGCTAAAATATTTCTTATGTCACTACGCGAACCGTCGAATCTTTAGATATCAAAAATCTCGCTAAAGCCCTGATTTTGGTAATTTTTGTGATTTTCCTTGTTATTTTTGGATTTCCTACTTATTTTAGATTTTATGCTCCTTTGCTTTGTAATTTTATATTTTTTTTTTGTTTTCTAGTTGAGATGTAGTTTTTTGCCTATTAAAGACTTTATAAGCTCTTAAGAAGACAAACTTCAATATTATTATTTTAAGGAGAATAAACTTATGAATATGAGGTTCACATCTGCAAACCTGTTTGATCATAAAAAAATTATGTGTTCTTTAATTATTGTTGTCCTTTGCTTCCACCTGCATATGTGTACTAGGGGTGATATTGTTCTCTCTGTATATAATCAGTCCCCTTATCCAGACTCTAAAAATCAGTTAAGGTTTCTAGTAATTAAAATATTAGATGACGACTCCAAACATTTTTAATTGAAAAAGGATAAGAATTCCTTGTTCTTTCCACCTATACCAAAATCCTGATTTAGGAGGATGGTCATTGTGACAGCACACACATGCGATAGTGCTGATGTCAAAAATATAAAAAAAATCATTTTGATATATTTTCAAATAAAAAATTATTTTGAATATCACTCTACATCATAATTCTGAACACTTACTATCTATGTTTTTCTATCATAATAAGGGTTACGTGCTTGTCTTGGCTAGTTAATAAATGATCTATTTCGACTCTCAATGTGAATAATTTCCTAAATACAGTCTATTTTAGTGACCTTGAAGCCTGATTGCAAACTTTTTAATCATTCTGGTTTTTATTAGTTAATTATAATTGTTCCCCTACCTCTAAAGTGCTTTGATTGTTTATTTAATTATAATATATGTTATTAGTCATTGTTTTAATTCTTTATTATTATTTATCTGCAACCTTTCTATAACTTCTGTAAACTATGTATAACACAAAATACTAAATATATTTGTACATCATGGGAGTTCATCAATGTCGAAAAATATTATAGCTCTAATATATAACTTTTTTTTATAATTTTTTTGGTTGGTTTTGTGGATTGTGGAATTTTGACCATGTTTATTTGCGTGGAACCTTTCTATAACTTCTAAAAACCATGCATATACAAAATTTCAGATATATATTTACATTATAGAAGTTCATCATACATTAAAAAAAAAATTACGCTATGATATATAACTTTTTTTTGTAACATCATTAGTTTGTTCTGTCTTGAGGTTGATGATTTTTTTTTTTTTGGTTATGGAGAAAATCATCGTTAAAGATTGAAATTTATGGCATTTTTGTAAATACTAAAACATTGAGCAACGGCTCTTTTATTTTAAAAAGAAAGCAGCTCTTATTGGTATTTTTTTTTTAAACTTCAGAGATTTTTTAGTTATTATTTAAAATATAATAACAGTTTTGTAAATAAATATAATTTTTTTTATTGATTTTTTTTTTTTTGTGTAAACAAGTGAGAATATAAAGTGTCGAAATTCAAAACTTAAATTGGAATTAAAAAAATAACTGCAAAATAAAATAAAAACCAAACTTCATGATTGTTAGGATTGTTAGAGTAATTTTCTAATCCGACCAAAGAAAACAAAACGTTGATCGGAAAGAGCTCGTTATGAATAGTGGACGAGTGGCCCATATACATTTGGATTTACATGAGAATTGGGAGAATGGACTGGCCATGGAGCAACACACCCATTGCATTGATGGCAAAGAAGTCTCAAAACTTATCTAAAAGAGAGAACTTCAGATATTTCTAATCGGAAATAACGAGCAAACAAGGAGCAATGGCTGCTCCTCTCACTCTCCACCACCATATTAAACCTCCCTTATCTTCAGAAAATCCCCTCCTCACGAGAAACCCCACCTCCGCCTCTACTATTGGTATGATCGCAAGCAGCATTGATGACCCAAATCAACCACATCCATGTATTGTTTCGATAGAAAAATGCTCCAACATGTCCCAGCTCAAGCAAATCCATGCTCAAATGCTCAGGACAGGCCTCTTCTTCGACCCCTTCACTGCCAGCAAAATTGTGGCCTTTTGCTCTCTTCAAGACTCAGGAAGTCTCCAGTATGCTCGTCTTGTCTTCTCTCAAATCCCAAATCCCACTTCCTATACTTGCAACTCTATAATTCGAGGCTGCACCGATAAGAACTTGCATCAAGAGGCACTTCTTTTCTATCAAGAAATGATGGTTCAAGGCTTGATACCGGATAGATACACCTTTCCCTCATTGTTCAAGTCTTGCAGGAATTCATCCGAGGGAAAACAGATACATTGTCACTCTACGAAGCTTGGTTTTGCTTCAGATACATATGCCCAAAACACCTTGATGAATATGTATTCGAATTGCGGTTGTTTGGTGTCAGCTAGAAAGGTGTTTGATAAAATGGAGGATAAGACTGTTGTTTCTTGGGCAACCATGATCGGGGTCCATGCACAGTGGGATCAACCCATTGAAGCTGTGAGGCTTTTCGATAGAATGATAAAGAGTGAAAATGTGAAGCCTAATGAGGTTACCTTGGTTAATGTCTTAACTGCATGCGCAAGGGCGAGAGATTTGGCAATGGTGAAAAGGATTCATGAGTACATTGATGAGCATGGTTTTGGGCGCCACGTGGTTCTCAACACGGTTCTTATGGACGTTTACTGCAAGTGTGGATGTGTACACCTAGCAAGGGATTTATTTGACAAGGCCCAGGAAAAAAACTTGTTTTCTTGGAATATCATGATAAACGGGCATGTTGAGGATAGTAATTATGAGGAGGCTTTGCTGCTGTTTCGTGAGATGCAAACCAAGGGTATAAAAGGTGATAAGGTGACCATGGCGAGCCTGCTGCTCGCTTGCACTCATCTGGGTGCTCTAGAGCTGGGAAAGTGGTTACATGCCTACATTAAGAAGCAGAGGATTGACGTTGATGTTGCTTTAGGAACAGCTCTTGTGGACATGTATGCCAAGTGTGGAAGCATAGAAACTGCGATACAAGCGTTTCATGAGATGCCTGAGAAAGATGTAATGACTTGGACAGCTTTGATTCTAGGTCTTGCAATGTGCGGGCAAGCGGAGAACGCTTTACAATATTTTGATGAGATGCATATCAAGGGAGTCAAGCCGGATGTAATCACATTTGTCGGGGTTTTGGCTGCGTGTAGCCATGCTGGGTTTGTTGATGAAGGCATTTCACATTTTAACTCTATGTCTGATACCTATGGCATTCAGCCTACCATCGAACACTATGGTGGCTTAGTTGATATACTAGGCCGAGCTGGTCGCATAGCTGAAGCAGAGGAATTGATAAAGAGCATGCCAATGGCACCTGATCAATTTGTTTTGGGGTGTCTTCTTGGTGCCTGCAGAATCCATGGAAACCTTGAGGCTGCAGAAAGAGCAGCTAAACAACTCTTGGAGATTGACCCATATCATTCGGGAACGTATGTACTTCTGTCAAATATTTATAAATCTTCGAAGAAATGGGAGGAAGCAAAGAGAACCAGGGAATTGATGGCAGAAAGAGGTATGAAAAAGCCTCCAGGTTGCAGCCAAATCGAGGTTCATGGAGTTGTCCATGAATTCGTGAAGGGGGATTCATCACACCGCCAATCCTCGGAGATTAACGAAATGTTGGAGGACATGATTAGCAAACTAAAGAACGCTGGTTATGTTCCTGACAAATCAGAGGTGTTATTTGACATGGCTGAAGAGGAAAAGGAGACCGAGCTTAGCCTCCATAGTGAGAAGTTGGCAATTGCCTTTGGCCTCTTAAGTACAAGCATCGGGGCTCCAATTCGAGTTGTGAAAAACCTGCGTATATGCAGTGATTGCCACAGCGCAACTAAGCTTATCTCCAAACTATACAATAGGGAAATAATAGTGAGGGACAGGAACCGGTTTCACCATTTTAAGGACGGAACCTGTTCGTGCAGGGGTTTCTGGTGATGTCATGGTAAGCATCAAGCATTCTATAGAGTTCTAATAATTTTCACCATGGAGCACTATGTCCACACAAATGAATAACTCTTTCATTACTAGATCCAATCTCCTTGAAGATTTCAAAGTGCAGTTCAGGCCCCAAAAACACAAAATGATGCTTTGAGGGCTAAAATGCAGAGAACCAAATTATAGCACTTGTCTTAAGCTCCAAATAAAATCGCACATGCATGGTTACAAAAGATGCATATGCTGCAGCAGAAGGCAAGTTGTGCTTATTTAGAGTAGATGGAAGCACTAATCCTCATGCACTCTTCCATACAAAGACTGGGCACATTTCTGGATTGAAATTATTCACAGACAAAGATAAGAAATGTTAGGAACTAGTTTAACTGATGCCGGGATTTTCATTACCCATGGTAAGCAACAAAGTACACAGGCCAACGGTTTCCACGCATATCAATGGGTGTTCTGAATTTATCAGATATGAGAAATCAAACTACAAAAGCTTGTATGCCTAACCAAGGTTAAAGAAACACAAAATAAAGTTCAACCTGTACAGGTTTGCATCACACCTAAAACCCCATCATAAAACAGACAACAATGCCCCATGTCAACTGGCAGTCTTTGTAATGCATGCTAACGACAAAGCAATTCAATCAGATTAAATAATTGGAGGAAATCATTGGAAATACACAAAATGAAGAGAAAATTTAAACATAGAAAAAAGAGCCACTGATCAGGCTCTCGCGTATTTCTTATCGTTTGAACTACCGAATATTTTGTTGATCGAACTAACAGATGCTCAGACCTAAAGTAATGTGACAAAGAAACTCTTTTTTCTGGAGTCAAAAAACGAGAGGAGTAAGTTCATCATCAATTATGATATGCCAAATATCAGCAGCTCTTAAGAGTCCAGACCAGCAGTTGATTCCTAAATTGCTCTACACTCAACCTGGCTACATTTCACATGTATCTGGTGATTTGTTCAATAAAAGGCATGTGAAAGGTCCTAAGTCTAAATGTGATCCAAGGAAAAGAGTAATGTCACCCTAAAAGTGAAAAAAAAATAAATAAATGTCTAATGTTATCATTCTTGAGCCATAACCCAATTCTAAGTGGAGCTGAAGCGCAGTAAACTTATACTAAGGACTTAAAGCTCAACCTTGGGATTAAAAAGCACCTCTTCATGAAATGAATGATGCCAAAACACCAAAAAATGATCAATAAAGTAACCAATCAATTCCAACGTAGATAAGACAGAGATTAGAGATCACATGTAACTTAAAAGGGCAATATCTTTTGAATATCTCATACAACTAACAGAATTGCTACTAATAAAAATAAAACCTCCATAAATCCCAATAATTTTATTCAAATCATCGTCAATGCTAAATAGACTAAAAACATATGAAAATAAGAGCAATCACACAGAAACAAGTTTACCAGTTTTAGTGCCTCTCTAATTCTCTTCATCACCATCGGTCTTTTTGATCAGTTGACTCTCTTCATCACCAACATTTTCATCACCTGTCTGATTAGAAACATTCTCACGCTGCAATGGAGCACTGCCAGCTCCAGTAACTGACTGCTGATAAAGAACACCTCCAGCAAGCGTGAATACAAGACAAAATAAACCAACCGGGCTAGCATGTTTATCCCAAATAAACACATTGATGACAACAGTAAGAAACTTATTGACAACCCCGGTGACAGTAAACGCGGTGGCCGATATTGCCTTCCTTGCAGCAAATCCGAAGAAACTAATAAGAAAACCAAAAATGCACGACAAAGACACAGCAAAAAATGCATCGAATTCAAACCAATTCCCAGCTTTTGATCCCCAGGAAGCAAACACCTCACTATACTCCCCCGTAAGAATCCAGAAGAGCGGCGCCATCATCAATGACAACAAATTATTGTAGTACACAAGACCCCAGGTGTTGAGTCCAATATTGGAGACAATGTGTTTGATATAAACCATCTCAGAAGTAATAGTGACTAAATATGCAAGTGCCCAAGAGTAAGCAGTCAAAGTAAAAGCAGAATCAGTGGCCACATAGCCAACAGCACCACCCAAAATAACAAACAAGGAAACAAATGTGAGCTTGGATGGGATGGGTTGTTTTCTAAACAGAGTGTCAGCTATAGCCACCAAAAGGGGTGTTAAGGATCTGAACACAATAAAAGTGTCGACATTGGCATGACGCAAAAGATTGGTATTCGTAAAGATAGCCAGATAGAAAACAAGAGCAGCAGGTAAGAACTTCTTGGCAGTTTCATAAGAGAAGGAATCATGATATAAAAGCCCCAATTTGCCTAAAACCCAAACACCCAATGCAGAGGTTAGGTACTGCAATGCAGTTAAAAGGCCAGGGTAGTTAAATTTGGTAATTGCAAACTTGTTAATTACAGCAAGCAAACTTGAACAAAGTGCATAACCCACCACAAGACTACTCGTCGCCAATTGCTTAGTGGAATCCACTCGAATCGAAGACATTCTGATCCTCCTCCTCCTCCTCCCCCTTTCTGTCTGACAAATTATTTTCGACAAACACAGATCGAAGCGATATGATGTTAAGAAAATTACAGAGAAAAAGTCTTCATAATGGAAACTGATGTTATAACTAATTGATTCCAAGTTTCTGATTATACAAAGAAAAGAAAAGAGATTAGGAATCACCGACAAAAACAGCAAGGCGGATGATGGGGAGGGGGGGGGGGGAGAGAGAGAGAGAGAACGCGGGATTTGCAAATTTAATAAGGGATGATTATGAAACAAGTAATTTGGTACAATGGATGGGTGTGTAATTTGACAGTCAGCTGAGCAGACAAACACCGTGCGATCCTGTTTCCTTCACGTTCCTATGTATTTCTCTGTGCGCGTGTGCGCGCCGCCCAAGGAAAAACAAATACTGATATTACAAATCAACCCCCGAACTATATAGGCTTTCATAAATAAGTCACCCACCTCTTAATTGTTTACAATTTCTAACTTGACCTTTCTTACTCTTACATGTTAGTCCCTCTTTGTCGTTTAATATTCTCTGATATTTGAAAGTAATATTTTACTGAGAGTCTATTAATATTTTTTTTAATATTCATCAGAATTTAATTAATAGATGTTTTACTATTAATTAGTTGATATTATACTTTAGGGTAACCTTTTTGTTCAATAATAATATGATGTAGTATGTAAAGTATTATTAGAAGAAAAGGAGGGGTTTAAGATGATAATATAAATTGTTAGATTTGTAAATTGAACAAATCAAATCCAAAAATGAGAATTAAAAATTAGTTAAAGCAGTTTAAGGTCCGGGTTTCTGGTTTTAATTAGAATATTAGGTTGTTCGGATTAATTTTTTAAAAAAAATTCAAAAAAATATCGTTTTAGTTAAAAAATAAAAATCAACAGGTTGCAATTGAGTTATTGTCTAAGTCTTGCCGGGTCAATCAGGTCACCGGATTACATCGAGTTTTTTTTCCTTGTTTTTTTCAACTCGGTCCAATTCAAAACCGGAATCGATTGAGTTTTGAGTTGATCCACCAGGTTAGATTTTAAAACTATGAGTTAAAAAAATAACTACACTCACTTCATTCTAAGTTTTTAAAACTTAAGGAATGGCAAACATAACAATAATGTAGAAAGAGGATTCTTTCATTACCTACTATAATAAGAAATTTTGGAAAGTTTATGAACAATGAAGTTACTTTTTTTCTATTTAATTCAGTGTTTTTCTTGTTTTTTTATTTTTTTTTCAATTTCATCTCCATATTCTTTTAATAATTTTCTAGTTTACCCTTAAATTAATCAATTCAATCATATTATATTATAATGTAGTTTAATTTTAAATTTAAGATAGATAAAGGATTAAGATGAGAGATTTTTCAATGTCAATTTCATCTTTTGTTTTTATAAATTCCATCCTTATATATATTTTTTTTATTAACCGATCAGGTTATCTTTAGACTAACTGAGTTAACTAGATCATGTCGAGACAACTTTTACATGATTTAATTTTAAATCCAAATTAGAAAAGATGTCGGGTTGAAAGGTTTTTTTTGGTAAATTTCATTTTTTTTTTATTTTTATCATCATATTTTTTTTTACCGATTAATTGGGTTGGCATTACACCGGTCAAGTTGACTGGGTTATGTCGGGCTAACTCTCACTCGATTTAAGTAAAGAGTTGAATCAAGAGGTTTCAAGGTTATTCTGTCAGATCGAGTTTAATAACAATATCAAATAATTCTTTATAATTTAAATTCTTTTTGTTAAGTTAAAATAAAATTTTATGTAATGAGGGCATGTAAATTAGTATCATACTAATTCACAAAATGTGAAACCTTGTAGCTTAATCGAAAAAATAACTTCAAAAATAGTACATTCGTTGGTTATCATGTTGGGGAACAACACAGCAACATTCCCCAGCAATGCAATTCAATAGGTTGCTCTATCATGAACAATATATATATAAAATTTTTTTTTATTAAATTTAGTCAAATTCATAACTTAAATGACAGATAAAGTGGATTTAATTTTTTTTTAATAAAAAAATCAATGTAGATTTTGACCGAGTTATATATGCATCCATCAAGTCAACTATGTGATATTTAATCCAATTAATTTCAAATATAGGCCATGCCAGCGAGTGGCCACACCTGGACTAGATTTAATAGCTGCCGAAACATTTATTTTCCGTGGCAAAACGTTGGCAACTAACTAGTTCCAACTATTTGAGAAAAGAATTTATTGACAGCGACTGAAAATGAACAAGAGAACTCCTATAGAATTCTTTTGCACCGTTCTGCTGTCTATTACAGCAGGAAACCTGTTTAGATACAAGAATTCGTCTTTTTAAAGCTTTCTATCATGGCTTTTGTATGCCTACAATGATATTTGCCCACAACTTCGCAAAACTAACACACTCCGATGGGGGAGGATGACAAACAGAGAGTAAATGGCAGCTATGGTTATAACTCTATTCCAGCGAGAATTCTTCAAGCCATATTAGCACTTCATTCCTCTTCAATGCAACCAATATCAAAAGAGAGACTGTGTCAGTGGTTTGGGTGAAAGTGGAAAACATGTCACTCGCTCATATTATAATAGTCTGCAACATTAGCATAAGAAACTCGCATCCACCATTACCAAGGAAGATGCAGTTAGATCTAACGCGGTTGATCAAATGAAGCAACAATACGAGAGCTGGGCACATTGCAGAACATATATAGCAGAAAAACGAAAGAATACGAAGTGTAAAAGAGATAAGCAAGTTTATTTAGCTGGAGAGCAAAAAGGAAGTGTAATAATAAAGAAAAGGAAAGGAAATGGCAAGAAAGTAGCAGGCAAAAGTAATTCTGTAGCAAAGATTTCGTAATTCCAACTACTTCAAGGATATAAAACATTGTTTGTCCGCCATCCATGGTGATAGGCAATAAAGTTAAGACTGAATGAAAACCTTAGTTTTAAGTTTATGTCTCCACACTTGAACTAAAATATTGCTAACAGAACATCGTAATGTGAGACTTGATAACTGGCTTAAATGTTGAAAACTGCACTTTAACTATGTGGTTGATTTTGACCACTAACATGAAGGCAACTACGCAAGTCCCAATTAGGCTTTGAAGGGGGTGACTTCCACTCATAGATTTGAAGTTGACAAGAAATCAGGAAACAAAGAGTGGTATTCTCAGAAAAGAAACACCGATAAATTCTAAGTGGAGGTTCTGTCAAATGTAGATTTACTGGTTACACACAGCTTTTGAGAGATAACATCTAGAGTATAAAACAGTTCCAGGTTGCAGCCACTAGAATTCTTGTTGTCGCTGGTCCTATTATTATTGTTGTTGTTGTTGTTTCATATTCATCTGCTTCAAGTAAATATGTCAGGGTATACAACCCCTGCCATTAATGTTATTCCATTTTTTCTATTCACTCAGAAGAAGCATTAGTTATTAACTTTGTGATGTCTGACCTCAGATTCCAAGAAAAAAAGTAGGATTGAGGGGAACAGGGGAACTAAAGAAATAGTTGAAACAAACTCAGAGCAATTGTGAACTATGCCATACCATTATGAATTCCCATGTTCGGCCAGGATCATTATAGCGAGCGAGCAAACAACCCATCTTAGGCTTAAGACCATCTTTAAGAAGACATGATCGCAGTGCTTTCTCTTTCTGACAAACAATAGCCTCAGTTGGTTTCCCACTGAATTTATCTACTGCAGCAATGCCTCCTTCCACCTTTCTTATGCTAATTGTCTCTTGATTAGGATTTGGTAAGCTGTTCAAAAAGACAAAAAATTAGTATTCACCACTATTGAATATAATATTATCCTCCAATGTATCCCCATCAATCTGAAAACATGTAATAAAAATCACCGATAATTAATGCTTGCCATAATCTGAATCCATTTCTAAAAGTTTTAGTTTTGAATTTTAAAGCCCAGAAGAACTGATGAGACTCGCCTGCTTAAATCTTTCTCCAGAGGAAGAACTATTTGGATGGATACTTTGGACAATCCAGCGTCATTTGCTTGAGTGAACACGGGAGTAGTCATTGGTATTTTCTCCATCGTGGAATTCTTTCCAAAAATATACCTACAATGATATCCATATTGGAATAGTTATGAAAAAAGGATATATTATGTAACTGAATTGGATCATGATAGATACCCACCCAGTAACATCATTAAATCCAGTTGACCCAGACAACTTATCTCCATTCGCTTCTACCACTATGAATGGGCTGTACTTCCGTACCTGCAGAATTATTTTGATGATAACCAGTGCTAACTTAACAGGGTATGCAAATTGCTGAAAAATAAAAGTAACAGAATTCAGTGCCAGAATTGCCAATTTAACATTTTCCTGCTTAAATATTTCGATTTTCCTATTGTATTACCACATCAATCTTTCATTTAGTTGCTCCTACAGGCCAAGTAATCTTGATGCACATCTTACTGCCTTGACATTAAATTATGACTTGCTGAGGATGTATCTGGCTGTCCTCTTGAGATGATGTTGTAACTATTCTTTTTGGTACTTAATAGCATCCCATTGCATTTTCTTTTCATCGGGTATCCATAATTCCCTCAAAATTTTACTTGATGCAAATTATTTCTAAAAGCATAATCCATAATCAAAGAAATGGTTTCTCACAAAAAAGGCAGACTGACCTCATAGTTTGCAGTCCTTTTCAGTATCTGATATCTGGGTGTTTCTAAGTCAGGAGTCTTGTAAATTCTCAACTGTAAAAGTAAGACCTCAATAAGAATTGGAACCCAAGCATGACTCTAATGGAAATTTAAAGAAGTAAAGAACATGTACCTGCTTAACTACATTCCACAAACCTTCAAGAGAAAGATAGTTATTATTCTCTATGGAATCCCAGAAGTCCTGCAAATTAATAGGAAAAAAATCACTGGTATTTTTGTGGGTGTCTCATAATTTATCATTTTTACACTAGCAAGAGAGGTGAACTTTACCAGATGGCTGCTAAACTTTCCTGTCTGTGGATTGATGCCCATGATAGAGGTTCCTGTGAACACTAATTCTGGTTTCCATGGCAAAAGCATGAACTTCATCACCATAGTCCACCTTGTAGTTATCTCATAAGTTCCTGTCTATAGCAACTGGATCAATTAACCAAGCAAAATCCAGAGCCAGATGAACCTTTGCAATATTCAGAATTGTCAATAAGATGAAGTTGTCTTTCCATCTTATTATTAAAATTAATATTGTTTTCTACTGATTTCAAAATACGCTAAATACTTATTAGTATTCTAATCAAGAGCTTGAAACAGAAACTAAACCTCAGAAAAATTGTAGAAAGTAAGAAATGTAGTAACTAAAACCCAGCAGCTAAATCAGTCATCATTAGAGACTTCTGGTTCTTCGAAGAAAAGCAAAATTGTTTTACCTATACTATGAATTTTTGATGGAGTCATCAGTTGGCCAGACATTACTTTGTTTTCACAGCCATAATCATCAAACAAATGTCTTATTATTAGATTGGCATATCACTATGATACAATTAGTAGCATGTAATGTAAATATAGGGCGGCATAATGGAAACATGCAAAGATGGTCATTTTTTAGTTCTTCCATTGCGTAACTTTTCCATCCCTAAATCCATCCCTTACAGTACAGAATTTTTCTATGTCAAGAGAGGAAGATTCAGCTTTAAGGTGATCAAAGTCTCTTATGACAAGTTAAATTTACCAAAACAGTAAGGATTATTGGTACCAAGAAGACTAAGGATTGCAAAGCAGCCTGCTTGGCTACAAATATTTGGAGCCCTTGTTTTATAGTCAGGATCTCTTTGAGTACCCTGGTGTATACAAAAGCCTGTGAAGTTTGAGAATTTATAATGATTGAGAGATGAGAAAATCCGTTTGGGATCAAATTGAACACTCTATTGGCAATTGCAAGCTCACTTTCGTATGGTGGAACTGTTGGCAGCATCCCTATTGTGTATTATTTAACAAGCAAGGCCAGAGGCTAAAATTTGAATAATTCTTCTAACAAATGCTGAAATTTCTACTGTCATAAAAAATGGCAATTGGAACCAGCTTCACTCTAGAACTGATATGATGGTAGAAGTGCAAAGTGCAATGTGTTGGTGGAGGTATGCTTCTATGTACTGACACTGAAGACAGTGGGGTGAGCTAGCAGTCTTCTCCTAATGTGAGGTTTTTCTACAAAAAAAAGTGCCTGGTAGCTGATCAGACTTAAAAGCACTAAAGTAGAACTGCTGAAGCAAGTTTTGGGTCCTTTGAGCATTCCAAAGTGCAGTTTTCATTGAATGGCTTTGCAAACCAAATTTTAACAAAAAAAAAATTCCAGTAAGCAATTATTATTATTAGAGCTACAAACCTGTTTGACCCAATGCAAGAAGAACTGAGGCCTGAAGAGATTCTTCAAAAGAGCAATGTTAAAAAGATACCCACTTATACTATCATGCTTAGTGATGGGGTCCCTGAATTTCACACGCTCATCATACGCCGTCCGGTCAATTCCCTGATCATCGAAGAGATGTGGAAGATCATCATACAAGAAGTCCACCAGCTGTTTCACGTCCACGCCTCTTGATTGTGACTGTGGCTGGTTCTGGTCAACCAGGCTTAGCCTGAGGGCCCATTTCAAGTTTTTCCGAGTTCTGATGGCTGAATTTCTTGATTGGCAACCGTATCTCTGTCGCCCACAGGTTTGACTGGCGGCCGGTAGAGGGCGGAGGATTTGGAGGGAAAGTTGAGTGGTGGCCATTTGTTGCTCTCCTTGTGAGCTTCTTGGATATACGTGGCGTGGTTTGAGTCTTGATTTGATACACTTGTGACTTATTATATTCTATATCCATGCTTCGTCATGGATAATAAATTTTAAAAATAAAAAATGGGATATAAAAGCTATTTTAATATGTTTTTCTATATAAAATTTTTTAAATATAAATTAAAAAATTTATGAAAGTATCTAATTAAATATATCAATAATTATTTATATAAATAAATAAATAAAATTGATAATAATACTAAACAAAACTAGAAAAATTAAAAAATAGATGTAAATCAAGAGATTTGAACCTGTAAAATAAAATATTTACTTATTTATATCTACTGAATTTATTTAAATTAATAAAAAATAATATAAATAGAAAAAATATGAAACTAACTAAATAAAATAAAATAAAATAAAATATTATGCAAGGTCGAATATATTAGAAATATTATTTCAAAATAAATATTTTTTTATAAAATAAAGCTCATTAATATAAAATTAAAAAAATCTTCAAAAATTCAATACAAATAAAAAAATTTCTTTAAAAAAAACCTTTATTAAAAAAAAGTTTGTATAACTCGTTACCTAGATCATGAGACTTTCTCTAAAAGAAATAGAAAAGAAGGAAGAAAAAAAATGACCACTAGCAACAAACCACCTATCATCTATCGCCACGTGCGATATCATCAAGAAGGGCTGGTTTAACCATCTGATGGTGTTGCAAGTGCTACTTAGAGGACGTGAACGCCACCTACACATTGACACGTCATGAGCACACGCCAAAAACCTTTTTGAATAAAAAAAATCATTCCAAGGTAAAATTCATTCCATGAGCCCGTGAATTACAAAAATAATATGTGAAATGACAAAAATGTCCCTAGATGTGTGTCTTTTTTTTTTTTGTCTTTTCTAAGGGTAAAAACATATTTTTAATGTATTCTAAGAAATGAAAATTAAAACAATTCTTGGTCAGCAACTCTGTATTTTTTTTTTACCTTAAAGATAAATAAGTAATTTTACTGCTTTAAAGTTTTTTAAAAGACCAAATAACCATTAGTCAATAGTTTTGGATGTTGTTGAACTTGGAGGTATGTTTGTTATTTCAATGTGCAAAAAATATATAAAAAATAACATAACTCCGAACAATTGTTTAGTGACCAATAATTAATCTTTAATAAAAAGAATAAACTACCCACATAACCAAGGTATTTTTTTTCATCAGGCTAGTATTTCCAAGCTATATTTGCTTCTTTCTAAGTCTGTTTTGTAGACTTTAAAAGGGAATTGGGTTTAGAGGGACTTATATTTCACTTGGAAACTTCACTTGACATGCATACAAACATGAAATAATGGGCGCTAGACATTAGATATGAAATAGTGATGGTACAAAGAGTAGGTTATAGCCAATTGCTTGTACTATATTTTGATTTTTTTTCCTCTAAAAATAATATATTTAATGGGTTATGCTGTTGGAAACAACATTACTATATAAATTACATTGTATCATAGCACAATTCAATATGTTGTGTTGTTGGGAATAACATATTCTATTGAAATATAATTTGTTTTTGTTTTTCAATTCAATTTAAAATTTTAAATAATATTTATCCTATACAAATCAAAACAATTGATTTTAATGATGTCATTTTATTCTGAATAATAGTCCATTTAAATTTTAATAGAACTTCTTAATTATTAGGTTAGTTAATAATTATAATAATTATTAATTAAGATAATTAGTTGTAGTCAAATTAAATTTCAATAAAATTATTTAACTTAGTATGTTAATTAATAGTTATTATAATTATCAATGAAAATAATTAGTTGATGAAGTTAATTTAAATTTAATAGGATTTCTTAGTAAATTAGATGTAGTCAATTTAAATTCCAATAGGATTACTTTCAATTTCAATTCTAATCGAATTCCTTAACGTAGTAGGTTAATTAACAATTATAATTATTATCAATGAAAGTAATTAGTTGTAGTCAAATTAAAATTCAGTAGGATTCGTTGCAGTCCATTTACATTTTAATAGGATTCTTTAAGTTAATTAATAATTATGAATAAAGTTTCGGGAATAAAACAAAATTAGTAAATTAAATGAAAATTTCTATACATTTCATTTTATTAGCATTATAATTTTTTAATTATTAATAAACAAATTGTTTAAAAAATTTCTATACTTACATGATTTGATCAAAACATGTTTTTGGAATATTTTTGCTATAAATTGCAAAGAAAAATTCAAATAAAAATATTTTATCCATAAAAAAAATATAAAACCATTAAACTTGAAAAAAAATATAGAAAAATTTACAATAAAAGTTTAGAAAATAAATTTTTACTTCTTAAAAACAATACAACATTTTTTAAAAATTCCATTTTATTAGCATTATAATTTTTTAAAAAAAAAACTCCCCCCTTAAAAACAACAACATACAATTCAATTTAAAAATAAAAAAGTTAATTAAATAAAAATTTGCCAAAATTTTCAATTATTTGAAATAAGAAGGAAAAATATATTTATCAAATCTAAACTCTATTTTTTTTGTCAATAAATTTATTTATTATTTCACTGAAAGTATGTTTTCTAATTGGAAACATTGTTTTTTTTTTAATAAAATATTATCATGATCTCAAAAGCAAAAAATAATAATTAAAGATAAAACCATGTAAAAAATCTATTAAAAATAAAAGAAACATGAATTTTATCGTCATTGAATATTGAAAAACAATTTTTAATCTTTAATTTTTGCATACTAGGCATATTATAAAGAAAGCTAAATGGCGTGTGGATTTCACTATAGCTCTAAACACGGATTACTATGGATCGCGACAATGAAATTACATGGGTATATTGTGTAATTAAAAGGATCATAGGGGGTGTTTTTGTATTTTTACGTTGTATTTTTTTAATCAAAAAGCTACTGGTATATGTTCCACATGTCGTAGCAAGTGACCGACGGCCGCATCATTAAGGTGGTGCGTGAGACGCTTTTCGATGGCTAAATTTAGTCATCCGCTGTCTCACTAGATGCACAACCATCATTTTTCCACATGGTGTGGCGCGTGTATACATGTCATGGTTAGATTGCAGCCGGTGATCGATTACGTTACATTTTTTCTTTCTTTTCTCTCTCCTGACAACTAAAGTGCACAATTATCCTCTCATTGTTTGCTTGAGTCTGACATGACTTTCAGACCAAAGTCACTTGGTTCGGCATGATTGCTACACTTAAAGCATTTGGGTCTAGCATGACTTCCAGACCTAAGTCGTTTAGGTCAGCATGGTTGCCAAACCCAAGAATCTTGGGTATGGCATGGTTGTCTAACCTTACCCATTTACCCTTTAGTGACTTAAATTTAATCCTTTGGTTTAAGAGTATTTGAATCTTTTCATCTGGCTCAGCGATCATTAGAAAATTATTTGAGGGTGTATGCGTCTTTTCTAATTTTTAACATAGTTAAAGTACTCTTTTATCCCTAAAGTTAACAAAAATTAGAACTATTGACCAATGGATTTCTTGGCTTTTCACAATATTCATAATAGTAAAAATACTTCTTTGCCCCTAAGATAAAAAAAGGATAGGGTGCCAAAAAGGGTATTTTAGGTTTTTTTTAATTTTCATTTACAGTATAATACCGTTTTTAGCCTAAAAAAATAGCTTGCGTCTTGCGTTTTTGCCAGACCCAAGCTATTTGGGTCTGACAACCATGCTAGACCCACGCTATTTGAGGCTGGCAAACATGTCAGGCCCGAGGCACTTGGGTCTGATAACCATTTTAGGCCCAAGAGCCTTGGGTCTAACACCTTGGGTTTGGCACCCATGCCAAGCTCAAGCGCCTTAGGCCTAAGCTTCTTGGGTTTGGCAATCACTATGTTTCATGCTAGACCCAAGGCTCTTGGTTTGGCATGACTGTCAGATCCAAGTTGCGTGGGTGCAACATGGCTGTCAGACCCAAGGTTCTTGGGGTGCTTAAAACATTCTCTAAACTCTTAATATTTTTTTATATTTTAAAAAAATTCATATCGACCCACTGCAAAGTACATGCTAATATACTAGTAATAACTGAAAAGGAAATTGTTAATATTCCTATAAAAACCCATAAAATTATTTAAGAACCATGTCAAAATTGAACACTAATTTAAATATCTTGTTAGGTATTTTATTTATAGTGTATTTTAATAAAAATAAAAGAAAAAAAGCATAAAAAAGGTCACGCACCTAGACCTAAAAAGATCGGGCATGTGCGTTTACCTTTAAAATGAAGGTCTATCTTGTGTGGGCCTACAAGCTTAGGCTTGTGCATTTAGCCTCCTTTATTATTATTATTATTTTTATGTTTGAGGGAAGACAACACATCTTGAATTCTTTTATTTTATTTTTTAAAAAAAGAAAAACAATGCTTTATCTGCTGGTTTAGTTTTCGACCATTGAAGAGTTGGTCAGAAATTCAAGCTAGGTTTTTTATATCCAAAAAAAAAAAGAACTTTACAATCTATTTTCACTTAAAACACTTAATAAATACCATATGAAGTTTAATAAACCAATTTCTAACCCTAAAACACCACTAACTTTGTCAAAAACACAACATTAAAATGAAAAAAATCTCCATTAACCCCAATTTATGTTTTTCAATGAAATGAAAGCTTAAAAATACCCCAATGACACTTTTCTCATCAAAAGAAACCAATCGGAACCAATTTTTTTTTTTTTGCTAGAATGTTGGCAACCGATAACTCTCTCATTTTTTTTTATTTTCTAGCGACTTCTTTCAAAGTATGATTTACTACGCCTCATGAGCAACAAAGAAAAAAAAAGTTGTCTTTTTGTTTTTAAATTTCAATTCTTTTAAACATTAAATCTAAATCCTTCTCTGCAAAATCAAACATCAATTCAAAATCGAAGCATTTCTTAACACTACAAACACGACGTATAACATGGTATAAAAGGAATGACCAAGAATTAAATCATGTGAAAATAATATAGAATGATAAAATTAAAAAAAAATAAGTGATCAAAATGAATAATTGTCAAAGCACAAAAAAAAGGACCAATCATGTGCACAATAGTTGTCCATAATTTACCTTTGTCTGCATAAATAATGAAATAAATAATAAAACCCCTTCTTATTAGAACTTAAATTTTAATTTTTGAAGAGGTGACAATTACCTCACAATCAAACCAGATTAAATTTCATGATATCTAGAACCAAAATAGTTCAAGTAAACATTATAGGTTGTACGAAAAAACTGTAGATAAACTAAGATATTTGTGTAAAACAATAGCTAATTAAAGACTAAAAAACAGATAAGTTGTATGTTACGAAAAACATTAAATAAAACAATAACTAAAACTTGTAAAGAAAAAAAAACCAAAATATATAATGAAAGAGAAAAATAATTATAAACAATAAACTTAAATATGTATATTACTAGAAAACAATTAGAGTTAAAGACAAAAGAATAATTTGCAAAGTATTGAGTTTATGAAAACTTTTTATTAAAGAGATATTGAATTTTGTGTGATATGAGACAAATAAAAATAAATAAATATAGCTCTTCTTAAATATTAATATATAATTTAAAACTAATTTATAATTCAAAAACTATTTGTTCAACAAGGAATCTATTTAAACTAACAAAGAACTCTAAAATCAATTCTAAAAAAAAAATCCTTAATTAGAACTATTTACAAATAATCCAATTAAAAGAAGTAAACTAAATTATATACTAATTAAGGCATAAAACCCTTTTCCAATATAGGTTGCAAACAAATCAGTCATACATATGTTGGTGTTTCAAAGAATATTGTAGAAAATCATAAGTTCATAATGAAAATCATGAAATGCATTGATCACATTTGAATGGTTGACTTCTTAATATCCACTTGATATTTTGGCCAATTACGTTCAAGGTTTTTCTATATAAGACACTTTTTTCCATAGTTATAAAATATGAATCAGTTCAGCGAGTCAATCTAGACTTAGAGTTTAAAAAAGAGTCATATTAGAGTTCATCAAGTTAAAATCATGTTTGATTTTATTTTAAAATGACATTATTTTGAATTTTTAAAAAATAAAACGATATTTTTTTTTATTGATCCAAGTCAACCAAAATAACTTGTGACTTGAGCCTTTAGTTAGGTTATGGCCTAACCAGATTTGATAACTTTGATCTTTTTTAAACGTCAATCATGGCACATGTGTTATAAAGATTGGCTATTTTAGGTGCGTATAATAGTGCTTCCATATTTTTCCTTTTTATCGGAGTAGTCATTTTGTTGCTTTTCTATTTTATCTAACATGTTAAAGCCATTATAAAAAATTACTATCAAAGTTTTTGCTTTTAGGCATATGTATAATTGAATAACTTTGAGCTTACTAACACATGTATCAATAGCACCCCCTATTTAAGAAAAACTCTAAAATAACTTAGAGATGCACTTAAAACATATCTTAATGAACCAACTACATAATAATGATGATTAGCCTACTAGCTTTAAAAATTATAGCTAGTTAAGCTCTTTCATATCTCTATCTCTTGTTACTACTAGCATCTTTCTAAAAAATAGTAACATATCTAGAAAAAATAGTATGAATGCTTGAAAGAAACAATGAGGCTTTAATTTCCAGTAAGGGTGTCCTAGTCACTGATAACACTTTATTCCATGACAAGATAAGATAAATGATAAGGTAGGTTGAGCAAGTAGCATGTTAGGTTGAGAGATTGTAGTAGCTCTACCTAGGTTGGAAATAATGTAATAAAGTATCGAGAGCACTTGGATGCAACCACCGTTTTTATTAGAAATATAGTTAATAGAGGCAATGCTTTCTATAAATAGTGATGTAAAGGTTTTTCTTGCTTTTCCAATTTTGATGTATTAAAAAAGTACGAACTCTTTTTATTATATGTAATGGAAGGGTTGCAGCTAGGATTATCTCTTATTTAATGTGTTTGGAATTTAATCATGATAAGAACTTGGCAAAGTATTTCCTTATAACAATCAGCTAGAATCAGAAATCTTGCCTAAAATCAAGAAAATGGAAGTTGTGAATCAAGTTCAAAGAAGCAAATTCATATCTAACATAAGCATCAACATGTAAGCATTTTAGAGTTTTACATGTCATGTGTTCATTTGCAGGAGTGAAATATAGGTCCCGTTTTTAAATGAATTTATCACACAAGATCCAAAATTAAGCTAATGAAGAACAAAAGGCATGCATGTTTAGAAGTTGAACATCATAAGGAAATAGAGAGCTTTAAGGGAGATGTAGCAAGGCTAACTAGCCTACTTAAGCAAGCATTAAGAATGAGGTTTGTGGAAGCTCCAGTTACTCAAACAGCAGTAACCTTTCATCAAGCAATTATGACTCCCTTTCCACAATAGAATTTGGGCCCTAGTAGAACATCTTTGAAAAACCAATTCATGGGCCTTTCATACATCCTGTTTGTTTACCCTATAAAGCTACCCGTCGTGGTTGGTTTAACTAAATAAAAAAGTTCAAAAGAATCTTATGGATAAGGCTTTATGATAAATAGATATAATTGGAAGAAAAAATGAAGGTGATTGAGGGGTCTAATCTCTATGAACTAGTGAAAGAAACTGAAATATGGTTAGTACCAAATATCACAGCTCCAAAAGACTTTTGAGTGCCTGAATTTGTCAAGTAAATGAGAATGTAATGCCTGTTAACTCACCTCAAGGTTTACTACAATAAAATGAATCAAGTGGTCCACGATAAGAAATTACTTATCCAACTTTTTCCCAGATAACCTCAATGATGTTGCACTGGCTTGATATATGAGGCTCAACGATACTAAGATCCGAGGGTGTAAAGACTTGATAGGAGAATTTGTAAAACAATACAAGTTTAATATGGATTTCATTCTAGACAGATATAGTCTTTTAATGATGGGGAAGGAGAAAAAAATAATTTGAGAGTATGCTTAGAAATGGCGAGAGAAGGTTGCTCAGATCGATCACCCACTATTGAAAACAATGATTAATTTATTTTTTAATATGTTCAAAACACCTTTCTTTAACCATTTAGTAGGGGCATTGCCCAACATTATATATATATATATATATATATATATATATATATATATATATAATCTAATATATATCATAATATATATATATATATATATTATGATAGTGGCAGAATAAGTCAAATGACAGATCTAACTAAGACTTATGATGTCAATAAACCAATGAGTGAGGAGAAAGCTATCGAGTTTATGAAATTGATGAAGCATAGTGAATACAATGTGGTTGATCAATTGAAGAAGACACTAGCCAAAACTTCCTTAATATCTTTGACCCTAAGCTTAGAATTACATTGAAATGTACTCCAAAGAGTCCCCAACGAAGCTTATATCCCTCAAGATATGACATGATATTCCATGAAGCATGTAATAGGAAGAACTCAATATGCCAACTAGTATTTCACTAAAGACGAACATGATCATGAGGGAACTGGTTATAATAAGCCATTATACATCACAATGAAATATAAAGGTTATGTTGTCGCCAAGATGCTTATGGACAATGGGTTCACTTTGAATGTGTTACCAAAACATATGATGGACCAAATATCTATGATGGAACACCAAAGTCTATCATTGATAGCATTGACATTGAAATAGTTAGCAACTCATAACGGTTCTAAGTAACCTTGTAAGTTATAGGCATCCACCTTTCTTACAATATGTTATTAGGAAAGCTATGGATACACGTAGTTGGTGTGGTAACATCCTCCCTATATCAAAGGATCAAGTTTATCATCAATGGCAAATTAATGGTCGTGATGTCTGAAGAGGCTATGACAATTATGAAGAATATAACAGTCTCGTACATTGAGGCTAAAACAATATAAATTATAACCTATATGCATTTGAAGTTGTAAATGTTGAATAAGTGCCTAAAAACACTCATCAATAAAATGCTTCGTGAAGTTACATTTTCAGTATAATCCAATCACTGGTATGCATGAGAGGATAACTATATAAAAAAAATTAAAAACAGTTAACCAAAGATTTGGGTTGGGGTTTAGACATATAAAAAAGGACTACGCAAGAGTGGCTGAAATTAAAAGAGATAAAAGAATGACCTAAATTGAGGGGAGGGAGCCTGATGAGGATGAAATAGAGATCCCATTTATCCAATAAACTTTTCCATGACCAGTATACATGATGAGAGTAGGACAAAAGCTGAAAGTTTTGGATACAGATTTTTCTAGTATTATAATGAATTTTTTGGATGAAATTGAGAAAATTAAAGAAAGCTATCTCAAGCTATTCTTGCCTTAGCTAATGATCGATATACTAAAAAACGATCCTGTAGAAGGTTTCATGAGAAAATTTTTCAAATGAGAAGAACTAAATAATTAGGAAATTCAAGATGTCCTAATTGTCCTCAAAAAGTAATTTCATCCAAAAATGCTTGTGTTTGATGTGCTTAGTTTATATATGCTTTTCATAAATCTGTTCTTTTTTTATGTATATACATGTTCACCCAACTGATAATCACAACTCAAGATATCAGTTTGAGGGCTTTATATATGTTTATGCCACTCTTTCAATTTTAATAAGATCATGCATTTTCTTTCATCTTTTGCCTTTGCTTACTTAATTTTATTTGCTCATATAAAAATACTTTATGCTTTTAGGCAACCTAAAAACAGAGTCTAAATAAATATGAAAACCCATTGCAATGAGAATAATTGGTCAAATGTTGATAAAAACACAATTTTTATAGATGAGAAAAAGTTAGAAGAAAAAGATATAACCAGATTCACTGAGATATTTGAACAGTCTGAGAAAGCCTTAGAACTAGTTGAAAAGAAAT
Organism: Populus deltoides; assembly: GCA_015852605.2. Lineage (NCBI taxonomy): Eukaryota > Viridiplantae > Streptophyta > Magnoliopsida > Malpighiales > Salicaceae > Populus > Populus deltoides. The sequence goes on from CM027587.2 coordinate 8,241,429, forward strand.
TAGAAATGGTGGATCTAGGCATTACGCACGAGAAAAAAGAATTGAAGATTGGAGTATAAATTACTACCAAAAAGGGGATTGGTATAGTAGCTTTGTTGAAAGAATTTTTTGATGTGTTTGCTTGGACATACTTCGATATGCCTGGACTGGATACCACTATTGTGGTACATAGATTGCCTCTGATAGATGGGTGGAAACTCAAAAAGGAAAAACTTAAAAGAATGAGGCTGAATATCTTAATTAAAGTGAAAGAGGAGCTGAAAAAGCAATGAGATGTTGGTTTCCTAGAAGTGGTCAAATACCCTCAAATGTGGTGGGAAAATACAAAGAGATTTTTTTTTGCGGCCTAATTCTTGTGGGCGCCTACCCAAGTTAAAATTTCTCAAAGGTGAAAAATTTTTAAAAGCAATTTCAAACTTGGTCATTTCAAGGTGGCCTTCCATTTGATAGATCTCATCAGAGATTTCTCTTGCAAAGTTTGCAAAACTCGTTATCTAATGTCTCAAATTTTAGATGATATGCATGCATCTTTACCTAATTTGAAATATAGGCCCCCATTTCTTCTTAATCTTCTTGTTTGCTTGATTGATGAGGACTTGCTATCTCTGATTTGGGTCATCTTCGTCGTTTAGCTTCTAACTAACTCGAGTTGGCCCATGTAAGTCTCTTCCTAGATTTGTTTACACAACTCAGCCTTCATGGTGCTCATTGTGACCCACTTGCTTGCTAGAGATTTTCTGTCTTGCCAAATAATTTGAGAGGATCATTCATTAATCCCCGTCTCACTTTTAAAAACATTCGTTGTCACTTGCTGAAAGGAACAAGTTGCCTTTTATAAACCAAGATGTCCCTTGTCTTGTTGTAGGAACTGTTCATCTCTTTTTCTAGATCGGATCGATTTTTTTCTTCTAAATATAATGTTGCCCCCTTGTACTGGTCATTGCTTTTAGGTGTGCTTTGTCAACAAACTTTGCTAAATAATGGTTTTTTAAGTGACCATTTTCTCATTTCTCCTATTTTCAGTTTGGTGAAGGAATATTTGTTAAGAATGAATCTTGATCTTGCATTTTGAAAACAAAAATTGTTTTGATGTAAGTTTAAAAGCATTTGCTTTTGAAATCTTGCAACTCCTTGGTTTTTTTCTTAGAAAAGAGATTATTTGCTCTTTTATTTGGCGATATTGTATTTGGTAAAAGTACATCATGAGGTGACCTTCTGTTTCTTATGGGTTTCCAAAGTGAAGGGCTCGAGAAAAAGCTCGAGGTTTTGTTTGAGAAAAACTTGTCTTTTTTTGAACACTTATGTTATCAGCATGAGTAATAATGAATAACTTGTTCTCAATGTCACGACTCTAATAAAGAAGTACTCTTTGCATTTTGAGAGCATTGCTTATTAATCCAGGTTGTTTGCTTGCTTGATTAGAAAGGACTTTTACAGGTATGTAATGTAGGCTGTGGTTTTTTGCTATGAAAGAAAATGATTCATATGGTTCAAAGAGTGTTTCAGGGTTTCAAAAATTGAGGATCACTATCAGCAGTTCGACTATTTGTGTCTTTCATCTTTTCTTTTGTCGCTCTTTTTTTATTTGCTTTTTCATTGCTTTGCTAGGGCATGCTCACTTTATCTTGGTTATCACTCTTTCTTGTGATTTAGGCATGCCCTCTAGTCATTGAGTTTTTTGGGCTTTTTTGTCTTTTCGGCTTTCTTACTGTTTTTTCATCTTTTCTTCTTGAAATTTTCACTTGCCCCTAGTGTGGGGTGTGATCCTAGTCGGGTTTTTTCATGAAAGAAAAATTATTCAGGTTCAAAAAAGGACTGCAAGGGATATACTTTTTAGAATGTGAAAGGAATAACAAAGATAACATTTCTTCATTTCAAACGTAAGCAGTTAAGATCAATAAACTTTGGCATTGTCCAATGTGATGATTTGGTCTTTGCAAGGAGATGTATTTCGTGAGTCTATGAGCAATGAGTTCACTACATACCATTATTCATACATTTAAAACAGCATGTCTCAAGAATCATGGTGTGAAGATGATAGTTCATTTTCTATTCATGCATTTTGGTTCAGAGTTTAGTCACCTCAATGAAGGAGTTGCTTGATTCATGTGTCATTTTACAAGTAGAATGTCATAAATATTGTTTTAAATAAACACCAAATTATTCTTGAAATCAAAATGCAAGTTTAATTTTTCAAAACTCCAGTAGGGAAACTGATTTTGGTAAAAGAGATGAATTGCGTCTATGAGGTCACGCGAGACTTCAAAAGTGTATTTGTGAGTTCTTAGAGGGAACTCCTTTCAGGATATTTTGGTTGGAAATCAAAGGAAGAGACACAATTGAAGGACAAAAACAAAGACCTTATACTAGCAAGGTGACACATAAAAGGGCTAAACACTTAGTAATCATCGATTGGAATTTCTGGAATCTTCCAACCATCCTTCTCCTTTGAATTCCTTGACAGGGGCACCTTTTCAATAGTCAGTTAAGGTCACACATAGACCAGTCTTGGCTTAGTGACATTGTAGCTTCATCTTCAGGACAAGTGACCTCTAGATGTCTTTGTTTTGGTAGCTCTTTTTCTCGTTTTTGTAACCACTTTTCACATTGTGAACCTCGGTTTCTTTCTTTTCCCTAGTGAAACATTTTCTTCTCAGTCAGTCGGTGAACCCTTCCTAAATGGATAGCTTGTTCGATCCTCTCAGCTATAGTGACTAGGTCAGAAAAATATTGTGTAGAGCTTCCAACCAGGTATTCAAAGTACGGGGCCTTGAAAGTGTTGACAAACAAATCATCTCCTTTTCCAATAAAGGAGGATTAACTTGTACGGCAGTCTCACGCCACCTTTGAGTATATCCTCTTATGGACTTCTTGTTGTCCTTTTCCATAGCTTGCAAGTTTGACCTATTATGGCCCACATCCATATTGAACTTATACTGCCTAATGAAAGCATCAACTAAGTCCTTCTATTTTTTTTATCTTGGTATTGTCCAACCGCATATACCAAGTAAGGGCAACGTCACTCAAACTGTTTTGAAAGAAATCAACAGTTTCTTGTCATGGACCACCTCAGCTATTTTGTTGCATTATCCCTTGAGATGAGTTACAAGGTATTAAGTTCCTATAAATTTGACAAACTTCGGCACCCTAAACTTCTTAGGAATGACTACATTGGGTACCAAACACATCTCAACAACCTTTATATAGTCATGTAGGTTAAATCCCTTGAATGTCATCAGCTTTTGTTCCGGGGCAACCCATTTGTCCAGGCCATCTTCTTTTACCATCTTGTTCTTTTGAGATTCCTTCTTTGTAAGGTCAATTGTAGATGAAATTCTTATGGGATATTTTGGTTGAGCAAATTAGGACTACATAGCCTGTTTGAGACACCTCTTTTGCCCTCAGATTCTGTGGATTTGTGAGCATAGGTTCAAGCTGAGCTGTAAATTTTGCTTCTTGAGGTTTAGATCTCAATGCCTGTTCGAGTAGGCTAGTAAGCCTTACACTTCTTCTCTAAGACTTTCCATCTCTTTTCAGTGTTGGGCTTCTAACTGAGCTTTTTTCTTCATTTTCCATTTGTCTTTTTTGCAGTCGAATGTTATAGGTATGAGGGACCTATATTTCACTTGGTGTGCAGTATTATGACGGGTCATAATTGTATGTTCAAACATGCATGAAGATGAATACAACATATTGGGTATGGATTCACCTTTTGAGGGGTGATATAACAATCGTTATTTTTTAAATGTGTGGTCAGATCTGAATCCGATATTCATTGCAATGCTGAGAGGAGATCTGTTTATCATTCTATCATCTGAGCTTTCAGCCACATTCTTGATGTCTTTCATTATGCATCTAATGTCTTTGAATATCGGTATCTCACTGACATCCAGTCTAGGGCAGTCTCCCTCGGTCATTTGCAAGGATTCAAACTCGAGTCCATACTCAATAGTTGTTATCTTAGGAATAACGGTCATTATGTCACCTGAAAGTACGTTTAAACTTATCTTAGTGAATTTACACAGGGATTAACCTAAAGGATAGGTTCTAGTCATTAAATGCATCAGGGTAGTTTTGCTATCTAGTCTCAACGGTCTTTCGCATACTCAGTGATCGCCCTCGAAAGGTTGATATGAGGTTTACAAGCAGCGTGAAGATAGAGGCCCTGAGTAATATCAGTTCGGCATATCGACCATTGTCGAGCAAACAATCATGTGAGAGTTGGATAGTTTCGCGAGCCTTACCCAAGCTAAAGCCATTGAGGTGCCGTTACTCTTCCACTTATCCTAAAGTTGATACCACACGTATTTAAAAATGAGATAAGTGATGCGTGAAGACTTTAGATCCATATCCAATATATATGCATTATAAACATGAAAAACAATGCATGTTAAAACAGTAAAAAGAGCAAAAATAAATAAATAAAACTTGATAAACTCAACATAGTCACAACAAGGAGAAAAAAAAAAGTAAAACAAATATAGTTTAGCAATAAAAAGACAAATAGCAAAACTTAGTCCTAAAATCCCTAATGAAGTCGCCATTCTGTCACACCTGGACATCGCGGCGACCAATTAAAAATTATCACTCGATTGGAAAAAAGAACAAATATCTGGCATAGTTTAGCAATAAAAAGACAAATAGCAAAACTTAGTCCTAAAATCCCCAGTGGAGTCGTCATTTTGTCACACCTGGACATCGCGGCGATCGATTAAAAATTATCACTCAATTGGAAAAAAGAACAGATATCTGGTATCTTGTTCTTTTAGGGGAAAATGTCTTATTCAAGGAGTCGCCACCTAGTATTATGGTCACTAGGAACCCTAACTGGTCAACAGAGATTCTATGATATGAGACTGGTTACGCGAAAGGGAAGATACTATCACCCCTTAAGCGTCCTACCTGAGGCAAGCTACATTGTTGGTTTTGTCTTAAATTGCTAAAGGTTTGTTTGTGTTCCATTTTTATTGGTAATTCTATAATATTCCCGACTCTGGTGTCAATGAATATTTGCCTATGAATATTTCCAACTTTAGCGTTGGTAAATATTGTGTAACCTAAAAAGTACGATATTCTTGACTCTGACGCCAATGAATAAATTTGCAAAGATTTGAATTATTTTTTTTAGAAAGGAAAAACATATTTTTTTATTATCATCTATTTTTCCTGGTCTGTTCACCAGATGAGTATAGCACTCGCTATCCAACATAATAGTAGTATCTAAGAACTGTAATAAAATATTAGTATACATGGATTTTAGAGACATGGATAGAGCTAGCTAAAAACATGATTTTCCTCTCATTTACATTGACATGCTTGTAGACAATTCCGTAAAGAGCTTTACTTACTCCTTAATGGATGGTTTCTCAGGTTATAATTAGATCAAGATGGCTAAAGAAGACAAGAAAAAGACTATCGTTGTTACTCCATGAGGGACATTCTGTTATAAAATAATGCCTTCTATTTTGAAAAATGTTAGAGCCATGTATCAACGAGTGATGGTTAATAATTACATAATTTATAGATACATTTTAAGCTCACATCAAAATCACTTGAGTTTTTAAAATTATAAAAAGCTCAAGAGTCTCACAACCATTACAGATAGGTTTTGTTTCAAAATAAACCAATATGACAAAATCAATGTTTGAAAAGTATCATTTACTTGTCACTGACATAAGCACATTTAAAAGGATACAACGATGGACAATTTAAAAAGAAGTCTAAAGTTCTTCCTATGACAATCAAGAAGGCAGAGGGCAATTTTATTTCAAACTCTTTCAGGCAATTATTTTCTAAGCATGGAATAATTTCCTCAAATCTAAAAGGTCAAAAGCTCTTATATAAGTCACTAAAGGCATCATAAAAACCATGTAAAACCCTATATACTCGCTCAAGTAGATTAAAAACCAAACAATCAAAAGGATTTCAGGAATATAAAAAATGGTCTTATATTTCAAAAACAGGTAAATGCATGCATAAACATCAAAAGGATATTTTTTAGGGAATTTTCCTCTAAAGCAACTAGAAAGGTTAAACAAATATGAACCATCAGAACTCCATTATAAAGATAACTAAAAGTGCATGGACAAAGAAAATCAAAAGACATATCATCCTAAAAGAAAGGAGGTAAAAATATCTCATGGAAAATCCAGGATGCCATCATTTATGAAAAATTCTAGATATTTTTCACACAATGGGCAAGTTACTCGATCACGAACCATGGGTAGGTCACCCGAACAAAGACCATGGACAGGTTATCCGATCATGAACCACGGGTAGGTCACTTGAAAACAAAACATTTGTGAAAAGTCCTAGATCTTTTTCATAAAGGGTTGACACTCAAATACCCAACATCATTTTCTTTTCTTTACAAACTTACCTTCTAATGTTCTTTACAAGACTTTATATTATAAGTATTGTAAAAAGAAGGGCGACTGTCATAACTCAATTTGGATCTCCCGAAATTGTTTTATAAAACATACATATTTTTAATCCAAAAAAATCAAAAATTTAAAATCCAAAAATATTTTCAAGACATGAGGAAATAAGTCTTTGAGCTGCAACATACCAAAATTATAGAAGAATAGCCAAATAAGATATTTTAACAAGATAGGATGAAGAAAGACTTAATATAAAGAAAATTGAGGTTGAAATCCAAACTTGATCAAAATTGGAAGAATTAATTAAAAGACTTAATTAAACTTTTAACATGTTTATTTGACTTATTTAAGGACTTAATGGAAGAAAAATTAAGCTTGAAAGCTAATTGGGTAAAAATTAGAAGAATTAATTAAGTTTAAATACTTAATTAAACTTCTAATGAGTTTTATGGATTCAATCAAGAATTTAATTAAAGAAAAGTTAAGTTTGAAAGTCAACTGGGCAAAAATTAGAAAAATTAACTAAGTTTAAGGACTTAATTAAACTTCTAATGGGTTTTTTGGATTCAACCAAGGACTTAATTGAAGAAAAATAAAGTTTGGAGGCTAAATTTAGGTTAATTCATAAAGATTAGAAGATTAAGGACATAATTAAAACTTTGAAATGCTAAATTGGTGCAATCATGGGGTCAATTGAAAGAAATTTAAAGATTGAAGGCTGAATGATGGTTAAATTAAAGAATTTCAAAACCAAGAACCAAAATGCAAAAGACATGTGAGCATGGGGACTCAAATTAATCATATCAAGGGTAAATTTGAAATAAACTAAAATTTTAATGGTTGATAGGGGTCAAATTATATAATTTGAAAACCAATGACTAATTTGTAAAAGGTGCTCAAATTAAGGAATTTAAATCAAGATTTCCAGGGGTGCAATTGTAAAAATTAAAAAGTTTCAAGGTCGATTGAAGATCATATGTTGAAATTAGAAAGACAGGGACTATATTGAAATTTTCAAAAATTCCAATTAAAAACCCTAATTTCTAGGGTTTAAACAAACAACATGTCATTCGCTTTTAGTGAAGAGACTAAATGACATGTCATCCCATCCCTGTTTATCAACTTTTTCAATGGACAAAAGCTGATTGAGATGTTACTTTCAGGTGAATGAATATGACATCTCCGACCATCTCAGGGGCTCCAATCACCATCACTCACTAAGAAATATATCCTTTACAGGGATCAACTACTTTCATCAAACTCTTACATTCCATTTGTTTCAATGATATTGACAACATCTTGTCCCTAGTCAACCTCCCCTGCATTGATATATGTAGACTAATTAAAGATCAATATTTCTATAAATGAATATAGAGTTCTAGACTTCCAAATCAGATAAGGTTTGTTCCTAATGGTATATGTACATCCCCTTTACATGATTTATGTTTACCTATGACATGTTTATATCTTATTTGTCACGATGATCTCACTAAAGTAACCCTTTTAGTGAGCTATGACTGAAGAAAAAAATTTTCATGTTTGAGTAGACTTCGTGGTTGCCTTTTATTGATAGGTTTGAAGGATAAAATGAACAGGAATTCACCTTTCCAGGGAGGGTAGAGAAGAGGATGAGGAAGAATCTTCCATAAACCACCATGGTTTTACAACTTTTAGTTTTGATTTGCTTATAAAATGGAAGGTGCTTTTTAGTAGAGAGGGTTGATTAAAGATGAAAACTACACAGAGAAAAGAGAGTAAACATAAAGGGATTGGTAATAATACCTAATAATTGATTAAAAAAAGCTATAAGGATTGTGTGTTAAGAAGGAAGGAAGAAAATCAAGATCAATCTTAGATTGAAAATAAGCTAAAAATTAAGAGGAGAGAAACAAATAACCCAGATAAGAAATCAACATTTTCCCTACAAGGTATACCTTAAACTTTGATGGGGGTGTAGCTCAATGAGCACCCCCCCTTCACTTAGCTTTTTAGATTGTTTATTGTATACCTGCTATTTTAATTGTTAATTTAAAATGCAATAAAGGTTTGTGTTTAAATATCTCTTTATGCCATGATTTAACGTATATGTATATTCATGTTTTGTTAATGCATAGGTTGATGTGTTATGATTGTTAATATAATGATAAAAGTTAGTTTAGAAGATGGTTTAGCAAAGTTTTATGTTTAGATTGATCATTTGATTTTGTTTGGTTTTATGTATGTCCATTAAGAGGTTTAATTCTAGGACTGTAATTTGTTATTATGTAATGTTTGTGGGCTACAACAAGCTGATTTTATATAACTATTGTTAGAAGTATATGATAGATTGGTGCAATAAGTTGTTAGAGTTTAAAATGTGTTTATTGAAAAGTACGAGCAGAGGTATTGTTATATTGATTTTGTTGTTTATTGTTAATGTTTTGATGTTTTTGGGGTTGCCATAAGTATGCTGAAGTCAGGTTTACCATGTTTATACCTTATTTCTATGTTTTTATCTATTTATTTGGGTTTTGGTTTGTTGTTGCCTATTTTTAGCTTTTTTTTTCTTGGTGTTATTGAACCTAGATTTAGGTTTTCTTATGTTTTAGCATTTTAGCCTCTCTGATTAGCTTTGGTCGAAGTTATTACCCATGTTTGATTGTTTTGTTTCATCTTTTTTTTTTCTTTTATAACTTGTTTTTGATCACTCAATCCTTAAAACCCTTGAATGTCTAGGTCAGGATTCTTCACTGTGAGGTTATTTTGGTGAAGATCAGAGTTTATTGTTGTTGTTTGATGGATGATGATGCATTAGATCTTGATGTTGCATCTTTCTATTCTTTTTGTTTAACAAAATCTGGTCTATTATTTCATTCACGTTGTTGGGTTCATAAAAGATATTCTTCGTGTTTTTGGTTGTTTCAAATGAAACTTCCTGTTTGATCTTTGTTTTTAAGTTTTTGTTCTTGGACCCTGTTCTTGGGTCTGGGCCATGCTAGGAAGCCCAAACCACGTGTTGGTTGAACCCATTCCGGACCTAAGATAGTGTTTGGCTTGTCATTTTTTTTACAAAAGGAAAAATACATTTTTTATGTTTCTTAGGGTGTGTTTGGCAAACACACTGCCAAACATGCCCTAACAAATTCTTGACAGTTTTCTTTACTAAATTTTTCTTGTTTTGCCAAAAAAATCTTTAGTTTTTTAATTTAATTTATGTTTTTTTTTAATGATCATTTTGCATTTTTTTAATCTATCACATATTTTTATCCTCTAATATTTAATATTTGGGATTGTGACCTACAAGTGAGAAGCTTTTTTAGCATTAAATAAACTAGTTTTTTTTTTATTAAAAAAACATACAAAAAGAAACAACAAAAATTTGTCTTTAAAGAATACATTTAAATATTTTTAAATTGCATATAGTCAAGTATCTCAAATAAAAATCATATTTTGCATAAAAATATATAAAAATAAAAATAAAAATACATGGCATGATTTAAATTTTTTTTATACCAAAATTCAAGAAAAAAAATTGTTTATATATTTGCTTGCATTTTTGGATTTGATAACAAGTTTATTAAATCCACAAGAACTTGGTCTGTATTTCAAAAACACCAATTTTTTTAATTTTAATATTAAGAATTATAAATTTACACATAAGACGTATTCACAGTATTAAAAGAAATAAATGTAAAATTATGTTTAGATTCTAGAATTGCTATGCTTGATCCACAAGTCATAATTCATTTTACTAGGGTGAACTGACTTTTAACCATTAGATAGACTAACGATTAGAAAATACAAAAGTGATTTAGTAATCAAACAAATAAACAATGTAATTTATCTTAGGCAGGATGTATTAGGGGTGATACAGTCTTTCTTATACACAACTAGTCCCCTCATCTAGATTTTGAAGACCAATTAGGGTTCTTAGTGACCAAAACACTAGGTGGCAACTCCAAACCTTTTTTAACTGATAAAGAACATGCATTCCTTGGTCTTTTTTCCCATACCTGAGGATCCCAATTTTAAAGAACGATCGTTGTGACACTACACATGTGCAACAAATTCCAAGCAAATAATGTAGTCCTATACATAGGAAAACCTTGTACTATAATTTGTGTAATAACCTTAAAAAGCTAAGAGTTATCATCATGTGCTTTCTTTTTAGCAAACTTTTCATACTTTTATTTTTATTTTGTAAGGTTTAAAAACAAGAGTGTAAATAACTTACAAGTATATGTGTTCTTGTCTAAGTTCATATTTCCAAATATCATTTCCTCATTGTAATTCTTCTAAGGATAGTGGTCAGAACTATCAAAAATCTCCCTTATTTGTAAATATTGAACCGATGAATGTAATTTCATAGTTTTAATATTATGTGCACTCTTTCAAGTTTCTATTTTATGATTTAGTTAGAGTTTGCAATCTTATTTTAACCATTTTAGTTTTTGTTAATTTTAAGTTTAAACAATACCAACATACTAATTAATTCTAGTTAGATTAAAAAAAATAAAAATTGGTAGGCTAAAACAATAAAAACTACAAGTTTAGTGACTTAACAACCTGCTTTCTAATCAATCTTAGCATATTGTATAGTTTAGTCGTGTTCAAGTTAAAGTGTGCAAGCTAGCTAGATTTTAGTAACTCTAATGTAGTTAATAGTGAGTCAAATCACAAAAAATAAATAAAAGTAATTGCATATAGTACAGAAAATAGTTTGAACATAAAAGCACTAAAATCCTAGTAATTAGTATACCCTAGAGCCTCGTACTCAATTATCTTCTGAATCTTTTTTCAAAGTTCTCTTAATTTAGATAAAAATAAAAGAATCCACAACAATTGCATGTGAACATAATTATGGTTATTTTACTTATAAAATTCAATTTATATTCATCTTTCTACCACAAAACACTAAAATCCTAGTAATTAGTATACCCTGGAGCCTCGTACTCAATTATCTTTTGAATCTTTTTTCAAAGTTCTCTATAAAACCAAAAGAACCCACAACAATTGCACGTGAACATAATTATGGCTATTTTACTTATAAAATTCAAATTATATGCATCTTTCTACCACAAAAAGGATCATTTATGGTACCAACAAAATCCATGCACTCCACATTATTGAAATAAATCGCAAAAGAAACTATTTTATTTTGGCTTCATTAAGAAAAAGAAAATGAAGGACGTTGATTCTAATAAAGTTCTTTTAAAGCCCTTTCCATTAAGGTTGCTTAAATAAGTCATTGTAATATTTTCTTTTACTTTATATATATATAATCAATTTACAATGGAGAAATGCCAAGTTACTGAAAAGGTTTGATAGAAATATTTTAAGGGGGAGGGTCAAGATTAGGAAGAGAATTGAAAGGTGAAGTTGTAGCAATTTGGATAATAAGATGGGTTAGGTTTTGTTAGCTATATTCTCTACTTCTTGTTTAAAGAGTCTTCATATCAACATTAGAAGGTTTATATGCTAATAATAAGATTCATATTTAGGAGCAACCATGACTAGGTGGCTAGAATTTGTCACCACTAGTTATGATCATCATACGATGTTGTTTGATCCATATAATTGATATGTGTATGGCTTTGTATGAGGTACTAATATACCAATATAACTGTCTCTAGTTGGTGGTAATGAACCTATTAAAATTGGTGAGAATATAATGCACTATATAGGGGCACTTTGGGCGTGTCCAAATGCAGTTTTACATTATAGTGGTGAGTTAGACGATGAAAACCTTTCTCTAAAAATGACTTTCATTGGTTGATCCACCAGAATCTAGGAAGAGGATGGAAATTGGTATATCTTCATTACTTGTACTGACTATTTGTTTGGTATAGGATGGGTGAGTTTACTCTTATTTCTTTTTAAAGACATATTTTAATGGCTTTTAAAATAAATTTGGAATCTTTGTCCTATTGAGCATGTCAATATATTATGTAGCTAATTAAGTCTTAATTAGATTGAACTTATAACGAGGTGATAATTACCTCTAATCAAATGAAATGGGGACTTTAGACCTCTAACCTTTAATAAAGATAATCTATTCTAAAATCACCTCTGTGTAAAGAAAAAATAGTTGTCTTAAAAGAGAAGGAGTTTGTAGGAATCTTAGAAGTAGGAAAAATAAATGAAATTGTAAAGAAAGCAGTAAATAAAGTAATAAAAGAAAAAAAACCTTATGAAAGAAAAACAATTGCAGGAATTTGAATATATGGGGCTGACCATAATTTACATCACTATTTTACCTTATTTATATTGTTATAGAGTTTGAATCCTACTTACATAGATAATTATAATCCTATATACATATTGATATAAGATAGAAAGACTTATTCAATCTTAATGCAAGCTAAAATCATCTTTTATTGATACATTATTGAATCTTAGTTTAATCTCTTACTTTTGATTAGTTATTTTGTTGAGAACTCTTGCTCTAAATAAGACTATATCTTTCTAATTATGCATGCATTTAAATTTGTTGATCGATCGTGACTTTTTGTTGCTTGGTCAACCGGTTGACTACTCCTTTAACACTCCTAGTCAATCAAAGACTCTTCTAGCTCAGTCAATTCTTTTTATTCACGATTTCAAGTCTCTTCCTTTATTTGATATGAATAATCATTGTACTTTATATGTATATTTAGTTTAGAGGTAAATACATGACCTAGACACCACACATATTTTTTGGAAAAAAGAAATGGACGAATCTTCATCCATCGAGGTAGATGATGTGTCATCTATACAATAATTTCTAGCTAACTCCGATGGTCGAAAAACTAAGATTAATGTTTGTGGACTTCAAAAACACATATTTCAACATATTTTCACTTAAAAACACAAAAGAAAACTCATCTTAATAACATTCATAACCTCGTTTTTACCTTAAAATACACTTTAATCAGTTTAAAAATTCAAAATTAAATCAAATCAAAACAAACTTCTTAGATTCTGTTTTACTTTTCTTAGCATGATTTAAAACACAAATCATCTTCAGTGAACTCTTTTCTTTAAAACAATCTATTTATCTCAAGCTCAATCTTTTTTTAGCTGAAATGTGACAAATCAAAAGCATTCTTTGTCTTCTTTCTTTTTTACTACTCTTTGTTTTCTCTATCAACTTCTAGGGACTTAATTAGAGTAAAATAAAATTTTATGATTGGAATATAAACTTTAAAACATGGACTAAAACATATAATGATGTGCCTCTTTAATAATAATAAAATGCAAGTGTTTGTGAGTATGTGAAGTTTACAGTAAAACTGTCTTGTTTGTTTTTGTGTTTTAAAATCGTTTAAATTTAAATTTTTATTATTTTTTTACTTTAAATTAATATGTTTTTGATATTTTTAAATCATTTTGATACGTTGATATTAAAAATAATTTTAAAAAAATAATAAAAATATTATTTTAATATATTTTTGAGTAGAAAATATTTTTGAAAATTATTTTTATGACGTAAGCAGTTTTACTTTTACTTTTTAAACTTCTAATTTTAATAAAAGGAAAAGACGTAAAGAAAAGAATATTTTTTTTGTCGCCAGATTACCAGGTCTTCGTTTGGTTTCTGAAAACACCAAATAAGAAATATGAAACTTTGTTTGAATAAATATAATTTCGTACATTTTATTTCGTCATTCCGATAGTTTCCATCGGCAAGTAGAGGATCTTGTTATTTTGTTTGGAAATTGTGAATTCTGTGTTAGGGTTTGAGTCAATGAAAGGGGTTGAAATGCAGCAGCAGCAGCTAGAATTAGGGAGGAGCGGTGAGAGTCACAGTGATTCTGATCCTCTGCTACAGAATCAGGCTGATGCAAGTTCCACTCAAGAAATCACCGTCAACAATGAAGATATTGAAAACGTTTCTGTTCCTTGTTGCCGTATTTGTCTCGAAACCGACTGCGAACCAGGCACGTTTCTTTCTTGTAAATTATTAATTATGAATTCATGACTTTTAAGAAAAGAAAAAAGGAAAAGGAATTCATGAATCATGTTTGTTTTTGATTTTATAGGTGATGAATTGATATCTCCATGCATGTGCAAAGGAACCCAGCAGTTTGTTCATCGTTCATGCCTTGATCATTGGCGCTCAGTTAAGGTCAAGTAATTCTGGTGCTATAACTGCTACTCCTTTAATTTCTTTTTGGGGTTTTGGATTTAGTAGCTGATATTTACTCGATGATGAATGACAATCTAAACAGGAAGGATTTGCTTTCTCTCATTGCACAACTTGTAAAGCTCAATTTCATCTTCGAGTTGCTTTGTCGGAGGACAACTCCTGGCGCAAAATGAAATTCAGACTTTTTGTTACAAGGGATATTGTCTTTGTATTCTTTGCTGTACAAATTGTGAGTGATCTTACTTCCCTCTTTACTTCCTTGTCATTCCTATTTATCTTCTGTATACTACTTTTATGCAATGGCAAGCCTATCTTCTTCATTCCTTTTGCATTTCCTAACCGGTAAATAATCCCATTAGCCTCTTTTCGTCCATTTCATTAAGAAGAAAAGCGGCTGACCTTATTTTATTACAATTCCTGGATGATTATTTCCCTTGAGATAAACTGTGCGCACCGATTTTCAAGGGCCATTTCTTTCTGGTTGGCTCAAGCTTAACAATTTAATGTCCCATGTAAATAGCTTTGGACATTGCTGTACAGAAGCACTGATTACGTGTTCTTGGACTAACAAGTAACTTGAATTCTGTAATTGAACTATTTTATTTGCTACTCTTTATTTATTCCAACCCAGGAGTTGTAGAAAAGAAGAGCAAATAATGGAGTACCTCGTAAACTTACTGATGCAGGACAAGTTTAGGGGAAATTTGTAGTTGTATACTTATCAGGTTAGGTTGTAGAATCTGAAGTCTTGCGACTTTAATAATTGAAAAAACAAATCTGAAAGCAAAGAAATTGAGGAAAAACAAAATAATCTTCTAGCCTCACGCTCAAAGGTATAGGACTTGCTCCTAGATTGAGAGGCTCACTCTCTCCAAGAATTTAGCTAAAAGGTGCGCATATTTATAGGTTTGGGTTATTCCTATTCCTAATCAGACTTGGATTCTTAAATAAGAAAAGAAAAATTTGCCTATTTGACTGGTAAAGAGAAACCTTGCAAGCTTCAAAATGTAGATTTTAAAATTTTGATTAGTTTGTAGCTTTTCCTACATTTTGCTCTAGTTTTTCTTGTTCTTGCACTGACCCACATAGTTGTTGATGTACCTTTGATGCTTGTAGGTTAGAGTCTTCTACTTGTTGTCTTTGCTTTTTTTGGATTTGGAACAAGTTGTAGGGGACAATTTGTAGGTTTTTTTGGACTTGCTGTTTACTCAAATCAGGATGCATAATACTGTCTTTGTATCATTGCCTGTTGTTTTGATGGCTTCAGTGGCTGCCTCTCCTTTGCAGTGCAGAAATTTCCACATGAGTTGCTGGATCATCAATTAGCCATGCAATCTCACACAGTAACTCATCCTGCTTGTACCTGGTTAAGATTCTTCTATAGAATCTCATGTGAGAACATAGTGGAGTAACCAGGACCTGATGTCATTGATGTAGGGCAAGTCTAGGGGAATATTTGTAGTTGGTTGCTTATTAGGTTAGGTTGTAGAATATAAAGTTTTAAGGCTTTAAGAATTGAAAATAAAGAGATGTAAAATAATAATTTAAAAAAAAAACATAAATAAACTTTGGGCCTCCCCCTAAAGGGTTTAGGATTCCCTCCTGGATTGAAATCCTCATACACTTACATAATTTAGCAAAAACTTCACTTTATTCAACATAAATCTGTCATGCTAAAATCAAAACGCTTCAATTATATTTATATGCTTGATTTATTGCTGTTCCTAATTAGACTTGGATTCTTAAATAAGAAACACAAGTATTCCTATTTGACTAGTTAAGAGAAACCAAACTTTACAGTTTGGTAGAAAAATTTTCTAGGAAAGAAGAAAATGCATTTTCTAATTGAAAACTGTTTTCTTAAAAATGTGTGTTTTCTAATTCTCCAATTCTCTATAAAACTGGAAAGCATCAACATAAGTGTTATCCAAATCCTCCACTATAGAAACTAAGGGCCTTCTTTGGTTCACCTAGTTTTTTTATGGCCATTCCTTTTATTATTTTCAATTTAACCAAACAAGGCAAAGCAAACACTACCTAAATCTTCTAATTAAAGGTACACTGTATTCCTAGATAGCTAGCAAATATCCTCCTTGCAGGAAATTTCTTGAAATTACAAATCTGCCTTTCTCAATTTACTATGCTTTCACCAAATGAAACCTATATGTACGATTTTTATGTGAGAAAATCTTTCTTTCAGGTCATTGCTGCAATGGGTGGTTTTGCATACCTTATGGACAAAGATGGGACCTTTAGGAATTCGTTTAGTGATGGATGGGATCGTATACTGTCCAAGCATCCTATACCATTTTATTATTGCATAGGTAATGCTCGTGGTTTCACTGTTTTTTCTTTTTCTTTTTCCTTTTGTTTTGCTATTTAACTTGTAATTAACTCCAACTACTTCAGGGGATGAAGTGTCATTCTGCTGACTTATTTCTAGGATCAAATTTTTAATCTGAATCTCCAGTGCTGACATGTATTGATTTAAATGCTATTTAAGCAGCATCTTTCAATTTCCATAATTTTAAACCATTTATATTTTATTTGATATCCAAGGTTATAACAATGAAATATACATAGCTTGCTGGGAGGACAGATTTTATGAGTAGAAATATACTCTTTAGTTAAGAATTCTGATTGCTCCTGCTGCTGAAGTTTGATTTTGGTTTTTTAAGTTTAGTGCTCTGAGTTTCATTTGCTGCATTGATATCCAGGGTATTGGCTACTTCTAACCATTTTCGTCTGTGCTTTGTGTACATGAATTGTAACAGGAGTACTGGCCTTCTTTGTGCTTCTTGGGTTTTTTGGCCTCATATTACATTGTTCCTCCCTCAATAGTAATGATCCAAGGATGGCTGGCTGCCAGAACTGCTGTTATGGATGGGGAATTCTAGACTGTTTCCCTGCTTCCATGGAGGCATGCTTTGCACTGGTTGTGGTTTTTGTCATCCTCTTTGCCATTCTGGGAATCGCTTATGGCTTCCTTGCTGCCACAATGGCCATTCAAAAAATTTGGCAGAGGCATTACCACATCCTCATTAAGAGGGAGCTTACAAAGGTAAGCTCTGAATCCTTGCTGTTTGCTTCTGCTTCATTCCTGCCTGAATTGGTTGTCAGAATCAAGTGTGGTAAGATCTTAAAAGGGCTTAACTGTCTTCTTCAACTGCTCTAAAATTTTGTAGGAGTACATAGTGGAGGATCTACATGGCTCTTATTCTCCAGCAAAATTGGACTCTGAACATGAAGAACGTCTGAAAATGGTTAAGCTTTTATAATGACAAGGAGAGGAAATTTATAAAACATATGGAATGAATCTAATCAAACAGGAGTTACAAGCTACATTGTGTGTCTGGAAAGAAAAAAATAATAAAAAAGCTACCCTATAATATGTATTTGTTCCCTAAAACTTGAACAAAGCTAAGAAAGAGCATATAGTTGCAGCTCACTCCAAACGCTGAGAGGTGTGCAAAGCTGACTGGAGGTCACCCGTCATTATATGCTTGTACATACATTTGTGCTTGTTCAGCCTTTGTCGAACAATTGAATGACATGAATTCCTCTTTTCTTTGTGTTATATAAATATGCATGGATTCCTGAAGGGATTAAACCCCTATTCTTACTGAAATGACAGTTCTGTATATGTGGGTTCTGTGTGCTCGAACAAATGGCTGTGGTGGGGGGTTTGTCATCTTGAAGAAGTTTTTACTTAATTCAGTGAACAGGCATGATCTGGATTCCCTATGGTTATCCGTCCGATGAGTGGAAAGTAATTAGAAAGAGATTTATTAGTATCGCAGGTTGGGATTCGCCGTAAACAACTACCCCAACGTTTTAGAATTTTTACCCCAGTCAGGACTAAACTCTGAAGGATTTTTGACAGAGTTGAAGAGTACAAATTATGGGACAAAAGCAGAACAGAGGTGCTGGGCGGGCCGGAACTTTGAAATTGGCAAATCTGACGTGGTTGGCGGAACTCATTTTGAATTGGTTACCAGTACTGTCTGTTCCTACGACTATAATTTATACACAGCACAACAGCCATGTTTGTGACTACACGGAAATGCAAGGGTGTGTCCATGTGCAGTTCTGTGGCGTAGTAGTGGTGAATTAGACAATGAAGACCTATCATGGTACACGTCTGCCATTGGTTGATATAAAACCGTGTGAATTTTATTTATACAAGTAATTCCAATCTTGTACATATATATTACATATATTGATATCAGTCTAGATATGTTTATTTGTTTATTAAATCATAATACAAGCTGGATTCATTTTTATTGATACAAGTAAATCCTAGGATAATCTTCAATTTATGATTAGGTATTTTATTCAAGACTCATACTCTAAATAAGACTATATTATATGATGCGAACTTTATGATCACGTGGTCATGCAACCCATAATCTAGATCAAGATGTGATCCAGGAAAGCCGAAAAAAGTTTGATAGGAGTGTGACACAATGGAAACTTGCTTAAAAACACCAGCACTATTGGAATGAAGTAGAATGATGTCACGAAGTCAGTTAATTTTCGATAAGTTAGATTCAATTTGTTTAAGAACTGAAGAATCATTCTCACACGTTAAAACTGAAAAATTCAGAAGTAATATTCATCAATCAATGGCTGCAGAAATTTTGGTTACATGAGTTTAAATAGTTCTTGAAAAATTAACCCTAATGGATCTACCTTTGTGGGCTAAACTGACCCGCATACAAAACAGACTCAAAAACCCTCAATTGAAAAGCCCATAACCTGATCCAAACAAGCTTTAAATCCTATCTCAAAACAAAGTTTTAATTAAGCCCAAACATGAAAGAAAATAATAACAATAATTAATCTGTCATTAAATATCACCAGACCTTCTTTTCTTATGTAGTTAGGATAATAAGGAATCCTTATAAGATATGAGTTCTGGAACATTAATGAATCGTTGCTACCCTTGAAAATCATTATTGTGGAACTAGAAAATTCCCAAAACAAGGAACCACATCCTTTTAGAAAAAGAATTTTTACCAAATAGGAGGTGCACAAGTCAAAAGGAAGTAAATAACAAAATTTGTACAGCCTGTTTTGACCTATATTGCAAGTCATTTCTGAACTCCGATTCACCTGAAAATTTACTCCAATATATACTAATACCTTTGGAATCTTATGGTAAAGTTTATGCTCGATCCAATAGTTGGATTTAGAGTTATGTTCAATAGTGTAAAACTGAACAGTAGAAAATTTTATGCTAAAATCTGAATCTGACCTTACTTGGATCGTATCACAAAGCTGAATCATATCACTATATTATGATTAAACACAGGCTGGTCAAATCATTTGTTTTGGATGATTGTGATTTTTGGTCAATTATTCCTCCAAGTCGATCAAGGATTTTTTTAGCTTAGTTGATTTTTTTAATACATGATTGATTTTAACTCGCTTTCTTTTATTTTGCGGTGAACGATAATTAATTTTTTTCACTTGAGCATTTATTTCAATTGTGTTCAAATAACGTGGTTTTATTATAAAATTTAATTAAATTTAACAAACTATTTAGTGAAATTACTCATATAAAAGTGTTAATTATGAAATTTGGTAGGATAGATATATCACTGTAATCTTCCTCTTACAATAAAATGATTGATGTTGAAGAGTGCATTCTATTACAACATAACATATCAATCTAAATTACCGCATGTTGTTTGAAGTTTCATGGTTATCTGAAAACTTACAATTACAATATAATCTAAAACTATTCGCAATGATTTTACAGAAAATGTAAATATATTTGTAACAAAATATGAATAATAATGACATGGATCTTGAAATGATAGGATAAATTTTGCTATGCAGTGTATTAAAAAAAGACAAGAAATTTAAAGCACCCTCGATTCTTCGAAACATC
This sequence comes from Populus deltoides, assembly GCA_015852605.2. Taxonomy (NCBI): domain Eukaryota; kingdom Viridiplantae; phylum Streptophyta; class Magnoliopsida; order Malpighiales; family Salicaceae; genus Populus; species Populus deltoides. The sequence continues at coordinate 8,261,812 of CM027587.2, forward strand.
CGGTTGAAACAGAGTCAACGAAGGTACTGATGCACGTACCTTGTACATAGACATAGCCTTTGATTCGGCTTTTGACAACGCAACTAACTATCTTTTGTTTTCTATCATTTCTCATGCTTAGTTTTCAGTCAAGAACAAGATCCATCTTTGGATCCACTGCAACTGCATGGGGTGCTGCTAAAATTTCCAGGAAAAAAAAAACACGTGGAGAAGACACCTGTCGGTGCAAAAGTATACATTAGTTGCTAGTCTGTTGCCTTTCATCAGCGACAAACATAAGATGATCACCGTCTCTAATCAACTCAATGGCATCAATCTCAGCCCTATCCTTCCTCATTACTTTGGCAGGTGAGATCCTAAATTTCTTAGAACCCATCTCAAGCAATGCCCGATAGCTATTTGGAAGGAGGACAAGCTTTCCTGCAACTTCCCCCTTTTCGGGGCAACTAATTGTCACTCTAGCATGACTAGTTCCATGATTATTATGACTGTTTTGGGACAGCAAGTCCTTCTCCCCCTTGTGGGCAGCTGACATCGTCCCAAAGAGGGAGTTGTGAAAATTATTAATTCTTCGCCTCGGACGGGTTTGGCTCAATGATCCATCTGTAGCTGGGAATGAACCTTTTTGGGACACTGGCCGAATTGCTGGCTCACTTGTAAATCTCTCAAGGAATCGAGTTCCATGTGCCTGCTTCTCAGGAATGGCAACTTGCTTTTTGGCCTCTTTACGAGTTTGGAAAATCAATTTTATTTCTTCGTGCCCTTGTTGGTCAGCTAGATTCCTTGGAGTCCAACCATGGCCATCTGGTTTGTCAATATCAGCACCTTGATCCAAGAGGAATCTCACTAATTCGGTATTGTCTTCACTAACTGCTACGTGTAGTGCTGTGGTCCCATTGTCCCTGGGAATTGTCACATCTCCTCCATATTGAACAATTTCCTCGAGCAAGTTCAAGTTGTTTAGCTCTGCAGCAGTGCAAGCAAAATGGCCCACTTCTCCATGATGTATGCTGGCACCATTTTCTATCAGAAGTTTGGTCAGTGATTCATGACCTCCCAGCATTGCCTCCCACAATGGTACATTTCCTTCTGAGTCTGCATGCACCTCCAAATAATTACATCACTTGAAATTATTTGAATCAATCACTCTTCAATCACAAATATTTCAGAGTGATTAACGTTTAATGAGGAATTCAAATTATGTAATAACAGATACCCTAATATAAACTTCTTTATTTGTCGATCGTTTAATGCTCTGATGAGAAGATCCTTATCAGAAAGATAATGTTTTAGGAGTTATGTCAAAGTATTAAGCAAATTATTCGCCACATTCAAAAGGCAAGCTTCTGACATCAACTGAACAACTCCAACGACAGTTGACTAAAGAGGCCACGCTTAGAAAATTGCCCAGTTGTGTCTTAATTACATGGTAGTCGTCGACCCATGTCAAACGAGGTGACCTCATTTTGCAAGAAATTAATTTGAACAATATAATAAGAGAAGTCAACAAGTATACATGCACCACTAATTTATATCTTTTTTTTTCCCCTTGAAAGAAGAATGAACAAGTCTGGATAATTGACTTGTTAACCTTCAATATATTTATCCACAACTAGCAGGCCGTCAGGTTTTTGCATTATTAATTTAAACTAAAGGAGAATGAGACGTCAACTAGCCAAATTCGGGCTTTGAGCTAAAAATGATTTATAAACAGGCGTGACAGGCGACTGGCAAGCATGCCTCCATTTATAACCGAAACCTACTATATCATCAATTTCAACCTCATATATAACTTGTTGGGCGTGTGCCGTGTGCATGTGACTATGCGTCTACATGTATAGTTGCAAATTAACTAAACAACTATAAACAGGCATGGTGTCATAAACTGCAGAGGATATAACTTCAATGTTTGCAGTTATAGATCAATAAAAATAGTCTACGAGTTTAATGGTATGGCAAATGACTCCAACTAAAATTTCTCCGATCATGATGGTTATGGCAATAGAATAGAAGATACCTCGGCAGTTAGGATCTACTCCATAATCCAGTAGAAGTAGCACACAGTTTTCACTTCCTTTGGACGCTGCTATATGCTAATGTACATAGATTAGAAGGAATAGCATCATTTGTGTTGTAGAGAGAAGCAAAGTTAAACTTTACATACCAGTGCTGACCTCCCATTGTGGTCTGCTTCGTTTGGATCCAGTCCCCGTTTCAACAACTGATGCAACAACAAATCATCTCCCCTTAGGGCTGCAATGCACAGACTGAGAGGTAGTTCCATTCTACCATGAGCTAGCATAGTGGTTGTTTCCAGAAATACTCCCTCCATAACTGGGTCCTTCTGTTCTTTCAAATACTGCACCACAAAGAATAGAGAGCAACCTAATTATGCTTGATGTAAAATATTATTACAGATTTTATATTCAACATCTGGAAAAGATTTTGATTTTCTTGAAATCCTGTGTTGCAATTATGATAAAATTTTAAAATTTATAATTAAGGGAAAGTTTCTGATGCTAATACAAATTAATGCTACGGAGAGCTCCATGTGTAAGAAGATAGATCTATGTTGTGCAGATGTACAAACTATCAGCAAGTTAAATGAGTTTACGCGGACCTGAAGGAGATTATTCATGATTATGGTCCCGTCACCAACATTTGCCTGAACAATATTCAAGAATGAAGTACGGTTCATTCGTAGTAGTTGGCTCAATCTCTTGGTTCGCACTGTGAAGAGCTGTGGCCTGTAACAAAGTACTCCAATTTCACCGCAAACATCACCGGTTTTTGCCCCACCAACAACCTGAATCCATCCAGCATAATTTCAGCAATCATTTAATTGTATACCTAGAAAATTCTTGTCATGAGCATTTCGTTTTAAGTTACGCGTCATTCTATGTGTGTTTCAGGGATAAAACTTGCCTGTTCCCCTTCAGTTTTCATAGCAAGTACTTCCTGCAATAAAAATTAACTGAATTATTGAATCATATGTAGCAAATTTGACTGCATGAAAATGCTATTCGGTAAATATGCTGATAAAATCAACAGACTGAGCCTCTTTTTTAACTCCACAATCACAAACATAAAATATGGAACAATCCAGTCCAAGCAAAAGAGTTGATTTTTACCACAGCACCAGTAACAAGTATATAAAAGTCTGTTGGTGCTTCATTCTGCAAGATCACGTCTTCATTGGGAGGAAAATACTCTGCTTCCATCTCAGAGACCTTTAAAATTCAATGATAGAAACAAAAATCCTACATAAATATACAGATAAAGAAGAAAAGAAAGCAAATGGAGAAACAATCAAGAGTAAGAGGTTATGGATGCTTTAGTGGCTTACCAACTGGAAAAGCAAGTCATTTGAAACCCCCTGAAACAAGTAGACCTTTTCCACAAGAGAGTAGAATAGATAATGTGAAATGCTTGACCGAATGGCTTTTGGAAGGAAATCAAGAGTCTCTTGCTGCTGCAGTCCCTCTGAATCTGTCTTGAACTTCAAGCACAAATGTGCAAGCATCTGATCTTGTAGGCGAGGAGGCAGCTTGTTCCTCTGAGCAAAACTTGAAGCAGATTGTACGGTATCTCTCTGGGAGTTTGAATTTACAAGGTCGGTCGTGATTATAAATAATAAAAAGTCAGAATTTTTATATGTAAATCCATTACACTATTGAACTAAATCAACAAGTAATAATTACTCACAAATCTTCTAGTTCGACTAGTCCCATGCACAACCAAGTTCGTCATGTTTCCAATCAAATATGCTGTCAATCCAAGGTTGAAGAGCATGTAGAAGATGTCAAATATCATCTCCCTTGTGTTCACAGGATGCAAATCACCATAGCCCACAGTTGTTAGAGTAGTGATAGACCAGTAAATGGAAGTCACGTATCTTCTCCATATACCCTGCTCTAGGAAATTGTCTCCTAGGGCTGCTCCAATCCAGGTGTTATGTGGATCATGATAGCGTGCAGCAATAAGATAATAGAAGCATCCAGCAGAGTGTACTGCAAAAAGAGTGACCTACAGGGAGAATAGAAATCCTGATAAATCATAGCATTTTCTAGAAAGAATACATTTTCATTCATATCAATCTTAATCTTATCTTGGAACACTTACACATAAAAGTTTAGCACATCGAACCCCAAAATAGTTATAGTTCCTATCTTTCTCCAATCTATTGAAAGAAACATTTAAGGGAGTCGTCAAAACAAACCGGACGTTTCATAGAGGAGCTAAATAAAAATATCGAGCAAAAAATATGATTTTTTTCCTTTTTTTATTTAGAAGGCTAATTAGCTGAGGAAAAACTATTTACCTAGAAAATAGGGCACTAACTCTTCGGAGACGCCAAAGGCGAAGCATGTTGAAGAAGCCATAGGACTGTAATGGTTTGGGGGAGATCTTCCGTGCTAGTTCCGTTGGGATTGTGGATATGATATCCAAAGCCAACCAAGAAGATGCATACTTCCAAGCAATCTTCTTGTGATCATCATTGAGTAGGTAGGTGACTTTGTCAAGGTAAGCCACAAAGAAGGTTAGAACAATATCCACAGCAAAGAATCCATTGACAACGTTATCACAGATGGAGAGTGGGCTCTGTGGTTGTTTGAGAAAGCCAAATTCGAAAGGTGATACCCAAGCTGTATAGATGACCAGAAGAACGAGAAATGTCTCCCAAAGTCTGCAAGATCAACCATTTTAAAGCTTAGGCTGATTGTTTAGCAATCAAATGAGTTGTTTTCTTTTTTTTCTTTCTGCTGTTTGTAATGCTTTCTCAACATATATACTACTACCCCATACATCAACAACAACAACAACCAAGCCTCATCCCCAAACTAGTTGGGGTGAGCTATATGGATCCATTTGCGCCATTTTGCACGATCACATGGCAAATCCGCCTCAATATCAAGAGATTTTAAACAAACTAAAAGGTCAAGTAACAAACCAAAACCTGGCAGCAAATTGTTGACTGTCTGTAGAGCTGAATACATTTAAAATGATAAGAAGTTTCTGATTTTCCTCTAACAATGGTGAATGCATTTAAATTAGCTTTCAAAATCCTCCTTCCATTTCCAGACATGAAAATGTAGAAGAATTCAAAGAACTTGAAAATTGGGTAAAGCAAAAGGTGGTTGCGAATGCTGTTCACTATACAAGTCAAACACTAAGATTTTCAAGGCCAGAACACCTTTAATTTAGTCTGACAATTCAACAGAAGAATTCTAATCTAATGCTATTTAATAGGATCTGCCACTTTTGGAATACAATTCCAAACCCAGATCACCATTATCACAAAATCAACGGCTAAAATGGAAGGGTGATCTTCTGTTTCCATAGAGAACCAAGGGGCAAGGAGGATACTTGGCCGCCAGGAACCTAAGCAAGAAACAGGCCCAAAAGCCTGGACTCGAGATTCTAAACAACAAGTTGTGGTAATTGGTAAAACAACAACATACATGAAAAGAAAATTAATTTACAGAAAAAAGTAGGAGTAAGAAAGGGAAACAAAAAAAAAAAGAAGGCAAGAAAAGTCCCAAGAGGCCTGGGAGGAAGCGGGGAAGAAATCATTATAAAAAAGAGTGACAAACAAAAGCAAAAGAAACTTTAATTAAACCACTCCTCCCTAGCAGCAGTAGCCATTCACAAAATGTTACCAGACCAATCAACGGCGTTGTTTTCCACATCTCCTTGTATAAAAACAAATAAACTAGCAAGTTGGAGTAAAAACCAACCAAACATCATTGAAGTATATATACATGGCTAACAAGAAGGAAGAAGAAAAAAACCAATCAAAGTCTTGGGACCAAGAAAGAAAACAAGATTTCAGGAGACATGATCACCTGTAACGACGGTCATAAGGCGATATAATGAACCTATTGAGCTTAACTCTTCGGTTACTCCTTGCACCGAGTGAAGGCAAAATCCCTGTCGAGAGACTGTAATGGCTACCGTCTCTTGACAGCTGCTCTAACTCCTCTTGCCCACATACTGAAACCCTGAAGACACCTCTGTTACGCAGCAGAGTGTCCATTCTTTGCTGCTACGATGCTGCACTCGTGAGAGAAAGAAAGAAAGAAAGAAAGAAGAAGAGAGAGAGAGATCTTTCTGTTTTCTTGGTTTAAGAAATTATTACGACATGTTGCGCATTCCTCCTCCGTGAGCCTGCTTTATTTAACGCCCTTTGCCACCGTTAGTAATTTCTTCCCATTATCTTATTTTATGACGGATGGATTTGCATAGCAAGCTTATTAGTCAACTTTGTATTTTAAATCATTTGGATTTTTTTTTATTACCAAAGGTGAAATACTTCTTGTATTTTAACGTCAAAAGTAGCACTAAGAAACACTCTCTCTCTCTCTCTCTCTCTCTCTCTCTCTCTCTCTCTATATATATATATATATATATATATATATATATATATATATATATATGGAATAGTATGTTTTTTTATACATTTATATTTAGGAAGATTTATTTAGAATGACCAGCTAACCTTGTTTTGCCAGCATTACAAGATAAAAACAATGGAAGTCTCTAAACTCCATACTCCAGTCCGCTATGCTTGACATAATCTAAACCAGTTCATCCAAAGCAACTTCCGTTCATTCCTTTTTGTTCCCAGCAAAAAGCTAGCAATGACAGCTTCCAATTTCATGGAATAGAGGTTTTCAAACTGAAAACAACTCATTATGCATGTCGAAATGGATTGAGCCATCTCCTAGATCAAAATCTCATTTCCATCGATCGTGTCTTCTCTTTCCGTCCTTTTAACTTCTTGCAAACTTTATCCCGAATTGAAGGAGAACACAAGCTTTTTTAACTAGCCAATAATAGCAGGAAGACCTAGTTACTTATTCTGACGCTTCACTACCTTAGCATCATCCTTCCTTGGATACAAGGAATTTTTGGTATGGGCATGGAAATATTTTTCCTCCTTTTCTTGTTCTCTCCCTTGCCGGGTTTGGTTAGGTTATATTCCGGGTCTGGTTGGGCCATTTTCATATTTCTTTCCTTTTCTTATTTTATACTCCCCCTTATTGGGTTAGGCAGGCTTAAATAGGCATATAATTTTAGGGTTGTGAAGAAATAGGAACTAGAATGGAAATGGAGGGAAAAAAGATCTAAACATGGATGCCATTGAACTCTATTGGTGTCATTCCTTGATGTTGTTGTAATTATCTCAATGAGCTTTCTTTGATAATATGGAACGTGTACGTACGGTGGAGTCACGGTGGCACTTCAGTGGCTCGTTCTTTTTCCTTTCCTTTCCTTTTCTTTTCTTCCTCATCTCCTCGATTCCCGCATCTAAATTTCTTTCACCCTTCTTTCTTGAGTGCACCAACCTTCTCTTTGCCTCTCTTTTCTTTTTTTTGGGTTCAGTTGGGTCAAGAAATAGGCTTGGTTGGGCTTTTATACAGGCTCAGTTAGGCTTTTTTAGATTTGCTTAGGTTATTTTTTTTGTTTTTCCCTTCTCTTCCTCTCATTCTCCTTCTTTATTTTGGACCTATTTAGGCTTCCATCATTAGTTGAACCATCAAAATTTGAAAATGTTTGCATTTCAAAGACTCTTTTTATTTTCAAATTAAGAATGTAGATATGAAGAATATTTTTAATAGAGACTTATGGAGATTTTTTACGGAGGTCATTTTTATGAAGAATTTTGAGGATAAAATCCTATGATTAATATAGTTTCAAGGAGCTTATTGAATGAAGATGTGTAGATTTTGTATTGAGAATTTCTAGATTTTGTTTAAAGGTATGTAGATAAGTATTACCATGGTGAAGATCATATGGACAATTAGAGAGATAATGTTGTTTTTTTCATTGAAAAGTATTCAAAAGATTTTCTTATGTAAATGGAGTTACAATTCCTAAAAATTATATGATCTTGGGCAACACACCGTGGGGTGTGATGACCTCTTTTCTTTTTTACTCAAGTTGTGTTTACTTCCTTGTAAACTATTAGAGTTAATCCCTGGTGATTAATCTTTCTATCTTATTTTTTAAGACATAACAATTCTCAGTATCATGCTTGTTATTGTGATGAATGAGACAAAATTCATTAAGATTTCATGTGTTCGCATTGGTTTTCATAAGAAAATATATTGCACAAATTCTTTTCCCTTGATAAAAGTCAAAAGTCAACACCTCATTATGAGTGGTGGTTATGAGCTCCAAAAATATTAGTTAATTATAAATGGATCCTTTTAGGTTCCTTTATGCTCTATGGTTGTAAGAAACTGATGACACTAAAAAGATTTTTCTCTCTATTATTTGAACCGTGAGTGTCATTGTCTGGTCATGCTCGTTTTTTTACTCGAATGTAACTTTTCATTACTTGTTTCACTTTAAGAAGAGTTTGGTTAGGAAGATTATACAATCATTCTCGTAGAGAATTGTTGTAAATCTCACTAATTAGGGTTTTAATGGAAATGAGATTATCTTTAGATATTTCTATTGGAGAATTGAAAAAAAAAAGATTATTGCCAATTATAGAAACTTTGCACTTATTTTTAGGATTCTAATTCATGATTATGGTCCATATGAATCCTTATAATTAAAATATCTTTTAATCCAAAGTCTCCCCATAAGGCATAATGATAAAATTTTATTTTCTAAGTTTTTCGAGCCTTGAATGACCAACTCATTTCTATCTTAGCTAAACATCAATCGACTGCTTGTCCATAATTTGATATCCATTCTTTGCTTAAGAAGCCATCTTTTATGGCATCTTTACTTAAGAAGCCATCTTTTATGGCAATAACAATCCTATGAGATGAAATCACTTGGAAAACCAATTTAGACATTTGATAACAAGACACAAATAAGCTGCAAAATAATAGAGAACCTTTTATTTCCCATGACGATCCATCTTCCCCTTCCTCCAACCTCTTTCCCTTCTTACTCCAACCCTCTTTCCCAAATCTAATCATCCCTTACCATCAAATTTTAACCTTTTCCCTTTTCACCATGTCCCTCTCTCATTTTACTTTGAGAGGTTTCCCCATAACTAGAAAACTTTTAACCTAAAAAAAGTGAAAAACAATTAGCAAAAAGCGCCAAAATAATGATCATTTAGAGAAACCTTTAGGGTTGTCTTTTTCCCTTATGTGGAAGAGTAATTGAAAGAAAAAAATGGCGAAAATCACACCAAAACATCAAAAGCCTGAATTGTGAGGAAAAGGGAAAGATTTGTTTTTTAGGTCACCAAACTTATTCATTCGACCAAAGAATTCCAGAGGGTATAAATGAGCAAAAGAAGAAGAAAATGGAGAAGAAAGCATAGAACAAAAGACACTAACCAAGGAGAAAGAAGTAACCTTATTCTAGAGAGAGAAAACCACCATAATCCTTTTATGTACTAGCCATTCACCATAGGAGCCACCGGAAGCCTCCACAACACCTCAAACCATTCTTAAGGTAAGTCATTATCCTTTTCCTTTTTTTCTTTATTTGAGGTTTATGTCAAAAATAGTGTAAAATAGTGCTTTTTTATTTTAAAATTTATGAACACAAGTTTAAAATGGTGTTTTATGCTTAGTTAGCTTTAATCTAGATATTGTATGATTTTTTAAAAAGATATAAAAAGAAAAAAAATATAATAGCTAGATATGTGAAAAATGAATGCATAGAATTTTAAGGAGGCTTTATTTTCAACAAGTGATTATTAGATCCTAATCAATTTAATCCATGTGCAAGAGGAGGATAATCTATTAACAACATGGACCTAATTATTTTTCGATGGTGAGCTAATTAATTTAAGAATTAGAGATAATTTTGGGCTTATTTTTCCTAACACACGGTTTACTCTAACAAACATAATTTGTTCTTTAACCATTGGATCGAGTTGAAATTTTATCAAACGTTTCTAGAGGTCTTCTTCTATACTGGTTTAAAATTTTAGGATAATCGGACTTTGAAAGTACCTTCTGATAAGGTTAGAAGCAACAATGAGGGAATCATATTAGTTTTCTAATTAATTTGGGATTCTTTTTTTTATTTTATTTGGAACTCTTTTATTATTTTTTTCAGTCTTTTTTAGGAATTTTTACCTATTATAAATAGTGATATTTAAGTTTTTTTTGGGGGTACACTTTGATTTCAAAAATTATTATTATGCGTGTGAGGTTTTGCTCATATTTTTTGTTTTTTCATTAAACTACTCTAACTTATGCAAAAGGAAGTGAGATTAATAATGCTTATTTTTCTGACATGAATACGATTTTACTTATGTATAAGAGGGTATATTTTTAACACTAATAACCTTGCTCATTGTTTTCCTAGTGTTTGTGTTTTTTTATTATAGGATTTTAAGGACATCTTTTCTAATGAGAATCCTGATAGATTGCCACCTATTTGGGGAATTAAGCACCATATTAACCTTGTACCTAAAGCATTTATACTTAATCGATCAGCCTATAGAAGTGATCCTGATGGGATAAAGAAACTCTAAAGGCTAGTGGGGGAACTAATGATGAAAGGGTACATAAAAAAAAGCATGAATCCATGTGCAATTCCAATATTATTAGTACCAAAAAAGAATAAGACTTGGAGGACTTGTATTGATTAGCGTGCTATCAATAATATTAAGGTAAAGTATAAATACTCAATTCCTATAATTGATGATATGTTAGATGAATTGCATGGGTCTTGTATATTTTCTAATATTAATTTGAAAAGCGGATATCATCAAATAAAAATGGAAGAAAGAGATGAATGGAAAACTATCTTTAAAACCAAATATGGTTTGTATGAGTGGTTAGTTATGCTTTTTGGACTTATTAATGCACCTAGTACTTTCATGAGATTAATAAACCATGTTTTGTGTAATTTTATACGTAAATTTGTTGTGGTTTATTTTGATTTATAAAAAGAATTTAGAGGAACATGTTGAACATTCAAAGAATGTATTGGTTGTTTCGCAAAAAAAATGTTTATATGTTAATCTGAAAAGGTGTGATTTTTGCATAGAAAAATATTGTATTTCTTGGATATGTTGTTAGTGCAAAAAAGTATTGAGATGGATGAAGAAAATGTTAGGGCTATCCACGAATAGCATACACCTAAGTCAATTACTGAGATAAAAAGCTTTTGCAATTTGGCTAGTTTTTATAGGAGATTTGTTAAGGATGTTAGTACTCTAGACGCACCTTTAACTGGGATAGTTGAAATCTCTAGGTTTTAAATGGACCAAAGAATAAGAGCATGCTTTTAATTTATTAAAGGAAAAATTAATTTTGGGTCTTATCATTACCTGATTTTACTAAAGCTTTTAAGATTGAACGTGATATTTTAGGGATATTAGAGCTGTTTTAATGCTGAAAAAAGATTAATAACTAATTTTAGCAAAAAGCTTAATGGTGAAACATTAAATCATTCTACCTATGATATTGAGCTTTATATTTTGATGAGAACTTTGAACACTTGACAACATTACTTGTGGCCTAAAAAATTCATAATACACACTAATCATGAGTCATTAAAATATCTTAATTATCCTATTTATGATTAAAAAAATAAAAAAGCTTTATGCTATGGTAAGAACTTTAAAGACTTTGGTATAATACTTGTGGCCTGAAGAGATTGTTATCCATACCAATCATGAGTTATTTGAAACATTTATTAAATTGTTACATTGTTACATTTTCAATTAAAACTCTCATCAATTCCCTTTTCTTATAAAACAAATGAATTTATTAGAATTCACCTCATCGTGTGACATAATATGCTAGTAAATGTTTGTTTCTTCACATAATATATTCTATCAATTGGGTTTTATGTGATGCAAAAGAGGGATCTCATGGAATTTGATGATTTTATATAGGAAAGATAAATCATAGGGTCTTACTATTAACTTAAACTGACTAAAGAATTTGATTGGGAAAAAAAATAAAAACTTTCATTTATTCCAACACCAAGTTTAACATAGATGGGATGGTGGGAGTTTTGTTTTCTAGTTTTTTGAGATGGGATGGTGGCCGAGAGGTCAAATAAACCTAGATAAGGGTAATTTAGGTATTTATGAAAATTCAGTGTGTGGCTACTAATTGATAGTGTGCCGAAAGCATCACCTTTTATACATTTTTACAAGTATGTAAGCAGATCCTCCTCATACAACCAAATAATAATAATAATAATAATAATAATAATAATAATAATAATGTACTTAATTCCCTAAGGTTAATGCTCCTCCTAGCTAAATAAACTAACCTTGAAGGTGATTATAGGACTAAATGTGGTGATGTATTTTGTAGGTATTAATCAAACAATATTTGCTTCTAAAGCTATTGTTTATAAATTTTTTATTTTTTTGTTTAAACTCTGGTATGTAAAAGTTTATTGAATTCCAATTAATTCAATCCAGTCAAAGTGGGTCCAATAAGATATAATTTTTTTTAATAATAATATATTTTATTCATAAAACTTAAATTTAAAATTTTATTTAAAAAAACAAGTAACAAATCGCTCGAACCAACATCAAGTATTATTATTATTGATAGATGAATGGCTTGATTTTACATCAAAGGAAAAGCATGGGTTGATTATGGCCTTTTCCTTCTCTTTCTGTCTCCTTTTTTTGGTCAAAAAGCAGCTCTAGTTTAACAAAAAAAGTCTACATTAACCTTTTGTACCGATGGTTCAACTGGGGGAGGCTGAGCCGTAAATTACCCTTCTGTCCTTCCTTTTACCTAGTCACAAGATAATCAGGCTGCCCAGTGGATCTAGGGCTAGCTAGGCTTGTGCCCACTGCATGAGGTCCTTCCTGTGTAGTATTAAATGTGATGATGCCACTAATTGTGATTTATATCGACCTCGATCACGGGTTTAAAGTATCCATTAAAAACAAATGCAAGGACGCCATGTTTACACGCAAGTGCCCGCCTTGGATTCCTCGAGAGTTCATGAACCCTCACGATATTTTGCGAGATACAAGGTTTATTTGAAAAAATGGTGTAAATCATGTTATTTAAAATTTTAAATTAATTTTTGTTTAAAATAAATTTTATTTTATTTTTTTTATATTGTTTTGATGTGCTGATATCAAAAATAGTTTTTTAAAAAAAATTATTTTGATGCATTACTAAGCAAAAAGTATTTGAATCATCACCGCTACCACAATCCCAAACACGTTTTATTCGTGTTGTCAAAAGTTTTATACAGTTTCTTTCTAAGATGTATTTTCTAAAATATATTATTCTTTTATTTTTTAATATCTGCACATTAAACTGATCTAAAATAATAAAAATATTAATTTCTAATAAAAAATTTAAATTTTACTTAAACACCATTTTGAAACTGTGTTACAAATATAACCTAAATACACGTTTATTTTAATGATTGGCTTGAGTTTTGTGCATAGAAGTTACCAAGAAAACTAAAACAAGAAAACCTAGATTTTAAAGTTGAGTTTTTTGCATAAATATTTCCCACGGCTGCATGCGGGGTTGTGGTCGGCAAGGCGCATTCAATGCATGTAAGATCATGCCAGTTTTTATTTTTATTTTCTTTGTTTCGAGAATGTATGAATTTTATTTTATTTTTTTGCGAGTGGAACGCAATACGCCAACAATGCGCATACAAAAAAAGTTCTATTTTGTTTCTCTTGTGCTTTCCACTTTTTACATTTCAAAGCAATCATTTCATGTGCTCTTACCCCCTCGATGCCAATAAAACAAAAGCTTTGTCTTCGAGGAATCAGCTACCTCACGCGGAATATTTTAGTCAATGTGATTGTGCTGTGCTGTGCTGGTGGTGGAAGAGTCTATTTGACATTATCATTGTTGTATTTTTTATTTATAAATATATTAAAATAATATTTTTTATTTTTTAAAAAATTATTTTCAATACTAGTAAATCAAAAAATTCAAAAAAATTATAAAATAATAATTTTTAAAAAACACAAGTTGTAAAACGGGTCCAAAGTCAAGAAACCCGCGAAGAGAGTTCCGCATAGAACTTCATAAAATCAGATGGTCCAAGGTAACTGTGACCACCGCCGGGGAGGAAAGGAGTTCCAGGGAATATCTTCAGCGTATCATTGTCGGAATGAAAGTTCATGTTATTTCCTGGAAACAGGACACAGCTGAAACCTGGGAAATCGGTTCGAAGCTTTGTTTTTTCTTTTCATTATTTTCTTTCTGTCTATGTTACGAAGGAACACCGATGTATGTTAGTAGAAGAGTTGGCAACGATGATTTTTAAGATGTTTGTAATCTACATTCCATCACAGAGGAATAGATATGACCTCTGATTTAGTTTCTTCATTTTCCTGTCATTTTTTTATTGAACCCTTGAGCCTCCGGAAACAACAAAAATTAATAAAAACAGAATTATGTGGAATAGGGTATTACCATATAAAACATAGTCTACACTTCTAAAATGTTTACTATTCCTTAAATAAACCTGAAAAAAATCTAAACAAGATAGAAAACTAAGATTCATGATCAGAAAGGGAAAAAAAACCATTAAAAGTTATAAAAAACTAGAAAATCCAACAATAAAAAGAAAAAGATGGTGAATATATCATATAATCAATTTGTATGTTACATGTGTAGTACTGATTTTATTCATGTAAAATATATTTATTATTAATAAAATCTTTATTTATCTATAATAATTATTTATATTTAATTAATGAATCTAGAGTAAGGATAAAATTCATGGGACAAAAATATTTTGCAAAAAAAATATAAAATTGTTATAATTATGAGATTCATATTACATTAAAGCATTGTTCAAACACAAAAAAAAAAAAGTCAGCACTTAAAGGTATAGCAATCTCTTTATCCTAAAAGGGTTCAGGAGATTTCTCACTGGTGGTCCATGTGGATTACCAATAAAAATCGGACGCTTGGATGACTTGTGGTTTATAACAACATAGCCTTGAAGTAATTATTCAAAGCCAAAAGAGCATTTGATATTCAGGTAATCTTCGTATAAATCTTAAACACTATAAATCTATCTAACAAGATTCTTGAAACTCCTATAAATTTTACATTTATTGTTTATATTGTTTATATATTTTTTGAGTAAATCAATAATGGTATCAAAGTCATTATTGATTACATATTTTAATTATTATTGATGTTAATTGTAAATTAAAATTATGTACAAAATTATTTTCTAAAAAAATATATATATTTTTTAATCTTGGTTATTATCCCGACCACCACATCTAGCCATATTTTTTCAGTCTAGTCAGAATTAAAAAAAAAAAATTAAGTGGCTGCGCCTCCACTAACGGCGACCCCAGACTCTGGTGCAAGGCAATAGGGTTGATAACTTAATACCCTATCAGGAGCAACACCGAGTGCTGCTGCTAGCATCCTGGCGCGAGGCAGCTGCCTCACATAAGGGATGATGCAGGGCAAGAGAGCAGCCCCATGCTTTTATGCGCGGCCTAGCGCAGTAGCAGCCAAGGCTACCATTGCTAGGCACGCTGGTAGTGATGGGTATTGTGCCCACTATTGGCAACTACAAGGAGGAGAAGAAGGGACATAATTATGATGCTGCCCTTAAGCTTTGTTTAGAGCTTTTTTGGGGTAGAATTATGATTCTATTCTTACAACTTATACTTAATAACGTCTAGGGTATATTTGGGGTAGAATTATCATCTTGCTTCTCTACTGATTTTATATTTTAAAATTAAAACTCTAAGTTAAATTAATAGTAGAAATAATTTTTCTAATAAGATTAGGATTGAATTAAAATGTTTAATTCAATTTTTTTTTAGTTTTGTAATATCCTGATAGGATTAGAATTTAATTACATTTTTTAATTATATAATTTATAGAAAAATAATTTTTTTTCTAAAATAAAGAGAGTTTTTAAGTTGGAAATTTTAATTTAATTAATTCTAAAATAGTTTAGGATATTAATAATAATTTTAATATTATTAAGTTTCTTATTAAATTTTGGGAAAAAATCAAATAAAAAATGTATTAAATAAAATTTATTAAGTTTGAAAAAAAAATAGCAAAGTGGAATGATTTAATATTTCTAAATGTTAGAAATATAATTTTTTTAAATACACATAAAATCAATAATTAGAACTATAGCATGCAATATATTTATTTATGTATATTAATATGCTATTATGCATGATGGATGATTAAGGAAATTTAAAGACTAACGTAATTGTGTTTTTGATGGTTGAATGATTGTAATATTAAATAGGGCATGTGTGTTGTTTCTTTTTTCTATTTTTATTCTAGGGTTGTAAAATTATTTTCTCATCTAATTCCACTTGAATGCAACTCAATGTTTCTTATTAAATTATATAAATGTTATGTAATTTAAAAATGTAAAAATTTAGATAGAAAAATTACCAATATGAAGAAAGTATGGCAGTGAAGAATACAACCATAGTGCTCGCAAAGGACTTATGAAGATTTGTAACGGCTACCTAGATTTTGTCCACCTAATTTCCTTCAATGACTTGAGAGAATTAGTTTAGATATTTTTATAATCATCCAATTAGAAAGGCATGCTAGGAGTATGTTAATATATAATTGTTATGTATTATATATCAATTATGCCATGAAATGATACCTAATTAAAAATTGATAATAAATTCCTTATTAATATATTAAGTACACATTAAGAACATGAATTGTTATCTTCTAATTTTATATACATCAAACCAGAGTTCTAATCATGGATAACTTGTTGAGATACTCAAAGTTATTATTAATCGAATATGTTTAATGCTATAAAATTGGATTCTACTTAACTAACTTATATGATTTGGATGAGTTACTTGTGATTATATAAGATATATGATATGTTTAGATAAAGATTTATTACCTAACTAATTTAAGAGTCATATAAGAATATGATTATAAGCTATGTTATATATCTAATTTAATTTATTTTGATTTGTTGAGTTTTTTAAAGTCATATAAATTAAAAGGGATCCTAATTCACTAGGAGATCTATATGAGATTTCTCGAATTAAAAAAGAATGGCTATAACTTGTAAGAAAATAGTAGGGAACAAAATAAAATTACGGATCATATATATATATATATATATATATATATATATGCATGAAACCAATAACTCATTATTTTTAAATGAATTGGTTGATAAATCACCATGAGTGATAATATATCTGGATGTAGCATACTTGATATTAACAAAATGGCTAGACCAAACTTCTTGGACTAATACCAAATGTGAGAACTGTTCTCAAATTTTATTTTCTATTGTTTATATATAAACATCAGACTAAGTACACAAATCCTACAAAAAACAATAAAAAGAGGTCTGCACATGTATAAAACTTCGAGATAGAGCCTGATATAACAAGCTATATAATTTACATGAAATAATTACATAAAAACATAAGAAATTGAACCCTAAACTTACTAAAACAAACATGGCTAAGCATCACTAAGGTGATAACATAGAATTGCAATTTAGGCATAAAAATGACTATAAATAACCAACAACTTATATCTAAAGCCCAATCATAGTAAGAAAAGAACCATGGTAGTCTTATGTATTCATTTTTCAAAACATAAAAAGAAAACCAATAACCCCTATTGTTTTCAACACATCTTTCTAACCTTTCATATTTGTAAAACAAAAGAAAAAATATACTTAAATGGGCAAGATCATCACATGACCTCTAAGAAGGGACACAATCTAGGCAACATTTTCTTTTCCTTCCATGATAGCACTGCCATCAATCTAGGTAGCAACAACATAAGTAGCACAACTTTCATTCGACAGCTCACCACCAGCAGCAACAATAACACCACCACTAACAACCTCTTTTCTTTTTGGATAAGTCATTCAAGACAGCAACATGAACTCCAACACCAATCATGTTCAATAATAGCTATGTCTCCTTCTTCACTAGAACTTCTTCAACAACAGCAACCTCTACCGTGAACTCCACCAACAAACCACCACGCCACGTCTGAGGCTCCACCAGCTAGCCAACATCCACATCCAACCTAGGTAAGCCTTACCCTGCTCTTTATCATCTTAGAATGCATATTAAAGCGTGCCAGTAACGTGAATAAATAATTCACATTGCTGGCATTTTCTAGCTACCATTGGGTTAGGCTAGTGGTGGCTAAATATAGGTTGAACCTTTGTCTCTACCTAGCATGTATGGTTCCAGCCCACATAAACAAAAAAAAAAAAAAGCAAGTTGATTTGCCTATTGTCATAACAAACCAGATTGAGCTAGGCCTGAGCTTAGCCCGTATACGTAGGCTTAAGCCTCGGGACCAATAGGGCCTGCCTAGCCCAAAACTTAAAGGCACGTTTCGCTTGCTCAAATTTTAATATGGATATAAGACCTTGTTTGGATCTTTAGGGCATGTTAGCAAAACTTGCCTTTAAGCCATTTTTAATGCCTCAAGCTTAGGCTAAGAACATGTTTGGCAAACACGCCCTAAGTCTTTTCCCTTTAGTTTTATTTTGTCTTTATTTGTGTTTCTAGCCAAACAAATACTTAAAAACTGCAAAAAATCTAAAATATTCTAAGGACTATTTAAAAAATATTTGTGGGTTCCTCGTATATTTTTCTAACAATTTTGTTTAATATATGGTCATAGACTTACATTGTAATATACGAACTCAGTATTGAAAATACTTAATTTTCCTCAAAACAATTTCAAAAAAATCCTAAAAATTAAAAATGAAATCCTTTTAACAATTTTTGCTCAGTAGCATCCACTCATATAGTCAGTTTATCAACTTCTGATCAGTAGCCTTCACTCATATGGCTTTCTTATCAATTTCTTTTTTATTTCTTTGAGAGTTCTCATTTCTTTTAGATACAACACACTTATAAAAGTTTAAAAATAACTTTGTTTTAAATAAAGACAAGGTGGAGAACACCTATCTTCTCCTCCTAATGGTCTAGCTCCTCTTACCGAAGGTCTAGTTATTGGTTTCTCTCCTGATAAAAAAATGAGAGATGCTAACATCAATTTATAATTTTTAAAAATTTTAAATTTACATTCATGTTACTCTTATTCAGTTCACAATAAAACATTTTCTATCACATTCCATTTTACTTCAATTTCCAGGCTCTTTAATTAATTCATTTTTTATTTCTATTACCTTTCTATTTAAATATTTTGTTTTACAAGTATACATAATACCCTTTTAATATTTTTTTACATTAAGGTTTACAATTAACTTTGGTTTATAACCTTTATATTGATATAATTACATAATAACATTAACAAGTTTTTTTTTCTTTTAGTTAAAGTATTATTTGTTCCATTTTAAACCATTCACAACCTTGTAACTTAGTCCTATTTTTAATTTCTCCTTTAAGGCAATACTTTTCATATTGTATACACAATTTTTTTATATTCTACTTACCATAATATCTTTTCAAATCTTATTTTAACATAAGATATTCAAACGGTTTAATTATATAATATCTTAACTAATTTTTCAACTTTTCAAAATTCACAACTAATCATTGAGTTAGCATAAATTACCTTGAGATTTCTAAACTTTCTTACACTTTAGTCAACATAATATCATAACAATTAGCCATGCACACATAAATCCACACAATCTTATTTAGTGCATATGCATAACATTTATTTTATCTTCATGTCATCCATATATAACCATAAAATTCCCAAGCTTAAGGTTGATTTCCATACCAAGTCTTTATGTTCCATTATTTGTACTTTATGTTTCAATACTAAGATTATAAACTTCACACAAATACTCATCCTATACTTACATCCATCAATTTCCTACTTCATCCTTTCTCATTAAATTTAGCATATTTATAATAATCTATTCATGATTTTACATTACAACATTTCATTTCTCCATGTACCATTTATTCACCATTTTCTTATTTTACTTTCCTACTTCATATTAATCAATGAATTCTCAAATTATACCCAACATAATATCAATAATCTTACAATTTAAATAATTAACAAATCAACCACTTCTTAAACCTTCATAATACTTTCATAACTGTATGCATTATTTCATATATATATATATATATATATATATATATATATATATATATATATCCAATTTAGTAATTACACCACACAATTTAAAATCTTTCTTTCACTTTCATATTATAAAACCATGTTTCTCATCAAGTCTAATAGCGTAACTTATATACTCAACCTTAACATCAATCTTATGACCTACTGCTCGGATAATTTTATCAACTAACAAATAATTACATCAGTTTCCATTCACTTATTCCATATCCCTTATTTTAATCATGGCCAACCTTAAACTTAGGAACCATTCTATAATCATTCTTCAATTTTTAATCCAATTCTATTAATCTAACTCTTATTCCATGTAATTTTATAATTTCACAACTCAATACCTTTTCCCTTAACTTCCATAACACACAATTTATGTTCCCTTCATTGTCCTATAACACTCATTATATTTTCAAATTAAATACTTATCTCAAATCATATATCTCATACATATACATCAAAATAAAATAAAATAAAAACAATTTCACATAACGTTAACTTAATTCTTCCTTCCCAAAATCCCCTTTCATTGTTGGTCCTAGATTTAGGGATATCAATGAATTTCCTTCAATTTTCCTCATTATCTTAGCCTTTCATCGTTGGTCGATTGTAGCATTTATCATCAAAACACCTATTTCCTCAAAGTACTAAAACCCACAAACATTGAAAAATTGTGTATTTCTTTTTCCCAAAAGATACAAATTGCCAAGAAATTGGATTGTTAGAACACTTTACCCAATGATTTGGAACAAAAATAAGGAATTCATTGCAACTTTCTTCTCCTTTACTCTTCGAGTTTCTTGTTTTTCTATCTCTAAAAATATGATCTCTTGATTCCCCCACCTTCCAAGCATTTTTTGTCTGATTTCCCTTACAATTCTTCATTTAATTTACTCCTTTAATCATAATCATTATTTGTAAGAAATTAAATAATTTAAATTCTATACAAAAATGTAATTTTTGTTGTTGAAATTTCCTTCTCTTATCCATGAATTTTTTATTTTCTTGTCATAAATATGTCTTTCTTTTTCAGCAACATGATTTTTTAAATAAAAACTTAACGCAATTCAAATAATTTAAATTAAGAATAAATCTTAGTCAAAACATGTATTACAAAAACATGCATTTTTTTTATATATAAAAAGCATTATATTTTAAATAAAAATTATCATCTAAACAGTAAAATTAAATAAAAAACAAAAAAACTCACATGGTGATAAATTTTACACAATTTTATGAAAAAAATAAAAAAATAATTAATTTGATAAAATTATATAAAATTTTTCATTATGAACAATTATTGCTTTTTTTTAGAATAGCATATTAGATTTATAAATAATTTTACATGAAGTAAATGCTAATATTACTATAAAACCTTTAATATTATTGAAAAAATATGATATAATCAGATTATCTTCTAAATAACATTGTAATAATTTTATTTTAAAATAATTCTATTCTAAGATATTAAAAAATAAATAAAAAGAGTGCTGCGCCAAAAGAATCAAGCTTAAAAGCACATGAGCTTGAAAAGACAGCCCAAGAGTTCTTAGGCCTGGAATGCTATACCCACTTGTCTGGCCTTTCCACGGTAGAAAGACTTTCTCTCTTCTCCATTTTAGATAGTTTTCTATCTCCTGTCTTAACTTTCGATGTTCGAATATGATATAAATAAAGGTACATGGCCGAATCATAAATGCTGCAAAGTACAAGGATTAAAGTGAAAAAAATGCAAAAAATGACAAAAATAATAGTATTTTGTGAGCATGTTCATAATAATGAACAATGCGCAGTGAAAAGCAACATGCTTGGTGTTAATGTTTGTGTTAATGGTATACACACACAGACACCACCTGCAAGTAGGGATAAGTAAACAAACCAAAATATTGATTAAATCAAGTAAATTGAAAAAAAAAATTAAAAATATTGAATAGTGAAAAAAAATCAATTAAATCGATAAATTTTTAAAAAAACTGACTGGTTCGGTTTTATAAGTCTGAAACCGAAAGAACCAAACCGAATCCAAATTAAAAAAAAAAACAGGAAACAAATCGAGCCAAACTGGAAAAAACCAAGCCAAAACCGAAAAAACCTAGCCAAAAACCGAGCCAAACCGAAAAACCAAGTCAAACCGGTTTCAGTTTTTTTTAAAAAAACTTAGTTTGGTTATTCTTTTTATAAAAACTGAACCGAACCAAACAAAAAATGATCACCCCTACTACTACGTAGCCTACTATAATGAAAGACATTGAAGTGCATCGTTATATTAGCCTTCTCACTAGCTTGTTTGTTTTTTTTAATTAATTTTTTTTTCTTTACTTTAAAATTTTTTTAGTTCTTTCATGTTATTTTAATATGTTAATATTAAAAATAATTTTTTTAAAATATTATTTTACTATATTTTTAAGCGAAAAATATTTTTAAAATAATTATTACCATATTCCTAAATATTACCTAAATGAATAATAAAGCTACTCTTTATTTTTTTTTTAATTTTTTTAACAATAATCCAAGTTATTTTTTAATAGGCTAAGTTGATTAAGTTATTTCAAGTCAATTTTTACTCAGTCTAATTTTAAATTTAGGCTAAATAAAGAATTAGATTGGGAGATTTCAAAGTTGACTCGGTAAACCACGTTTAATAATAATATTAAATAATTTTTTATAACCTGAATATTTTTTATTATGATAAAAAAATTTAATGGGACTGGCAAATGTTGTAAAGTAGTAATCTTCTAACTATTTATTTGATAATATAGTTTAGGGTGCTTTTGCAAAAAAATTTTTAATTAAAAATACATCAAAACAATATTTTTTAGTTTTAATATTAATATATTAGAATTATAAAAAATATAAAAATACATCATTTTAATATTTTTTTTAATTACAAAACAACTTAAAAGCATTTAAAAAATAGTTTATCGGCAAAAATAAATGCTTATTTGAAAATATGATAAAAGTTACGTTTTAAAATATTTTTCACTTGAAAATATATCAAAATAATATTTTTTATTTTTAAAAATTTATTTTTAATATTAAAACATCCAAATAAAAAAAAAAATAAAAAATTAATTTAAAACAATATATATATATATATATATATATATATATATATATATATATATATAATTTAAAATAAAAAATAACAGCTCAACTGCGACGCAAAAAAAAACCCTAAACCCGCCTAGAAGCCTTTACCAAGACAGCAACTAGGCAACCTTAACCACTGTTTTCTTTTTTCCTTCAAAAAATTAGGAGGCACAAGAAGACCTAGAACGTAGTAGCGAGGCCTCCTCTTGTATAACGACGTTGCCCTAAATATACACTCCCTAAAAAACGGTGTGCACCTAGCGAGAAGAATATCAATTTTATGGGGAGCCACCAGAAGGGAGAGCGTGGAGGCAGCAGCAATGGAAGCGGAGGTGGAGCTGTGGCGGTGGACAAGGGTGTCGATTTCGCACAATATTTCTGCACCTACGCGTTTCTTTATCACCAGAAAGAAATGCTCTCTGATAGAGTCCGTATGGACGCTTACTTCAACGCTATTTTCGAGAACAAGCACCATTTCAAGGGAAAGGTACCTCCTTTATTTCTTTAAATTTCATTTTCAAGCATATTTTGTATGCAAGTAACTTTAGCTAAATACATTGGAATTTGGGTTCTTAAATGTTTAAGAACAATAACTAAAACTACGTTTGAGTCAAAATCACTGAGTTTATTGTAAGTTACTTTCTCTTCAGATCTTCTAAGATTAAGCGGACTTCAAGTCTAAATCAATAATGAAAAGTTGCCGCAATTTATTTATTTATTTATTCTTTTTCTCAAAGCATAATGTCAATTTAAATCTCTAAGTAATTTATTGTTTAAGTCAATATATAATCTTTCAACCCAACAAGTTCTTAAGTGACATGTGGTCTGGTGAACCTTTTTGCATAGACGGTGTTGGATGTGGGAACAGGGAGTGGCATTCTTGCAATGTGGTCAGCACAAGCAGGTGCTCGAAAGGTCTATGCAGTTGAGGCTACTACGATGTCAGGACATGCGCAGGCTCTAGTCAAAGCGAATAATCTTCAAGATGTAGTTGAAGTACTTGAGGGTTCCATGGAGGATGTCACCCTGCCAGAGCAAGGTTTGCAACTTGTTTTCTGATTTTAGTTCCTTTTTTGCTTTTACTGGTTTAAGTACAAACTTTCTTTTGCCATTGATATACCTATATAGGTTAAGGTGTTTGTTTTGTTGATTTTGAAGCAGTTGATGTAATTATCTCAGAGTGGATGGGGTACTTCCTTCTTCGTGAATCCATGTTTGATTCAGTGATATGTGCTCGTGACCGCTGGTTGAAGCCTGGTGGAGTCATGTAAGCAATTCACGTTACTATGTTATATTGTATGGTTGCATTAGATTTTCATTTCATTTGCTTTTCTGAGTCTAGTTGCTGCTAGTTTGGCTGCTCCTGTTATGGCTTTTCTGCTTGCAAATGCTAATGCTGTAATTGGTTTATGTGTTAACTATTTTCATTCTGAGCCCCATTTTAGTCTAAAAATTATGACCACACATCTAATTCTTGTAATTTTGCAGGTATCCAAGTCATGCTCGCATGTGGATGGCACCAATCAGGTCAGGATTGGGAGATCAAAAAAAGAGTGATTATGATGGATCGATGAATGATTGGCATGCTTTTATGGAAGATACTAAAGAATACTATGGTGTTGATATGAGTGTTTTAACAAAGCCTTTCTCAGAGGAGCAAATGAAATATTATCTCCAGGTTAGTTCTGGATTTTATTCATGTTTTGTGTTAATATTTTTGAATTTATTGATTACAGCCTGCCTACTCTTTCTCTTTTCTTTTTTCTTAATGCCAGTGCTGTTTCATAAATTTGTTATGGATAAACTCATGCAATCATTAATTGCTAATTCAGTGACACTTCAATGAGGCTCTACTGATTATGTTACTGCTATTTCTTTGTACAAAAAATCTGGCTGCTCACAAGGATATATTCAGGTTGCACCGTGTTTCATATATAATCTGGATAACAATGTGTGTAATGGAATTTATAACTCAGCATGGAGCATGTGAGAATCATCTATTGAACACCGAATCATGAGTCACATATTACTATGAATGCTTAAATTATTATGTATTCGGGTAAATTTCATCTGAGCTGTCAATTGTACAGGAAATAGAGAAAGCTATCTAGTTCTTTGGTCTCCATTCTGTATGAAATATAGCCATTTTTCTTCACCATTCTCTGCAGTTTTAAAGAACATACTAAGTAATTTCTGCAGACATCATTGTGGCAAAACCTTCATCCACATCAAGTCATTGGGACAGCTGCCATTATAAAGGAGATTGATTGTTTAACTGCCACGGTGAATGACATTCTCAAAGTCAAGTCAGACTTCCTATCGTCAATCACTTTAGAAAACACAAGGCTCTGCGGATTTGGTGGATGGTTTGATGTCCATTTTCGAGTAAGTGGATCATCACTATCCTTTTTTAGTCTTTCATTCCAGTTCTCTACAGTGTGTATTATATACACTTCTTTTCCCAATCTTCCATATAACGTTTTTGTTTATTTTTTTTTGTTTTTTTGATATTGGATCACTAGGGAAGCAAGGTTAATCCGGCACAGCAGGAGATTGAGTTGACAACAGCTCCTAGTGTAGATAATAGCACGCATTGGGGTCAGCAGGTCTGTATCACCAAAAACATCATGATATTGTGCAATTTAGTAGAAACATATAGGGGCTGTTTAGAAGGGAAAAATGTATTTCATTTTACATCTCCAATTTTATATTCCATTTCCAGTTTTCTTTGGAAAATCAGAAAACATGTTCTAATTAGTTGTTTTCTATCTACAACACAGGGACTATATTGAACACAGTTGAAACTTTAAGGACTAAACTGTAAATATGCCATCTTCAACCTCCATCAGCTTGCGCTAACTCTGTTCCTTACTGTAAAATTTTTGGGTCATTTTAGCCCCACTTGGTAACCTGAAATTGACCTCCATTTTAATCATGGCTTCATTAATTTCTCATACAATAAAATTAATAAAATGTGAATCATATTAACAATAAATTAAAACATGTGTGGAAAGTATTGTAGCAATGAACAATACTTTCCCCACTTTGGCCCTACAAAAAAACATCCACCAACCTGACAATTGACGGACAATTCTTTTTATAGGGGGACATTAGCCAATGAAAAATTGAATAGTGACAAACTTGACTTTTGACTTCTATTATGAATAGGCAAATGACTTAATTAGCCTTACATGTAAAAACATTAACCTACATCAAGGAGCCATATAGATATTTTTATTTTGTACAATTAAATTACTAAATTGTCTTAGAAAGAAACAAAAATAAAGCTTCTTTCCATGATGCTTTTTCATCTTTTCATCTTTTAACTTTTTTTTTTTTTTATAATCAAGTTAGGTTAGGGGTAAATTGATCTTTTATAAATATAAAATATTAATAGAAAGACAAATAGTTGGCTAAAGTATGGGAGTGACCTACCTCTTATATTTCACTTTTTTTTAATTGCTATTTATTTAATTTTTTATCTTTTATTTAATTGATTGTATTTTCAATTTTATCCTAAATTTTTAGGTTTCATTTGATTTTTATATTAAATTTGATTCTTATTTTTTTGATATTTTTAAATCCTTCAACCAATTAAATTTTTTTTCAATTTCATTCTTTATCATTTGATTTTAATTTATTTTTCTTTTTGAATTTGACGTTCATTCTTTTTACGGATGTTTATTTTGTTTTGGATCTTTATTTTATTGCAAACAGCATCACTAGTTTTTATGTGTTTCCTAGTAGTGAATGTGGTGCATTAAAATTGTATGGAGAAGAAAAATGAATGCCAGAAGTTATGAGCTTCAAACTAATTCGAGGTTATTTATCATCGTGGAACTTTTCTGAAGAGTGCATGAGACATGGATGTCTGTCCTAATCATTTGATTCATTGTGATGTTCTTGTGTTAATCTTTTTGGTGCACTAGCAACAGATCACTTCTTTAGTTGCATTATCATTCTAATTTTTTGTCGGTGCTCATGGTCAGGTTTTCCTCTTGCATCCTCCTGTACATGTCAGTGAAGGTGATGCTATAAGTGTATCCTTCACCATGGATCGTTCAAAGGAAAATCACAGATTAATGGAGGTTGAGCTTGGCTGTGAGATCAAACAGGCCTCTGGCGAACAGCCTCCTCCTTCCAGAAACAAGTTCTACATAGAGTGAGGAAGGAAATAGCGGCTATCATGGAAGTCTTGATATCATGAAAATGGTATATCTTATAGCTTCCAAATTGTCAGAACTAATTGTTACCAAGACCCGAAAGGCACATATTGGTATAATTTTGTTTAAATATGGTTTTGCGTGCTCTTATTACCACTTAATTTTGATCCTTGTTTCAGAAAGGGTTGCAAGGAATTTAGCATATGCAAGAATTTTCTTACATTCATGCAACTTAATTTTGATCCTTGTTTCAGAAAGGGTTGTTTCAGGAAGGAAATAGCTTAGCATTCTATTTTATTCGGAAAACATCTCAAAATGATAGGATTTCTGGTTGTTGGCCGCGCATTCTGCCATATGAAGCTGGGAGTTTAATTAGATGGTTCAGAATTGGTAATCGTCCTGAAGCTTCATTCGATAAATAAGCTATTAGCTTTTAGCATTGTGCTCATCTTTTGAAGATAGGTATTGACATCACAAGCCACAAAGCAAGCGACTGAGCTTGCTCGCCATTTGTCTTTACCTGGTAAAATGTCCAAAAACATGCAAATTTATTAGGGATTACTTTTTGAAACGAGGAAGAGGTGTGTATTTTCAGCTACTGGTTTCTGTGCAGAAGTCACATGGAGGAGGGGAGAAAGTACCCGAGCCGGGAGAGATTAGGTCCGTCGTCTTTGTTATGCCTTTAAGGAAAGCATAACAATAATTAAAAATTAAAGTAAAATAATTAGAAAAAAAAACTAAGTCTAATGTGTAATAGTGTAATTACTAATTTGTTTTTGGAAAAAAAAAAAACAATCAACCAAGCTTTTGATTCGGGATGTTTTTGTCTTTTTATTTTTGTGAGTTTATTTATTAATTTGTTTTTTATAATTTTATCTTTTAAAATTAAATTTGTTGATATTTAAAATTTTAAATTGAATTCAAATCTAGAATTTCACGGATTATGAGTTTTAAAGATTAGATTAGGTTTAAAATATCAGTCTAAATTTACTTGTTTTTTCTTTTTCTTTTTAAGTTGATTTTTTTTTTATTTTCTATCCATTTTTAAGGGTTTTTTTTTTGTGATTTTATTCTATTGGGTTAACTCTTTACAATTGTTTTTCAATTTCACTTCTGCTATTTTTTAATTTTACCTCTTATGATTTTTTAATTTTTCAAATGTGGTACTCATTTTTTCAATTTTTATTTATTTTGTATGGGATCAGTTTTAATTTTTCTTTTTCAAATCTTATCCTTAAGTTTTTTTCTCTCATTTTTTTTGTTGATATATTTTTTTTTTGTTTTTTCAAGTTTTTCTTATTAATATTTTCTCTTAGACGCGACCATATGGTTTTTTCTAGTTTATATCTTTTTTTATCTTTTTTTGTTTTGTTGGTTTATTTATTGTTACTATATTTTTATTTTTATATTATCTTAATTATCAATTGGATTAATGACTTAGAACTCAGATTTTTTCTACACTAATATTTTTTTTATGTTCAGAATTTTTTTTGCTCGGCCTAGGCGAAGCACAAACAATAAATCTAGTATTTGACTATTAAAATTAAAACAATATATTTTTAATACTAATTATGAATTCAAAAAGCCATTTAAAGCGAGAAAGAAAATCTAAATATGAACTACAAAAAAAAAAAAAAAGAAGCACATGGTCGAGTGTAGAAGCTAAATACTTTAGCATCTTTGAAAGAATTTTACGGAATAATAGTATGTTCGTGTTTGGTACAGTAGAGTTTCTATTAGAATCTATATTTTTTTTTATTGAGATAACAAGATAAATAAAATGAGACAAAATCTCTAAATCTATCCAAATATTTATAATAATTACTTATTTCGAATCTTGTGTTCTTTATTTGGCCTATTAACCATTATATTCTTTAAATTTATTCAATTATCTTTGTTTTCTAGATTGTTTTTCAATTTATTTACATAAACCTCTTAGAAAATATATTAAAAATAGGTAGATATTATTAGTTGTAATTTATACATGTCAAAAATTAAATAAATCTGAAAGAAACAACAACTACTAATGCTAATACAAGATTTAACTAAACATATTAAAAAACGAATAAAAGTAAATAACTGACAAAGACCTATAAATTTAAGGTACAATACAATAAAAAAAAGGTCATTTTTTTTCTATAGTTTTTATTGCTAATCGCATGTGGTGGATGATGGGTTTTAGGTGCCGTTTGTTTTTACATTTTAAAAATACTTTTGAAAAAATTTAAAATTTTTTTATATTTTTCTTTGTTTCAAATCAATATTTTTCTGGCGGTTTTTAGATCATTTTGATGTGCTGATATCAAAAATAATTTTTTAAAAATAAAAAATATATATTATTTTGATATATTTCTAAATAAAAAATATTTTAAAAAACAACAATAACTACACTATCAAGCAGACTCTAAAAAATTGTTAAGAAAAGTTATTTGAGGAGAAAAAGCCAGCCATATTCTCTCTCTACTTTAATAACATATGTTTTTTTTAATAGATTTGCTAAATATATAAAATAAAAAAAATATGAATATATAAACTTAAAATACAAAAAATAGAAAAAAATTAATTATTTAATTGAGTTATTATTGATATATTATTTTCAACATAGTGACCAGTAAAAATCGTTCACAAAAGGGTGTTGGGACTTTTATAAGAAATTGTTTTTATTCATCAAAAAGAGTTGAGTAAAAAGCAATGAAAGTTGGTTTTAAACTTGATGCTGACAATTGTTGTTCGATGCTTTGGGGCCCAATCATAAGTATCATGTCCGAATTTTAAGCTAAGCCATCATCATGCTGCGTAGCCCTTTGAAGACAGTATCCTAAATTGCAGAGGCAGACTTAAAGAGGCCACGGTTTCCGTAATCTGAAAAATAAAAATAAAAATCATGCCATAAATTGAACATAAAAATACAATCACTTGGAAGTTGCATCAATACATGTTTAGTTTATATCTAACTTCGTGTTTGTGATTTGTTGTTGGATTGAATTATCTTTTTTAATAAAAAAAATTAATATATAGATATTGTAAGCGCATTTTGAAAAAGAAAAATATTTCCAAGACCTGGATCATAAATTCGATTAAATCAATTAAGTTTATTTTATTTTAATTAGATAATAAAAAAAGACAACAATAGTTATAGGGGATGAATCAATTCCTTTTTAAACAATGATCACTATAACTTGCAGAAAAAATAATTTTCTAAAAGGAAACCAAAGATGTAGCTCAATTCACAGCCCATTAATTACAGCAGGATGAAATCAGATAAAAAAAACCTAAACAAATCAGCCTTGATCAACTTGAGTTAGCATGACAAACCTGTAACCACGGTAATCAGAGCCGAGCCAACCCGAGAATCTCGCCAAGCTCGATGCCCAAATCATGAGATCAGAAAACCCAATAGAAAGAAAATAAAGAAAATTATAAAGCCCATTTTTAAAAAAGAAAACTTTCAACCCATGTTAACTTTTCAAACTCGTAACCTGGAGTATTAAACCCAAACCATGAAACCCAATTCCCAATCAATCAAATATTGAATGATAAAATTAAAAAATAAATTTCAATTATACAAAAGGATTCAAAGCAAAAAAAAAAAAATAGCAATTAAAAAAATAAGGATCGAAATTGAAATACTAAATAAATTTTACTTTTGATTGAAGGGTGAAATTGAAAACAAAAATCAATTTAGCAAAGAACCAAGAAGAAATCAAAAGAATGAGGATTAAAATTGACATAAAAATTAAAAATAAATTTTAATTGAACGGTGAAATTGAAAATAAATAAAACTTTTACAAAAGGGCCAATAAAAAAAATAAAAATAAAAACAATGAGGATCAAATGGAAAAAATAATACTAAAAATTTGGATTGAAGGATACTATTGAAAACCAATAAAACATTTTCAAAAGGATCAATAAAAAAATAAATAGAAATAAAAAAAATAAAAACTGGATTTTAAATACCAAGAACAAAGAGGGCCAACTAGTAATTTTTAGGGAGGAGAGATAAATTTATTTTTAAATATATTTTGATTATTTCACGATATTTTTTTTATATTTAATTAAATATTAAATTATCCTTCATTGAAAATGATAATAACAAAAATAAAACCATTATAAAAAAACCAAATCACCTCTTGATGTTAGTTTCATAATTTTTACTTTTAAGGGTCGTTTTACTGTGCTTTTAAAATGTAAAATCACTTTAAAGATTTTTAATATGAAGAGTAAAATCATCATATTGTAGTGTTCTAGTGAACGACGTCGGATGAAGAATATGTTTTCTATGGTGTTTTAGCCTCGGTTAAAGTGGTGGTTTGGTTTAATGGTTCGTGTTAATACCTATTTTTCGTTGCCGATCTATTTGGAGCATTGCGTAAAATACTTAGCACGCACATGGGCACTCCTCTCCCTCTAGAAGAGTGCAAAACATCACACGTGGCTCTTGTATCATTTCGAAGCTGTTATCCTTCCAACATTATTCTCCAACAAACAAAATACAAACGAGGAACGGTAGGGTGACGTGGCAGTGCCACTAAAATTACCGGCATGGTGCTGAGGTGTCATTCTCATTCCTTGCTCGGTGAGTGAATGCTTGCCCTCCTGCATTTCTTTTATATTCTTTTTTATGAAACATGGCCCACTATAAATATTATATAATAAATGTTTCTCTTTTTTCGAGATTTCTCCATTAGTTTCTTTCTGATTGGCAGCCTACAATTTGAGCTGACAATTTAAGTGGCTCCCCCTGCCACTGTCCCATTTGCACCTCTTCTTCGTTTTTTTAATTAACATTGTAGATTCTGTTTTATTTTTTTTTTAATTAAAATGAAAAATTTTAGTTTTCACAGGTAGCTTTAACGTTGTACTGTCTGTGTGTGTATATATATATATATATATATATATATATTTCAACAAATATAATTTAAATTTAAAATAAATTAATTATAAATTATACAAGATAAACACAATGTCAAATAAATATAATTTTAAAATCTAAAATATTCATAAATAGTCAAGCTTAAATATAACCTTAATTCAAATAATTCAACTTAAATAAAATAACAATTTAATTTAATGGCTTTTCAAACCTGGAATGAAACATGTGAAATGAAATCGGAATATTTCGATCGAAATTTATCTAGAACGGATCGAGATTTGAAATGAGATGAAAATTATTCTGTTTTTTAAATTTGTATGAAATATTTAGGTTACTTCAAATGAAACAGAACGGAATTAATAATCTTGGTTTAAATTAAGCTTTAATTTTTTTAAAAAAATTTATTTTTTTAAATTTTTTTTAAATATTTTTAGTTAATTTTAATATGTTGATCTTAGAAAATTTTAAAAATAAAAAAAATTATTTTAATATATTTCTAAATAAAAATTAATTTAAAAAATAACGAATATATAATAATTTTAATATCATACTCTTAGGCGCCGAATAAATTTAGAGATTTTGCAATGTTTAGACTGGGACCCACCAAAATTGTCTCTCACGGACTTCAACTTTCATGTAAATTGGTTAGATATATGATTGATGGCTCACGCTAGCCAAAGTGTTTTTTCTTTTTAAATACTTTTAAATTTTTTTTATCTTTTTTATTTTTACAAACAAAACATCAATTTTTAAAAAAAAAAATATGACAAAATATCAATTTAATATTTTTAAATAAATATAAAAACATATATTGTATTTGATGATTAACTAAACAAATGCTATTGATTTTGTTATTATTCAATATATATATGATCATGCTTAGTAAAAAAAAAAACCTTCTTTTTCATGATTTATTGGACTTTCTTTATTTCAACACTTTCTAGTCTTTTTTCTTGTTTTTTATTTTCTATGTTTAGGTTTTATAAAACTGTATATTTGATGCCTGATATTTTATTAGTTTTATGTTTAAATGTTTCAAATTTAATTCAATTTATTAAGCTAGTAAATTTTATTTTTTTTTTATCTCAATACTTCTCATTATCTCTGACACGTGACAAAACTGAGTTTCAATAAAGATTATATATATAAAAAAGAAAATTACATATTTAATATCTAACTTATTTATCTATTCACGGATAAAAATAGTGATTAAATGTGATGCTTCATAAAAGTGAGTAGAAAAATTAAAAAACTGATTAAATCAAAAAAATTAGAAAAAAATAACTGAAAAAGCCAAATCGTAAAAAAAACTGATTAAAATTTTGAAAAAACTAACCGGTTCGGTTTTATAAGCCTGAAACCAAAAAAACCGAACCGAACCTAAACCGAAAAAACCGGAAAAAAAACCTAGTCAAACCAGAAAAAAGCCAAACTGAAAAAACCGAGCCAAACCGGTTTGAACCAGTTTTTGTCCAAAAAAACGAACCGAAACCAGTCGGTTTGAACCGATTTAAGTTTTTTTTAATTTAGTTTGATTATTTTTTTGATAAAAATCAAACCGAACCGAAAATAATCACCTCTGCTACTAAAAAGTATAATTCGATACCAAAAAAAAATATTATTTAACATTAACAGTTTTTTATTAAAAAAAAAAAAAATAAAAAAAACTTGATAAAAGAATCTCTAAAACATCCAGAGAAGGAGGAGAACTGAATTGAATCTGGAGAAACCTCTAAAAAATCCGGTGGGCCATTGTAAAAAAAGAGATGAAAATGCTCCGTCAACACTTCACCGGAAAGGAACAGCCAAGAGTCCCTTAAAGGGAAACACATTCTTAAAGAAAGAGTCCCTTCGACGCAACAAAACTGCTCTCTCCGTTGTCCTTTTCTTGATCCTCTCTCTCATTAATAAATATTATTACTGTTGCTGCTGCTGCTATCCGACAGGCCTGGTCGGTCACTGGTCCTAATGTCGGAGAAGCAGCTCCATGTCCAGATTTGATTAGGAGCTTGAAGGCGACGGCGTGGATACCTCCCCTTCTTGCCGATTGAAGGCATCCATTCGTTAATAATACAAGAGAGTCGTCCTCCTAGCTCCCCTTTCTACGAAACATGTTACCGAAAGAGCGAGTTTTTGTTTTATATATTTATTTATTTATTTATTATTATTTGCTCCGAAAGCTATCTCATGTGATTTCTTACAGCTTGGATGTGGATTTTATGATGCCAGAGATCAATAATGAATGAATCATTATAAAATCAGAAATAATACCTTAGACTAGCCCTAATCTCGATCTTAACACTATTTACATGTAAGATCGTCGTCGTTGCTGTCCGAAGGACGAAGCATATATCTAATTGGGATAATATTAATTTATGCTACTGCATGCTCCACAAAACTAATGACTTCTTACCAATTTTAGAGGAAAATATTAATTTTTTTGTTTTTTTTTTCAGAATGCATACCAGCTAAGTGATCTTTATGGCAGGAGGTAGGAATAATCTGAGATCTGGGCCAGAGAGGGAGAAGTGGCATGTACATGAGCCATGGAAATTGGCAATCATGCAAGAGACAGCAATTGCATTAATTTGGTATGGAACAGCCTCGACACTTGCCCATCAATTCAGAGTGTGAGGAAGCCAGCTCAATATTCATTGTAAGCGCACAAAACTAGGAGGCATGTGGGAAGAATGTAGTTAGTCGTATGTTATTCATTGAATTGAATTTGTTTATATAAATATATTTAATTCATTAATAAAATATATTTATTTTTAATATTTATAAAATATTTTATTAATAAATCTAATATATTATTGATGAATCTAGAGAAAATATAAAGTTATTAAGATGAAATGTTTTATAAAGAAAATTTTATAATTATGAGATTCCTATTGCATCTAAGCATTATTCTTAGAATGTTTATGGTCAATGCTTTATTAAAACTATATATTAATTAGAGCTGTTGAGACTGATACATATTATGTTCTTTTTTTTATGAAAAAAAATAGTTGTTCTCATAAGTCGAGGTATAAGGGATACCTATAACTAATTTGTAGGTGTTGCCAGTTGATATGTACACTGAACTGACCCACATGAGAATTCCATATGGAGATATCATTTGTGTCTATGAAAAAACTCATGTGACGATTGTGTAAGTAATTCTTAGACTTGAGATCATTAAGTTATTTTATATAGAGAGTGTTATGTTTTGATCCCACTACATGTTGTCCTAATCGAGGGTAACATATAAGCATATATTGGGTATAATATGAACTATATGAATGTATTTAAGTAATTAAGAGATGAATTTAATATCAATAGAATACTATGCTTTTTATTTTCTACACAAACTATGTAAGTTGCAGAACACTTGAAAAACACAAAAGAAAAGAGCTAACACTTAAATCCATAACAATCTCTCTCTTTTAAAAGAGCGCAAGAGATTTTTCACTGGTGATTCATGTTGATTACCGTTAGAGGCTAAACACTTTGATGACTTGTAGTGTGTGATAACCTAGTCTTGAAATAATTATTCAAATTAAAAAAGAACATCCGATCTTCAAATAATCTTTGTATAAATTCTAAACAATCCAAGATCTTGGGATCCTCAAGAAAAATTTAAATGTATTGTTTCTGTTGCATGTATATATTTCAAGAAACCCAATAGAAATCATTGATGACTTATTGTCATGCTAAAACTAGAATATCTTAGTCTTTAAATAAATATATAATGTAAATGATAATAACAAAATGCAACAACGAGTTTCATCTTCAAGATTTATGAAGCACATATACGCAGATGAAATAATTTTTGAAAATTTAGTATATAATGTAATGGAGAATAGTTACTTGTTTTATGTTCTATATATTATATATATATTTTTAATTTTGATAGTACATAAAACTAGCACATAAAAGATCAATATTAGCAATATTAAAGTATAATTAATAAATGTAAAAATATGTGAAATAATAAAAGGAAAAAATTAAGCTCATATAATTTATATTTTCTTCATAGTACAAATAAAATTAATATCTAAAAAAAATTATAATATTGAAATGGATTATGACGATTTGGAAAGGAGTAATTATAATTTCAACTTTTTTTCTCTTTTAAATTTTGATTATTGGTACTAGTCTTCAATTTAAGTCATAAAATCCAAAATTATATTTTGATCTATTTTTTATAAAAAAATTACAAATTTATCAAAAAATAATATTTTGAAGCATCCTAACCGTATTCTCCCAGAGTATCTCATGCATATTCAAAATTAAATTTATAGTTTATTATATTTTTGGTCCATCTCCATATATATATATATTATATTAATGCAGATTTCAAGGATAACTCATCTTGTTGGAGTCCATTCTGTTAAGCTATTGAGGATTAGTAGAAATTGTGGTTTGTAAAGTAATTATCCAATTAATTATATTTTGTTAGATAAATTAGCATGTGCCTTTTTCCACTCAATATAATTGATTTAGAAAGGTAGAATTTATTAAAAAGAAAGTTGAGAGAAAATCTCTTTTGCTATTTTTGTTGCTAATTATCTTTATATATATATAAAAAGAGTAAAATTCACGGTATAATTAAACTTTAATATAACATCTTCAATGCATAGTTTTTTTTTTTTTTAATTATCAGGCCAAAAAATATTGTTTGTTCCTTTCTTGTTTTATTTTTTTATTTTTTAATTGGATTTGATAAGTCTTGAGTTGGTTGGTACGTAAGATGCAAAATGGTTTTGAGATATCTTCAGTGCATATTTAACTCAATCGAATTGTTGTGTAATTTTTACCTTTGGCTGGAGGAGGGCTTTGACGACTCCGATCATGAAAGGGTAACTCAACTTCCGAGCTAGACTCTGATGCTTCTTCCGAGGATCGGGACATACAGACTTCAAGGAGCATCTAGTTGGCCCAAGTAATGTCTCCGATGCATGCCTCGTGCTTTGTTTGCTGAAGACAAGGAGCATGATGGCTCCAAGCCCTCTTTCTTCTTTGCTGAAAAGGAACAATCTGATGCATCCAAAGCCTCGTCCTTGCAGGAAAAATATCAAAAAAATCTTATAAATTAATAAAATATAATTTTATCCCTTGAATAATATTAATTCAGAATAATTTTAAAAATTAATTTAATTAGATTATTACTTTATTTTTCTACGTCTAAAAATATAATCCTTATATTAATTATATTATAGTCTATAATTTCTAAAATATACTGTAATCAAGTCACACTTAATTAAATCATTCTAATTTAATTTTGACTAATAGTTCTTAATATGTGTGACTCATTAGGTTTTTAATATATCGACCCATATATAAATTATAATTCTAATTACATAGAGTTAAATAAATTAAACAATTTAATTTATTATCAATTCAACAAATGATTAATTTATATTTGAAGATCAGGTGCATCATCTAATAACGTGCCATGATCCCCAAAATATTAGAAAAGTCTTTAGTGGTTTGATTTAACATTTCAGTGACCGGTTTCTCAGTATAATTAATATCTTTTCATCAATAATGTTTTGATTAACATTAAAACATGATGTATATATGCCATGTTAAATCATGTGTTTTCTCTACATAATAGTCATTTGATCGTTTGAATAAGATTTGAAATCTTTTTTCAAATCTCATTCCACCTTGACCAAGTATTTATTAATCATTACTATTTAAAAACATATGAAACATTTTCTCTAATTCACCTAGGGTGGTGAATCCTCTCTTGATTACTCAAGTATCATTATATAGTTCATACTATATCCAATGTCTACCATTTCGTTATATCGATTAAGATAACATGTAACAGAATCAAAGCATAACATTCTCTATATAAGATAACTTAGTGATCTCAAGTTTAAGAATCCCTTATACAATCATTATGTAAGTCTTTCCATAGATATAAATGATCTCTCCATATGAAATTCTCATGCAGGTCAGTTTAGTGTAAATGTTTTATGACAACCATCTACATATTAGTTTTAGGCATCCCTTATACTTCAACTTATGAGAAAAAAATCTTCATTTCATATAGGAAATAACATAATATATACTAGTATCTACGACTCTAATAAATATTCAGTATTTAAGAAAGCATCAACCATTAACATTTTAGGAACAATGCTTTAATGCAATATAAATTTCATAATTATAACAACTTTATAATTTTCTTTGTAAAATATTTTTTTTCCATGAACTTTATCTTTATTTTAGATTCATAAATCAAATATTAGATTCATTAATATGATATTATATGAATATTAAAGATAAATTATGCCTTTATTAATAATAAATATATATTTACATGAATATAATAATGCCACGTGTAATTAACCAAATGACTACAAGACATATTAAACTAACAAATTACATATAACATGCTTCTCTCTCAAAATACAACAATCCATTAGACTTTTTGGATGTTGCAAAAATTTTCTAGACCTTTTAATCATCGTTTTTGCTCACTTGAGTTAATAAAAAAGAAAGGTCTTAAATTATGTGTGGAGATGTATGAGAGACTAAGTAAAACACGAATGTATATTTAAGAATTTCTTATGGTGAGAAAATTATGTACTTTTCATCCTAAACACACACACACACAATAAAGGTATTAGCTACCAAATTATTTTAAAACAATTAAATAAATTAATTTAACCATAACAACTAATCAATAAAATTTATTAATTATTAAAAATAATTATCATTAATTATAATTTTAAATCAAGATTATAACATTCTCTTACATGATTTAAAGTTATTCATAGGTATAATGGATAAAATAAAAGTGAGCAATTATTGTTGTTTAATAGGTGTTAGGTACATTCGAGGTTTGAAACTACACTTACTGTTAATAAGTTTTAACTTAAAGAACCATAGTAACTAAGATGTTTTGAATTAGGTTATTTTGATTAAGTTTAAACTTATTATACAGGGTGATTTTAAAGTTTTATCAGTATTGTGTTTTTTCTTGTCATGTAGACATATCTTGTCTTATAAGTGTTTTTAAAGAGTTGTCAAAGTTCTTACAATGACGACCCCACCACCACACTAACTTAGGTGAATCATCCAAGGATATATTGTGACCAACATCTTGTAAAAACATTTGTATTTGGATTCATTGGGAGACTAATTCTTCATAATTATCACAATAAAAGCTCATTATCATAAAAAAAGGTACCTAGGACTATCCTGCAATATATATATATATATATATATATATATATATATATATATATATATATATTTGTGCTCTCTCCAATCACCTAATTTTTTTGTTTTTACCTGTTGAACTTCATTCATAGGGTCAGCATATATTCAAATAAAATTTTTCACTATTGGTGATGATTTAAGGGCTTCAATCCCATTTTTCTTGATGATTGAATAACTTATTGGTGTACTAAATCTTTAGTGAGTGGATCTGCATTGTTGTTTTTAGACTTGACAAAATTCAAATAATAACACCATGAGACATCAAGTGTCTAATAGATTTATGTCCAATGATCATGTGTCTTATTTTTTCACTAAAACTTTTACTCTTAGCCTTAGTTATAGTAGCTTAGCTATCACAATGTATTGATATAGATAATATTGCTTTAGAAACAAATGTTATATC
Source organism: Populus deltoides (assembly GCA_015852605.2). NCBI lineage: Eukaryota > Viridiplantae > Streptophyta > Magnoliopsida > Malpighiales > Salicaceae > Populus > Populus deltoides. The sequence continues at coordinate 8,301,568 of CM027587.2, forward strand.
AATTTTTTTTTAAGCCACCCAACTTCTGAACTAGTAGCAATTCTAATTTCATGGTGAAACAAGTAACTATATCCATTTTGGGTAACCATTAAAATGACTAAATGCAATGACAATATCCCATTCAGCTTCGATTAAAAAGATTATACGAAATAAAACAAATTTAAGAATTCCATATGAGTTTATATCAAAACGAACAATCCATAAACAAACAAAGAGAATATCCCAATTGGATGTTCACTGAACACAACAAAATTGCACATTAACATTGCCTTTTTTATTTTTCTTCTCAGAATTGGCCTATATGAGACTTACAATGCCTTAATCAATCTTCAAAATTGGACCATTAAAAATCTTGGCTTGACAAATCAAAACAAATTACATAGGCACTTAATAATGCAATTCAACATCAAGATTATTAGAATTTTTTTTAAAAAAAACACAATATTCAAGCTCAAAATCCCTAATAAAAAAACAAATCTAATAAGTAGTATAAATTCATTCATAAATTAGAAAGTTAATTAAGCCTCTGAATTATATGCTACCCGAAGCAATGAATTATTAAAAATTTTAAGGGAGAAAGATAGATAATGAGTTAACTCACTTCAATTGAGTAAGCCAGAAATTCATTTATTGTTCCCAATGAAGAGAATTTTGACCAAAATTTTTTTCAGGTTTGCTAAATAATGAATCTATGATGTTCACAGTAACAAACAAGCTAACAAATCAATATATTTTAAGAAAAGTAAGGAAAGTAACCTTGTTTCCTCTTTAAAATTGCTAGGAAATTAAAAATGAAAAGAATTAGACAAACAAATGCAACCAAGATTTTTGTTTTCTTTTTCAATAGTAAATCAACAGCTAAAAGAAATAATAACAATAATTAGAACTAAAAGTAAATATAAAAAAAATAAAGTTTTAGAAGAAGCCTCCGATTGTAACACATAGTGGCAATATTCTTAGAGAGAAAAAGCTTTACATATAATCCATTTCTCTTCTAAGATACAAAAATTAGTTGGAATTTTTTGATGCAACAAAAATTTCTCAAATCTTTTAACCATCCTTTTTGTTTACTTGAGTTAATAAAGTATAAGAAAGGAAGTGTAGTGAAACTTGAGAAGAATATAAAAAAGAAAGATCTTAGTTATGTGTAGAGATATATCAAAGACTAGGTAAAATAATAAAGTAATTTATTGGTAAGAAAATGATGTACTTTTCATTATATAAACATGCTTTATATATATATATATATATATATATATAAATATATAAAGGTAGTAGTTATCAAATATATTATAAAATAATTAAATAAATAAATTTAATCATAAAGAATAAGTCAATAAAACTTATTAATTATTAAGAATAACTATCATTAATTATAATTTTAAATCAAGATTCAAACACGTCATATTTACTGCTAATGTTTTTGGATGATCCTAAGGAGCATCCAATTGACCTAAGCATTGGCTCCAATACCTCACACTATTTTGTTGCAAAGGAGGTAACTCACTATTAAAAAATTGGAAAATATTAATGCAATTTCATTAGTGTTTAGTAAAAAAATCTGTTAGTATTTTAATTATTGATGAAATTTCTAACGTAAACTTGTCATCGGCAAGTTGCTCGTCGGGGATTGTCATAATGTCGACAAGCTTTATTGGTGACAAAAATGCTAATGGAATATTGGCATAAAAAAATCAGATTTACCACCAATTTTCTGTCGGCAAGTCAGTTGCTGTTTTCATTGAAAATACCCAAATCTTCTATAACTTTCTAACTTAATAGGTGCGAAGTTACTGATAGAAATGCTGATGAAATGGAGTTGTTCATCAATGATTCCGTTGGTGTTTTATTTTTTTTTTGTTAGATGTTATAATCCCTTAGATAACCTAAACATACAACAATAATAACAAGAAGAAGCATCTTCAAGCCAATATTTGTTCACATTAAACCTACAACCACAACAAAACATATTTGTGGAATTATTAAAACGATGAATACATCTAAACAAATAAATAAAACATTATTCAAAAGATATAAATGTAATACATTATAAAGTATCAACAAATATCTTATACAATTACAATTTTATAACACAATGAAACATCACATCTAAATTAATTAAAAACATTTTAATTAGAATCCTCCTCTTAATGGTAATCAAACAACTTAAGTCAAAGTTTAGTTGGGTCTAAAGAGAAGATGTATTATATATGCATGGAAAGCTAAGTAGATGAATGTTAAAGATTGATTAAGCATTTTAATAATGCAAATAGTGAGGTAAAAGTGCTGCTCGCATCAACTAGGTTTTGTTCTAAAAGGATAAATCTTGTCAGGGCTTTAAGGGTGGTTTTGCTTGATGTTGTATGGAACCTATCAGTGAAAAGACAAGTCATCAATCATGCCTACATGCTAGGGAAAGAGAGTTGTTTGCGTTTACCATCCCATTATATAAGAGACAATGGAAGAGGAAAAATATTTTTGTCAAGTTGAGAAAGAGCAATTGTAAGAGCTGGTGTTTGATTGCACAAACATAAGTGGTAGTTGTCAGAAGGTTGTGTTTGAAGAGATGGTTAGGCACGACAAGCTTAAACCTATATTTAAGAAGATCGTATATCAACCAAAAGATAGTAATCTAGATAAATCTTTTGGCTTGGATTTGTAGTAAACACCATTGAATTTTTCAACAATATCCTCATCATTTGAAGTTGAAAGGCGCAGGATAATAGGTTTCTGATACGATCCAGGAAAGGTCAAATTCGGATTTTGATGTAAAATGTGCAACTATCCAGTTTTACGGTAACATTCATAATTCTCAATCCGACCGTTGGATCGAGCTGAAATTTGATACGATCCAGGAAAGGTCAAATTTGGATTTTGATGTAAGATGTGCAACTATCTAGTTTTACAGAAATAGTCATAATTCTCAATCCGACCGTTGGATCGAGCTGAAAGTTTACGTGAAGTCTTATAACATGTTGTCCTACCTTGGGTTAAAATTTCAGGTCAATCAGATTTCAGTAAGGCATCTCAATACGGGTCAACAGAGGTTGTATGTATTTTGTTATTTACTTCCTTTTAACTTATGGGCTTCCGATTTGTCTAGGATTATTTTTCTAAAATGATGTGGTAGCTTATTTTGGGAATCTACTAGTTCTACAAAGATCTTTAATGGGCTGAAACATAGTTTTCAAGTGTGGCTAAGATTCATAAATGTTTCAGAATCCTTTTCTTTCAAGGATTCCTCATTTATCCTACCTACAACAAGGAAAAAAGATTTCAGAATTAATTCTACCTTCAGATTTGATTCTCTTAGCTTATATGGAACTTCTAAAGGGTGAAAAATCTAATCCTATCATATTTAGGATATTAAATTCGGATTTATTATTGTTATTATTATTTTCTTCTTAGTTTAGGGTTTATTTATATTATTTCGGTTTAATTGTGAGTGGGCATCATATAAGTCCACATAAGGGGTCCATTAGGGTTTATTTTAGTTTGAAATCACTATAAATAAGGGCATAACCAGACATGTAAGGTTGGACAATTCAGATTAATAAAACTTCTTGTTTGCCGCACGTTTTGTATGTGTGTTGGAGAGATAATCTCCATTCCATGGTTCTTTAAAGTACTGAAAATGACTTATCGAAGAACAACTGGCTTTGTGGCGTCATACTTATACTTCTCGTTCGCGAATCAATATTCGTTGGGTGAGAGTTTTTTGTTTTCAATAATGCTGGTGCCTAAGTACAAGTTATCTTTGTGTCACACTCCTATCAAACCTGATTTACTTGGCTTTCTGGGAATTGGTATCTTTGCATATGGGTTGCGTGACCACGTGAACACGAGGTTCACATCAGTTTCATACTACTATGATTTTGAGTTTGCATCATTTTGGAACATATTAATGATTCAGTACTTGTTACGATGTTATGTTTGAAGAATTTTCTTTTTATTGAGAGAAAACCTTAGGAATCTCTATGTTAGTTGATAGTTTTCACAACTTTTATATTTGAATGACAAGCCCAAGAACTATTTGTGGATCTCACGTTATTGTTGTTGTTGTCGTCAATGATACACTTTACACTATTTGAAAAAAAAATTAATGTAGGATTGATATTTTTTTTTCATTTAACTTGAGCATAAATTCTCGTGTTTTTTTTTTCATTTCCTGAATAGCAAGAATCTCTCAAACAAAGTTGATAAAATTTATTTGGTCTAACCTTATAAGACCATCCAAAATAAAACTCTGAGGACCCTTTTTTTACGTAAATGAAATCCCTAAACTAACCTAACAATTTCTTGTTCTGAATGAGGCCAGGGTTAATTTAATATCAAGAAAAAGATTTTTTTGATAGTAATTGTTGATTCTTGATTTAATATACCGTTATTTGATGATTTTTGACATCTTTGTTTATTATTTTGTGCAGGCTTTTATAATAAAATAAAAAATAAAAAAAGGTTACGAGGTGAAATAACAAGCAAAGAAAAAAAAATAGGGAATAAGATGATGTAATACAAAGAGGAATTACATAAATAAGAAAAAGAAAAATAAATTGGAATTCAAACAAAACTTGAAAATTGTAGGTAAAGATTCTACACGGTCAAGAAAAATAAAAACTATGTTAATCTTTAACCATAAAATTTCTCAATTAAAAATCCACATTTAAGGAAATAATATAAAATCTCTCAATATTATTTTTTTAATTTTTATTTTTTTAATAAAAACCTCATTAATATAAATAGCGATAAATAAAAAAAAACCCTAGAGAAGGATAGATGAGCCAACTATAGATAGAGATATGAAAAACAAAGGTACTCCAAAAAAAAAAAAAAACAGTTATAAAGAAACTCCCCTTTGAGTGTTATTTGTTTGTTATCACCTTTATTAAGAAAACAAACACACGAACTATCATGCGTTTGATTCTCATTCTACTAATTTTCAAAAGAAAAAAAAAAGGTTTTTACTTTGTTTTTATAGATAAAAACACTATAAAGCTAAGTGTAACTATCATAAATGGAGGCCATAAGGACAAAATTAACTTAGTTGCAGAGAAAGTTGTAGCGTTGTTGTGGTTGTTTTTTAAAATATTTTTAATTTGAAAATGTATTAAAATAATATTTTTTTTATTTTTAAAAAATTATTTTTGAAATTAGCGCATCAAAATGATCTGAAAACATCAAAAAATATTAATTTAAAACAAATAAAAAAATAAAAAAATTTATTTTTTTTAAAAACACTTTTAAAACGCAAAAACAAACATAACCACACTAATAAAATAGATATTGTGATTGTATTCAAGGTTTACACGGGAAGGAGGCTAAGGGTTGGGTATCAACTTTGAAGCCACGAAGCACATTAGTGCTGGTAGATGAAGGCATGGAAAATGTGCATCCGAAGGATTCAAGTAAGGTCTTCGTTGAAATGACTTTAGGGAAAAAAAAACTCCCCTTTTACTTTTTGATGTACTTTTATGTGCCCTCATTCAAGCATTGATTTATCCTGGTCCATATACTTGACAATGACAATAACAATGACAATGACAATGTTAATGTGGTCTTTGATGGCAATAATATAGTTACTTACTTTATCCTGGTAAGATGATACGTGGAAAAGGGTTATCTTGACGATGAAAGTACTCAATGTTTTTGAAAGTAAAAATACACATTGATCTTATTAGCACTTGGTTGAGTTTCTTGAAATATGACATTATAGACTTCGACATGTTAATATTTAAAAAACCAAGAAGTCATATGAGTGTTTCATGAATAAATTAAGCACATTGAGACTGATTGTCATTTTATTCATTATCATCTCAAGTATTACACAATTACTTTGCTTTTTGTTTATTTTTTTGCAGATTGCAGATTGTTTTTTTTACGAAGTCGTATTTTATTTCTCATTTTTGTTTTCTAGTTGACAGACTCTTAATAATTGTAACTGCTGCATTATGAGTTTAAGGAAAAATATTAAGAAATATAAGTTATTTTGTTTTATTTATTAAAGATATAATAGTATTCTTATTTTCTTTTCAATTTATTCTATATATAATCTCTTTGTATTTAGGTTAAATTATTCCTTCAATGAAAAATCAATAAAATTCTAACCTTCTCCTCTCTTATTTTGTATTTCTTTTTTATTTATTTGGATTGTTTAACACTTGAAATATTACATTATAGACCAATATTGATACTACTTGAAAACTTATTTCTCTTTTATCCTAGATTCTTTGTTGTGCAAATTGATATGATTGAGCACAATACTAATATTGAATATTGCAATGCATTATTTTTTGAGCATCTGTTTATTATGAAGATCAACGATAAAAGGATCACATACAAATTGCATGAAATGTATATTAGCGATGATAATGATACTGATGATCTTGACGTTTCATAATGATATAAAGAGTAACAAATTCTAGGTTGCAAGCGGGTGTTTAAGAAGAAATTACGTAATATACTAAAAGGACTTAGTGCCCCTATTATTGTTTACATAGACATAAAGCACTATTGATTGGAGCTGTGTAATGACAGTCCAACCCATGACACAAAGAGTTGCAAGGGCAGCGAGGGAGGGGTGTGGTTGTCTTTTTGTTGGGGTGTATTTTTTGGCATTGAAATGATGGTTGGAGAGAAAATGGTTAGCACAAGTTTTGGTGGGGCTGCAAGCCATGAGGAGCGGGCACCTGACGATGAGACTACCCACGCAAGGCCACATGGCGCTTGGGTCTTGGCAAAAGACCTGATTGGCTATGACAACCCAACCGCCACGTGACGCTTCCCCTTATTATTGTAATATTATTACTTATAATAAAAATAGTATTATTTATACCACAACTGATAATATTTACAACACAAATAATACTGTTTTTTGTAGTAATCCTTTTAATTATAATAAAAATTAAAATATTTACACCACAAATAATACTATTTTTTATAGTAATACTTTTAATTATAGTAAAAATTAAAAGATAATTGGGCCCTTTGCCATGACTGATGCGCCACGTGGTGCTTGGGCAAATACAATGCACCGAGGCAAACGGGTTGGTTTTGCCACCCCGGGTGGTTGGTTTTTGCCAAAGGCTTTATTGGCTATGGTAGCCTACCGCCATGTGGTGCTTGAGAAAACCTGAGTGCCACCTAGCACTTGAGTCTTGATAGAAGGCCCGATTGGTTATGGCAGCCCACCTACCACGTGGTGCAAGGGCAGCCCTAGCGTCACGTGGCACTTTCCATTGTTATTATAATATTATTACTTATCATAAAAATAGTATTATTTATACCACAACTGATGATATTTATAACGCAAATAATACTATTTTTTATAGTAATCTTTTTAATTATAATAAAAATTAAAATATTTATACCATAAATAATACTATTTTTGATAGTAATACTTTTAATTATAGTAAAAATTAAAAGATAATTGGGCCATTTGCCGTGATCCATGCACCACGTGGCGTTTGGGCACCGGCTCCATGGAGGGGGGAAAACGCAAGCGCCACCTTGCGCTTAGGTCTTGGCAAAAGACCTGATTGATATGGCAGCCCCACTGCCATGTGGCGCTCGGGTCCGGATGCATCTGCGCCAACCCTAAGTTTGGTCCAGACGCATCCCTACTCAACCACATGTGTATTTATATAATAATGTGTGTTATAAATATTATTTTTTTCTCTTATAATTCAAAGTGTTCATATCAAAAATATTATTATATGTATTGTGATCATCCTTGAAATGCTTAATATAATTATTTATGTTATAAATAGTATTATTTTTATTATAATTAATAGTATGAATATTAAAAATATTATCATTTGTGTTATAAATATTATTATTTTTATTATAATTAATATTATTAATAAAATAATTAATAAATTTAAAAAATATTATTATTAATATTTTTAAAAATATTATTTGTGTTATAATTATTATTTTTTGATTATGATTAAAAGTATTAATATTAAAATAGTATTACAAATAGTATTATTTGTGTTTTGGATTAAGAATATTAATATTAAAAATAGTATTATTTGTGTTATGATTAAGAGTATTAATATTAAAAATAGTATTTTTATTATTATTATTTTTATTATGATTAAGAGTATTACTATTAAAAATAGTATTATTTATGTTATAATTATTTTTTTATTATAATTAAAAGTCTTGGCGCGCGCATCCACGTCCATCCCCAAATGGGGTTAGATATAGCCACTGCCAAACCCAAGTTGGGTCGGGACGTGTCCAAGCCCACACTCAAGTCCACGTCCAACCCCAAGGCAGGTGTAGACGCGTCCACGCCCAACCCAAAGGTGGGCGGGGACTCCTCCACGCCCAACTTGGTGTTGGGGCACCCACACCCACCCAGCTGGAGTGCGGATGTGTCCACGCCCAACCCCCAGGTGGGCGTGGAGGCATCAACGCCCACCCTTAAGTTGGGTCTGGACATGTCCGCGCCCAACTACATGTGTTAATATAATAATGTGTGTTATAAATATTATTTTTTCTCTTATAATTCAAAGTGTTCAGATAAAAAATAGTATTATTTGTGTTATGCATATTATTATTTTTATTGTAACTCGAAGTATTGATATAAAAAATATTATTATGTGTTGTAATCATCCTTGAAATTCTTAATATAATTATTTATGTTATAAATATAATTATTTTTATTATAATTAATATTATTAATAAAATAATTAATAAAATTTTTTAAAAAATTATTATTAATATTAAAAAATATTATTATTTATATTATAAATTTTTACAATAATTTTTATGAAAATAAAAAGTAAGCCGGGCATGTAGCGCGGGCATCCAATTAGTTTAAACTAAATGGAAAGCTAGATAAAAAATTAAAAAAAAAAACTAAAATGAAAGCTGATTTCTCTAGCAATAAATATACTTTATTATTCACTACGATATTGAAGTTACATATATGACTTTGGCGCATAAAAAATAAACATGATTGCTATTGAATCAGGGATATTTTACTATTTTTACACGGTGCATTAATTATTATTGATTTATTTGGAATATTTTTATTTATTTAACATTTTAATAAAAAGTAAAATAACCGAAATACTCCTAAAATAAAAAAAATCAATAGTTCCAGTTACCTAGGGGTATTAGGTATTTTTGTTTTTTTATATATAGTAGAATTACATATGATATTACTTATTAACAATAGTAATAATGACTTTAATCCTTATTCTTTGAATTGATATTTTTTTCTAAATTTTTTTATATGACTGATTTTTTTTATTTTTATTCTTTAATATTTAATTTATTTAGAATTGAACTTCATAATTTTTTTAAATTAGATGCTTCAGGTCTAATAACCTCGATCAATAAATTAAAAAGTGAACATAGTTTTTTTTTTAAAAAAAACTTTATAATTCTCTTTATTTTTTATCAAGTTATTTCAGTAGCATAATATGGGCCACATGTTTAGCAGGATATCATATGTTAGTTTAGTCCTAATAAACGTTGTTACACATTAATCATGTAAAAAAAAAAATTATTCAGATAGTAAATTATAAACACCAAAGGTAGTTTGTAAATAAAAGAGATAGGTAAAAGTAAAATATTGATTCTTTGATATTTATTCATCTATTAGAATTTTCGTTTGTTATTGCATCAATTTATAAGTGATCTATATATAGTGTCTTATCAAATCTAATTAATGCTTATTTCAATAAACTCGAGGGATCTATTGTTCTTGATAAGAAACATAATGAGGTAATGGTGTCTAATGGCTATGTTATTAACTATGCTAATTAATGCTTATATAGAAAGTTCGAGCATGGTTTTTGTGTAATTACTTACTTAGATGTTGATAACTTGTTAAACAAATTTGCATATCAAGGTCTATCATAGAGTTAAATATTATAGCCTGTTTTAATTAATTTTTTACCCTCTTATTTTAAAAATATATTTTTTAAAATAATTCAAAAATATATTTTTTTTAAAATGTATTTTTGATGCAATTTGATCAATTTGCATTTATTTCATGATTCTTTACCCTTTTGATTATCTTATTCATATTGATGATTTAAAAAAAAAAATCAAAGAGATAAAAACAACAAAAAGTAAAAAAGATTAGTGAGTGGAATGATAAACGATTTAGAAAAGAGATACCAAAATAAACATGATAGTCTTAGCCCCTCTTCAAAAAACTAAAAGATAATTGGATAAGAATAAAATAAATAAAAAGTAAAAGAAAAGATGAGAAGATTGTAGAAGGTAGGAGAAGGGAAAAGAAGATAAAATTATATATATATATATATATATATATATATATATAGGGGGGGAGAGAGAGAGAGAGAGAGAGAGAGAGAGAGAGAGGTTGTCCTCAATGTGAGAGCAAAGAGAAATGGAGTGTGAATACTTTTTTTTTTAGCAAGGCTAGTCACCATGAAAGTTCGATTGCATTGAATATAAACTTGTATCTTGTTTGATTGTTTCCAAACCTGCACAACACAATCAAAAGAAAAAGGGGTTAAACTAAGTTTGTTTTTTTTACTTTTGGATTATTTGGGTTGCCTCCCATTTAGTGTTAGTTATAGTTAGTAGCTTTATTATTTCTTTCATCTAAATTAGATCAAGAATGATCACTTCTCTTACCGATAAGTTCTCTACTCACAAAGTGTTTCAGATATTGACCATTGAATGTAAATGTCATTTTCTCATCATAAGTGGCTTTCATTGCTTTATGTGGAAAAACTTTAATAACCATAAATGGACCTAAACATCATGGCTTAAGCTTTCTTAGAAACATGTGAAGCTGTGAATTGAAAAACAACACTTGTTAACCAAGTAAAAACTCATTTCTTGAGATGTACTTGTCATGCCAAGCTTTAGCCCTTTCCTTGTATATTTGTTTATTCTTATAAGCTTTATTACAAAACTCATCCAATTAAGCAAGTTGTAAGTAACATCTTTCTCCTCCAACTTAAAGATCCATGTTTAATTGTTTCATTGCCCAATAAGCTTTATGCTCAAGTTCTACAGGTAGACGACATGCTTTTCCAAAAACTAACTAATATGGGGTCATTCCCAAAGGTGTTTCAAATGCTATGTGGTAAGCCCATAATGCATCATCCAACTTCTTAGCCTAATTCTTTTTGGAACTGTTAATTGTTTTCTCTATAATCTACTTTACCTTCTTATTTAATACTTCTTTTTCACCATTTGTTTGAGGATGATAGGCCAATGCTTTTCGATGTTTAACTTTATATTTTGATAAAAAAAAACCTCAAATTATTTATTGTAAAAATAAGTTCCTTCATCATTAAAGACAACTCTCAGAGTTCCAAATCTAGTAAAAATATTCTTTTGAAGAAAAAGTTAGCACTACTTTCTCATCATTAGTATGAGTTGTGATTGCTTTAATCCACTTTGATACATAATCCACTATTAAGAGAATTTTTTTGTTATTGTAAACGAAGAAAAAGGTCTCATGAAGTCAATACCTCAAACATCATATAAATCCACCTTTAAAATATTTTGCAAAGGCATTTCATTATACCCAGAGATGTTTCCATTATATTAACATCTTTTACATGCGGTAATAAAATTATTTTCATCCTTGAACAAGATTGGCCAATAAAACCTTGATTGAAGAACTTTAACAGTAATTCGTTTACCTTCAAAATATGCCATCTACATTCAAGTGTATGGCAATACTATAAAATATCTACCATCTCATTTTTTAGATCACGTCATCTAATGATTTGATATGCACAACGCTTATAGAGTACAATTGGTTCCTCGTAATAATAATGATTTACTTTTATGATAAATTTCTTATTTATTGGTATAAGAAATCTAGAGGAATGATCTTTCCTACAAGGAAATTGACTTAATCTGCATACTAAATTGACTTAATCTGCATACTAAAGAGGAGACTTGTTAGAAAAAAAAAAGCTTAAAGTTCATTATCTAGAAAACCATTGTTTATAATCATGTGTTGGGAGTCAATTTTCTTTAGTAGCTCTAGTCATTAGAGGTGATCCACTATAAGTTTTTCACTTCCCTTCTTATCTTTAATTTTCATATCAAACTCTTCTAGTAGAAGAACCAATCATTAAAACAAACATTGAACACAAAAAAATCATCCATGAAAATTTTAATAATCTTCTCCACCATATTCAAGAAGATTGCCACATACATCTTTGAAAAGTGGTCGGTTCATTACAATGTCCAATTGACATTCTTCAAAATGCAAAAGTACCATAAACAAAAGTAAAGATGGTTTTCTCTTGGTCCTTCAATGCTATCGTTATTTGATTATACCTTAAATAGCCATATAGAAAAAAAATAGTATTCATATATGGCCATCATATCTAACATTTGATCAATGAATGGTAAGCAAAAGTATTTCTTTATAGTGGATTTATTTAACTTTTGGTAATCCATTCAAATTCTCCACCCAAGCACGGTTTTTGTAGATACCAACTTATTATTTACATTTGTTACCACTGTCATTCCTCATTGCTTTGGTATAACTTGAAAAGAACTGACCTATGAGCTATTAGAAATTGGGTAAATCACTCTAGCATCCAACCATTTTAATACCTTTTTCCGAACCACTTATTCTATTTTCAGGTTGAATCTTCTTTGGTGTTTTACCATCGACTTGTCATTTTCTTCCACTAAAATTTGGTACAGACAAATAAAAGGGCTAATATATTTAATGTGTGTCGACATCAACCTAATAACTACCTTATATTTTATAAGAACTCTCAACAAGTTTTCTTTTTCTACACAAGAGAGCTTAGATTGAATAATCATTGGATAAGTAGATAAGCAAGACAAACATACCAAAGGTGTTTTAGTAATTGATTCATCTCTAATACAAGCGGTATTTTAATAGATGAGAGAAGCTTTGATGGACCCTGTTCCAATTCTTCAAAGTATTTCCTGTTGTTATGGCTGAATAGCTTCATCCATAATGCATATTCCAACACTTCATCATCCTCTATCATCATTTTATTATAATTAACTAAACAAGCTTTTAACGACTCTTTTTGTTTATTAAACCCTTTGATGACACCAAATCAATTGCTTGGATGCTAAAACAACTCTCATCAATATAAGGATTCTTAACGGCATTGAAAATATTAAAGATCACCTCTTTCTCATTCACCCTCAACCATATTTTTTTAAAAAAACATTAATTAAGGATTGTCTAGTGGCTAAGAATAGTCTACCAAGAAGGATAAGGATCCCATTATCCTCCTCTATGTTAAGAATGGTGAAGTCAGATGGAAAAATAAATTTTCTCACCTTGACAAGAATATCTTCGATTATTCCTTGTGGGTGCTTTTTTTAGCGATTATCTAATTTCAATGTAATCATAGTAAGTCTTGCTTCATATAATCCTAGGTTTTTGAAAATAGATAAAAGGCATATGATTAATATTTGCACTTAAATCACACAAAGCTCTTTCAAACTCAACATTTCCAATTGAACAAGATATAATGAAACTCCTTTGGATCTTTAAGCTTTGGAGGTAATTTATTTTGTAGAATTGAAATACATTTTTCAGTAAGAGCTACAGTTTCATATGCCTTTAATTTTCTTTTATTTGACAAGATTTCCTTCAAGATTTTCACATAACTTGACATTTGTTCAAAAGCATCTACAAAAAAATAAAATAAAATGTTAATATGCAAGTTTTTAGACACACCTAATTTTTTTTTAAATTTTTTTATCTAATTTATTCTTTTATATTCGTTGACAAAATGAAACTTTTGGTGAGTTTTCAAAAATCTCTAAATGAAGAGGTGAAGTATGAAGTTGTTACCCTCATTTTTCTTATTGACTTAATTTGTTAGCTATATTTGGGGTGTCTAACTCTTTCCTACTTCTAAGTGTTATCGCCTTCCACTGCTCCTTTGGATTCACTTTGGTGGTTTTAGAAAGATTACCCCATTGTCTCCCTATGAGCATGTTGGCCAGCTAACTGACTTGAACCTCTAAATTCTGTATTGAAGCTGCTTGATTGTGAAAATTAGTCTTAGTCTCTATTATGAATCGGTTGGAAATGATTGCTAGGTGTGCCATTGCTTCGTCTAATGATTATTTTTTTGGTGGCTTACTCGATGATGACATAAATGGAGGCTTCATTACATTCTAATTATTCCATGCAAAATTAGAGTGATTTCTCATCTAAGATTGTTGATAGCACTGTATGGATTGTTTTGTCGGTTGTAATTTGCGACAAAGTGTGCTTCAACCTTTGGAATCTTTTGTTAAACTTTTAGCCTAATCTAATGGTCAGATTGAAAGTTATGCTTGTTATCATAAAATAGTGCATTAGAAAAAATAAGCCCAAAACCTCCTTTAATATCCTTAAATGACAAGAAAACCTTTCCAAATAAGCTAGCTATTGACCTTTAGTTTCCTTCTTGGACATGGACTCCTTTTTAACTTTATTTCCATATTAGATAAGAATTGATGTGTTGTCAAACTAATATAATATGAACTCTTTTGTTGCTAAAAATATTCACACATAATAAGGACTCCTAAACTGATATGGAATCAATAAAGCGCATGAAAATGTTTAATTAATCAAGGTTACCATATATTCCATTTGGACAGCCCACCATTGCAAATAATTAGGGTTATAAATGGACCAGACCCTTCTTGGATATAGATTAAATTGATTAAAGTCTTATTATTTCTTGTTATAGTCTCCTTGAAATTTGTTTTGGCCTAAATACTCTAAGTAAGTTCATTAAATGTATTAGTGAGCTTCTTTACCCTTGATCGCGTAATTGATCCAATTGACACTTCTAATGGATCTTTTGGTGTTGTAGGCTATGTTATGTGCCGATCCACATCAAACATTATTGTATATTTATATATGTACATGGAAAAGGGGTTTCAAACTTTAATATGATATCATGTATTTGTTTGATAATATAAGTCTATTTATGATTAGTGTTTTTTAACTAGAATATTTTCCACTAGACACTACATGATTGTTTGAGATCATTCCTCATCATTAGGTTAAGAGACTTGTATCTTCTTATTGGCAACAATCTATACAATTATTTGTTCTCCGGCAAGTGTACATCAATCCAAAATAGAAGAAGCCATATTCTTATCCTAGAAGTTTTCTTATAGAATAACTTATGCACCGAGTTATCTAGTCATGAGCCATGGAGTAAACCTTCAAGGACAATAATCAACACAATTGTGTGGACGAGTTCGTTGTTTACCTTGCCTAATTTTACAGTGGTTATTTTATTTTCATATTCAGTATGTTTTAGTTCACTAAATAAAATATGAAATCATAGGGTATAATTTGTAGTATTTTGTTTTCAGAAAATCGAGAGTCGTTAAGTATTTCTCTTGAATATAGATAAAAATATAAAACATCTTATATATAAAACTTTTTTTAATTTTATTTTTCTTTATTTTATAAAGGTTGATTTTTCAATTTCAATAGATAAAAACCTAAAATAGATGAGTGATTTGGATATGTATATTTGAGTCAAGTAACTCTAAGAAATAAGAAAATATGACAAGAAAAAAAAATAAATCAAAGAACGCACATGGACTATTACATTACTAATTTGACTCTTAGATATCATCACTATATATTTTTGTTTCTATTTTATTACATTATTATAACATGATACATTCATTCAACAATATAATAGCAACCCACAATACATAATATTGGTATGGTTCGGTAAGGAATGTTAATGTATATTATTAAATCAAATTGACAAATGATGGTAGGATCAATAAAAATTAGACCACCTGTAAGCAGGGGCAGAGCAAGAAAATAAAATTAAGAGGGGCCAAAATTAAAAGAATTATTATAAAAGAGCTAAAATTTCAGTTATTTTAATACTAAAACTATAAATATTATTAAGGAAGGGACCGAAAAAAACATTTAATTACAAGGGCCGGGGCCCCTGCCAGCCCCCCTGCCTCCACCACTGCATGTAAGCCAAGGAGGCTACAAATACTATAAGATCATGATGTTCTGTTGTCCCTGTCTATGATTAAGGGTATGTTTGAAAAAGTGATAGTGGTTGCGGTTCAAAGTGATTTTCACTTAGAAATGCATCAAAATAATATTTATTTTTATTTTTTAAAATTATTTTTGACATCAGCACATTGAAACGATCTAAAAACATAAAAAAATATTAATTTTAAATAAAAAAAATCAATCTTTAAAAAAATACGATTTGAACCGCGTTTTCAGATAAGTTTTAAAACCATGTAAAGCTCAAATAAATAAATGGATAAATGGAGTATCATTTGCCGTTTTGTTTTTACAAAGACAAGATGCATAGGTCCTTCTCCTTAAAAATGTTGATTTTGTCGTCTTATGAGGTGGGGAGAGACAATACGCTTTATGTGTGGAGACATTTGTGAAGACAAACCAAAATGAAATGAAAAGAGGCTTCAATACTAATAACAAAAGTAAACACTAAGATTAGGACATGGATTTTACAATTTATCAGGAAAAGAAGTGTACTTTGAAGTGCAGTACGAAAGGCCATTCTGGCTCTTCTGAAGCTAGCACACTGTTCCAACTCAGATGTACACACACGCACACACACACACCAAATCACTCCCACGTTAACGATCATTGTAATGAAAAACAATTTACATGTAAAAAAATAATGCCAAATCAACTTTTTTTTTCTTTTTTTTACAGTTTCATTAAATTTAACTTGGTGCTTGAATTTAAAACCTTCCGCGCATATATATATATATATATATATATATATATATATATATATATATATAAAACTTAAATTTCAAATTAAATTATATAAAAATTGTTTTGAAATGGTTCGGTTGACATATGAGCTAAAAAAACCTTGGTCGACTAATAAAAATATGATTTAATTTTAAAAATATTTTCAAGATGATATTATTTAAAAAACAAACTATTGAGACGACAAAATATTGGATCAACTTGAGTCAATCTAGGTTAATTCACCAAACTCGCAACTTGAGTTATTAAATTTTTTGAGTTTAATAACTTTGTTTTTTTAAAAAAACTATTTTATTTAATTATATGATAAAAAATAGATTCTTACAAAATGAGCGCCAACTCAATATATGAAAGTTTTTTTGAGGTCATGATAATCTCATAAAAAATAAATCGAAATAAATCATCGAGTCTAATTCTCAATAATTATGTTTTTTCTGGAATCATTTTTTTACTTAATAATATGATAAAAAAATATAAATGCTTAAAAAACCAAGCACCAACCCAATACCGGTATGTTTTTCTAATATAACTATAATTTCATAGAAAGTAAATCAAAACAAATTATGAAACTCAATTCATAATAATTATTTTTTATTTAATAATATAATCGACTACTAACTTAATACCATGATATTTTTTCAAAACTATGATAGCTTCATATAAACAAAACTAAAAAAAAAAACAAAATCTAATTTGCAAAAAATCCAATGTAAAGATATGAAAATGAACAAAAAAAAAAAAAAAGAGAAAAAAAAAAAAGAGTGACTGTTCCAATAAAGATACGAGGAGGGTAGCATTGATTTGCCCTCCACAAGTAGTTCTTGTTAATGAACAACATGGGCCTCGGTAACACGGCATTCCAGATAAACATCATGACAAGCTAGGAAGAATAAACAGTCTGCCATTAATGTGCTAATTAGGGGGTGTCTTGGAAGAAGAGAGACAAATGAATTGAATATTGGGTCCGTAAGGTAAGTATGGATATGATCACATGGTTCAGGGCATGCTTTGATTCCTTTAACAAAAGCAGAAAAAAATCACACCTCAAAATAGAAGAGAGGGCTGGGAAAGACACCCCCCCCCCCAATCACATGCTTCCGGGGGACCATCTACCCCCTTGATTAGAGTTAACCCCAAGTGCATGAGAAGATCCCAAAAAACAATACAAAAAGGAAGGTTGCTGCCTCAAATCCTACTTCTCACTAAAAGACAACTACAAACTCCAGAGGAGTTCATCTGCATGCTGGATCACAGTCACCTTTGTTTTAAAAGAACATTTCATGCCTTGAGTGCTGCAACTGTCCTTTGCTTTAGATCTTGTAGTAACACTATATATATATTCTGGCCATTAATAATACTAACATATAAAGCCACCATTCTAGATGCCCGGCCCCTGTTCTTTTTTCGAAAAGGAAAAAAATCCCGTCCAGGTTTAATAAAGGAGCACCAGCACCACCTCCCTACCTTGGAAACGGAAGGAAACTTCCCCATGGCATTAATTCTAGGAAAACTCGTTGGATCTATTCAATAAAGAATGTTTGGACACCAAGGGATCATAATTCTCTTCTGGGATAGCTAGTATATATACTAGTTAATTTTAAATGCTGCTCTGAAAAAAGATTTTTGGTTGCTGCATTAAATTATCATCACGCTATTTGCTATGGGGATTGAGGACAAACTAAATCCAGCAAATCAATCTGTTCACACGAATTACAAATGGTATTTCATATCTGTTGGAGTGTGTGTGTGTGTGTGTTAACACTTTGGACAGCATTCATATAATTAGGTGCAAATTAATTACTTAATTATATGCAAATTGAATGATCTGCAAAGTCTCTCTCTCTCTCTCTCTCTCTCTCTCTCTCTATATATATATATATATATATATATATATATATATATCTATGTGGCACCTTCCAGGCCAGCAGGAAAGTTACGGGTCGGTATGTGTCGGTAATAGAATTTGAGTGATCAATGCGCTATCAGAACATGAAGTGGAAGTAACCCAGAAGCCCAGCAGGTTAGATGGGATTTGGCAAATCTGAACTGGTGACCATTAAGCAAATAGTACTTGAATATATATTCGTCATAAAATCAAGAACTAGCTAGCTACTCACGAAATATCAAGTCTTTAAACTAGTTATTTTCACAATAGTGCATGCATTGGTGAGTGGGTTGTTGTGAAAATTCCCAATAAAATGGTCGGGTGTCCATGATTTGATTGGCTTGGATACCTAATTCCAACGCAAATTAATAGATAAAGACAACCTATGTCATCTTGAATCCCTCGAGCAACAAAATGCTAATCTAAGATTTCTAGAGTCCATTATGTTAATCAAAGAAAAACCAATCTTCTTCTTCTTCTTGTTTTTCTTTTTTATCCACATCTTACCGATTCCTGCTTCCAAGACAGCTTTAGATTCTTGATCAATTAATTGAGGTTCCCTTGGGACGAATTTACCAGTACTTTATGATTAGACACATTGCTCATGACATGCTAGAATTGTGTGTGTGTGTGTGTGAGGGAGAGAGAGAGAGAGATGCCTTGGCCAGTAATAAACGATAGATAAGCTTATAAAACCACAAGGTTACAAAACTGTAGAGATTTTGGAGATATACATTACATGCATGAGAGAGAGAGAGAGAGTAAGCGAGAAGAAAAATAAAAAGAAACAGGGGAAAGGGAGCTACCTACCTAGCTACTTGTTAGCCCTATACTTGATAAGTCCTAGGCTGATTGAAACTCGAAGACCCTGGCAAACACTTGGCTAGAACCATGGGTAAAGTGTATTTGGCAAGAACACCATGGCCAAGGTGGGGTTAGTGTATT
Source organism: Populus deltoides (assembly GCA_015852605.2). Lineage (NCBI taxonomy): Eukaryota > Viridiplantae > Streptophyta > Magnoliopsida > Malpighiales > Salicaceae > Populus > Populus deltoides. The sequence continues at coordinate 8,321,145 of CM027587.2, forward strand.
AACTTCGAAGGGATCAGGGATGGGTAGGTGGAATGCAATTGCTCGCTTGATCCATCGAGTATATCCGGTAGGCTCTATGATTTTCAGGGCAAGAATATTGCCGGTATCCTGGTCACTCGACTTATTAAAGCTCTTAATTGCACACTCACACGAAAGGGAAGGCATCGGAGATTGGCACTGATTTATGAGCCTTGGTTCGAGTATTTGATGATTGTTCATGGATTGGACAGATGTTGGAAGATGATGGGTGCGCCATACTGGGGGTGAAGTAGCATGAGGACTGTTGGTGCATGCTGATAGCTAGGGGCCAGTCTGAAAGAGAATCGTTGCAGTAATATGGCAAGCGTTAATTTGGCTTGCAAGATAGCTAGATTTTGCCCGATGCAGGTGCGGACTCCGAGCCCGAATGGAATGAACGCCACGTGATGCTTAGCAGCGCGGGCCACACCACCGGAGAAGCGAGCCGGATTGAATTCATTTGCATCATTGCCCCATATGGATTGATCATGATGAAGGGCCAGGATCGGTATCAAGATCTCGGTCCCACTTGGGACTTTGTAGCCCCCCAGCTCCACATCAGCCTTGGACCGTCTGATTGTGGCGATTGTTGGTGGGTACAACCGTAAGGATTCATTTAAAATCATGGTCAGCTGCACACCATAACAAGATTCAGCATGTAAGTGAAATGACGAAAATGCCACTACTACTTGTTGGTTCTCCAGCTCCGAGTACAGAGCAGTGTATCTATATTGTATATAGGATAAAGAAGGGCAGGAAAAAACAAGAACAAAAAACGAAGCAGAAAAAAAAGCAGTAAAGCGAAAGAGAGGGAGAGTTGTTTTTTTGGTATTCTTTTTTTCTCACGGGAAACAAGCAATGAGCAGAGAGAGACAAAACAAGAATTTTGTCAAGTCTTGGAAGGGGGCTTTACCGTCTTAAGCTTTGCAACATCATCCTTGGTGGGTGTGTCACGTGATCCACACACCCTCAAGACCTCCTCACGTGCTTGAGCCTGCCACTGTGGATGCATTGCTAGTAGGACCGTTGTCCACGTCAGCAAGTTTGATGTGGTGTGCTGGCCCGCAAAAAAAAAGCTCTTGCACTCTTCGACAATGTCGTGTACGGTTACATCGGCACATGAATTTGAGGCCTGAATCATTAGCCCTAACAAATCCTTGGGACAGCTATCTTGATGCGTTTTGTTAACGCTCGATTTCTCTCTTCTCCTTTCAATGAGCTTCATCAGTGATTTCTTGATTTCTTTGTCCAATCTCCACGAATTAATGTTCCTTCTTGTCGGAAAGAACCTGAAAAAATCGAAAAGCATTTTCTCTAGCCCATATAGATGGAATGGAATTGAAATTCTTCGCACATCGACATGTACTTCGATTAATTACCTGTAACCAGGGATTAGAACTCGTCGGAATGCCACGGCAGCGAGGACCATTTGCTGTGCTTGCAATTGAAAAATGGCCTTTCCATCTTCGTAGCTGCTGCCAAATGCTGTTCGCGTAATGACATCTTCTGTTAGGGTTTGGAACCATTCGGAAACTTCAATTTCCACCTCGTCAGAATTTGTCATTGCCGACCATTGCTCCAGCATATCGCTTACGCTCTTTGCCACCACAGGTACTAGCAACTGCAGAAATTAATATAAAAGAATTTAAGTACACTCTTATACTTTCTCTTTGTTTTCTTCCGGCCCCTGAGCCCATCCATCCAAGTAATTTTATAACTTTTAAACTTACCTTGAGATTTTCCATGTGGAATGTGGGTGTTATGATTTTCCTATGGAGAGCCCATTTTTCTCCTTTGAGGCTTAGGAGTCCATCACCTTCAAGCTGCTTAACAAGAGGGTGAGCCTCAACCTTCTCGTACAATTCCGACTTGGATGTAAAAATTTCTCGGATGAGATCTGGATCAGAGACGGTAAGTCGAACCGTGGGTCCGAACCACACAAGAAACGTTGCACCTGCAATAAACACCGGGTCATATCAATTCAAATCCTGTTACTCACGTAAGCAGGGAAATTAATTGTCAGGCGAGACAGGTTAATAATTCTGTACACAAAATAATCGAGGTGTAAAATGGAAGAAGCAAAGCGGAAAGAAGTGTTTGCAGTAAGCAGGAACTTGAATATATACATGGCCGAGTAGCAATTAAGTGGCAAATTCGCAAAAAGAAATAAGATGGAAACATGACCACCATTAATTCAGAGAGCATGGATAGTGTAGACCCTACATGAAAGAGAGCAGATACAAAAGAAAGGAGGCAAGAAGACAACTGAAACTATTCTGATTGCTAACACCAACAGCTTCATCATCAGTGAACAAGTTCCCAATAAAACAGAAAAGTCATAAGCAAAAGGAAATCACTTTCAATTAAAAAAATATAACCTGGTTTAAAACTCTAGAAAGAGGAAGTTGCAAGAAAAAGAAAAGAGAGAGAGAAAAGAAGGGAAAGAAAACAAGAAGTGCAACAGTCCAAAACTCAGAAGTTCAACATCCAGCATCCAGGCACAGAAAGATGCTGAAAAGTTGTTAAAAGAAGTACCTGAACTAAGGGGTAAAAAGCCTTTTAAAAGTCACAAAATTTGGAGGATGGATCACAGGCCAAGTTAAAGAAACACATCATAGCAGAAGCACCCAACATCAATAGCTTTAGTGATATTTTCAAGGCAAACTCTTGCGAATATGTGGTTTTGACAAAGATAAGGTTGAAAAGCCACGTTGTTTTACTACACATTTAATTATGGTTCTCAAACAACTGTACATTTGTATCACCAGGCACAATCACAAGTCAAAAAACAAGAGGAAACATTTTAGTTCATCATCGATCAAGAACACAAAAGATCGAAGAGGACAAATTGCTAAAGAAAAATCAAAACCAGTCATTTTAAAATGTTGAAGCAATGACCGAAAAAGTAAAGGAACGGATATACTGTACCGTAGATTTTCTTCCAGTGATGGTAAAAGGAGAGAACTCTAGGGAGTATGTTGTGAGAGAAAGGCATAGGTTGAGAAGAGGCCTTTAACATCATTTCCACAATCTCCTTCACGTTGCCAATGAAGAAACGATAAGGGGGTCCTCTGATTCCTTGCTTGGAAAAATGGTGTTCAATTCTTCGGGGTCTACACCATAGCAAGACTACAATCTTTATCAAAAAAACTGATGCCAAGAAGGAGATGGCAAGCAGCTTAATGAGCCAGTAATAATACGAGAACAGCTCCTTCATGTTAAAAGAAAGGGTGGGAGTGCTTGCTTTCCAGATAGAGCTTGCGCACAGTCTCTTCTCTTCTCCGATTCCTCAGAGTGGAGCAGCAGCCTTTTCTGTTTCTGCTTCTTATCTACCCTGCTCTCTCTCTCTCTCTCTCTCGCTTATGTTGGTTGGTTTTTTACCTGTGAGCTAGTGTGTGCTGGCTTTTCAATGCAAATTTTTTGAGTGAGAGAGACAGCCTAATAAGCAAGGCCACCGGCGTAGGGGCCGCCAATGGAATTCTAAGGGTCAACGAGTAACGAGGATATTATTGTTTTCTTTTGCGAAAATCATAAGAGTTTCTTTTTAATTAGTAACATAGTCGAACAAGAACATTAGGCAAAGTAGCAAGGACAGAAAGTCAATTAAGAAAATAACATAATTAATAAATTATATATGTTATTAGAAAAATGACACCAACTTTCATGAAACCAGAAATAGTGTGAATCAAATATGGAATTCTAATGAAATTTATATTGACTACAACTAATAATTCTCAATGATAATTATTATCATTATAAATTAACTTGTATAGTTAAGGAATTCTATTAAAATTTAATTTGACTACAACTTCATTAATAATTATCATAACTATTAATTAACCTACCCATTAAGAAATTCTAATAAAAATTATATTGACTAAAAGTAATTATTTTTTATGATAATAATCAGAATTATTAATTAATCTATCCACTTAAGGAATCCTAAATTTAATATGACTAAAACTAATCAATTTCATAGATAATTATCATAAATATCAATTAACCTACCCTTTAATGAGTCATATAAAAAATTAATTTGACTACATCTACAAAATTAACATAATTAACTTACCTAATCCTATCAAAAATTAATTTGACTACAACTACAACTAATAATTAACCTCGTTATTAATTAACTTACCCATTTAACAAATCCTATTAAAATTTAATTTGAATAATACCAATCAATTCAATTGATAATTATTATAATTACTAATTAAGCTACCAAGTTAAGAAATCCTATTGAAATTTAATTGGACTACAACTAATCAATTTGATTGATAATTATTATAATTATTATTTGACCTACCTATTAAGGAGTCTTATTGAAATTTAATTTCACTACAACTAATCAATTTCATTAATAACTATCATAATTATTAATTAACCCATCCATTTTATGATTTTTTTTTACTTTTTCTTTCTTGTTGATGCCTTCTAAAAAAAATCAAAAAATAAATCTTTTTTTTCAACACACTTGTGCCCATTTCATAACTTTCAATGTCTTTTGAAAAATTAAAATTCAAAAATATATTTTCAATGCATTTCAACTATTAATGTGTCCATTTCGAAATTTTTAATTGCTTTTCTTATCGAATCACTTACACAACCATCACGCGAACCATATATATATATATATGATTTCTTTATATAAAATTCTTATGGAGGTCAATTCAGTATATATATCTTATGACAAGCACCTACATATTAATTTTAGGCATCTCATACGCCTCAGGTTATGAGAGTAACTGCTTCCTTTCATTAAAAAAAAACATAATATATATCAGAAACATTTTAGAAACAATGATACAACAAGAATAATATAATTATAACAACTTTATAATTCCCTTTTGCAAAGTATTTTTATCTCATAGACTTTATTTTTACTCTGGATTTATTAATATAATATTATATGAATATTAAAGATAAATTAAGCATTTATTAATAATAAATATATATTTACATGAATATAATAATGCCATGTGTAACTAACCAATTGGCTACAAGGCATATTAAACTAACATAGTAACCTCCATAACTATTCATGTACCTCCTTAAACCCACCGACCTGTGTTGAAAATGCTCGCAGTCCAACACGATTACCCAGCTCATCTCCAGCATGTGTTGCCACTATTGTTTTTTGCTTATAGTAGTTCTAATATTTTTCATATGCTTTAGAGCTTGCATTTTTTTTTAATGAAGTGTGTTTTTTAGGTCCAATTATTGTTCTAAAATCAATATATGTTTATACGTAAGTAAAATTTAATAGAAATATAATAACAATACCAATTGATAGATAAAGAAGCAGCGTAGCCTGTATAATTAAAGGAATCCTATTGAAATTTAAATTGAGTACAACAAATAATTTTAAATGATTATTATCATAATTATTATTAATTAAACTACCAAGTTAAGGAATCCTATTGAAATTTAATTTGACTACAACTAATCAATTTCAATGACAATTATCATAATTATCAATTAACCTATCCTATAAAGGAATTCTAATGAAATTTAAATAGAATACAACTAATAATTTTCAATGATAGCTAGCATTATTATTAATTAACCTAACTAGTTAAGGAATTCTATTAAAATTTAATATTATTACAACTACAACTAATCAATTTCATTGATAAATATCATAGTTATTTTTTAACCTACCCAATTTAAGGAATTCTATTGAAATTTAATTTGATTGCAACTAATCGAATTTATTGATAATTATTGTAATTATAAATTAACCTATCAATTAAGAAATCCTATTGAAATCTAATGACTACAACTAATCAATTTCAATGATAATTATCTTTATTATTATTTAACCTATCCATTTAATAGGAATCCTATTGAAATTTAATTAGACTAACTCTAATCAATTTTATTGATAATTATCAATTAACTTAAGGAGTCCTGTTAAAATTTATTTTGACAACAACTATAATTAGTAATTTTCAATGACAATTATCATAATTATTAATTTACTTACCCAATTAAGATAACTTGATTAGTTGTAGTAGTTAAATCAAATTTCAATATGATTCTTTAATTGTATAGGTTATTAATAATTATGTTAATTATCAATGAAATTGATTAGTTGTAGTCGAAATTAAATTTCAATAGGATTCTTAATTGGGTTAGTAAATTAATAATTATGACAATTGTCATTGAAAATAATTAGTTGTAATTGTAGTCAAATAAAATATTAATTGATTGTAGTCAAATAAAATATTAATTGGACTAAGTTAATTATTAATTATGATAATTATCAATAAAATTGATTAGTTGTAGTTTAATTAAATTTCAATTGGATTCCTTAACTGGGTAGGTTAATTAATAATAAAGATAATTATCAATGAAGTTGATTAGTTGTTGTCAAATTAAATTCTAATAGGATTTCTTAATTGATAGATTAATTTATAATTACAACAATTATCATTGAAAATTAAGTTTCAATGGCATTCCTCAATGGGTAGGTTAAATAATAATTATGATAATTATCAATGAAATTTATAAGTTGTAGTCAAATTAAATTTAAATAGGGTAATTAATAATTACAATAATTATCAATAGATTTGATTAGTTGCAATCAAATTAAATTTTAATAGGATTCCTTAACTGGGTAGGTTAATAAATAATTATGATAATTATCAATGAAATTGATTAGTTGTAATTGTAGTAAAAATAAATTTTAATAGAATTTCTTAACTAGGTAGGTTAATTAATAATAATGGTAGCTATCATTGAAAATTATTAGTTGTTGTTGATTTAAATTTCATTAGAATTCCTTAATAGGATAGGTTAATTAATAATTATGATAATTGTCATTGAAATTGATTAGTTTTAGTCAAATTAAATTTTAATAGGATTTCTTAAATGGGTAGGTTAATCAATAATGATGATAATAATCATTTAAAATTATTTGTTGTACTCAATTTAAATTTCAATACGATTTCTTTAACTCTACAAGCTTCACTGCTCCCTTATTTATCAATTGGTATTGGTGATGACAATCATCGCTATCAATAGGAGGATATCTATGTCCTAGAAGGTTCAATGGTCTATAATTTCTTTCTCTAACAACTTCTCTTCCTTATTTATTATGATATTTTCTAATGGGAGAAGACTAGGAAAGTTCGCTGGAAAATGATGAAAGATGAAAAAGAGATTATGATTGTTGTTATGGTGGCTAGAATGGTGGTGGTTAGCTAGAATCCGGTGATGTAGGTTGAGATGTGGCTAGGGTTCTTGGTTTTGTTTTTGGTTTGTTTGTTGAGAGAGAAGATGTTAGGGTTATGGTTTTTTTCTTAAATCTTAAAGTTCTTTTCTCTTTCTCTTTCGCTTCCTCTCAATCATTTCGTATGGTGGCTAGGGTTTCTCCTCCCTTCTTTCTTTTATGGTAGCCTCCTTTATTTATACTACTCTTGTTAAGGATATTCTTATTTTTTTTTATCTTTTATTCTTAGATTATCCTAAAAATATCCTTATTATATTTTTTGGTGCTCATTCTTGTTTTGTACTATAGCCACGTGTCCATTTTACTCCATATTTTGATTTTTTGGTTTTCTATTTTTTTTTATTTTTGGTTTATTTTTTTGAAAAATAACATTAATGTATAAGAAAAGTAATAAAAAAATTATGAAATGGACACATTAATGGTTGAAATGCATCGAAAACATATTTTTGAATATTAATTTTTTAAAAGACATTGAAAGTTACGAAAATGGGTGCAAATGTGTCAAAAAAATATTTTTGAATTTTTTATTGTTTTTAAGAAAGCATCAACAAGAGAGAAAATGTAAAAAAAATAATAAAATCATAAAATGGGCATATGAATGACCAAAATGCATTAGAAACACATTTTTATTTATTTATTTTCTTTTTATTTCATTTTTGGAATTGAAAGTAAAAAAATAAGTTATGACAATTGCTCATTCTTTAAATGCTTACAATACAAAATTTTATGAAAAATATTTTTCATAGATTTTGTAGTAAGCTTGTAAAAATAGTATTTACAAAAAACTTTAAAAGGTGGCAAAGTTTTAATGCATAGGCCTTATAGTCAATCGGTTGGCTATATTTAACATTAACTTTGTTTATATAAAAACATATTTATTATTAATACTTTCTTCATCTTTAATATTCATTTATATTTTATTATTGAATATAATATTTAATTAATTAGTTGGTTACATGTGATATTGACTTTGTTCATGTAAAAACATATTTATTATTAAGACTTTCTTTACCTTTAATATTCATTTATATTTTATTATTGAATATAATGTTTAATTAATGAATCTAGAGTGAACATAAAGTCCTCGAAACAAAAATGCTTTGCAAAAGAAATTATAAAATTATTATAATTATAATATTTCTATTGTATCAAAGCACTGTTCCTAAATGTTACTGTTCAATGCTCTATAAGATTGAACATTAATTAGAGCTGTTGAGATTAATACATATTATGTCCTTTCTATATGAAAAGAAAGTAATGTTCTAATAAATTAAGGTATGAGGGATACCTACAACTAGTTATATAACATGTACACTAAATTGACCCACATGAGAATTCTATAAGGAGAGATCACCTGTGTTTATGGAAATGTTCACTTGATAGTTGTGTAAGTGTTAATTTAGACTTGCGATAACTAAATTATCTTATTTAGAGAATGTTATTATTCGATCTTGACTACACGTTGTTCTAATCAAGAGTAACAAACAAACATATATTTAGTATAATATAAACTATATAAAGATATTTAAGTGATCAAGAGAGGATTCATCATCTTATGTGAATTAGAAAAAAATATTTCATCTATTCTCAAATAGCATTGATTGTGAAATCCTTGAGAAAGATGGGATGAGATTTGAAAAGAGTTTCAATTTTATTCAAAGAAACAATGAGTATAGTATGGAGAACAAACATGATTTGATAGATTAGATATATTTCATGCTATAATATTTAAATCAAAATATTCTTGATGAAGTGATAATAATTACACTGGGAAATTACTCACTAAAAGATTAAGTTAAACCACTTATAACTTATCTAATGTTTAGGAGACACGTCGCTGGACGGTGCACTTGATTCTCAAATATAGATCAATCGATTGTTAAATTTATAATAAATTAAATTATTAAATTATATTTTATTTAGAATTATGATTTATATTTAGATCAACTTATTATGAACCTAATAGGTTACACATTAAGAACAATTAGTCAAAAATTAAATTGATATAATTAAACAAGTATGACTTGATTGTGAATAAGTTTTAGAAATTGAGAGTTAGAACATAATAAATATAGAAGATTACTATTTTGGACCTTAAAAAATCAAGTAGAGACTTAATTAAATAAATTTCTAAAATTTCTTTAAAATAATATACGTAATATTATTCAAGGGACAAAGTGATATTTAATTTGTTTCCTAAAAATAAAATGTTTTGCCCTATATTTTCGGTATAGCAAGAACAATTATGTATGTTTTCAGAGCAAAGAGAGTTAACACTCAAAGGTCATAATAATTTGTCTCTCCTGAAAAAGGGTTGTAAGATATTTCTCATTGGTGGTTTATATGGATTACTATTAGAGGCTGGACACTTGAATAGTTTATGGTTTGCGACATCTCAGCCTTAAAAACGTTGATCAAACCTTAAAAGAAAATTTAATCTTCAGGTACTTTTTTCAAAATCTCTAAATAATCCTAGATTGTCTAATAAGATTCTTGGGACCCCAAAAAATCTTAAATTTATTATTTCTATTGTGTGTATGTAATCATGAAAACCTAACAATGGTATTAGAGTCATCATTAGATAATTAGGGTTTTTGATTATGTGTTTTAGTTATTATTGGTGTTAATTACGAATTAATTTTATGTGTAAAACAATTTTTTTGAAAAAAAAATTTTTCTCAGTGTTTTTTTTTAAATCTACTACTGTTTTAGCTAAATCTGGCTGGAATATATGATTTAAACTAGAAATATTTTTAAAGGAAAGGAAGAAGAAGGGGTTTGGGTGGCTGGGCATTTTCCAACAACATAATTAGCTCTATTAGCGTACTTGATTGTGTTGCACGCAAACTAGCGGTAGATAGGCTGATGCCTCGCTCCAACAATGCCAATCCTTGTTGGTGCCGCTAGTAGCCCACTATAAGGTTGCTACCTCTCACTGGTGGTTGCGAAGAGCAAAGGGTAGACTTTTGCACTGGTAGCGGCAACGTTGGCACCAACAAGAAGAAGAAGATGAAGATGAGGGGTAGAATTACGATTCTGGCCCTATAATGAACACATTATTACAATAGGATATATTTAAGCATAATTATGATCCCGCCATTCCATATATAAAATATTAATTTTATATTTTAAAATTAAAATCTGGAATTAAATTAATTACATAATTAACTTTCCTAATTGGATTAAGATTGAATTAAAGTGCTTAATTCAAAAAAAAATATTGTTTAAAATATTCTAATTGGATGAGAATTTAATTAAATTTTTTAATTAAACTATGTTTAGAAAAATATTTTCTAAATAAAGGGAGTTTTCTTAAGCCAAATTTTTTTTTGAAATTATCCTAAAGTAATTTAAGATATTAATAAGAATTTTAATGTGATTAATTTTCTTATTAAATCTTGAAAATCAATCTCAAGAAAGTTTTATATAATTTATCCTAAAATAGTTTTGGATGTTAATAAGAATTTAATATGATTAAATTCTTATTAAATCTTGAAAAATGTTTTTTTTTCCAGAAAATATGTAATAATTAAAATTTATAAAGTTTAGGAAATTATCAAATTAAGTTTCATTTAATATTTTTAAGTGTTAGAAATATTATATTAAAATTTCATATAAAGCCAATAATTAGAATTGAAGCATGCAATATATTTAATTATGCGTATTAATGTGTTTTTATGTATGATAGATGATTATGGAAAATAAAAGATCAATATGGTTATGTTTTTGATGGTCAAATCTTTTTAATATTAAATAGGGCTTGCAAGTCCTGTCTTTTCTCTATTTTTCTTATGAGATTGTAAAATTATTTTCTTATATAATTTTCCTTGAATATAAATTGAGATTTCTTATAAAATTATATAAATATTATGTAATTTAGAAATATAGAAAGTTAAATAAGAAAAATTATTTTATAATCTAAGACGAAGAAAGAACCATGATGAAGGCTACAACCGTGGTACTCACAAAGGACTTATAAAGATTTGAAGAAGCTACCTAGATTTTAACCAGCTAATTCTCTTTGATGGCTCAAGGTAATAAAATTAAATATGTCCATAATCATCCAATTAGAATAGCATACTAGGGGTGTATGTTTAAATATAATTATTATGTATAATATGTTATTCATGCAATGAAATGAGACTTAATTAAAATAATAAATTCCTTGTTAATATATTAAGTACATGTTGAAAACATAATTTGTAGCTTTCTAATTTTATACGCATAAAACCAAAGTTTTATTCATGGATAACTTGTTGAACCATTCAAGGTTACTATTAATCGAGTATGTTTAATGCTATAAAATTAGTTCATACTTAATTAATCTTATATGATTTGGATGAGTCACTTATGATCATATAAGATTAGGGGTAATGGTTAGGCAAAACATATATGATATGTTTAGACAAAAAAGTTATCATGAGTCATATAGATATATGATTAACAAGCTATGTTATCTACCTAATTTAAATTATTTTAATTTGTTGAGCCACTCAAAGTTAGATAAATTAAATGAAATCCTAGCCCACTAAGAAATCTAAGAAAGATTTCCTCAATTAATAAGGAGGGCTATTAATTTGCAAGAAAATAGTGGGAGATCAAATTATAAATGAAGACTTTATCTTAATTTGATTATAAAATATATGTATGAAACTAATACTTGTTATATTTAAAGGAATAAGTTGATAGATCACTATAAGTAGTAATATATAATTTCATAACACACTTGATGCGAATTTATTAACTAAATAAATTTTTTTGGTCTAAATCTAAATGTTTGAATTGTTCTCAAACAAGAAAAAAGGTATATGTTCTTGAAAATTTGATTCCTCTTGTCCTTGATGAGGAAGCTGATGTAGAAGTTAAGACTAAATATCAATGTCAAATTGATGACGATGAATAGACTATATTTGTGATATTAGCTAGCATGTCATTTGAACTTCAAAGATAACATGAAAATATGGATGCCCATACTATAATTATGCATCTTAAAAAGTTGTTTGATGCGATAAGAAGAACTGTGAGGTGCAAGACCTCTAAAAAACTGTTTCGCTATAAAATGATAGAGGGTTCCTCTGTGGAATACCTTTAAAATGATTGGCTATTTTGAGAAATTGGGTCAATTAGGCTTTGTTATGAACTATGAGTTAAGTGTTGACTTGGTTTTGCAACACTTACATTAAAATATATAGATACTTATTGAGGAATCAATAATGACAAGGGTACTTGTAATTGTTATGTCAATGAAAGCTATCTTGCAATTGTGAAGGCTATAAAGCTTATTAAAACTTCTACTTCATTTATGTTTATGATTGAATAAAAACAAAGTTAACCTATGAGTTGGCAATAAAGTAAGGGTTACCATATTAACTTTTCCAAGTGGGCTATTAAAACTTAATAATTGTCCAATACTTTCCAGAAACATCATATCTATTTATTAGTTTTGAATGGATTTAAATTTATTGTTGAAAACAAATGTTATTCCTTTTACAATAATGATATTTATTATAGATCTATTATTGATACAAATAGTTTGTATATACTTGATTTAGAAATGATATAAAAAGAAAGAGAAATAGATTAGATAATCAATATCCATCTTATTTATGACTTTATAAACGAGTTATATTAATGAAACGAGTATCACAAAGTTTATAAAAAAGGATATGTTGATCTTTTTTATTATGAATCTATAAAATTTATGAAGCTTGTTTATTGAGTGAAATGACCAAAACACCTTTTAATAAAAAATAGTGAAAGATTTAAAGAATTGTTAGGTCTGATACATACAAATATATATAGACCAATGACGATTCATGCCATAGATAGATATACATATTTCATTATATTTACCAATGACCGTTTTAAATATGATTATGTGTATTTGATGAAATATATATCCGCATCAGTTGAAAGGTTTAAAGAATTTAAAAGTGAAGTTGAAAAAGAAATTGAAAAGAGTATTAAGATATTTTGATTTAATCAAGGTGGTGAATAATTGAGTCAAGATTATTTAAGAGAAAATAGGATTCTTTTACAATGGACACCTTCTAAAACACCAAAACATAATAGAGTTTTTGAAAGGTGAAATCATACCCTATTGGATATGGTACAGCCTATGATAAGCAATTCAAACATTCCACCTTCTTTCTAGGGATATGTCTTGCAAAGCATTGCTTACATTTTAAATCTAATAAAATATATTGATAAGACTTCATATGAGAAATGAAGCGGTAAGAGACCAAACTTATCATACTTAACGATTTGGGGATGTAACGCTTATGTGCAACATTTTATATTTGAAAAGTTAGGAGATAAGCTAGATAAATATGAGTTTATAGGATATCTAAAAGAAACCACCATATATTAGTTCTATTATCCAATTAACCCAAAGGTGTTTACCTCAAAACATGTTACTGTCCTAGAGAAAGTATTTGTTCTTGAAAAACATAGTAGGGGAAAATAGAACTTAAATAAATTCAAGAACCACAAACTAACATCCAAACGAAACCTAAGCTCAAGTTTATAACATTGGATGTTTAAGCTAGAGCTCAAGAAGCACAAGAACTTCATAGATCTTGTAAGGCGCGTCATGTACCAAAAAGATATGTACTTCTTATAGAAACTGAAAATGATAAATTGCTCATACTTGATGAGTCTACCAATTAAATGGAAGCAATATCTAATATTAATTCTGAGAAATAACTTAAGGCCATGAAAATCTAAGATGAATTCCATGCATACCAACGAAGTATGAACCTTGGTTAAACCACTTGAAGGAATAAAACCCATAAGATGTAAGTGAGTCTTTAAGAGAAAGACTGACATGGATGACAATGTACAAATATACAAAGCTAGAAGAGTTTCCAAAAATCATAGACAAAGACAAGGGGTTGACTTTAATGAAACTATCTCGTCGATAGCTATATGAAAATCTATAAGGATTTTACTTGTTATAGTTATTTATCATGATTATAATATTTGAAAAATGGATGTCAAAACTATATTCCTAAATGAGAATCTTTACAAAGATGTGTCTATGATACAACCTAAAGATTTTAAACTCGAGAAAATTGCTAATAAAGAATGCAAGCTATAAAAATACATTGATGGACTTAAGTAAGCTTTAAAGAGTTTGAATATTTATTTTGATGAGATAATCAAACAAAAAAAACACCCTAAATATTGGGATAAAAATCTATAAAGATAGATCTAGAAGGTTGCTTGCATTATCCCAATTTAGTACATAAACAAGATGTTAAAATGGTTTATCATGAAAGAATCCAATAAAGGATACTTAATGTTACAACTAATTTCTAGGTTATTTCCTAAATTCATCTTCTTTCTTTCCAAAATAAAAATAAAAAGTAAAATAAAGACTATCATTTTGGAAAAGGCAAGCTTGGAGGATTTCACATATAGAAAAAATCAAACTGCAGTTTTGGATGGAATCAGGAGCCTAATTGTACATCATTTACCCAAAACTAAAAAGATAATGCATATTTAAGGTCAAATTAAATCATTATTAGACGGATCTGTATAAAAATTAAGCTTAGGAACATAATTAGATTTTTAAAAGACAAATATAATTTAATCATGGGCCAAATTAAAGTTTAATTATATTTAAGAATTAATTTGGGTTCAACTGAAGGATTTAATTAGGTGCAAGGACTTAATTATAATTTAAATGGGTCAAAATAATTTTATTATGGGCTTAATTGGTGATAAATTAAGTTTGTGAGCCCAATTTGAGATTAATTGAGAAGATTGAAATTTTAAGAGACCAAAATTTAATTTTTATCAAGTCAATTGATTGAAATCAGGGGTAAAATTGCAAGAAAATCAAAATCTTAGGGTCAATTATGGGTTAAATTAAAGAGATTCGCAGCTAAGGACCATTTTGAAAAAGGCACTCAACTCTGGGACTCAATTGATTGAAATCAGGGGTAAAATTGAAAAAAATTAAAAGTTCAATGGTCAATTGAAGGTCAAATTGTGTAAATCCAAGACCAATGATCAAAATAAAAAGGCACTGAAATCTAGAGCTGAAATTGAAATTTGTCAGGGGCAAAATTGAACAAAATTAAATCTTTGAAGCCAATTAAGGGTGTAATTAAGAGAAATCAGAAATCAAAGGACTAAAATAAACTTTACCAAAACGACACCGTTTTAGGGTTGACTGGTCATCTTCTTCTCCAGAGAAGCTACTCGAGTGACCTCCTTCTTGAGGCTTTTTATGCTTCATCTCTCCACCAAATTGGACAAAACTTATACGCAAATGATGGCCTGACACCTGACTACACACCAGTGTGATCCGTTCTGGCTGATTGGCGCCACAACAGCTATGGCACAGCTCCAAAGTGGCAAACCCGACCAGCTCTTTTCCTGCAACAAATCTGATAGCCTATGACAGCTACTTTAAGCCAACGGTTGGGATCCTTCCGGGTTTAATCAATGGCCAAGATTAGGCACTAGTAAAGATGAAATGTCCCTCTTTCACCGCTTATAAATAGGGGTGGATTTTATAGCCTGGTGGAGGAGAAAATCGGGTCCAAAGTTTGCAAAAAATTAGCCCCTTTCTTGTTTTTTTTTTCTCCTAGCCGACAATTCTCTCTCTCCACCGCTTTTTCAGCCTTTTCCACCTCAGCAATGTTATGACCAAGAGCGGCCTAACCTTCTCCACCAACCAAGCTCCTCGCCAGCAACAAAATAGCCACGACAAGCTTCTCTCTCTTCTCTGTCAACTTCTTCTTCTTCCTCCCAGCCGAAGGTTACTCCCACGACCAGCATCGACCACTGTTTCCTCCACCAATGCTTCCTCGGCCACCAACTAGTCCTCCTCCAAATAGCTAAGGCCTCCAAGCCAGGTAACTCTTTTCTTCTTCTTCTTTTCCCCCACTCTAACTTTCACATGCAGCTATGCTGCTTGTGAATAATTGATGCAACCATATTATTTGATAGTTTCACTCACATTTAACTAGTGTTTTGCCTATGTTTTATATATAAAATGCCTTGATATTCTTTGTTTTATGTTTTGAAGGCACTTTTGGATGAAAGATGCTAAAAGGAGTAAATTGGAGATAATTGGCAGATTTGACCTTCAGTTGATGTTTTGTGCAGAGAGTGAGCTCTAGAGGTTGAAATGAAGTGATTCTAGTGGAATTAAAAAGCTAACATCCATACCTTTCTGGAAATCTAAGGCAAGAAAATAAAATAAGGAAGAGCATGGAAATCATAGCCTTCAAAGTCAAATCTCGCAATCTGCCAGTGTTGACCTTCGACCATTCCAACTTAAATATCTAGAGCTACAGAAGTCCAATTGATGCAAACTCAATTTTTTTGGATTCATGTCTCAAAGGTCTATAAACGCTCCATATTTTAGCCAAAACCGATGTCATATGAGGGATATATGATTTTTCAAAGATGACATCTGAATTCTGCCAGCAAACAGGTTTCGTGAAGAAACGAGTCCAAATTACGTTCCGAAGCATCTAAACCGATATCCAAGTTTTTATTTTAGCAATTTAGCTCCTCTAAGTCAAAGCTTGAAGATTTCATGCAAGGCTATTTCTTCTTTTTTAGAAAAATAGTTATTGAAGTACTTAAATGTAAACAGTCTATTTAATGGAGGACTATTTTGTAAAATAGAGACCTAGGGTTTCCTAAGATATAAAAAGAATGAGAGAAGAGAAGGGGGGCAGCCAGCCAAGAAGAGAAAAATGCCCCCTTCCTCTAAGAAACCCTAAATTATGCATTCTTTCTTCTTTTTGATTAGTTGTTCAACAAACATGCAAGGCTAAACACTTTTTCTTAGTTGCAAGGACACGGAAACCTTCGGATTTCAAGAACTGTGAGATTTATTTTATCTTTTCTTTTCAGTTTATATGATGAATATGTTTGTTCTCCTATGCTTATTTTTCCTAAGATTGTTTATTTTAATTGCTAGAGCGGACTCTAAGTTATTATTGTAGACAATCTATTTCTAAGTTTGATATCAAAACCGGAGTTGTGGTATATGAACTTGTGAAGCAACTGAGTTTAATAATTGTGGCGGATCTACGTTATTAATCTTAAGGAGAACATTCAATCAAATCAAACATAGACTGCGGACAATTATGTTTTCTTGATTAATCAACTTATCTAGTTCTTAAGGCTGCCATTAAATTAAATTACTAGTGCGGACACTGTGGTTGTTTAATGGTTAGGGTTAGTTATACGGCGGATCCGTTAACTAACCAATGTTAAGAAGAGATAAATATTCAGAACATAAATTGATGTTTCGTTTCCATGATCACTTCTGATTTCTGTAGGTGGATATGTGCTTGTGACCAAGGTTTGTTCTCTTGATAATTTTCTGAATTTATTAAATTTCGTTTGATAGTTTTCTGTTTTCTTTTGCTTTAGCTTAGATAACGTCCAAACCCCCCCAAATTGCATATCATCTAGCATAAAAATCTGACTTGAACTTCCTCGTGGGATCGACCCCTTGCTTGCTTTATACTATCTTGTGTGTTGTGTTTGAAGTTAGGGTAATTAATTTATGCGACCGCGACATCGCAACAATAATGGAATGTATAATTCACGTTCCACTATTCTCTCAGCTTAGTCACTAGGTTGGACTAGCGACTAATCTGAGTCGGGCTAGACCCGTCTCGACTTAGCTCATATGGCTAGGCTGGGTCCAACTTAAAAAAAAAAGGCCAAGTCTGTTGGGCCACAGTCGGCATAGCCCAATATATTTAATAATAATATAATTATAATAATAATATAATAATATATATTATAATATTATATATATTAAAAAAACAAAAAATTCGAAGGGTCATTTCAAAATATTTCTGACTTTATCACATGTTTTTTTTTACCAATTTTAGATAATATTAAGTTGTATTTTTACACTGTAAGATACAGATTTGGTGTTAAAATGCCCAATTTTCTCTGAAACATTTCTTTTAAAAAAAATTCAAAATCTAAAAGCAAATCTTAAAACTTTTAAATTAATTTCCTTTTAAAAAAAATGTTTTGTTTTCATGCATACGGCCAAATCCTAAAGGTTTTCCAAGCATATTTTCATAAAAAAACAAAAAAATTGCATCTTTCTAATATTTTAAAAATGCAAAAAAAAAAAAATATCGTAACCAGTTTATGCTTATCTATTAGGATTTGACCAAAATATCAAAAACCCTTCACCAATCATTTTCTTCATTTTATATTATGATTTAGATATAGACTTTAATATTTAGGGGTGTAAAACTACACAATAGAGTACACCCTCAGGTATTATAGATACAAAATGCAAAATAAATGTGATGCTAAAATTTGGATTTTAGAGCGGTTAGAATTGAACTTAATAAGGTAGAGACTCTCTCAAGAAGGGAGATCTGCCTTAGACCTTAGAAGAAGACCAAAGAATAGAAACTTGACCTAGGAAAACAATCAAACAACAATGCAACTTACTTTTGGCAGGGTGCACTAGGAATGGTGTGTCTTCCACTTGTACAACCAATCTCTTACTCAAACTCTCGTAGACCATTATGTTTCCTACTAATCTTAATACTAGGTGGCGACTCTTGAACCTTGAATATAAGTTTATGATTAAAACCAAAACCCATTCTTTCCCAACAACATACCTCTCGGGAGGCTCTCATTAAAGCGGGCTATCCCCGACGTTTCCCCGATGACACTTACCAATTTCACATGGGATACATCTCTCCAAATATATGTGCTTTAAGACACAAATTGAGAGAGATATGATGGAAATGATTCCATACACTTTGTTTATTGGATCCATAATACATATAGAGCTATGTATAAGACTAGATGTATCTTATACTTTGAGCATAACAAGTAGATACTAATTTAATCCAAGTGATAATTATTGGAAGATAATTAAAAACACTTTTATGTACTTGAGAAAAACTAAAAATTCTTTTTGGTTTATAAAAGAGATGAACTAGTAGTTCATGGTTATTCAGATGCTAATTTTTAATTTGTTATTAAAGATAACTAATTCCAGTCAAGATATATTTTTACTCTAAATGGTGGTGCTATGAGTTAGAAGAGTTTCAAACATGAGACTACAACATATTCTACAATTGAGGTTAAATACACCTCTACATTTGATGGATAAAAAAGATTATTTGGATCAAGAAGTTCACCATTGAACTAGGATTGGTTCTTAGAATTGTTAATTTAGTAGCTCTATACTATGATAACAATAAAGCCATTACACAAGCAAAGAAATCAAGGTCTCATTAATGATCCAGACTTGTATTTAGATAATTTTATTTGATTAGAGAATCATAGAAAAGAAAGATGTAAAGATAAAACAAGTATCCATTGAAAATAATCATGTAAATCCTCTTACTAAGTCATTATCCCAACATAAGTGTCATCACTATATGAAGCGATATGATATTTAACACATGAGCGATTGACTTAAGTGAAAGTGGGATATTGTTAGTGTATATGCCATGTAGCCAATTGATAGGTTACACGTGATATTGAATTTATTTATGTAAAAGCGTATTTATTATTATTAATGACTTTATTTATCTTTACTATTTATTTATATTTTATTAATGAATCAATAGTAAAGATAAAGTCCCCATAACAAAATTGTTTTGCAATGAAAATTATAAAGTTGTTTTAATTATTAGATTCCTATTGCATCGAAACATTATTTTTAAATGTTCCTAGTTGATGCTCTATTAAGACTGTACATTAATTAGAGTCGTTGAGATTGATACATATTATATTTCTTCTTTTATAAAAGGAAATAGTTGTTCTCATAGACTGAGGTATGTGATATATTTAGAACTAATATATAAGTGCATATTAGATGACTTGTACATTGAACTAACCCACATGAGAATTCTGTACGGAGAGACCAACTATGTCTATGGAAAGGCTTAAGTGATAGTTATGTATTTGATACTTAGATTTGAGATCACTAAGTTATCTTATATAAAGAATGTTATGCTTTGATCCTTACTATACATTAACCTAATCAAGGATACAAATAAACAAATAACATAAACTATATGAAATTATTTGAGTGATAAAAAGAGGATTCATCACCCTAGGTGAATTAGATAAAATGTTCTAAATGTTCTCAACTAGTATAGATTGTGAAATCCTTGTATATAGTGGAATAAGATTTGAAAAGAGTTTTAATTTTTATTCAAAGAATTAATAACTATAATAATTAAATTAAAATATTATTGATGAAGAGATAATAATTACATTGAGAAAATACTTACTGAAAGGTTAAGTCAAACCATATATGACTTTTCTAATATTTAGAGGATCATAACATGATATTAGACGATGTGATTGATCTTCTATATAAATCAATCAATTGTTAAATTAATAATAAATTTAATTGTTTAATTTATTTAATTCTATTTTACTTAACATTATGATTTATATTGGGCCAACTTATTAGGAACCTAATGGGTCACACACATTAAGAACCATTAGTCATAAATTAAACTAAGATAATTAATCAAGTATGACCTGATTGTGAATAAGTTTTAGAAATTAAGGACCATAATGTAATAATACATAGAACTACAATTCTAGACCCGAAGAAATCATGCAGGGATTGAATTGAATAATTCTCTAAAATTATCTTGAATAATATATGTGATATTATTTAGGGGCAAAGTGATATTTTACCATTTATAAGATTATTAAGTTTTTTCTATAAATAGAATATTATGCCTTATATTTTTGGTATAGAGAGAAATTATGTAAGTTATAAAACAAAGATAGCTAATACTCATAGGCATACCAACCCCTCTCTTCTATAAAAGGTTTAAAGAGATTTTTCACTAGTGGTGTAGATTACTATTAAAGACTGAACATTTGAATGACTTCTGGTTGGTGACAACCCAGCCTTGAAGAAGTTCATCAAACCTAAAAAAAAGATATGATCTTCAGGTAATCTTTGCAAAAATCTTAAATGATCCTAGATTATGTAATAAGATTCTTGTAACTCCTAAAAAAAATTATCATTTTCATTGTGTGTATGTGTTTTGGAAGACCCAACACAAAGTCAAGATGTGACTCCACTAGGAAATTTTGAATTTTATAAAATGTTTAAAATTTAGTCATTTAGAGGGTCACCTACCTCATGGTCTAGTTGTGACTTACTTGGCCATTGTAGGATTGAAATCTTCAAATAACAAAGTTTAATTTTTGACATAATTTATGACTCCTTCTTATGGCAAGGTTGGACTTTCCATTTTAAGACTTAGACTTCTTAATAGAAGGGTTGGTTCTCTTTGTCTTATGGCAGGGCTGAATCTCGTGATTGCATGGCTTGATTTCATAATGGTATAATTGACTAGCCTGATTGTTGGACTCTTTTTTTTTTAATTTTTTTTCCAATATCAGGGCTCACTTTTTCTTGATGGAATGGCTGAATGTCCTATTTGCATGGCTTGATTTCCTTATGGTAAGGTTGAATTTCATTATTACAGGACTTTTACCTTTTTTTTTCTAATGGCAAAGCTTACTTTTGTCTTAATGGCTAAGCTTGATTTCCTTATTAGCATGGTTGAATTTCCTTCCTAATAGTAGGGTTGGACTTCATGATTGTATGGGTGACTATTCCATTATAAGACTTAGACTTCCTAATGGCAGGATTAGTTTGGCCTTCTTGATGATAAGGTTGGACTTCCTAATTGTAAGGCTTGATTTTCTAATAATATAGTTAGCTTTCCTTATTGTAGGGCTCTTCTCTCTTTCTTAATGGAAGGGCTAACTTTTTCCTGATAGCTAAATTAAATCTTTTGATTACAGGGTTTGATTTCTGAATGGTAGGATTGAATCTCCTGATTGAAGGGCTTTCCTCTTTCCCCTAATGGCAGGGCTCACTTTTTCTTAATGGTAGAGCTGATTTTCTTGATTAGCAAGGTTGAATTTTCTTTCCTAATGGAAGGGTTAGATTTCCTGATTGCAGGATTGACCATTCCTAATGGAATGATTATATTTTTCTTAGTGCTTCTTGATTGTAGGGTTGATTTTTTCATGGTTATACTTCCTCATAATAAGGCATGATCTACTTATTTTAGGGGCTTGACTTTTTAATCATATGGTTGGTTCTCTTGATTGTAGGGCTGATTTATTGATGATAAGGTTGGTTTTTCTAGTTGCATGGTAGACTCCTTGATGACAAGGTTGATTTATTTTTATTTTTTTTTGCAAAATTGAGTTGAAATAAACCTTGTCAGATCTTTATTGACTTGAATTTATTGAAGCCTTGTTAGAATCTATAGGAGCTTTTACTTGTATTATAGATAAATATCTACAAAACATTGTAATACTAAACATTATAGGTTAGATGATATGCATGCATCTTTAATTGGTCAGGAATGTTGGCCCTTTTTTGGTTGCAATCCAATTTTTTTTTCTTGATTGTAGGGCCTGCTACTTTTATTTTGATATCTTGTGGTCACTTTGAGTCGCTAACCTATATGAGTTCACCAATGTACATCATCTATCTTATTGCTTATAGGTCACGTAGACTGGGACTTTACAATAGCTATTACCCTTTTGATGCTCCTTGTAGGGAGTTTTGCTCTTTTATTTATTCTTCAAAAAGTGACAAACTTTCTCACAACCATGATGTTGCCCTCTAGTTGAAATATGCCCCCAAATGTGGTTTTCACTCATCATTGTCCACTCTTCATCCTTTTTAATAAAAGAGTTGTGCTCTATTACTCTTGACTTTTAAAGGAGCTCATCAAATCATCTACTTCCATAGATGCTTTCAAATATAATTGCCCTTACTTTATCTGGTTATACTCGTCCTTCTAGCAATCATCAAAAGACACACATACACCAATATCATCATAAGATATTTCTTCTACCATTCATAACTTGTGATGGAGCTTCCTAAATCACCATCTGACTATTGTTGTTGCAATAGATTTCTTTAAACTGAAGTACCCTAGCTAATCTAAATATGTTCATTTTTCTGGTGGCATGAAAAGGCATGCATACATCATCATCATTATTAAAGGCTTCCCTACCACTCATGACTTGTGGGATTTTTCATGTTATTGTCATTATAAAAGATTTCTTTCAGCTTAATTGCTCCCCAACTGATTTTGATGTTTTTTTTGTTCATTAGACATCCAAAAACTTGTATGCATTATTATCATCATTTTTTCATGAAACTTACAAACTCAATTAATGAAAAAAGTTTCTTTCAAGAAATCATTTTTTGTGTTTTAAGACCGATTCACAAATTTTATTGGTTATGGCTTTATATGTCTTATGGTTGAAATGAAATCATTGAGATTTAAATTTAAAAGTATTTTTATGAAGATTAAATTTTTTTGATTAAAAATCCAAAACATGTCTTTCATAACTAAGATGTAATTTTGTGGGTACTTTATTGATAGACAAAGGTGAATAAGTTGAATGGGATTCTAAGAAAAAATTATTATCTGAAAATCAAAATATGAATTTCCTAACCACTTGAGGATTATTATGGAAGTGAAAGGTTGAATCCCAAAAGTGAAATTTTGGCTTTCAAAAGGAAATCAACTTGCTTCTTGTTATGTTGAGTTTGTCCATTTATTACACGATTTAACATCATAAAAAATATGGTGCACACATAGGTCTTTTTAGAGGCTTCAACCTATAAATATAAACAAGTTATTTTTTTTCTAGAAAAGACTTTTCAAGGTATATAATGTAAGCTATGGTTCATGGTGATTAAAGAAAGGATATATAAGGCTTAAATGGTGTTTAAGAGTTCAAAGACATTGGATTGCTTGTTATATATAGAGATCTTTTTAAGCTTGCCTCATTGAACTTGTTATTTTAATGATTCAACTCATTACAACCTTAATTCTCAAAATTATATCCCATGCTTTGTCATTGACATTTTATCTTCAAATTTAGACTTTCCATATTATGAGAGGCACTCTACAAAGCTGTCTATCTTTCTTTTTTCATCATCATTTTTTTTATTTTTTTATTTGATCTTGATCATTTGAATTTTTCACTTGATCATTTATTAGCTTTCTTTTTGTGAAACTTTTATCCATTCTATATTTCTTTTACCCTTTTCTATTTAGAGAACCCCATTGATTGTTTGAAAGCTTCCAAAATGTATTTCCAGTGCAAGGGGTGATCTTTGTATGGGTTATTGTCCAAGAAATATTTAAGGCTTAAAGAGGATAATAAGGAATAATTTTTATTTATGAAGGATAATTCAAAGATGGCCTTTCTTACTCTCAAACCCAAACTTGCCTATGCAAACAAATGTCAACCTCTTTTGACTAATGTAAAGAACCTTAAGGTCAATAACATAGAAGAAGTTGTGGGATCATGACCTATATGCACACTATTTATCATCATAAAATCATTTGAATTCCACTAGATTATTTTAAGCAAGGTTTTCCTTTCAGGGTTTATTAGAATGAAAAATCTATTACAAGGTTTAACATAAACATTTATTGTTTTCAAAACAACAATTAGATAAAGAAAAAAAAACATACTTTATTAAAAGATGTGATTTAGTCCCAAAAGACATGGAAAAAATATTTAAGAAAGAAAAGGTTTCAATATTTTTCAACACATTTATAAAAATGATAAAGTTTAATAATAAAAGAGTTGATAATGCAACATTCCTTCTATTTCATATCAGCTCCATCTAACAAACATTTGTGGCTTGTCAAATCTCATAAAGTGTCTCTTTCATCCTCTTTGCCAATCATTTGCTATGCCGAACATGGCTTAGTGACAATATGAGATGTACCATTATTCATCATAAATGCAACATGGCCCCATTTTACCAACTTTTAGACTTGATGCTTGGACTTCTTTCAATTTTCAATTAAATAGCCTAGGATCCCATCATGATACTCACATTTCATATTTTGATCACAACACCTTGGGTATAGTGGTTGAATAAGATTTGATGGAGTTGAAGAAACATGTTTGGTGTTTCAAAGGTATTGGTAAACAATGTTGAGTGGTGAATGTATGTCAATATTAGCTAATGCCACTTAAGAAGTTGATGATGTTATAAAATTAGGGAATGTTTGAGATGACTAGATATGATGTTGAGGTATAGAATGATTTTGATCTATATTTTCCATTTGGAAGCCCCCTTCTAATTCATCATTTGACATAACATCAAACTTTACTAATGAATTCCTAACCTTTCCTAATTTCATCAAGCCTTGCTCCACCTTTCTTGCTGTAGTCACTACATCTATAAAATAGGTTGATAAATTACAAATCAAGTATACATAGTATGAAACCTTTAAAGTGTCAATGAAGATAGAAGTGAGTTCTTTTTCAAGCAGAGAATGGTAACTTTATATTGCCATTTCACATAACCTTATAGT
Source organism: Populus deltoides (assembly GCA_015852605.2). NCBI lineage: Eukaryota > Viridiplantae > Streptophyta > Magnoliopsida > Malpighiales > Salicaceae > Populus > Populus deltoides. The sequence continues at coordinate 8,346,774 of CM027587.2, forward strand.
ATATTCCTTGATTGACTCATTATTTTGCGAACCATTCCTTCAAAGTCAGACCTAGTTGGAGTAACTTTTTTTAAGTCCAAATTGTTTCAAAAAGGTAGTGACCAAATATTTCTACTCCTTCATTTTAGCATCATTCAAACCCATATACAAGATAAAATTTGGTCCAGCTAGACTCTTGTAAAAATGATGGATCAAAAGTTTCTCATCATGAATAACTTCATTCATTTTATTATAGTACACTTTTAGGTAGATCTCAGGACATTGAGTTGTTGTATACTTGACAAATTTAGGGACTTTAAATTTTCTAGAAATGCTAATATGTAGCTTGTATCATATTTCATTAGTTGAAAAAGGATCATATAAGTCCTCATAATTTATGGTTATGTTGAATACACCATCTTTTCCTTGAAACGATAACCGCCCATAATGAATCAACTTATCAATATGTTTCCTGAAACCTTAACAAAGATTGATGAAATCTGCATGGTATTCATAATTAGCATTCTTATTACCATTGAGGTAAAGGTGCTTATATAGATTCAAATGGAAGAGGTACTATTTGATGGGCATTTATAAGGTGTTGATAAATGTCGTTGCTTATAACCGAGAAGGGAGATGATTGTTCATGATATTTTCTTTTATGGATTTTAATTCGTTGCTTATATATGCTTATATAAGTTCAAGTCTGGGTTCTTTGAAAAGCATGATATCTAGACTAAAATAAGTGTTGAGAATGTTTAGGCATTTGGCTTCTAGTAGTTTTTGATGGATTTCAAAGTATGAGTGAGTTTTTGATGGATTTCAAAGTATGGCTATTGGACTCTTTAATGACCATGGGTGGTTTAAATAACTAGAAAGCCTTGATTAATTGGAAAGACATCTAAAATTCTTTTTTAGTGAGGGTGTGTAGAGGGATTTATTGGAGGAATCATGGGAGAGGTTTTGGCCAATGTGGGAGAACGAGAGGGAGTTATCTCTATAATGAACTTTATAGTATTGGTTTCTGTGTTTAGTGGCCTACCCTAAAACCTTTTAAAGTGAAGGTTATGTTTTAGCATATTACTTAGCTGAGTCATTTTATATTTTTAAAAGTTGATTTTATTTCACCCTGATCGAGTTCTTTCTTTGTCTTTGATTTGTCTTTTTTGAATCTCTTAAGGTGTTTTAGATCTTGAGGTCAAGTTGGATTTTTAAGGGATCTATATTTCACTTGTAAACAAAGCTGGGCATATATACAAAGAAAAATAAGTAAAACATGTAAACCATATTTCACCCTAAATGAAGGTTCTAGCCATTACATGGGTAAAGTGTAAGTTTACTACATCCACAAAAAGCCTTCTCCTACTTAGTAATCAACCCTTAGATGTCAATATAAAGTCTACAAGGCGTGTGAAAGCATAGACTGTGATTGTGTCAGATTGACATGCTAACCATATCCAAGTTGACAATTAGATGGGAGTTGGTGGTTTCACAAGTTTTACCCAAGTCGATGGCCATTGAGGTACCATTACTTCCCAACCTAACCTAAAGTAAACGTGTATGCTCTCAAAGTAAAGTATGAATGTTATAATGTAGACATTATAAATTAAGAAAAATATAAATTAAAGCAAGCACAACAAATACAATTTTAACATAAGACAATAACATAAAGCTTAGTCTTAGAAATCTCTAGTGGAGTCACTATTTTGTCACACTCAACATCGCGGTGACCTGTTTTTTTTTTCTAAAAAAAAGGTATTATGGTCAATAGTAATCTTAATTGATCTTTAAAGTTATAAGGTAAATGACTAGTCATACTAAAGAAAAGATATTATTACCATAAAACATTTTATTTAAGGTAAATTGCATTATCATGTGTCTTTTATTCTTTTTGGTTTGTTGTGCCTAATCTGCCAGTGGTTTACCTATATGAGTGATAATAAATCTATTATAATGTGTTCAACTCAAGGTGTCCTATTCTAAGGTTGAGATCATCTACAATCAATTACTCTTGATCAACTTATGTCAACCATAGTCTATCAAGCTTTATTAATGAATAAGTAAATGGACCAATGTTGGGCTTATTAAACCTAGCCCTCATCCTAGAAAGAGTTGTCACTAAACATTTTGTTTATATAATAATGGTCTAGAGATAATGACTTGTTCAGGTTCATTTATCTTTTAGCACAAACCTCACTAGTATTTTTTTCTAAATGAGGTTTTTTCTGCCCTAGTCCTAAATATCAAGGTAGAGACCATTATGGGTTAAAATTATTGTAGGTAGGATCTAATGACATGAATATTTGAGACTTACTAAGAAAATTAATACCCTTGATTGACTCTTAGGTTTCATCAATGGCTATTAGACCTAAAGATTTAAAATTTTAAAAGGAAGACATGTTTTGAAACTTGATAACAAAAAGAACTGAGGTGTTACTAATTAATATTTAAGTTAATAGCTTGTTATGAGTCTATTTACCTTAAATACTATGATTGAATAAAAAATTATTTATTTTCAACATATTTTAAAAATCAAATTTTTTTTTAAGGGGTTTTCAAATGTCAACCTTTTAAAGGCCTTTTTAATGTGGGCCGAACCCTTAGTAGGTTTTATAAACAAATTATAAAACCAATACAATTGTATGTATGAGCGTGAACATTATATTATTTTTTTATGTAAAAACAAACTCATGCATAAATAACACATAGGAATGACTAAGAACATCAAACATGAATAAGCATTGATTCAGGGCAACACTATAAAACTATCATTCCATTGTGATTACTAAGCATAACATCACAACTCAAGTCAAATGAATCCATAAAATTCATTATCCAAACCAAATCCAAAAACGACATTTATGCCACTAGATTGTACTTTGAAGTAGATGAACCTTTGATGGTCATTACTTGGATATTCAGGATAAGGGTAAAAAAATCTCATTCAATAAAATTACGAGTGAACCTTAGTACTATAGGATAATATAACCATAATAAGTCATTATCAATATGCCACTATTGCATAAACAAAACATGTAGCGATAATTTCTCCTAGCATTTATTTTATTTAGTTATGTTTTTTTTTTAATTTTATGCTTTTATTTCATTTATGTTGTTTATTATTGTGTTTATTTTAATCTACCAAATCAATTTTACATACATATTTTTTTTTAGTTCTCATACACTTTATAAAAAAAATCAACAAAAGCTCCAGACCTGAGCTCATATCTTTTAGGATTAGATAAAACATTTAGGTTGCAAGTGTGACTTTCGACCACTAATACTCACTTGGATTTCTGCTTAGATTAAAACTCACCTTGTACATGGGGTATTGTGGATTTACTCCCTTACCCTTATTGTATAAGGTCGGGTTACACCACTAATAATTCAAACAATCTAGAATCTTATAACTCTTTAGGGATAAACTAACTAATACAAACCTTATATGATTTAGATCTTATCCTCTAGGGTTGACCATTAATAGGACACGAATCATATCATGACATATCATTAGCGTTTATAATGACCTTACTATTTTTCCATTGATCCTTACAGAAAGTGTGAGATGTTAGAATAAATTGAGATTACCGTTAAGGACATAAGAACTAGGCTGGGAAAGGTCCAATATGATAAGAGGTACTACTCGAAATCGATCAAAATTCTTGTGGTTTTTATGTCCTCAAGGAGAATGTTTCAAGAAAATTCAACCTAATCCATCCTTATAATCCTGATATAATAAGAAACTGAAATAATAACAAGTATGCATACTCAATCCAGCTTTTTTCATTCATCTATAAATTTCTTTAAAGGTTGATAGAAAGAAATATAGGTTGTCTTGTAAAAGTTAAACTTTCCTTTAAAGTTGACACTACTAAATCTAAACAAAAAAGAATGGAAAACAAAGAAAGATCACAACTAAACCAACACAACCAAAAGGAGATAAAGAGTCTAAAATGAGAGGTTTCTAGGCTTACTAGTTTGCTTGAAAGAACACTGTAAGCTATATCATCTAGGGAAGGGACCTCTAATCAGGAGCAAACTCAGGTAAATAAGTCATTTCATCCCAATGTCCAGCAAAAGCTACAAATACCATCAAGGCCATCCAATTTTACCAAGCTAAACCAAGGGGCTCCAAGTTATTCTCTTGAGTCCTACTTTACATTACATTTCCCATTTGCAAGCTTTCTATAAAAATTACAAGCCTAGACTGCTATAACTATTGACTTTATCATTGAAGAAACCCCGTAAGTCAAGCTGCTTGAAGACCTTGATTCTGAAAAGTTATTTACAATAGAGGAATGACTTTGAGAGATAGAAGGTATAGACCTTTATAACCTAGTAAAGGCAATTAAAACGTGTCTGATGCCTGATGTTGTAATACCTATGAAGTTCAAAGTACTAGATTTTATCAAATACAGTGGAATACAGAGTCCCATGATGTATTTACTGGTGTATTGTAGCAAAATGGTCAATGTAGTCCATAATTAGGAATCACCGTTCAAGTCATTCTCTTCTGTTCGAAAGCAAAATGATCTTCATCTTCATGAACAACATCAAGGGTTTTTTTTATTTTGGATATATGATTTGCAATACTTTAAAGTAATTCACAAATATGGTAGTTGTAGCTAAAAGAGTTAAATAAGCTCTAAATAAAAAAAAAATTCAGGATATAAGGATACCACCTACTTAAATGAATTTCCTAGTTAATAACCTCATAGTTTGACACTTGGTGATAAAATGGCATAGAAGCTTGGTTATATTATCCATGTTTTTCTCATTATTAAAAAACTCAAAGTTTGACACTTGGTGAATCTCTTTTGCCCTTATAAAATGGAATATTCTACCATAAATGCCGAACACCTGCTTCATCTTTATTTCATCTTGAACATCACGTTTCTCAAATCATATTAAGTCCAAGATGTAAAAGAAAATGCCATGAACAATCATTTTCCTTTCCTATTCCACTCATCAATAATTATCAGCACCTTATGAATGATTGTCAAATAGTACCTTGGTCACTTGATCCCATCCAACCATCTTTACTTAGATGGTATAATAAAAATACTAAATATGAATATAAAGTAGCCAAGGGTCATTCCATTGATTAATGTCAAGATTTAAGAAATGGATCAATAATTTGATTCAGTATGAATGGTCATCATTTATTGAGAACAACAATTAATACATAATAACCATTAAAACATTTAGGGCCAAATGAAGAGAATAACCAAGACATGATGTTAAGTGGATTATGTAGTTGATAGGTGAATAGAGAGGTACAGTTTGGCCTTTGATGAAATGAACAAAATAAATCATGACTATAAAAAAATGGGTGCTTGAACCTTGAAAATGCAATTATATTACCCTAGTTGTACATATTTAAAACTATATTTTTTTGGGATTATATTGCATCTTTTAATGAATTATACCTTTTTTCTTATTGTTGTTTTGAAATCAATAGATATTTAGGTGAAAGTAATATTTTTCATTTTATTTTCATCTATGATTGGAAGTATTATGGAAAATTCATCATAAAAACTTTAGTAAAATTGATCAATTTCAATGACATGTTATGAAAATGCTAGGGGCAATCCCTTTTTTCATGAAACCAATCCCCACACCAGCATCGCATTATGCATCCAAAAGCACGAGCAATCACGTGTGGGCCAGTTCGACAGGTTTTCACTTGACTGGAACACGAGCGCTACTGCTAGTTTTTCCACGCCCCTAAGAAAGCGTGGGCGGAGAAGGACACTTGACATTCGAATTCCACCAAATTAGGTACGTAACATAGAAACTTCACTTCGTTGTAAGGCACCTAGGGCTTTTGGGCTAAAAATGATAGGAGCAACAAGACGACAGTGCAGTGCACCAGTATGAAGCTTGCCAACACGAACAACCCGATTACTGCTCATGCGCCAGCATGTACACATGACAAAAATTTCAACTTGTGGAAACACCCGAGCGAGATCATGCCCATACCCTCAAACATGAAGGATGTCGAAAGGTTAAGCGACAAGCCAAAGAGAGACACAATGAGGACAAAACTGTAGGGAGAGTAAAATGTCCTTTTCAAGATCAACAATGAAAATATTAAAATCAAGGTGACTTGCTTAAAATATCTCCACAAATAAATAAGTGATCATATGTATTCTAACCTTTAAATACATTTTGAGCTTTATAAATCTCATATTTCATTGACATGAACCTTAGCTTAAATCACGTGCTTTTAAAAGCAATTTCTGATTAAAAAAAATACTATTTGACTTGTGTGGTTTAGTCTTACCCTTTAAAAACAGAATAAAAATGTTTATCAAGCAAAATCATAACTTGTTTACATGTTTTATATCATTAAATCATGGGTTTTCATAAAAAATAAGCATGATCACATATTGTAAGTAAAACACTATTTTTTTTAAAATGAAAAAAACTCTCTTGTTAGAATCCAAAATTATAATCCATATGTTAAAGAATTCTTTGAGCCATTAAGATATCAAATTTTGAGATAACCATTCTTTTTCATTATTCAAACAACACTCATTTCATCACATGTCAATAAAATATCCAAGATTACACTTTGGCATTGTAATGACATGTTTTAGGCTTTTGATCAAAGAAATATCAATTTTTTGTTTGATTAAAATACTTTTAAATTTACATTTCGATGATTTCATTTTAATAATTGGACATGTATGAACATGATCATTAAAATTTATGGCTTGGCCCTATAACAAGAAAAATAATTTCATGAAAGTAGGTTATACAACAAAATGACATTGATTGAACTTAAAAAGTTCATGGAAAGAATGATAATGATGCATATACGCCTTTTGATGGCTATTAAAAAGTAAACATAGTCAAATCAGCTAGGGACAATTCTATTTGAAAGAATCCATGACAAATAATGATAGTCCAATGATGAACTAATGAACTCCAAAATTTATAAGTAGCAGAGCATAACTTTTTCATTGGTGATGATGAAGAATGGGAAATGGTAAAATAATAAAAAATACCCTCACATTATACTTAGGGGCAATGTCACATATTAGGAACAAATTGTCATTCACCAAGTAGTAAACGGTACAAGGTTTCTCAGAATAGTAAGTAGACATTGTTATTAATAGTTGACAATGCAAATTTTCTATAAGGATTAAATGACATGGTTTTGTGAATCTACTATAACAGCAAAAGCATCCACACATATATTGTCCTCAAGAAAACTTAAGCAGGCTAGTGAGGTAAAGAACTTCTTTAAAATTTAGAAGTAATTGAGCATAACTTCTTCATTGGTGATGATGAAGAGTGGGAAATGGTAAACAAATACCCTCCTACTACACTTAGGGGCAAGGTCACATATTAGGAATAAACCATCTTTCACCAAGTAGTAAATGATACAAGGTTTCTTATAATAGCAAGTAAACATGGTTATTAAGAGTCAACAATGCAAATTTTCTATAAGGCTAGAATGACATGGTTTAGTGAAGTTATTATAATAGCACAACCATCCACACATATATTGTACTCAAGAAAACTTGAGTAGGCTAATGAGTTAAGTGTCATAATATTAACAAATATGAGATCAATCAATTTTAATGTCAATGGGATAAGTTGAACATCGAAAGGAGGATCGGTATAACTTAAATGTAAGAATCCCATTTCTTTCATGTGTGTGTGTGTATTTGTTATAACATCTCAACTAATTTGAGCTTTGTAAGGCCATTGCAATTTTTTTTTTTGAGCCCGGTAAGTCTCCAACAAATTTGAGTCTAACAAGACTTTTGTGAATTTAGAACCAACAAGGTTTCTTTTTATTTTAAGCTTAAAAAGGCTTTTGCAAGCTTTTGCTTTTAGCCCAGTAAGGCTCCAACAAGACTTTGGTGAATTTAAACCTAGAAAGGGTCCTTTTTATTTTGAAACCAGTAAGGCTTTTGCAAACCTTTCTTGTGACCAAGTGAAAAAGGACTCTCATAAATGTTTCTTTACTTTATAAGTCCAGAAGACTCATGTGTAATTAAAGTAAACCCTACCATCATAAGGCTTTTACAATTAAGTCTCACAGGTTTCTTACAAATCACTTTATTTTTTAGTCTTTGAGGACTCCAAAAATCTCTTATATAGTTTTATGTAGTTGAGTCACAAAAGGCTCTCACAAATATTTTTTTATTTTTTAGTCAGAGGAGTCTTGCATTTTCTTTTGTGATTGAATCCCAGAGGACTCTCATAAATCATTTTTAGTTTTCAAGTCTTAGAGGACTCCTACAATTTTCTTTTTGTGACTAGTCTCATAAGGCTCTCACAAATCTTTATTTATTTTTTTTAGTCTTAGAGGACTTTAACAATAAATTTAGCAATTGAGTCTTAAAGGGCTCTCATTAATCTCTTTATTTTTTAGTCTTAAAAGACTCCCACATATTCAGTTATGATCGAGTCTTAGAGAACTTTCATAAATATTTATTTACTTTTGAGTCTTAGATGACTCTTGCAAATCTTTATTTGATATTGAGCCTACGAGGACTCTTGTGAATCTTTTAGTGGTATGGAGCTTGTGAGGGCTCTCAGTAAACATTTTACTTTTGAGTTTTAAGGAGTCATACAAATCTTTATATGATATTGAGCCTACGAGGGTTCTCATAAAACTTTTTACTTTTGAGTCTTACAGGACTCATGTAAATCTTTCTGTAATAATGAGCGTATGAGGGCTCTCACAAAACTTTTTTCTTTTAAATCTTAGAGGACTCTTGCAATCTTTCTATGATATTCAGCCTCTAAGAGCTCTTGTAATGTTTTTTACTTTTGAGTCCTAGAAGACTTTTGTAATTTTTTCCTTAGTTTTGAGTCTTAGAGGACTTGTGTATTTTTTTCTTTAGTTTTAAGTCTTAAATGACTCGTGCAAACTTAAGTCTAAAGCATTTCTCCTATGAATTTGAATCCCATGGGATTTTTTCACTATTAATTCTTCAGGCTGGTTATCTCTTGACTTGACCACCCTTTAAATTTACCCATATTCTCCATCTTGCCTTTACAAGCTTGATAACAAAGCCTTGGAAAAATATTTTTCATAGACTTTGTACCTTAAGTATGGTAAAAAGGGGGCAAATGTCGTAACTCAATTTTTAACCCCTTGTTTTGATAATTTTTTTTCTACTTTGTTTTAAAATAGAAGAAAAATAAAAAATTACATATTTTCCATGAAAATTGCATTCTCGACGCAATTCATCTAATTCTCAATTGTTTCACATTTTTAGTTCTTTCTTTTTATCATATTCATGTTAGAAATTTTTCAAAGGTTGGAATATCAAAAAATTCAATGAGAGTGGAAGTATAAACGATGCCATTTTTCTCCTTTTCTTTCTCATGTATAACACAATACTTATTTTCATCACATTTTGTCCTCTTAACAGAACAAGCCATAAGAACACAAATTGACCTTTAAGTTTTTCCAGCAAAAAGAGCAAAAAAGGACACTTTCAACCTCATTCTTTACTTTCAACATTAAATAAAATTAAAGAAAAAAACAATCCTTGTACCTGTTGCCTTTTACCATAATCTTTATCATGTTTTTATGGCTGCAAGCTTTATATAAACATGCATCCTTACACTTTATGTTTTATTACTTAAACTAGCAATGAAAATCATAACTCTTTTACCCTATTTTACAGTGGCAAAAACACACTCCTTACACCTTTGATTTAAGATAAAAATCATCATAAAAGATGTTTCACACAATAACCAAAAACCCTAGCCATCACAGCCTTTTTGCATCTACAATAACATAGTCCTTTATCCAACTTTCTTGTGGACAAATTAAGGGGAAAAGAACCCTATTTATCCTTCAAAATATGTCATAAAAACAATACAAAAAAACTAGCAATGAGATCTAAATGAATGAGACTTTGTGGAAGAATTAAGGGATAAGATTGAGTGTTAAAGGAGAGGTTCTAGGTAGTCTTTTAGGGCTTATAAAAGGGTTATAGTTCTTTAATTTTAGAGGAGGAGACAATCTAAAATGAAAACTAAAAAACAAGCAAAAAAATCAAAAAGAAAAATAATGTTATAAAAGAAAGAGGATATACAAGGAGGTTTAATTTGGAAGAGACAGTCTGGTCTAGTTAATCTGAAATGAAAACTAAAAAACAAGCAAAAAAAGTAAAATAGGAAAGGAAAATATTGTTAAAAAGAAAGGATATACAAGGAGTTTTGATTTGGAAGAGACAATCTGATCTAGTTAATCTAGAACACTATTTGGTTTTTAGGTTTTTAACGGAGCTAAACACCTTAGTATTAAACGCTTGTTGGCTTGTTGAAAAGCTAAGATATACACCTAAGTTTTTTATGAGAGCCCAAATCCTAATTGTGTTGTTTTGGAGTTTAAAACATAGCATACAAAAAAAGTTTGAATTTGTCTAGAAGCTCACTGTACCCCAGACCTTGTTTTAGTTGTAACCTATATTTAGAGTTTTAGAAGTCAAAATAAAGTTAGATTAGGCGAATTGAAAATCTAAGAAACAAATCTAAAAATTTTATGAAGGGACAAACTTTAAATTATGTCGTTTTGATGCTTTAAATAAAAAAAATAGTTGCATTCCTTCTGCAATAGTAATAGTAGCCTTCATTAAGCTATAAAATCATGTTTTTTTTGGAATAAATGTTTTGGATTATATCTAATCTTTCATTTAAGTCTTTTTGAGTTGCTTTTGCGACATACTGTGCCTAGATTTTATTATGCATCACACTACCAGGGTTTTAAATAATGAGTCTTATGAAACCTAATGTATTTTTCCTTTTTGGTTTTTTTTCCCTTTAACATTCTTTGTTTAAACTTTCTAAATAATTAGGTTGATGAGTCTCCTAGTTTTATGGAACAAAGTAAACATAGCACATGGTTTTTAACCCAAAAACTAGTTCAAAATGCCTCCATGAGTTTCATCAAGTTGGCGATGTTTTTATTAACTTGTTTTTAATAGATAGGTCAACAATTCTTTTGGTTCTAGGTATTGAAATAGACCTTTTAACCCTAAAATAACTTTTTAAAAAATGTGTGAATAAGTTTTCGATGAGTTTTCATCAAGTTATCGTCAAGTTTTTTTTAAGGTCTTTTACATTTAGATCAACTAGTCTCCTAGTTCTAGGGACTAACATAGACCTAATAAACCTTAAAATGAGTTAAAAAATGCTTCAATGAATTTTCATCATTTTTTTTTGTTAAATTGGCAATGCTTTGGTTTTTAAAGGCTAGCTTAATGAGTCTCTAAATATTGGAAGCAATGTTAGCCTAACATGATCTTTTAGTGAATATATATATATAGGGCCCAACACTAACTCGATAAACATCAATAAATGATAAATGACTTACAAATAAACTTTATAAATAATTTAGATAGTTAATTACAAGGGTAAAATAAATTTAAAAGAAAAACATAGCTAAGGTAACATTTTGTTTGAAAGGATATGATAAGGATGTTGTCTATCTTCCCTTAACCATAACCAACCTCTTATTTAGATTTCTAGAACCAAAGCATATTATAAGATTCTTAATTTTCTTAAAAACTAGGTAGCAACTTTATTTTTCATATTTTTATCGGGTAGCTATAATTCTTAATCAAATAATACATGATTGTTTGATTTAGTAAAAATAGAAAGATGCACTCATATTAAAAAATAGATATATAACAATTAATCTTTTTGATCAATTTAAGTAATATCAAATCTGTATACCTCTCATCTAACCTGATTAAGGTTTTCTTCCTCTACTTTGAAAGCTCACAAAGAATGGTAGAGAGATCTTATTTCTTCTTTAATTTTTGGTGATTGAGGACTTGGAAAATATCAAGTAATAAAAATGAAGTATAATTTAAGTCTAGCATCTTAAGTTCTTATAAAGGGACAAGATTTGATCATGTAATCTTCAAATAATAAGATTAAGGAGTTAACCATTGCTCATCACACCTTTTCTCTCATATAAAAAAAAAGGTTTGACTTGTACGTGTTAAGAATTATATAAAGATATTGAGTATTCATTCACCATCATAACATAAAATTCTTTTGACCTTAAGAGATTGAATATTAGCACCTGTAAAACCTCTTCAAATTAAATTGATTTAAGTAATATAATGAATACTTATAACCACCAAATAAAATGCCAGGATCCTAAAACATAAAAATATAATGGAAAGGCTACTCAAAACTTTTTATGGTGTTTCATGGATCATGTTAAATAGTTAAGGGCTCTTTAGGGTTTAAATGAACATAACTTGAATAATAATTCATCCTTTAGGCTTTTATTAACTATTCATGAATGGGTTATCATCAATGGTCTTCTAATTGTTTATCCTTTAATAGTCTTCTAATTCCCTTAGCCTTTAATAATAGTCCTTACAAATTACTAGTTTAGAAATCTCCTAAACCTTTTAAGAGATGGATTGCTAAGCCTAACATGCTAGCTTTTATTTTTCTGACTTTTCGCTACTTCTAACTTCTTTAAATTAAAAAAAAAATAAGGATTAGTCATCATATTGTATTATATGAAAAACCTAACTTCTTTAATCATGGCAAAATATCAGTTTTCTCTTTGAAAAATATCATATTCAATTTCAAGACAATTATTAGAAATTTATACAATTCAGTCCATACTTGAGTTTTCTAGGTCTAGAAATATAACCCCTTATATAAATTACATTATAGTCCCTAAATTTCTAAAACTTATTTTATAATTAAGTAATAAATGATTTTTCATCCTAGTTTATATTCTCATCAATGATTCCTAATGTGCTTAACCCATTAGATCTTAGAATGTTGACTTAAATATAAACCTTTAAAATTAATTAATTTATATTTTAAAGTCAAATACAACTTTTAGAAACATATTATAACCTCCCAAATATTAGGTAAGTTATTTATGGTTTAACAAACCATTCATCTAACTATTTGTTAGCAAAATTAATATTATCTTATTTCTAATGTTTTGGTTAAGATATTTAAGCATGAAATTTGCTTGCTCTATCAAATCATACTGGTTCTCAATATGATAGTTATTGATTTCTTAAATAAGATTTGAAATATTTTCAAATCTCATTCTAACTTGCACAAGAATTTCATAACAATACTATTTGAAAATATGTGAAATATTTTTCCTAAATTATCTTGGCCAATGAATTTTTTCTTAATCACTCAAATACTTTCATATAATTTTTACTATATTCAAGATTTGTCTACTTATTACTTTTGATTAAAGCAACATGTAATCATGATCAAAACATAATAGTTTCTATATAAGATAACATACTAATCTCATGTCTAAGGATTAATTATACAAATATCTCATGAATCTTTCTATCAATATAGGTAACTTTTTATATAAATTTCTCATATGGGTCAATTTAGTTAACTTATTATATAAAAAAAAAACACCTATATATTAACTTCATGTATTCTTTATACCGTAGTCTTTAAGAACAATTGGTTTTTTTTTCATAAAAAAAGAACATTATATGTATTGGTCTCCATAACTTTGATTAATATCCAGTCCTTATAAAATATTACCTTGAAACATTTTAGGGACATTACTTTGAAGCAATAAAAATCCTTGTAATAGTAACAACTTTATAATTTTCTTGTAAAGAAATTTTATCTCAAGAACTTTATCTTTACCCTAGATTTACTAATTAAACTCAAAAAAATGAAGACTCACTTTATTAATAAATAAAAAATATATTACATGAATAATGTGAGTGCCATATGCAACAAACTAATTAGTTGTAGGGGATACACATTAACAATCACGTAGTTATGCTGAAGCCAATAACCTATTTATCTAATTTCATATCCCTTCATATGGTGATCATGCTTTTGTCGAGAAAATGTCTTAGTTAGAGATTCTCTTTAGTAGATATTTTTTTTTATCATTTTACAATTCAAATCAATCATCTCTAAAATCAAATATAATCACCTAAATACAAGTTTAGATCATTGATGAGATTATGTTTCATTTCTTGTGCAAAGACTTTATTATTATCATAGTACAAGTTTACTAGATCAACAATACTAGGAACCATGCCTAGTTTAGTGATGATTTTTTTTTTTAATTATCCAAACTCTTATACCTCAGACTTAGAGATGTGTTTAGCTTTAGTTATAGAATCAGTTATAATCTCTTGTTGAAAACTTTTCCAACTCACAACACTACCATTAAGGTAAATTAAATATCTCATTCTTATTTAAAAATAAATTTATAATCTTAAATAACTATCTAACCATATATTTATTCAAAAGAAAAGGGCAAGATAAATATTACTCTAGATAGATAAAAATAAGTAGTTAACCATAAGTCCAATTAAAAATCAAGCTTCTTATTGATTGTATCAAAATAAAATTTTAAATTTACCTTTGTTTGAAGGACATAAAAGAAGAGCATTAAAATATGCTAAACATTGTTCAACAAGAAAAGAATGCAAGCAATAAGCAAAAGAAAAATAGAACGAACTTATTTATAGGCTTTAGCTCAATCATGTTCCAGTATTAATTAGAAGAGTTAAATATATAGGAGAACTTTTATTAATTGAAACCACTCTCCATAAATGATTTCAGCTATTGACTATTTACTCTAAATGTGTCATTAGTATCATCATGAATCTCTACAGTTCTATTAGGATACACTTTGATGACGGTGAAGGGACCAAACAACATGAAGTTAGATTTCCTAAACAATGTTTAAGTCAAGTGTTGATAAAAACACTTTGCCAACCATAACTTATCACTTTGAAATATGCTTGTCATGACACTTTTTAGCTCATTCTTTATAGAGTATTGCTTTCTTATAAGCATTTAAGAAAAATCCATCCATCTCATTAAGTTGGAGTAATTTTTTTTTTTAAATCTTTAGCAACTTTAATATCAAAGTTCTAAGTCTTCATATCCCAATATGCTCTGTGTTCCAACTCTATAGGTAAGTGACAAGCCTTTCCATGGACCAACCTAAATGGACACATCCTAATCGGTGTTTTAAATGTCGATCTACTAAAATGCATTATCAAGTGTTCTAGACCAATCTTTCCTTGAGGCAACCACTATGTTCTTAAGGATTTGCTTTGATTTCCTATTTGAGACCGTAACTTGACCACTTATTTATGGATGATAGGGAGTTGCAAAAATATTCCCCCTCATCAAGCAAAAATTCTCTCTTTCATTGTCGCAAAACAACTTTTATACCATATATGCTAGATCACATATGAATTCAAAAGAGAGCCTTTAATCTAGTACATAAATGATATAAGCTGAAGTGAGCTTTTTTAAAAAAAAGTTCAAAAGCCTACAAACAATCTTTAGCAAAGTTAAATGATGCATCTTTAACTAACGAGCTGAAAAGAAGTTTAGCTATCTTAGAAAAATATTTGATAAAACATCTATAGAACCTAGCTTTTTAAGTGGCATCATTGAGTTTTCAATAATTCCTACACACTTTTTATCAATTATTGTTCTAGTTGAAATGATTTTTTTATTGTCATTCTTTACAATCTGTAATTGGATAGATGATTCCAACATCTAAAAGCTTTAGAAACTCAACCTTGACAACCTCTTATATACACAAATTCAATCTTCATTATAGTTGTATTGTGGGCTTAAAAGCCTTATTCTTTATTTTTTATATTGTGGGCTTAAAAGCCTTATTCTTTATTTTTTATACATATATAAAGAAGGGTAATTTATTTAAATATTCTAATGGTCTAACCCAAGGTAGTTTTATGTTTTCTAAGCATTCTAAGTAATTTACCTCTTCTAATGTAATTAAAACACCTTTAATAAAAATGTACCTTAGATAAAAAGGTAATTGCTTGAGATTAAGTTAAGGTGGTTGCTATATTGATGGCTTATAAGGACTTGTACTTTTTTTAGAGCTTTAAACCATGACCAACTTTGTATTATACATGGACGATTGACTTTCAAATATTGAATACATTATTTTGCTTTTCCTTCTTTGTTGAAATAGTTTTTGAATGGAATATACATGACTTAAGTGGTTCCCTTGGATGGTTTTCATAAAATATAGCCACAACCAAGTTATTAACATTATCAATTTGGAAACATGAATCGATCTCATGAATATTTTAAAGCATCAAAGAAATTTAAAATGACTTATCCATCTTGAATTCTTATAATTAGCTTGTCTTGTTACACATTAATCAATGTCCTTCCGGTAGCCAAGAAATATGAGTTAAGGATAAGATGAATGTCATGATTTTCCTTTATATCAAAAAAAATAAAGTTAAAAAGGAATATGAATTTGTCTATCTTCACTAAAACATCTTTGAGTACTCTTTTTGGATGCTTCATTGACCTATATATTAGTGTCATGCTAATTAATATCACAATTGCTAACATTTAACAATTTCTTATAATGTATAATAATAGTATGATTGATCTATTTCCACATTAGAATGATAAAAGATATTCCTTCATTTGTTCTAAAAATAAAGGAATATGAGATGCATTTTTTACACCTAATGTAAATGTCAACATGCCAAATGAATAAAATTGTAGTTGTTCACTTTCAAATAGGGAAAAGAACAACATCAGTAAAATTAATCAAGTTTATGACCAAAGAGCACATGAATTAATTGACCAAGGGATTAGAAGTCATGATCAGTCAAGAGGGTTAGAAGCCATGATCAACTTGGAAAAAATAATCGACCATAGAGATAAGAGTTCACATAATTAACAAGAACATTAAATCCTATTAAGTATAGAAGTCCTTTATAGAATAAACTAGCAATTATTATAATTTAGTTACGATTCATATGACTACCAAGATGGAGACATACATACATAGAAATTCCAATTATATTAGAATTCATAATGTGAACTCCTTATTTGTTATAAATAATTTATATGGGATTAGGATATGATATTTAAGTGAAACTTAGACTTTGTAAAAATAAAAATTGGTCATCCAATAGCTTGTATCGATGATCATCCTTATATATGTAATTTTGTTCATAAGCTTTTCTGTTGTTTATGTCTTTCCATACAAAGTTTCTTTACATTTATTGCTTTTTTTCTTTTTATATTGTTCATTTCTTTATAATTCACAAGCTTTGCCATGATCATGAGTAACTCATCTAAATCATATAAATTTAGTTAAATAAGATCCATTTATTCTATAGCATTAAACAAAGTGATTCAAAAAATCATGGTGGTTATATCATACATTACAATTATATAAAACATATACCCCTAGCATGTCATTCTTATTGCATTATTATGGACATATAACAAAAAACATAAAAGATTTGTTAAATTCACTTTCAATTTTCTCACATATCATTCTTCACTAGAATAATGGTTTGAGTTTTTTTGTTTGTCCTTCAATTTTTTTAGCCATTATTTGTTTTTAAATTGCATCCTTACAAATTAGGTTAAATAAGATTTTAGGCTCATAATTTATTTTTTATAGAGTTCTCGAGGTCTCGAAAAGATGTTCCGAAGTTAAATTAATGTTTGATTTGACAAGATATCATTTGATTTTATTGGTTAATAATAACTAACTCTTTAGGTACCAAATCTAATATTTAAACAAACATGTATCATTATTTTTTTGTTACTATGTTGTCAACGCATTTTCTCAATGAATTGCCTTAATAGTTTTTACAATTACATTTTTGGTCCTTTTAGTTTTCTCTTTTTTTTAGTCCAACACTTTATTTCTATGTATCAGTCCTTGAGTTTAAGAAAAGATAGAGAGCATTGCCAAAAGACAATGAAAGAGAGAAAATATTTGGTTGGCCATATCTTGGCAATGGAAAAAAAATCATTCTTAGTGTCAATGAGTTTATCTTCTAGAAAAGAGTTTAATACTGGTGTTGCTTTTCTTTAAACATGCCCAAAAAAAAAAGATTGAGGTCCATTTAGTTTTCTTAATATGGCTCATTTTTATATTTAAAGTGATTTTAGGATATTTGGACATTGGAAATAGATTTATTGAAGTTCTTAGAGTGTTTTTGAGATGTTTTTAGGTGAAAATGAGTTCTTGAAAACCTGTGTAAATGAAGTGTTTTCAAGACAATACATCGTTTGTTTTTTTTAAAGGTGGACCCGTGCAAAAACAAAAAAAAAAAGAAACGAAAAATTAAATATTGTTAAGCCTCTAGAATCACAAGCTCCATTAATATATATATATACATGCATTGTGACCCGATATTCATTTTGCATATATATATAGACGATCTTATATTGACAACTACACCCTTTAAGGAGCAGTTAGATTACTAGAAAAAAACAGGGAGAAAACTAAATGCATCTCACATGTGAACCCTAAGTTCTGTACTTAGATTGGAAGCAGAAGATCGTCTGAGAAAACTATACATTCACGAGATGATGACAGCTCAATTTTTAAATCTTAGGAGATATCCACTTGCACAATTAGGATATCCTTGTATTTAATATTTTAATTTGTAAAATATTTAAAAAAGAGCTGAATACGTTGAGAGATAAAAATATTGGTTTCAGGGGGGAGTAATAAGACTTGGGAGTAGTTTTTTTTTTCCTTCTTCTTGTCAGTAGTGAAGTGGCAATGAAAGGGAAATGTATAATGTGGAAGGGACTGCAATGGAGCATTACATGGCTGGCTGTTCCCGAAAATATTGATCTGGAAAGGAAGCAGATGGAGCAAGAGAGGCTGTGATTTTGGAACGTTGCTCTTAAATTTGTGCACATGGGAACAAGGCTGTCTATTTTCTGTGCTTGAGGTAGGGAAATATGCCCTAGGTGACCACACAGCGGGGTGCCCACGCAGAGAGGCTCCTTCCCTAATCTTGTCTTAATAAACCCTAGACATGCTGGGGCCACCTGCCCCCCACGGGTCCTCCAAGATTGAAACAATCTCGACGGCTACAAAATGAATTACCGGATGTTTACCGGTGGCTAACCTGAAATGACAAGGCTGACAAGCTGGTGAAGTTCACGCTGCGTCTGGGTGTGTAGGAATTGCGTTGTATTATTATATATAATCCCATATAAATAATAAGGAAGGAAGAGTGATCTCGTATATCATAATGAACTTTTAAATTTTTTATAATAAAAAAACATTACTCTCTTAAGACAATCAAGACAGCAATCAAATAAAAAATCAATCCAGGATTAAGGAGCAATACACGGCAATATAAAACGTAGGAGTACAAAATATATAGAAGTTGATTAGTTGTAAATATAAAATATATGGATATATTTTCTTATATATATAGCTTGTAATATTGTTATTGTTAGGTTTTAATACAAGTAATAGTTTTCTATATAATGAAGAATTCTACACCATAAGCAATTATTGTGGTTTAATTAAGAAATATGTTTTTGATATTTTTGTTTTTACATCTTACCAAAAGTTATTCAAAATGCATATTAAATTAAAGCTTATGGTATGAACTTTCAAATGGTTTAGGAAAATAGAATTTATTATAAACTATATATCAAGAAATTATGATTCAAATATATCATTCAAGAACTTAATTTCCTCATCTTTTCTTCTTCTTTTTTTCAACATGGTATCGATATTTTAATATTTCTATTTTAATCTACATATGTGGCAAGACAGACTTAGTATACGTTTTCTTTTTAATAGATGCTAAAATTTTATTGGTTAGGACTAAAATATATGGACATATATATATATATATAATAGTAATTCATATACCATAATCATATGATGCACTTTGAATTGAATCAATTATAATATTATTGATTGATTGATTTGTTGATGTTATATAGATTTTTAAATATTTGATATGCAAAATATTTTGATTTTTTTAACTTAAATGTATCAAATTGTATTTTTTATATTTAAATATACAAAATTTTAAATTATTTTTAATCTAGTGTTTTTGTTAGAATATGTCTAATACATTAAGATGTTTCCTTACTTGAGATTGCAAAATGGTATTTGTTAAATTTCAAAATTAGTACCATTCACTCATAAATAAATCTGTACAAGTACATACACTCAAGTACAAAAAATAAAAATGTATACACTTGATTAGAAATACAATATAGTATTTATGCACATGCGATGAATGTATAAGCATGCTGACATGTCAATTTAATAGGCATGTGAGCATGTACGTATTTGCTAGTATTTAATAGATGATTTTCATTAGAATAATTTGAAACTTTGTATATTAAAATAGCAAAAATAAAAGTTAGTATACTCAAATAGAAAAAACAAAAAGAATTCAAGCATAAAATGAATAATAATTTAAAAAATATATTATTATCAAATATTCATAAATAAGTATTTCAAAGTTAAGTACTTAAGCTCAAGTTTTTTCTAATAAAATTTATTTAAACGATAAAAGAAAAGTAAAAGATCTATTTTATTAGTGAGAACATATAAATTAAATAATAATTGAGCATGTAATCACCTGGTTTTATCCCTTAATTTTTTTTTAAAAAAAAAGCAAGAAAAAGAAATTTAAGAAAAAAATACAGAAAAAAGGAGAAAAAAAAACGGTGAGGCAAAAGGTTGAATAACCCAAGTATCAATGCTTTAGAACATGTTTGGTAACATGGTTGGCCGCGCGTTTGTCAAAAAAATAAAAAAAATTTGTTTAAAATTAATTTTTTGGTATTTTTGGATCATTTTGATGTGTTGATGTCAAAAATAAATTTTAAAAAATAAAAAAATATTATTTTAATGCATTTTCGATTGAAAAATATTATGAAAAACAATTGTTATCAGAATACCAAACACTAACTTAGGAGATTTGATAATCACCTATATCTTTTATGTTGGTTGGATATATCCATTAATTTTTCTAATTTAGTTGTTTATTGTTGAATTACAAAAAGTTTAGGTGATTATCTGCATTAGTTTTATTAAATTAGGATTAATTGAATATGATGCAATTTAGGATTTTTAATTTTGTTTCAACATGTTAAAAAAAGTTTTAATTTATTTATGTGATTTTTTTTCTAGCGTGAAATTGCTTTTGGAGACTTGATGTGGATTATGTGATATTCAAGGTATTATATTTAAATTTTATTTTATTTTATTTTTCCTTTTATTAATAACTGCAGTTTGAAAATAGTATAATCATATTTTGATTATGAAAAATATCAAGTAATTTTTTGAAGTAATTTTTTGATTGGTGATGAAGCTAGTGTTCAACTAGCCTCCTGTTTTCATATAGTTTAAGGTTGTATATGTATATAATTTAAGGTAGGCCAACAAGTTAAAATGGCTAATAGCCATGTGTAGGCCAGCCAACTATTTTTATTTTTTTGTGGTAATGTGTGTTTGGTTTTTTTTTTTTTGTGCTTAACGTTGTAGTTCTATTTAGTTTTTTTAGATATAATATCTAAGATTGATTTTTAATTTTTATTATTTCTTTTAATTTTGTTTTTGTTACATATTGTAATGTATTTTGAGGTTGATAGATTAATGCGAGGTTAACGACAACATCTTTACTTTTTTATCTAGACAAAATGAAAATGTCATTGCAGAATATCCTAGAAGTTGAGTCATTTGATCCCCTTTGATCTAGTACTAAACAAGGCTTAAGTAAATAAAAGTGATAGCAATTATGAAATTAAATGAATTAGTATATATGAAGTCTGATCTACTCCAATGTTTTGAGTTGCATAGTAACTAGGGGTATTACAATTGTTTACTTTTATGTCAAATGGCAACTTAAAATATGAGTATGTATAGCACTTAAAATTTGTGACTTGTTAAGTAATCAAGTGCATTTATCATAAATATTTATATTTGTGTCAAAAGATGAGTGATAACTTATAAAAAACTTGAAGAAAAAAAAGAATGAATTTATCTTTCTCGTTTGCTACCTTGTTTATAGTAGTAGTAAGGAGTAATTGCAGGATGAATGTTGCATGATTAAATTATGTTGCTTGCATGATACATATGATTGAGTTTGAAAGTCTGCACAGAGATTTGAAATGGAGAAAATAGGTATACTTAGTTTTTTTTTTTTTTGATATTGCATATGAACTAAGTTAAGGTGTTGAAAGTTGAACCTACATAAAGTTATTACCCTTTGTTTTTATGTATTTTGCTTTCTTAAGGACAAGAAAACATTCAATTTTAAGGGTATTTGATAAAGGAATATATTGCACATATATTTTAGTCATTCATGCTTTATTCTAGAGTATTTTGTGTGACTCTTAATGAGTTGTCTAAAGTTTTAGGTATCTTTGAGAATTATTTACTTCATGGGGATTCAATGTACTTTTCATGTTTTTAACAATTAGAGTATGCTGAATTTGGGATTAGATAAGGAGACAAACAATGGACTACGCTTAGAGTTCAAAGACTGGTTAGCCTATCCTAGACAAGCCTAAACACTAATTGGTTTTTAGGTTACAACAAGAGTAATACAACTCCATTGCATGCGTTCTCTACCTTTCTAAAATGATGACACATAGGCCTACAATTCTTATGACAAGAAAAGAACTTAGTTTTGTTGTTTTGAAGTCCAAAAAACAAGTCAAAACACAGAGTGTAAATCAGACTAGGAATCCATACAACCTAGACGTTGTCTTGGTTTGGCCCATGTCTCGAGTGCTAGATGTCCAACAACTGCAAAACTAGTTTTGTTGGAATGAAAACTTAATTCTCTACAGTTGTTCCAGAAACAGAGAAGTCTTAATTGACACATTTTCTGTCCCAAAATTGACCCACAATATCAGGAAAAAAATAAAGTAAGAATCTATGATACATAAGAAAAATGATTTCCTTTCGCTAGACTATAAAAACTATTTTAGGCAACAGCTAATAGATTTTTTTGATACTCTAAACACACCATAAAAGAGAGGAGGTGGTATCTAAATAATAATGACAACATGTATTAATTAATTATGTTAACTAAATAAATTTATAAAACTATTAGTTTAGTTTAATCTTATTCAATCTATTTTAATAGTTATTTTAATTCATTATCAATTATATATCTATATAAATTCAAATTTCTACACATTTATTGAAAATTAAAACTCATCAATAAAATTCATAAAATATAAAAACAAACTCGTTAAATAAGTTATTATTTATTTCATCACAAAACACCAAAGTAAAAAATTCAACATAAGTTTCATAAATTTACAAACAAATAACATTTTTAAAAATCTAAAACAAACCATAACATTTAAAAATACATGTTCAAATAAAAAAATATGAATCAGAACATGGATGCTGACAAACTAAGTAACCACCAAAACAAAATACATATACTATAAAAATATGTAAAAAAAAAAAAAATTAAGGTGGAGAATCCTCAATAAAATTTGAATTAGAACATGGATACTGACAAATCGAGTGTTGTGGTGACCAGATTTGTTGTGAGAAGTTGAATTGTGTTGAAATTGAGGGGGGACGATTTTTTGTAGAAAAAAATACATAAGAAAGAATAAGAAATGGGGAAGAGGAAGAGGGGGGTTGATCGCCAAGTCATAAAATAAATATTATTGATAGATTTACCGATGAAATTATTTCGTTGGGCATTCTCTCGGTCATTTTATCGATAAAAAGTGTTACGTCCCTATACAATTTGCCTTTTTTAATCCCACTATAATTTTATCTCTAATTCCATTGATATATAGCAAGGGATTATTTATGTCGATATATTTACAAACGAACTTTACCGTGTGGTTTATTCTGTCGGTTAAGTCATCGGTATATACCGATGGAATGTTTTTGTTGGTGTTTACCAATGGATATAACAATGAAAAATTATGTCAGTAAAATTCACCACAATATACCAACGAAAAAATTACATCGGTGATTTTTTTTGTATTCGCTAAATTTATGTTAAGGTTGACTAAGTTGGCCACTTTCAAGGCTTCACTAGAGAAATTCTGAAACAAACGTTATTGGAGACCACCTGAACTTGGTCGAGGAGATGCACACCTTTATTTTGGATCTATCCTTGCTCCATTTAGAGGTCTATAGCTTCACATTTATTCGTTTGGAGGTGCTAACTTGATCAGCCCAAAATTTGAAATTGCAGTGATGGTTGATCATGGACAAGATGTTGGAGATTTTTATGGAAAAATTAGGATGTAAACGTCCAGTTTCATAAAAATAGAGATGTAAGGAGGATGGTCTTCTTCCATTTGTAAAAAAGTCATGCCAAGTTGAGGTCTATAACTCCACAACAAGCTCTTGGAAGGTGCAAACCCATTAATCCAAAATTGCTAATGAAGGAAATGAACAGTGGATGAACGACGCGTCGTTTAGGTTAAACCCCTAGAAATTAGATTTTTTAAACTAGGATCTAACAAATTTCATTTTAGTCTATGTTTTTCTAATTGCTTTTAATTATACTTGTATTTGCCTCTCAAAATCTTGATTTCATACAATTTCACATCTATCAAACTCAATCATCAGCCCCAAAGTATAATGTCATTTTTATCTTAGTCTTTGTTTTCGAAGCATTTGGACCCTTAATTAACCATCAAACTTTTAATTTTCTTCAATTTGACCTCTGATTTGGTCAATTTCAACCCTTGAAGTCTTACGCCTTTTTATGATTTGGTCCTTGATTTTAAATTTCTTTAATGAAACCCCTAATTGGCTATTAAACTTTAATTTTTTTCACAATTTAGCACCTGATTTTAACAATTAAACTTTTCAAAGTTCAAATTCAATCCCCAAACTTTAATTTTTTCAATTAACATCCACATTGACTCCAAAAAATTGATTTTCCTAGCAATTAAGTCCTCAATAAAATTAATGAAGCCTTCCAAAATCCTCATTAAGTCCTTACTCATTCAAATTTGTATTTTTTACCCAAAATAAAAATATTTTCATCGAATGGGTTTTTGTCAATCTAAATTGGGTCGCCAATTTTGCCAATTTTGTACATTATAGTCCTCTAATTTTTTCACTTGTCATTTTGGTCCTTCACCATCAACTTGGACAATTTTGTAGGCATTGTTCATGTGTATCCTCTTGTATTTTTGGATTTTATTTTTTATTTTTTATTTTTCTTTTCTTAATTTGTTTGTGGGGTAAAAAATGTGTAATAACAGATGTTATAAATGTATTCCTAAATGAGAATCTTTAAGAAGAAGTGTGTATGACACAACCTGAAAATTTTAAATCTAAAGAATTTTCCAATAAAGTATGCAAGTTATACAAATCCATTTATAGATTTAAGTAAGCTTCAAGGAGTTGTAATATCCATTTAAATAAGATAATCAATTAGTTTGATTTCATTGAAAAAAACATGGATGAGCTTTGTGTTTATAAAAAGGTTAGTGAGAGTGAAGTTGTTTTTATAATATTACATGTAGACGACATATTATTAATTAAAAATAACATTTCTTTACTACTTTGTAAAGATATGGTTATCTAAGAATTTCTCCATAAGGTATATGAGAAAAGCAACTTATATACCTATATACTGAGAATAAAGATCGATAGATATAGATATGATTTCATATACTTTAAATATAAGATCCATAATGTATACAATGCTATATACAAGACTAAATATATTTTATGCTTTGAGCATAACGAGTGAATACTAATTTAATCTAGGTAAATGTTATTAAAATATAGCTAAAAACATTCTTAAGTACTTAAGAAGAACTAAGAATGTTTTTCTAGTCTATGTAGGAGATTAACTAGTAGTTCATGGTTATTTAAATATTAGTTTTCAATAAGATATTGAAAATGTAAAACCCAATTTGGTTATGTTTTAATCTAAATAAAGAGATTCAAATAAGTGACTAAAATAGATTTTACAACTAAAGTTGAGTATATCTTTGTGTTTCAAAGGACAAAAAAAAAAGTTGTTTAGATCAAGAAATTCATCAATAAAACTAGGTGTGGTTCTTACCATTGTTGATCTAGTAGCTTTGTATTATAATAACAATATAGCCATTACACAAACAAAGAACCAAGATCTCATCAATTATCTAAAAATATACTTAGACAATTTCATTTGATTAGAGAATCATATAAAGGAATAGATGTAAGGATAGGGCAAGTACCCACTAAAAGAGTCTTATAGATCCTCTTACTAAGCCACTATCCTAGTATTATCATTAAGTACAATGATACGGTATTTGATGCATAAGTGGTTGGCTTTAGTGCAAGTAGAAGATTGTAAATATATATGTCATGTAACCAATTGGTTGGTTACACGTTGCATGGACTTTGTTCATGTAAACATATTTAATTTCAATAAAAAATTTATTTATCTTTAATATTCATCAAATATTTAATTAATGAATCTAGAGTAAAGATAAAATTCTTGGGACAAAAATACTTTATAAAAAAAATTATAAAATTATTATAATTATGGGATTTCTATTGCATCAAAACACTATTTCTAAATGCTACTAGTCAATGCTCTATTAAGACTAGAAATTAATTAGATTTATTGATATCGATACATATTATGTTATTTTCTTTACGAAAGGAAGTAGTTGTTCTCATAAGTTGAGATATGAGGAATGCCATCACCCAATTTTTTACTCTTTTTATTTTTATCTTATAAAAATAATTGAAAATGATGGAAAAAATGGAAAATGAAAAAATGAATTGAATGAAGAATAAATTGAAATTTGGGTCAAAACAACATAAATTGAAAGTTTTGGGACTTAATTAAACTTTGGATTAGTTTAATTAATCAAATCAATTAATTGAAGAATTGATTAGTTTTAGGACTTAATTGAACTTGGAATTAGTTTAATTAATAAAATCAGGGGCTTAATTGAAGAAATATCAAAGTTTGGGGCTGATTCAGGTCCAAAATATAAGAAATTAAAATACAAGGACCATTTTATAAATGGTGCTGAAAGAAAAGGGTTCAATTACAATTTACCTAGGGGCCTGATTATACAATTTCAAGACTTCAGTGACCAAACTGCAAATGGCCATCCCTATCCCAAAATGGCGTCATTTCAAATAACATTATTCATCTTCTTCACTTTATCAGACAAAAAAAAAACGGACGTTAGCTGCCTAAGCCCCCATGAAGCATGCCATTATTTAGGCATGAACGCATGGCATAATCTGGCTTTATAAAAGCCAGAGAAAGGCCATGACCAAAAGGAGGCAGTAAAACAGAAGCACGAAAACTAGAAAAACATAGGGGGATGAGTGGAAAAACCAGAGTGATACAATTCGGGCAATGAAAAAATAATTAAATTCGGATTCTAATGTAAAATACATGATAGTTATAATTTTTAATTAGACTGTTGGATCATGCCAAAATTTTACATGAAGTATCATGACATGTTGTCCTATATTGGGTTAAAAGTTCAGATCAATCGGGGTTTGGGAAGGCATCGCAAAACTGGTCAACTGAAGTTGTACGAATTTTGTTATTTACTTCCTTTTGATTTATAGACTTCGAATTTGGTTAGGATTCTTTTCCTACAAGGATGTGGCTAGGATGAATAAGAAAAAAAACAAGAAGTTTTATTAATCTGAATTGATTCCATCATCTTCATCACCATCGTCTTCATCCTGAGCAGAAGAAGCACAGAGGAACAAGAAAAAAACCTGAAGAAGCAAAGGAGAACATAAGAACTAGAAAGGAAAACAGGGGGGAGAGGATAAAAGACACACAAAAATAGGGAGGAATTGGGGGACAAAACCGAAAATAGGTGGGAAAAGGAAGACGCAAACAGTGGGAGATGGGGAGGCAAAAAGAGCGGGGGGAATAAAACCTGAGAAAGAACGCGAACAAAAAAGAAAAGCAGGGGAATGAAGACATAAAATACAAAGGAACAAACGAAAAAGAGGTACAGAGAAGAGAAAAACATAGAGAGACACAAACACACACCAGAACAAACAAACACAGATAAAGGTTGCACTAAGAGAAAGCAAAAGAAAAGAAAGAACCAGAGGAAAAGAAAACGAAAAAAGGAACAGAGGGGTCCAAAGCACGCCATTGCCTTCGTCCAGCTTCCAGGTAAGTTTCTCCAGCTTTACAAGATAATTCACCAACATTATGCACTTGCAAATATAATTACCTTGTGGCTATAGCAAGCGTGCGTGAACAATTCACGAATCCATACGGATGGAAACCGGCCCGGTCCAGCCCAGCCTGTACGGTTAGGTCAGACCCAACCCAAAAAAAGGAAAAAACAATGCCTGGGCCTCAGGTTTTGTTGGCCCAATCCCCTTTATTTTGATATTTGGCCAAATGAGCCTCTTTTTAATATCAGAAAATTCCAAAAAAAATTGTGGACCCTTTTGAATTTATTTGTAGGCCCCTCGTAATTTTCTAGGGTATTTCACTGTATATTTGATCAGTGGATTTTTACTATGAAATACAAATCTGGTATTCAATACATTTTGTTTTTTTTTCTTTAAAAAACAAAGAAAAAAAATGTATGCTTTATTTTAGATTCATTTTATTGGTTTATTTATTTGTGCAAGAGTTAGGAATACTTTTTTTTTGCTACGTAATATTTATCAACGCCAGAATTAGAAATATTTGTAGCTGAATATTCATTGGCGTCAGAGTCAGGAATATTATAGGCAGACCATCAAAGATAAAACACAACAAACCCTTAGCAATTTAAGACAAAATCAGCGATGCAGCCTACCTCAGGTAGGACTCTTAAGAGGTGATAATATCTTCCATTTTGTGTAACCAGTCTCGTACCATAGAATCTTTGTTGACCAGTTAGGGTTCCTAGTGACCATAATACCAGGTGGCGACTCCTTAAACAAGACCTTTTTCAAAAAAACAAGATGTCAGCAATTTTATTCTTTTCCGCGAATTAATTTTTTTTAAGGTTGGTGGGATGTCGGATGCGACAAGGAATACCTAGAACTAATATATAGGTGCTTGTCAGATGACATGTACACTGAACTGACCTGCATGATAATTTCATATGGAGAGATCATCAGTGTTTATGGAAAGGCTCGCGTGACGGTTGTGTAAGTGATCCTTAAACTTAAGATCACTAAGTTATCTTATATAGGGAATGTTATGTTTTCATCCTACTACATGTTGTCCTAATCAATGATAATATATGAGCAAATATTAGGTATAACATGAACTATATTAAGGTATTCGAGTAATCAAAAAAGGATTCATCACCCTAGGTGAATTAGAGAAAATGTTTCATATATTCTTAAATAGTATTGATTGTAAATCCTAGTGCAAGGTGAAAAAAGATTTGAAAAGAGTTTTAAATCTTATTCAAATAATCATTGACTATGGTGTTAAGAACAAACATGATTTAATAAAGTAGACACACTTCATACTATAATGTCTAAATCAGAACTTTGTTGATGAATGGATAAAAAATACATTGATTAATTGGTCACTAAAAGGTTAAGTCAAACAACTTATGACTTCTAATATATTAGTTTGTTTAATTTATTTAATCCTATTTTATGTAGGATTGTGATTTGTATTTGAATCAACTTATTAGAAAACTTAATGAGGCACACACATAAAAAAAACATTCTAGTGTCTTAGATCTTTCTTCAGCTTCGCTTGAACTTGTTGGTTCAGGTACCATGAAATCTATAGTTTTATTATTAATTGTGAGGCAATTTTCAAGATTAATTTCAATTTTTTTAGGGAAGAATTTAGGTGCTGACAACAAATTGTAAAACCTATGTAATTTATATCTTTTTAATCTCACTCCCAATTAGGGGCAGTAATCGGCATGATCAAATTTCTAAATTCTCTTTGGAGTGGAACATGATAGTTATGTATACTAACTCCATCTCAGTTAACACAAAAAATAATTAATCAGCTGTATATATTTTCGCTTCACACATAGTTGTTTCCATAAAGGCATTAACCTTAAATTGCAATCCTAAAATAGATAACACTAGATACATGTCTGCGCTCTGCCGCGACATGGTTTTTCTGTCATTACGCTAAACTTAGTTCATGTTTGTGTTAAACATGTAAGATAACATAAACTTTAACAACTAATAATGTAAAGAGAAATTAACACAAACCATAAGCAGTAACATAGATAGAAAGATTTTAAGATGTAGAGGAGTTAATACATAACCATGACAGCGAGAGTGGAATCCAAATAAAAATCAAAGCTTGTCCATTGCAATTTTTGCCTAGTCCACATAACACAGGTCTAACATGCTTGCTAGGCCCAAAATATTGTACTCAAGTAGCTTGGGTCTGGCGTGGTTCTCAAACCCATTATGTCACGCTTAGATCAAGCATGGGCGTTTGGGTCTAGTGTGGTTGCTAGACCCATGACGTTTAGGTCTGGCTTGGTTGTCAAACTCATGATGCTTGGGGCTTGAATGGATGCTCGGGTCTGGAATGGTTGTCAAACCCAAGGTGTTTGGGCTTGGAATGGTTGCCAAAGCCTTGGCGCTTAAGTCTGGCTTAGTTGCCAAACCCATAGCACAAGGGTCTGGCATGGGTGCTTGGGCTTGGCTTGGTTGCCAAACCTATAACGTTTGGGTCTAGCATCGTTGCCAGACCAAGGTGCTTGGGCCTGGAATGGTTGTCAGACCTAAGTAGCTTGGGTGCTTGGGTCTGGCACCTTGGATTTGCATAATTTTTGTGAGCCAAGCAAATGTAATGGTTTTGTTGAGGACCAAAAAACTCATGCAAATATATTGAATGGTCTCAGGACATCTAACTAATAATTCCTTGTGAACTTCTAATGTATTATTAAGAAAAAAAAACAAATACCTCTGTCAAACACTAAAGAATTTCAATAAATAGATGTAGAATTTAAGCTAAACTATGCTACATTGATACCAATTGTTAGATACATACCCGCGCTCTTGCAACTCTAAAAAACTCTAATCAAAAACAAAGAAAAATTACTCTTGCAAGCTTCTCTGGTTAACAACGCAAGGATATACTCATTGTCCTCCAATAAAATGTTGATTCAACAAACTCAAAGTTCTTCTATTTTACCCATTAATTTATTGTCCAAACTTTCTGTTACCCATCTCTAATCCTCTTAATACTATTAAAAATAAACAACAAAAACATGTTAGATCTTTGAAAAAGATCTCACTTTTTATGTTAGAACTCATAAAGTTCACTATTTTTCCTTAACAAATTACGGGTTTAATGGTGAGATAAAAAATGTTCTCATTAGATACATCCATTTTATTAATGGAAGAATAATTAATCACATTATACTCTTAAGAACAGACAAAAGCAATCCACATAATTTTCTTACCATTAATCATACCATAAAATTCCACACTTTCTTTGTTATCTTCTTCTCTTCGTCGCAACTATGTCCTCTTCTCTGTTAATATGGTGCCCTCTTCTCTTCCATTTCTTTTGTCGATCTGGTTGAGAAGAAGGAGTTTCCTTTTTCTGTAGTTTCCTCTCATCAGATTCCCTTTCATTCTTTTCATGATCTGAGGTGTAAAAAGTTAAAAGGAAAAAAAGAGAGAGAAGAAGCAATAAATGAGAAGAAACAAAATCAAAGAAACAAAATATGAAAAATTAAAAGTGAAATTATTATTATAATCTACAGTAAAATATATTTTGATTCACAATAATTTTCCACGCAATTTAGCTTTTGTTATAATAAAAACATACCATTGAAGCGTAATAAGGAGCACCATTTTGTAAAAGGCCGTCTAGGAGCTATCGTGCAGAAAGAACTGACATATCTAACGAGTAAGTTGATGTGGTAGGAAGGTTGTTGTCTATTAGTTGTGTTTGAATAGCAGCCATGGGACCCATGTTATGTGCATCAGGTAACTCTTCTTCATCAATGGCCAACAAATCAACAATGATCATTTGGGTATCAGGGGGCTCCTCCACAGGTACATGGCCTTCAAGCATCTCAACGACTTGACCCATGCTAGGTCTAAGCCGAGCCTTCTCTTGTATGCACCAGAAAGCTACAAATACCAATCTCCTTACCTCCCTCTCATCAATACCTCCACTTTCTGCTAGCCTATCATCAACCACTTCCATAAGCTTTCCTTCTCTCATTTTCTGATTGACTAGTTTTGGGAAGTACTGCCATTTCCTTTGAGATTTATCATTGCCATGTTGCACCAAGCAAACATTTCTCCGACCTCCAATCATCTCCAAAACTACCATCCCATAACTGTAGACATCAGATTTTGCAGAAACTCCGTGCTCCAAGAGCCATTCTGGAGCCAAGTAACCTCTAGTCCCTCTGATATTAGTGATAACTGTACTCTCATCTCGTCCCATTAACTTGGAAAGGCCAAAATCTGCCACAATTGCTCGATAATTCTCATCCAGAAGTATATTTTCTGGCTTGATATCTAGGTGCAAGATCCTTGATCGACAATCATTATGAAGGTAACAAAGTGCCTTGGCGACATCAATGGCAACTCTATACCTTAAGCCCCATGATAAACACCCTCCTGGTTGGTTCCGGTTTGATCTTCCTTGGAAAATCCAACAATCCAATGATCCATTGGAGATAAACTCATAGACGAGGAAACGAGGCCCTCCGGCAATTATACAATATCCAAGAAGGCGCAAGAGATGCACATGTTGCACACTAGCGATTGCTGAAACCTCCGCTTGGAATTCCTTCTCTCCATGCTTCTCTCCTTCAATCCGCTTCACAGCAACAGATGTTCCATCATTCAGGATACCTTTGAAGACTGAAGCTGATGATCCTTGGCCAAGCAATGCCTGAAAATTGTCAGTTGCTTCCTCAAGCTCCTTGTATCGAAACTTCGTAGGAACACCTGCAACTTTTCTAAGAAAACTGTATTCAATCCGAAGCTCTACGCCTTGAGAAACCAATTGACTCTCTAACAACTTTCTGCTATGTTTGTATCGTCTTCTGATAATAAGATGTGCAAAGACTGCAAGGATCACTGAACCACTTGCCCCTGCAATGAGGAAAAAAGGCTTGGAAAGTTTTAGTGATACACGAGCAACGATGATAAAGATGGACAGGACAATAATGGTTGAAACTGCCAATATATTTGCTTTCTTGTCCTCCATTACAGCTTCTTTTCTATTTCTGAGAAAGATTGTCTTCCTTTTGTTTACAGAAAACTAGGTCATGAATTAATGTTTGCTTTCGGAAGGTAGACAAAAGAACCCCAAATTAACGGTGACCATTTACAGAGGCGAGACGTGCTTTCGGACAGGATAAATTGTTAAAATGGATACTTTTTTATGGCATATACGTGCATAAAAAAAACTGCCAACTAGAAGAAGACTTCTTCTTTTCATTTATTTATTTTTTTAATTTTCTTTCAAAGGAAAAACACACTTTCTTTCTTTTAAGTCCTTGTTTCCACAAAAAAACAAAAAAAAAAAAATACACAGAGCGATCCTTTTTCTCTCTTTCGCTGAAAGAGCATCACCTCGTTGGAATATATATATTCTCGATTGGCTGCCGATTTTAGGCCATAGGTAAGATCTAGATATCCTCTTGCGCTACTACGCTACTGGTAAATCCTGCCGTGGAACCATTCTTCACCTTTTAAATTTGGGAAAGGAAAGTCTGGCATTTATAATATTATATACGTATACTCGATCGTCGTTTACCCTTAGAAAAAGTAATTCATCCACCGTGAACTCATGCAGTGCTTGAATAATTCAAATTATCATCCTCTTTAATAATAGTAGTATTTTAAGCCCAAGTCGAGACAACTCGATAGCAAAGTCAAATCAAGGTGGTTGTTCCTTCACGATCCTCACCGCATAATTGATGGTGATGCCTGAGAACTAATTTAATACTCAAACATATCTTCTTCTAATAATTTGACCAGGGCCTCGACTTCAAAGATAGATAGATGAACAAGGCTTGTATAAGAACTACTATCAATGAACAAACCAAAACCGACTTGGGCGACTTCACGGATAATAGAATTGTAAATCAAGAGAAAACGGACATGATTTCAGAATACTGAGCAAGCAACTAATTCTTAGATAATAATATATATCGTATCCTGAAACCTCACCTAACAACTTAAGCTATTGAGTTGAGATGATTTTTTAACATAGTATTAGAGCCTTGATGACCAAACAGTCACGAGTTCGAATCTTATCATCCCCATTTATTTAATAAAAATTAAGCACAATGTAATGTGGGTCTATGCAAGTTTCAAGCCCAAAAAGCTTTCATTTGAGAGGGTATGTTAGAAAATAATATAAATCAATTCTAAAACCTCACCTAACAGCTTAAGCTATTAGGTTGAAATGGTTCTTTGACATGTACTATCAAACTTTTGATTTAAATTTTTATATTAAAAGCCATTCTGTTGGTATTTTTTTAACTTTGGTTTTATAATTTATTTATAAATTAAAATTTTAATTTAATTTATTTATACACTGCCATACTCGAAAGCTGAAATTGATTAAGCAAAGTAAAATAAACCATGTTTAAAGAGTCATAATCAACTAAGAAACTAAAAAGCAGTCGGTCAGGTGATCAAGATTTACAATTGATCAATTAAAAAAGACCGATAGTAAGAGTTTGAGTGCACCCAAGTAAACAAGAGGTTTAATCCTACTCAAAATGGGAGCCCTCAACACATTAAACTAATTATAATTATAGATTAATTAGGATTTACATTGTTATCAATAAGATACAGCTAAACTTGTATTAGGATTCATCATGTGATCTTCTTATCCTATAGAGACAATTTGTATATGATTAAACTCAAACATTGTAACAGTATAAATAAGTCATACCAGTTACTAGGAAAGAT
Organism: Populus deltoides; assembly: GCA_015852605.2. NCBI lineage: Eukaryota > Viridiplantae > Streptophyta > Magnoliopsida > Malpighiales > Salicaceae > Populus > Populus deltoides. Next base: position 8,381,392 of record CM027587.2, read on the forward strand.
GACAAACCCCACATATTTAATTTCAATAATTTATTTATCTTCTTTTTCTTCTAGAGGGTTTTATTGTCTTTTTTATTTACAATTTTATCTTTACAACTTTTTTTTATTTTTATGCACTTAAGATTCATGTAATCTTCTTTTCCTTAAACTTCTATCTTTTCTGCATGGTGTTGCTTCTTAGAACACATAACCTTTATAAGGTTCTGAGGTCTAGAATCCCATTTCTCATTGGATAGAAGTAGTTGTCACCTCATCACAGTTTCAATTATAAGTAGAATTAATTGGCAGCCTAGTAGGACATAGATTCAAAATTTTTCCAAAAGTCATTAAAACGTGCCTCTAAAGAAAAACATAAGCAAAGTCATCAATGTTACACTAGACAAATAATCAGTATAAGCAATGGAGATAAGCGATAAGCAAATCTTTTGGTCATTAAGAGCCTAATAATCAACTACTTCCCCATATTATAGTGGATCAACTATTGTCAAATATGCTCAGAGATGGGTCTTCATTGTCTAACTTATCACTACAATATAGAATTGTATTTGGATACACCTCTAGTGTTCATATTCAGTCCCTTACAATTCACCAGTACCAATAGGATCATCTCCACCAACCACAAATAGGTACATTGGTGCATCAATACCCTATATATAGCCATACATATATCTGTTCTATGAACTTGTAGTGTCTTATGATAGTAACAACTAATTATGATAATTTCCATCCAATCAAACATAGTTGCTCCTAAATAAGCATTTTTCATCGGCATATAAAATTCTTTATTACTGATATAAGGACTCTCAAGATAAAAAAAAAACACACACACACACACACACAACTAACATGATCTATCGTAACGATATAGTGGTGGTCAACTAAACCATGCAAGCCATTTCTAATTAGTTAAATCATATACAAAAAAAAAATCATTAAAATAAGCCTAATAACTTATGAACCTACGAACTTAGATGCATATCCTAGAGAATTCTATAACAATATACACTATAATATAGGGTATTTAGAATTAGTGTGCCTTATACAATATGGTATTTCTAAATGTATCAAACACAACAAACTTATACATGATAGCTTCTGACACACTAGCCACTCTTTAGGTATACAAACAAGCACAAGCTAACTATTTAGCCCCACAGAACTTTTATCTCATACCTCAACTTTTTACAATACAATTATGTGCCCATAAGTTATTTTATAATAAGGAAACCTCAATCCTCTTGCACAAAAATTCTCTGTTGTCGATCAATAATAGAGGGGAAGGATAAACAGAATTGAACTAGCATAACATTAAGAGAGATTGGGCTAAAAGTAGGATAAATAACAAGACTTAACTACAATCATTTGTATTCTAAATAGGTTGATAGATTATATGCAATTCCTAAAGAAATAAAGATTATAGATTTCAAGCAACTTTTTAAGAAGGATAACCATTAAACAAAGAAACACATCCCTAAATTCACTAACCAATATGGAGATTATGAAACTAACCCTTTTAACAAGATAAGGCTATTTAGTTTGTTATTAACCAATTTGCTTTCCACTAGTTCTTCACACTACCACTAAACTCAATCAATAATTAGGAAAAGATGGGAACTCACTTCCATGAACACTTTTATAGGAAAAAACTAGAGGTCACATTGGTTGATTTAGCTAAAATAGTCCAAGATCCATGTGAGGTTATAGAAATTTATGCCTTGTAAATTAAGACATTATAAACTAAGTGCACTATAATTGACAGTAAAATGGAGTGCTTGAAGTTATTATTAAATGGAATCTAGTGGAATATAAACAAAGTACTTAGACATCTACACCTTAATGGATGATGTTGCTTATTTTAAGAAGATGCTAGTAAAATGGGTAGAAAAGAAACAAGTCAAGGGAATATACATTGTTGGCTATTGAAACACTTACATACTAATTTAAACTCTAATAAATAGTTTGATAACACTTACATACTAATTTAAACTCTAATAAATAGTTTGATATCACTCACATAAATAAAGAATGGAAGACAAGTTAGGATCGTGATATTAAAAAAGCTTAAAGAGGCTACTAAACCTGGTAGGAAAATGTAAAAGCAATCAAAGCAATCGAAGAGAAGGACTACTCTTTTGATGTCAAAAGAGCTGAAAAAATCTTTGAATAGTTGATATATATATATATATATATATATATATATATATATATATATATTTAAAAAAAAAGAAGAATTCCAAATTGATGAAATAGCAACCACCAGTGCTACCTCAGATGCCTCTACAAATTCCAAACAAATCAACGTCTTGACCCAAGATCAAGAGTTCATCCTTGAGGCTATCAAACGACTTGACGATCCTCAACTTCAAAAAACCTATTTGGATAAATTATTAAAAGACTTCAGCCAACCGGAGCACCCCCAGTCTAACCGCTCTATATTACCTTCTGCCAGCACCAATACATATGATCTTACAAAAATTCTTGGCAGAAAGAAATCCAAAACCACAGTCACCATTCTAGAATTACAGTCTGAGATAAAAACCCTCAAATCAAAATTGCAAATTCTCAAACAAGCCCAACAGAAAGACTCTGCCATACTACAACATCTTCTATCCAAAATTGAAAGCCCATATGATACTGAGTCTGATACAGAGGATCAAACCATTGAATCTCATGCATTACCACATACACTTACAAATATTGAGCATATTCCAGATGATTTCTTAAACGTCCTAACCCAAATATCTTCCAAGAAATATTTAATTAGAATTACTCTTGTTTTCTCAGAAGATTTCAAGCTTGATACTATTGCCTTATTTGACACAGGTGCAGATTTGAACTGCATCAAAGAAAGCGTGGTTCCAAAAAGATTTTTACAAAATACCTTTGAAAAACTCTCTGCTGCTAACAATTCCAAATTACATATTGCAGGTAAAACTCAAGCCTCCGTTTTCAATAACGGCATTTCTCTTAAAACATTTTTTGTTGTTACAAAAGACATCAATCATACCATCATTCTTGGCACTCGATTTATTGACATGATCACTCCATATCAAGCACGTCATAACTGTATTACTTCCAAAATTAATAACACCAAACTTGTTTTTTCATTCTTAGAAAAATCTAAGACTAGAAATTTAAATTTATGGGAAACAATTCCATCTACATGATTTACAAAACCATGTTTCTTTTTGTCGCATCAACAACCAATTACAAAATTCTGATTTACAAAAGAAAATCATTGATTTCCAAACTAAGATTGAACAACAAATATGTTCAGACTTACCCAATGCTTTTTGGAAACGAAAATAACACATCGTTGATCTTCCTTATGAAGATAAATTTTCAGAAAAACTCATACCTACAAAAGCAAGACCTATACAAATGAATGCTGACTTAGAACAGCATTGCAGACTTGAAATCCACGATCTTGAGTCTAAAGGTCTTATCCAAAAGTCTAGATCACCCTGGTCGTGTGCGGCCTTTTATGTCAATAAAAATTCTGAAATTGAAAGAGGCACACCAAGACTTGTGATCAATTACAAACCTCTAAATTCTGCTTTAAAATGGATCAGGTATCCAATCCCCAACAAAAAAGATTTATTACAAAAATTACACTCCGCATTCATATTTTCTAAGTTTGATATGAAATCTGGATTTTGGCAAATCCAAATTGATCCCAAAGATAGGTACAAAACTGCTTTTACTCCTTTTGGCCAATATGAATGGAATGTCATGCCCTTTGGCCTCAAAAATGCGCCATCAGAATTTCAACGCATCATGAATGACATATTCAATGCACATTCAAAATTCTGCATTGTTTACATTGATGATGTGCTCATTTTTTCACATTCCATAGAACAACATTTCAAGCATCTACATATCTTCTTTCATACTGCCAAACAAAATGGTTTAGTTGTTTCTAAAACAAAAATTTCTCTTTTTCAAACCCGTGTCCGTTTCCTTGGTCATTACATCTGCCAAGGTACCGTAACACCAATAGAGAGATCTTTAAACTTTACAAATAAGTTTCCTGACAAAATCACTGATAAAACCCAATTGCAAAGATTTTTAGGAAGTCTCAATTATGTTTTAGACTACTATCCCAATATTAGTCGTCTATCCAAACCCTTACATGACCGGTTAAAAACAAACCACATTCCTTGGTCTGGCCTCCATACCAACCTAGTCAAACAGATTAAAAAATAGGTCCAAAATATTCCTCTCCTCCATTTAGCTAACCCTTTAGCCCCTAAGATTGTTGAGACTGACGCCTCTGACCTAGGGTATGGTGGAATTCTTAAACAGTTACAAGATAACAAAGAACAAATAATACAGTACACATCTGCCCACTGGAATGACTGCCAGAAAAATTACTATACTATTAAAAAGGAGATCCTTTCAATTGTTCTTTGTATTACAAAATTTCAAAGTGATTTATTAAATCAAAAATTTCTCTTACGTGTTGACTGCAAATCTGCAAAAGAAGTTCTCCAAAAAGATATCCAAAATCATGCTTCCATACAAATCTTTGCCAGATGGCAAGCCATTTTAAGTATTTTTTATTTTGATATTGTTTACATAAAAGGAGAATCAAATTTCATCCCTGATTTCCTAACCCGAGAATTCCTTCAAAATAAGTCCTGATGCCTCCTAAAGCAAAAGCTAAGGACAAGGAAAAAGCCCCTCAAACACAGCCTACAAAACCAGAGAGCCCCAAGCCTTCTACAAAACTCATGTCTTCAGCCATCCTCGCTGCCAAGCCTATCAAATCTTGGTATGAGGCAGTTATTGAAGACGAAGAAACTACAAAACCACCACAAGTACAAACAGACGCAGTTCAACATTGGGTTGACACTATATCCAAATCGCCAGAATTACTCCTGGCATTGCAAAAGGTATCCCAACAAGCCTCCAGTGACTCCGTGTCTCAAACAGGTAGTATTTCCAAATCACTTCAAAACCCCAAGGAGGCCTTTTATCTTCAAAACCCCTCATTTCCTTACAACAAACAAGTTTTCCAAAAACCAAATCCAAATATATTTTCAAAAATGCTTTCCAAAATATTTTAACTATGGAAGAAGGATTTTACCATGAAAACCCTTCCATTGCTGCTTCAAAATTATTCCCTCCAAAATGGCACTATAAACCTTGGAATCTAGCTCAACCACAATCTTATTATGCTACTATCCTTGAAATTACCGATTATGTCAAATCAAACACTTCAGATTACATTCTGATCACACTGAACCAGCATACTCTACATGCATTATTCACAAAGTCATCCACCCTAAAGATTGGGGACAACCCCTGCATCAACCTCTCTCCTTCCCCATACAATATCGCACAAGCCCCCAAGACTTCAATACCACCTACACATATTGGGATTACCAATAGGCATGGTTTAATGCCTTCCTCATACAAAATCAAAATCATAGCCATTTTTGGCTCTTCTACTTTCACAATACCATGAATACCACAAATCTCCCCCTCTGGTTCCTTCAATGGTGGGACTTTTATAGTTGTCATGTTGATTACCTTAAAGAACATCCTTTAGTTGAAAATGGTTATCTACATTTTAAAAACAATTTCCAACTAGCTCCCTCTGAAAGAAAGTTTTCTTCCCTCCTTATCTTCTGTACAAAATTTTTTGTTTCGTGGGTATGTTCATGGTTCTTTGATTATAATTTACAAAACGGACATCCAGTACTTATTCGCAAATTCAAAATCAAGTGGTGGGATTCCTTTGCAGCTGAGTCCAAAAGTTCAAAATTAGCTGTTACGGAATGGTTACAAAAACATCAAACAACTCCCATCATCGATGCTTATCCTCAATCAAAGTTCTTAGCCAGGAAGGCCCAAACGGCAGCTCTCCTTGCCTCTGCTAGAACTGAGGAAGAATACCTACAAATAGTACAAGGAATTATACAAAGCCAAGACCCAGAAACGGTCTTATCCCAATCCAGCTCATCTGGCTCAACATCTCCTGCCATTTCCCTCGGCAATGATAATGAAGATGACTGTTTTGGTATCCTGTCTTCTATCACGCGACGTTAAAAAAAAGAAAAAAAAAGAGTATTTCAGGACTTTTTAAGGCTCATCTGTTTAGAGCCCATTTCTTTTAGACTCAAATGTTTTGAGTCCTTTTATTTTTGGCCCATCTGTTTTAAGGCCTTTTTCTACATAAGTTACCAGTTACTACAAACCCACAAATCAAGTGTCGGTGGCAAGACGACAACAAAGGAAGCTCAACCAAAAACATGGCCAATTTCCATTCTGTTGCCATCCAATCAAGGCAGACAATACCACATAGGCTTCCATAGGTTCTGCCAAATGCCACATGGGTTCACATGGGTCCTGAAGAGTTTCTCCACCAAGAAAATTTGGCCTCTTCCATGCCAACTCGCCTATAAAAGGCCACTTCAAAACCCTTAGAGGGGGACGAATCTTTTCTCTAAAAAATTTTACTCTCCCCTAAAACTTGTAACCCATCTCCATTCTCCTCTGTAACCAATATCTCCTGTCTTAATTTTGTTACAAATTTAAGTAAGATAATCTTATTTTTATCTACGTTTTTGTTATATCTGTTGTTGTTCTTTTATTCTTGTTACTTTTAAGTATGCTTTGTGTTTGATCAAGAATCCTGACATTGTTGGTCTTGCCTTGATCATTCGCATCAGAAATCTGTTTATATTGTTCTTTTCTTTGTTCTTGTTCTTTTATACAATCAGTATATAGGCTAGAAACCTGTGACCCGATCTTTTAAGATCATTCTCAGGTACAACAACGCCACGTACTGTTTATCTGTTTACTATTTATCTGTTTACCTGGTATCAGAGCTATTATCTGGTATCAGAGCCTATTGGGATCTAGGTGGGAATAGTAACATAAAAGCCAGTATTCTTAGAAAGAACAAGAGACCATTAGACTATAGGTATGCAACTGAATGGTGTAAGTCCCGTTTGAGTTTTAGGGCAATAAATCCATATAACCTGCAGCCTGTTTCCTAGTTTATCTTTCCTTTCTATGGATTTCGTCTTTCACAGGACTACTCCTATTTCAGCTTCCTCTACCTCTGAATCTTCTGAAAGCAGAAGGATAGTACAAAGTGAAGAGATAACTATTGAAGATTTTACAAAAAACATTAATGACTGGAAAATTCCAAAAATTTCTCAAACTCAGATTTATCAAAAATCTAAATATGATATTTTCAAAACAGATTTTACTATCAAAACTGAAGAGCGAGATATTCAGCTTACCAAACCTTTTGAAACCATTCAACTCCTCTCTCAAAAATCCTTACTAAAACATCTAGCTCGAAACTATAAATATATTCATATTGGCCTTGTCCAAGTCGGAATAAAACCCCTTATAAAAGAAGGCTTAAACACCTCCATTCTAGCTGTCCTCCGTGATGCTAGATTTCAAAACTTCCAAGACTCCCTCCTCAGTTTTATTGAGTCTAGCCTTTGCAGTGGGCCGGTATCATTTGACTGTTATCCAAACATAACCATATCCCTCAAAGACAAAAATATCTTGCAGAGTATGCTACTACAAATAAAGACTCACAATTATGACATGCTCGAAGGATCTATCCCCGTAGCTCTCATATTCAAAATCCATTACAAAGCCATGTTCTCAGCCTTTGCCAGCAAACACAAATTCCAATCTCAAAAAGGCAAAACACTCCTACTACAAACAGATTTATCCCGCTCAAACACTGTTGTCCCAAAAGCAATCCAATGGAACGACATATCCCTACCAGAAGATTGGATCCTTGAAGGTGCAGCACCACCAGAACTACCACCACCACCTCAACCCAATGTCCAAATTAAAAACATTACCCAATACACAGATGGCAAAGTCAAACTGTCTTTCCACCGACACTATACAAGTTCCAGATTCTTAGAAGCCTCTTCCTCTTCTAGTACCATAGATTTAGGAAGAATTTCCAAATCCCTTCTGTTATCAATATCCCTTATCACGAAAACCTTCCAAGAAAATCTACATCCGATATCCCTTCTCCTAGTTTCCAAAATGCAGACTATACTACAAATATACCAAAACCTGTCTATACAACCTTTGAGCAAACATCTCCTCCAACTTCACCGACCTTTTTAGCTATTACTGAAAATATCCACTATGAGCTGAATGTTTTGACTTCAGAGAAACATTTTGTTCCTGACAAAACACTTTTCAAAAAGGATTTTTATTCGGCCTATAACTCTACAAAACGAATTTGGTTTTTTCAAAACTTTCTCGAACATAGAAGTGAAATACAAAAACAATTTTATAATTTCATTGAGCTACATAAAATACAGATTCTATTCTTTGATTGGTTCGAATTATATTATGCATCTGAACATCACATTTCATATCCTTTTGCATCCATTAAACATGCATGCCCGGTCATATCAAGGTTAAAAACCCCTATATGGAACCTCACCAGTGGACCTACAGTTGAGTCTGATCATCCACCTTTGAGAAATATCCAAATAACCCATAATAACCAGACTGTCGAGGCAGCCCCTTACAAATTATCTTCTGATGACACCCTTTCCAATACAAAACATATCATTAATCAAAACAACTTTACAAACACCGACCTTAATACCTTGGGAAAGCAGCTTACACGGCTTGAGAAACAAATACAAAGAACTGCTACAAGTTCAGTTGGCATAAAAACCTCAACTGACTTAAAGCTAAAAAACCTCGTCTTCAAACCCTACCAAATTACAAAAACCAGCCAAACACAGATCCAAGAAAACCAAACAGATTTTCTTAAAGCTGTTAAAATACATCTACAACACCTTGACAGTTCATCTTTAACTGTCCGCGACACACCACAAATAACCAACCTTTCTACCTCTACAAATCAAGTCAACACTTTACAGAATCGTCCTCAAGAATCTTCTGATGAAGGTACTTCTCCAAACCAACCTCTTACCCTAAACAGACTTACCTGGCAAACTCCCAAAACAACCATTGCCCCAGACATTTCCATAACTACTGAACCAACTATTCTTACTCAACACAAGTATAATGCCTCTTCCCTCTATGAATGGAATATAGATGGAATCTCCGAATACAATATCCTAAACACCCTCCAACAAATGACTATGGCAGCAAATGCCTACAAAACCCAGACAGGAACCCCAGATAAAGCTATTGCTGAGCTCCTTATTGCTGGTTTCTTTGGCCAGTTAAAAGGATGGTGGGATTACCATCTCACTGACACCGATCACCTGCATATCCTAAACTCCTTCCAAACATATGAGGACCAAACACCCATCCTTGACCCATCCGGCAACACCATCCAAGACGTTGTGTCAACCCTTATTCTTACAATTTCCCTACATTTTGTTGGAGACCCTTCCCATCTGAAAGACAAAAATGCTGAACTCCTTTCCAACCTTAGATGTAAGAAACTAAGTGACTTTCAATGGTACAAAAACACCTTCCTTACCCGTGTCATGCTTCGGGAAGATTCAAACCAACCCTTTTGGAAAGAAAAATTCCTTGCAGGACTACCTATTCTCTTAGGAGAAAAGGTTAGAAACAAAATCAAAGATACCTTCACAACAAAAACCATCCCCTATGATCAACTCACATACGGTGAACTTGTAAGCTTTACTCAAAAGGAAGGTCTGAAGATCTGTTAAAATCTTAAACTCCAGAAACACTTAAAGTGGGAAATGAAATGTACCATGCAAGAACTTGGTAGTTTCTGTCACCAGTTCGACCTTTCCACCAAAAAACCCTCCTGTAACGGAAACTGTTCACATCCCAAAAAATATTCAAGCCAGAGACCTCCTTATAAACGATCACCACATAAAAACCAATAACAATTCTATTCTAAAGCAGATCAACCTTACTACAAAAAGCCCTACAAATTCACCAAGCCTCACAAACCATTCCAGTCGAAACCTAAAACAAAATTTGACCCAAAAAACATTACATGTTATAAGTGTAATCAGAAAGGACATACATCCCGTTTCTGCAAGGTCAATACCAAACTTCATGAACTCCAAATAGATGAAGATACCATCAACCAAATACAAAATCTCTACATTGAGGCTACAGACATATATATATATATATATATATATATATATATATATGAGATAAATTAAGCTCCTTGATAATCGCATTATCCTCATTATTGATAAAATTCAATGAAAGAAATATTGTAAGTGTTATGACTCTTAGAAACATGACATTAACAATTATAAGGTCTTTAGGAACCAAATCTTGAAGGCTTTAGAATTTGGACACATCTCTTTTCTAAATAAAAAGGTGAAATGGATGATAACCCACTATCTAAAGTCTATATAATCGTGTCAACCCCTAATTTGGATGGGCTTCTTGAAAAAGAAAAGTTCTAAAAGATAAAAGTTGATCGATCATGACAAAAAGCTAGAGTTAGTCATGGATGCTAGTATTGGAAAAAACCACATGTACCATTGAAAAACTAAATGGATGGTTTGAGAATCTTAAGATATGCCTCATAATAAAGTATAACAGTGATTTACCTACCACCTAATTTTTCTAAAAGATGAAGATTTATGGGGCAATACTAAGCAAGTATTACCTCATCGATAAGCCAAAACACTTAAGCCCAAAAGACTAGCCAACAATGAAGAGCATAAGCATTAGCCATAGTAGAAATCATCCAAGCCTAGTGGTGAGAATGATGATGACTTTGTCAACCATCACAACATCTCCTAGATCGGAAAATGAGATGGAATCATGGATAATTTTCCAAAACCTAATTTAAAAGGATAGAATGCTTAACAATTTAGTAAAGAGAGAAGATGCATAACCATACATCTTTTTTATAAAATAGGTTTTGTATACCACACATACTAGTAAAAAAACAAACAGCTTTAATCAGTAATTAATTGACTTAGAAAATGTGTACTAAAGTGATCAGTACTTGATAAGATCTCACATAAGTTTATGCAAAACAATAAGACAACTCATAGGATAATCTTTTGTTAAGGACAAAATCATTAAACAACCAAATATCTTGGTAAAAAGGGTGAAGAGGGTTTATATCTCTACACCACCTATGTTTCAAGAGTTTGTGATAGACCATGATCTACTAAGAAGATAAATGACTAAAGAAATCTCCAGAAAAGTAAAAAATAGTATTGCTAAAATGGTGAGAAAAGACTATGAAAAGCAATTAATCTCAAGCTTGTTGTTACTCATTTTTGGACCCCATGTTTGCTAGAAGATTGACAAAAGCAGATGAAAGAAATATTTTTTTTCGAAACCCTGTTTGAGTTGTTTTTACTCTCTTTATCCTTCCCCTTTACTGCCAAAATCGTCAGGTTTTCTTAGATTGATCAGAAGTCTTCATAATGCCAAATTCATTCTTTTTTTATCTGGTCTTTAAAGTTGAAAAAATCCCTCAGAATTTGCATAAAAAAAATGGTTCTGCTGTTGTCTCAATTTTTTGTTCTAACTTAGACTCTGATTCTGACTTGGTTTCGTACAATATCTGACCATCCTAAATATATTCTGTCACTCATTATATGTTAAAAAATTGACGTACACCTTTATTAGGTCCTAGGGATCATTATTCTCAGTCAGATTCGGATGCTCAACATCGTCAGATCAAGAACCTTTTTGACCAACTAGATTACTAGGAGATTCTATTCTCTAAAATGATTTTATCTCACTTCAACTCCTTCATCAAATTTGTAGTCCAGGACACGTAGATGAATTTGAGCTTTCGAATTACTTGATTCCAATATCAGAAACTCAAGATATTCCTGTTTGAAATCTAGCGTGAAAACATAGAATCTTGCCGCGAGAAGGTTTCCAGCCGAGTTTGGTTGCAATTCTGTTATTCAAAATGAATTTATCTCACTTTGAATCCTTCATCAAAGTTGTAGTCCGGGACACGTAAATGAATATGGTCTTTTTGAATCGCTTGATTTCAATATCAAAAGCTCAAGATGTTCCTGTTTGAATATCTAGTGTTGAAAGCAGGGATTCCTGACCGCGAGAAGGATTTTTGCCCAAGTTCGCGGGACTGATTCGAAGAATTTTTTTTGGACCAAGGACTGAATCGAAATGTGCTAAATTAAGGGATTGAATTGAAGAAGGACATTGAAAGCTGGAGAGGGGGGTTGGATCATCATAAATGACAGGATTTTTACCACACCGAATAAGGAAAATAGGACTTTGCAGCTGCACCCTCCATCTGATTTCGTTCCTTGTTTTCTCTGCTGTTTTCCTTTCTTATCACGCCTGATTTTTAGAGCTGAAGACCACGTTTTTGTTGCCTCATTTTAAAGGAAGCAGGTAGCCCTATGGAAGGAAAGAAAAGAGCCACACCATCCTCTAACTAGGAAAGAAATCACTGCTGATCACAAAATCAGAATCAAACATTCTGGTTTCCTATTTCTGCTCACCCGAGAATACACCCTAGAGTTAATGTAATATTTGTTTCCTAAATAAAGCCGTGTATAGGCTATATAGAAGCCTCGGCTGCTGACCTAAAGGAGGAGTGAAAAACGCAGGAGGAGAGAGCATAAAAAGAGGAGAAAACCGGAGAGAAAGGGGCAGAAAAAAAAAACAGCAAAGAGAAAGATAAGAAAAAACGCAGGAGAGGATAATGCAGATAACAGGGGAACAAGAGGTTTGTTTTCCTTGATCCTTTCGTCACTGTGAAAGAAAGGAAAAGGGAAAACACAAAGGAAGGAGGCAGAGAGTAGAAAGTAGAGAAAACAAATGGAAAAGATTAAGTTTTCTTAAGATTATCAAAAGCCAAAACAAGCAGGGACTGCCTTTCGGTCTCTGCTCCATTCCCTGCAACAAGATCTGCAGAAAAGAAGAGAACCGAAGCTAAAACCAGTAGAGAGAAAGGGACGAAGACACGAAGCTGAACGCAGGAGACCGACGCAAGCAGAGAACAAAGGGAAAAGAGCTGGAACAGATGAACACGGACAGACCAGCCAAAGACGCTTCAACGCGCCTTCAGCGTTCTTCTTCGCCTCTGATCTCCTGTTTTCTCTTCACCCGTTGCATGTATTTTTCTCTTTGTGTTTAGCCGTTCAAGTGAATTATAATTCACTTGAACAAGAATCGGGTCTTTCTTATGGCATTTTCCTTTGTTATTGTCTTGTTCAAGTGAATTAATTCACTTGAACAAGATTCCCCGACTTTCCTTAAACTTTAAACTGCGCCCTTTTGTGTCCAGCCGGGTCACTTGCTTGGGCAAGTGACCCGGCCGGACTGACTTTTTTTTTATTTTTTTGAAAAAAATAAAAGAAAGAGAAAGATATTTATTTTCTGGCATATTTATTTTAAGGGATGAATTTTTTTTATGTTGTAAAAAAAAATATCAATCTCTTATTTAGAATACTTGGTTTTTTCGACGCAATGTGACAAATATACATATATATCAAAAAAATTGTTTTCTTGTGTGTTGCATACGGCCAATACCCTAACATATTTTGAATTTTCTCTTTTAAAAAAAAGAAAAAATATTGGAAGTTTCGAAAATGTGTTTTCGCATGGATTTCTTAAACACAACAAAAAATTATTTTCTTGCATTTCTGGATTTTACAACATGTTTGTAAAACTCCAAAGGGTATTGGCCAATATTCAAAAAAATATAAAAATCTTATTTTGAGGGGAATTAATCTATTATTCACCGTTAATGTTTGGATAAAGAAACCCCAAAGGGATGAATATCCAAAATATTATTGGGAATAACTTGTTATTATTCACCGTTAATGTTTGGATAAAGAAACCCCAAAGGGATGAATATCCAAAATATTATTGGGAATAATTTGTTATTATTCACTGTTAATATTTGGATAAAGAAACCCTCAGTGGTAAATATCCAAAATAATTTTCTAGGAATAATATGTCATCACACAGCCTTGAAAGAAGCCATGATTATAATCAAGGACATTTTAATTTTTGACTTCACTGTTTACGAGTCGTGAAAGTATGAAAGACTAAGGCAAAAAGAGGCTTTTAAAGCACTCTGAATTTCCTTAGATTTCTAAATTTTTGTCCCTCCTCCTTGCGATTTACGAGTCGCGAACACTTGAAATACCAAGGGAAAAATGTGCTTTCAAAGCACATCGAATCTCCTTGGATTTCTATCGTAATAAATTTAGTCTGAATCAAACACAGATTTCAAGAGATCTGCATTGGTTCCCCCTTGAAACTTTATAGACATATCTAAAGGTGTGATCTATATTGGCCAAGGATTATTGCTTTTAGACTTTGAACCCAAATCATTCATCATAGCAAACCTATCCTAGGAAAACTAATTAAGAGAACACCAACACCATAGCAATTATAAGGCAAACCAAACACCAAGCAGCTTACCTTAGGTAGGGCGTACTAGGGGTGCTAATACCTTCCCTTTACGCAACCAGTCCCTTGCCTTGAAATCTCTGAAAGACCAGTTAGGTTTCCTAGTGACCATAATACTAGGTGGCGACTCCCTTAGTCACAAAAACAAATAACCCGAAATCAATCGAAGATCGCCGCGACGCCGCGCTCCGCTCGAGAGGGTGCGACAGGATGGCGACTCCACTGGGGACCTTAGGACTAAGCTTGGTAATTGTTTTTTTTTATGCTATGTGTTGTTGTTTTTTTTTACTATGAATGATATTTTGTTTAAAAGCTTTAGCATGCATCTTCACATTCTGTCATACATGGTATAGTCATGCATCACTTTATTATTATTATCTTTTTGAGGGCACACACAATAAACTTTAAGTTAAGTGGGGGACTAGCAGCTTGCCTTATGACTTGAGTCAAGGTTTAAGTTTGTATAAACCCCAACTCTTTGCTGAGTGTTTAGACTGATAGTGATTGGTACATGTACCATCCCACTATCTGCTGAACCCCCATATTGCCTTTACGAGGGTGATCACTAGGACAACAAGAGACCCTTTTTAGAGACCAAGTAGTAAACATACCCTATGTCTCACATAAAGGAACTATAACCTATCATTAGGATTTATGCTCCATAATATCGTTTTGCATCTAAACAAGCCTAAGCTCAAAGCATCTTGAATCTTAAGACCTTCATTCAAAAGCTAGCCAAGGGAGAGATGTTCCAGAGTTGGGAGACCCAAGAAGCTCCATAGGTGTTCAAATTTAATCAACAACGTTTGTTTGATCATGATGTTGTGCTGTTTGCCTTTTTTCACTTTTTTAAATCGAGGTTCCAAATGTCAATGGAATTTTATCCTTGTTTTTTTTTTTTTAGCCAAACTTTTCCCTTTAATGAGATCATGCATTTTCAAAAGTTCATCTTTATGTTTTTTACTATGCATTTACACATCACTTTCTGTTTTTAAAAACCTTAAAAGCAGGTCTTCCATAACAAACACATGCACTTTACACCGAGAATAAATGGTCGAACTTTAAAGAAAATAACATTAGGGGATTCACAAAAATTAATAAGAACAACATGAGCAAGCTTGGAAACCCGCTAAAGAGGAATTTGAAACCATAGATGTTGGCAATGAAAAAATCAAGAGAGAGTTGAAGATACAGACTCTGATCACCCCTAAAGAAAGAGAAGAGTTGATTGCACAACTCCGAGATTATGTAGATGTTTTTTGCATGGTCCTGTAAAGACATACTTGGTGGATAGGGTACCACTAGTAGAAGGATGCAAACCGGTTAAGCATAAGTTGAGAAGAATCCATCTGGATGTCTTAGTAAAAGCAGAAATTGAAAAGCAGTGGAACACCGATTTTCTAGAAGCAGTCAAGTATCCACGATGTGCGTACCTAAAAAGGAAGATAAAATCAGAGTTTGCGTGAACTTTAAGGAGTTAAGCTGAATTAGCCCTAAAGACAATTTTTCTCTACCACACCTAGATATGTTGGTTAACAATGCATCACGTAACTCCATATATTCCTTTATAGATGGATTTTCTGGCTATAATAAGATAAAAATGGCACAAGAGGATAAGGAGAAGAAACCTTTGTAACACTACGGGGAACCTTTTGCTACAAAGTCATGCCATTTGGGTTAAAAAAACGTTGGGGCCACCTACCAAAGGGTCATGTTGACTCTATTTCACGACATGATGCATAAAGAGATGACATGATTGCTAAATCTAGAGAGGGAAAGAATCATGTCCAAATATTGAAGAAATTGTTTGAAAGACTTAAGGAAATATAATTTGAGGCTTAACCCAACGAGGTGTTCATTCGGGGTGAAATCTGGGAAGTTGTTAGAATTTGTGGTAAGTGACAAAGGGATAAAAGTGGATCCCAACAAAGTAAAGGCTATTCAATCTATGCCACCTCCCAAGACTGAGAAGGATGTAATAAGGTTCTTAGGAAGATTGAATTACATTGCCCGGTTTATATCCCAATTAACCATGACTTGTGACCCAATCTTCGATTGTTAAGGAAGAAGAATCTTAGAATTTAGAATAAGAGTGTGAAGAAGCTTTCACGAAAATCAAGCAGTACCTACTGAATCCACCCTTATCTATCAAGCCAAATGGCAAGTTCTATTGGCTGAGTACGACATAGTATATATGACAAGGAAAGCCATGAATGTCATCGCCGATCACCTAGCTAACCATGCTATGGAATATTATGAGCTGTTAAACTTTGATTTTCCTGATGAAGATGTGTTTTCAGTCAAGGAAGGAAAATCAGATTGGTGGATTATGTACTTGGATGGTGCTATGGTAACGAAGTGGGGGCAGTGCTAATCTCTCCTGATAAGAAACATTATCCGGTTTCATTTAAGTCATAGTTTGGGTGCACTAACAACATAGGAGTATGAAGCTTGCATTCTCGTTTTAGAGGTGGCATTAAATATTAGAAAGATAGATATGTATAAAGACTCTATTTTTGATTATTTGCCAAGTGAAAGGAAAAGGGCAAACCAAGGACGAGAAGTTGAGACCTTACCAAGAATACCTGTCTGAATTGGCTAGAAAATTTGAGGAAATAAAGTTCACCCATCTAGGAAGGGAAGGAAACCATTTTGCTGATGCTTTGGTCATGCTAGCTTCTATAACTAGAATAGACTTTGGGCACAAGGTGCGGCCGGTACACATTGATACCAGAAATAACTCAACTCATTGTTGCTTAGTTGAAAGAGGAATAGATGGAAACCCTTGGTACTATGATATCAAGAATTTCATCCAAAACCAAACATATCCCATGGGGGCATCCACAATCGACAAGAAGACTTTGAGGAGGTTGGCAATGGATTTCTATCTTGATGGGGAAACTTTGTATAAGAAATCATCTAACGGAACATTGTTAAGATATTTGGATGACATGGAGGCAAAAGGTGGTGAAGCAATTTATGAAAAGAGATTTGATCTATCGATATGGTCCACTAGAAAAGATTATATCTAATAATGCCCAGAATTTCAATGGTAAAATGATAATAGAACTCTACGCTAGATGAAAAATCAAGCATTCCAATTCCTCGCCATATAGGCCAAAGATGAATGGTGCGGTAGAAGTTGTTAACAAGAATGTCAAGAAGATTATTCAGAAGATGATATTCACCTACAAGGATTGGCATGAGATGTTGTTATTAGCCCTTCATGCGTACTGCATCGCAGTCTGAACCTCAATAGGAGCCACCTCATATATGTTGGTATATGGAATGGTGGCGGTGATGCTTTTAAAAGTTGAAATCCCCTCATTAAGAGTATTGGTAGACTTTGAGTTTAGAAGAGGTGGGATGGGTAAAAGTTAGATATGAATAGTTGAATCTGATAAGTAAAAAGAGGATAGCTGCAATCTATCATCATCACGGATGAACAAATCATATGATAAGAAGGTCCGACCTCAAGGATTCCATGAAAGAGATTTTATACTGAAAAAAATATAGCCTTTACCAAGAGAAGATCAGAGTAAATGGACGCCAAACAATAAGGGCCTTTACATGGTAAAAAAAAAAAAAAAGCGTTCTCGGGAGGAGCTTTATTGTTATCTAGAATGGATTGAGAAGATCTAGTTAGACCTTTTAATGCTGACTCTATAAAGAAATACTATGCTTCCGGATACATAAAATAAAGTTTGGCCATGAATTCTCTCTGTAAAAAAACCCTTTTCTTCATAAAGCGCATATCTCATAACATTCAAAATCTTTTACTTAAAAAAACTGTTTTTACACATGACTAAGAAGATGACTCAATCAATTCTCAAAATTGGAGGGATCCAAACCAAATTTAAACCTGATAGGTTTTGTACACCACACTAGGGGGCAAAAAGTGCATATAGGGGTCTATTAGTGAACCAAAGCCCAAAGGGGTATCATCATAGAACTGTTGAAACACCTTTTATGAGAGTTGTTTAAAACAAAATATGATGATTGCATTAAAAGTTTCAGTTTTCATGAATAAAACCAGATCCTTTGAGTTTTTCTCTAAAAATAATTTCTTAAAAATGGAAAAAGACGATTAAAACATCTGCAAAAGTATAATAAAAGACTATTCAATGGAGCAAGAAAGGGCCCCATAAGAAACTAGAGATCTCTTCACCAAGCATAAAAAGGATAGGACATATAGCGCATGGAGCATATTCCAGTTCAAAAGGATAAGTCGGGCAAACAAAAGGAAACAGGAGCTCAAAGAAGGCTACAACAAAAAGGAGGACCTAGGTTTCCAAAAATAGGTAAACAAAAACATGCATGCTATATTATCATAACACTAACCTGTCATGAAAGGTGTGATGAAAGCCAAATAGTTCCAAGTTTTGGGACTCGCTGAGATACGG
Source organism: Populus deltoides (assembly GCA_015852605.2). NCBI lineage: Eukaryota > Viridiplantae > Streptophyta > Magnoliopsida > Malpighiales > Salicaceae > Populus > Populus deltoides. Next base: position 8,400,138 of record CM027587.2, read on the forward strand.
AATCTCAGGTCAACGGAACTATGGAAAAGAATATGAATTATGAACCAGCACTGCTTCATTCCTTGAGGTAAGATAATTTCTTTTGAAATTCAAAATGGGTAGGTCACCCATCACAATGAGACCATCACTTTTTCTGGGTAGGTCACCCATTAGAATGAGACCATTCTCCATCTTTTTTTTACCTGGGTAGGTCACCCATTATAATGAGGCCATTCTTCCCCCTGGGTAGGTCACCCATAAGAATGAGACCACTCTTTCCCTTTTCCACTTGGGTAGGTCACCCATCACAATGAGACCATTTTTTCTGGGTAGGTCACCCATTAGAATGAGACCATTCTCCATCTTTTTTTTTTTTACCTGGGTAGGTCACCCATTATAATGAGGCCATTCTTCCCCCTGGGTAGGTCACCCATAAGAATGAGACCACTCTTTCCCTTTTCCACTTGGGTAGGTCACCCATCACAATGAGACCATTTTTTCTGGGTAGGTCACCCATTAGAATGAGACCATTCTCCATCTTTTTTTACCTGGGCAGGTCACCCATTATAATGAGGCCATTCTTCCCCTTGGGTAGGTCACCCATAAGAATGAGACTACTCTTCCCCCTTTCCACTTGGGTAGGTCACCCATCATAATGAGACCATTTTTTCTGGGTAGGTCACCCATTAGAATGAGACCGTTCTCCATCTTTTTTTTACCTGGGTAGGTCACCCATTATAATGAGACCATTTTTTAGAAAAGCGTGGAGTTTTCTAAAAAAGTTTAAGGTGGGCAGGTCACCCGATATTGAGACCATTCCTTAGAAAAGCGTGGAGTTTTCTAAGAATTTTAGGAGGGGCTCAATATTGAGACCATTTCTTAGGAAACGGAGTTTTTAGATTTTGGGAGCCACCATATTGAAACTTTCAGGAAAGCGTGGAGTTTTCTAAGAATTTTAGGAGGGGCCTGTCACCCGATATTGAGACCATTTCTTAGAAAAGCGTGGTTTTCTAGAATTTTAGAAAAGCGTGGGGAGTTTTCTAAGAATTTTAAGAGGGGCCCCGTTTTTGAGAACATTTTTTTTTCAAAAAGGGTTTAAGATGGGCAGTCCCGATATTGAGACCATTCCTTAGAAAAGCGTGGAGTTTTCTAAGAATTTTAGGAGGGGCAAACCGCTTCTTAGAAAAGCTGGAGTTTTCTAAGAAATTTAAGAAGGGCTCATTTTTGAGACCATTTTTTAGAAAAGCGTGGGTTTTCTAAAAAGTTTAAGGTTGGGCTCACCCGATATTGAGACCATTTCTTAGGAAAGCGTGGAGTTTTCTAAGAATTTTAAGAGGAGCCTGTCACCCGATATTGAGACCATTTCTTAGAAAAGCGTGGAGTTTTCTAAGAATTTTAGGAGGGGGGCGGTCACCTGATATTGAAACCGTTTCTTAGAAAAGCGTGGAGTTTTCTATGAATTTTAAAAGGGGGCCGGTCACCTGATTTTGAGACCATTTTTTAGAAAAGCGTGGAGTTTTCTAAAAAAGGGTTTAAGATGGGCAGGTCGCCCGATATTGAGACCATTTCTTAGAAAAGCGTGGAGTTTTCTAAGAATTTTAAAAAGAACGTGGAGTTTTTCTAGAAATCTTAAGATAGTCAAGTCACCTGATAGGGAGACCATTGTTTAGGAAAAAACACTGAGTTTCAGCATGAACATACAATTTATCTTTACAACACTTACTACGCGAAGCACTTGAAAAGTATTGCTTCGTAAGCATTGTAAAGAGGGGGCAGCTGTTGTTACTCATTTTTGGACCCCATGTTTGCTGGAAGATTGACAAAAGCAGATGAAAGAAATATTTTTTTTCGAAACCCTGTTTGAGCTGTTTTTACTCTCTTTATCCTTCCCCTTTGCTGCCAAAATCGTCAGGTTTTCTTAGATTGATCAGAAGTCTTCATAATGCCAAATTCATTCCTTTTTTATTTGGTCTTTAAAGTTGAAAAAATCCCTCAGAATTTGCATAAAAAAAATGGTTTTGCTGTTGTCTCAATTTTTTGTTCCAACTTAGACTCTGATTCTGACTTGGTTTCGTACGATATCTAACCATCCTAGGTATATTCTATCACTCATTATATGTTAAAAAATTGACGTACACCTTTATTAGGTCCTAGGGATCATTGTTCTTAGGGCAAATTCTCAGTCAGATTCGGATGCTCAACATCGTCAGATCAAGAACCTTTTTGACCAACTAGATTACTAGCAGATTCTGTTCTCTAAAATGATTTTATCTCACTTCAACTCCTTCATCAAATTTGTAGTCCAGGACACGTAGATGAATTTGAGCTTTTTAATTACTTGATTCCAATATCAGAAACTTAAGATATTCCTGTTTGAAATCTAGCGTGAAAACATAGAATCTTGCCGCGAGAAGGTTTCCAGCCGAGTTTGGTTGCAATTCTGTTATTCAAAACGAATTTATCTCACTTTGAATCCTTCATCAAAGTTGTAGTCCGGGACACGTAAATGAATTTGGTCTTTTTGAATCGCTTGATTTCAATATCAAAAGCTCAAGATGTTCCTGTTTGAATATCTAGTGTTGAAAGCAGGGATTCCTGACCGCGAGAAGGATTTTTACCCAAGTTCGCGGGACTGATTCGAAGGATTTTTTTTGGACCAAGGACTGAATCGAAATGTGCTAAATTAAGGGATTGAATTGAAGAAGGACATTGAAAGCTGGAGAGGGGGGCTGGATCATCATAAATGACAAGATTTTTACCACACTGAATAAGAAAAATAGGACTTTGCAGCTGCACCCTCCATCTGATTTCGTTCCTTGTTTTCTCTGCTGTTTTCCTTTCTCATCACGCCTGATTTTTAGAGCTGAAGACCACGTTTTTGTTGCCTCATTTCAAAGGAAGCAGGTAGCCCTATGGAAGGAAAGAAAAGAGCCACACCATCCTCTAACTAGGAAAGAAATCACTGCTGATCACAAAATCAGAATCAAACATTCTGGTTTCCTATTTCTGCTCACCCGAGAATACACCCTAAAGTTAATGTAATATTTGTTTCCTAAATAAAACCGTGTATAGGCTATATAAAAGCCTCGGCTGCTGACCTAAAGGAGGAGGGAAAAACGCAGGAGGAGAGAGCATAAAAAGAGGAGAAAACCGGAGAGAAAGGGGCAGAAAAAAAAAACAGCAAAGAGAAAGATAAGAAAAAACGCAGGAGAGGATAGTGCAGATAACAGGGGAACAAGAGGTTTTCTTTCCTTGATCCTTTCACACTTTGTGAAAGAAAGGAAAAGGGAAAACACAAAGGAAGGAGGCGGAGAGTAGAAAGTAGAGAAAACAAATGGAAAAGATTAAGTTTTCTTAAGATTATCAAAAGCCAAAACAAGCAGGGACTGCCTTTCGGTCTCTGCTCCATTCCCTGCAACAAGATCTGCAGAAAAGAAGAGAACCGAAGCTAAAACCAGTAGAGAGAAAGGGACGAAGACACGGTGAACGCAGAGACCGACGACGCAGAGAAAAACAAAGGGAAAAAGAGCTGAACAGACGAACATGGACGACCGGCCAAAGACGCCTTCCACGTTGCTGCGGCCTTCTTCGCTCCAGTGTCCTTTTCTCTTCACCCGTTGCATGTATTTTTCTCTTTGTGTTTGCACTGTTCAAGTGAATTATAATTCACTTGAACAGTAACGGGGTCTTTCTTATGGCATTTTCCTTTGTTATTGTACTGTTCAAGTGAATTAATTCACTTGAACAGTACTCGCCAGCTTTCCTTAAACTTTAAACTGCGCCCTTTTGTGTCCAGCCGGGTCACTTGCTTGGGCAAGTGACCCGGCCGGACTGACTTTTTTTTATTTTTTTGAAAAAAAATAAAAGAAAGAGAAAGATATTTATTTTCTGGCATATTTATTTTAAGGGATGAATTTTTTTTATGTTGTAAAAAAAAATATCAATCTCTTATTTAGAATACTTGGTTTTTTCGACGCAATGTGACAAATATACATATATATCAAAAAAATTGTTTTCTTGTGTGTTGCATACGGCCAATACCCTAACATATTTTGAATTTTCTCTTTTAAAAAAAAGAAAAAATATTGGAAGTTTCGAAAATGTGTTTTCGCATGGATTTCTTAAACATAACAAAAAATTATTTTCGTGCATTTCTGGATTTTACAACATGTTTGTAAAACTCCAAAGGGTATTGGCCAATATTCAAAAAAATATAAAAATCTTATTTTGGGGGGAATTAATCTATTATTCACCGTTAATGTTTGGATAAAGAAACCCCAAAGGGATGAATATCCAAAATATTATTGGGAATAACTTGTTATTATTCACCGTTAATGTTTGGATAAAGAAACCCCAAAGGGATGAATATCCAAAATATTATTGGGAATAATTTGTTATTATTCACTGTTAATATTTGGATAAAGAAACCCTCAGTGGTAAATATCCAAAATGATTTTCTAGGAATAATATGTCATCACACAGCCTTGAAAGAAGCCATGATTATAATCAAGGACATTTCAATTTTTGATTTCACTGTTTACGAGTCGTGAAAGTATGAAAGACTAAGGCAAAAAGAGGCTTTTAAAGCACTCTGAATTTCTTTAGATTTCTAAATTTTTGTCCCTCCTCCTTGCAATTTACGAGTCGCGAACACTTGAAATACCAAGGGAAAAATGTGCTTTCAAAGCACATCGAATCTCCTTGGATTTCTATCGTAATAAATTTAGTCTGAATCAAACACAGATTTCAAGAGATCTGCATTGGTTCCCCTTGAAACTTTATAGACATATCTAAAGGTGTGATCTATATTGGCCAAGGATTATTGCTTTTAGACTTTGAACCCAAATCATTCATCATAGCAAACCTATCCTAGGAAAACTAATTAAGAGAACACCAACACCATAGCAATTATAAGGCAAACCAAACACCAAGCAGCTTACCTTAGGTAGGGCGTACTAGGGGTGCTAATACCTTCCCTTTACGCAACCAGTCCCTTTCCTTGGAATCTCTGAAAGACCAGTTAGGTTTTCTAGTGACCATAATATTAGGTGGCGACTCCCTTAGTCACAAAAACAAATAACCCGAAATCAATCGAGGATCGCCGCGACGCCGCGCTCCTCTCGCGAGGGTGCGACAAAGCTAAAAAAGCAATATATGCTATAATGGTAAAGGTAGGGAACAATTAATAACTATAATTATAGAATAAAGTTGTCCAAAGTGTTACACCAACATCTTAGGAGCTTGAACAAAATACATAAGTACCATAGCATTCGCCAAGTCATTATCTATTATACAACATGAAAAGAAGATGACATTAGCTTTAAAACATAAGCAACAAGAAATATATTATCATGAAACCACCCCCATTAAAGGGAGAATAGCCACCTGTTGTATAAGAAACAACACTAATAATACTTAAGGAAAACAATAATGTCGGCCTATAATCAATGAAAAGGCTCCAATAAATACCCTTATTCAAATAGAAGACCAACTAAACAAATAGAATTACATGATTATTGATGTTGATGGTTTCTTGGATGATTGTATGAAGGATAAAGGCTTGAGAACCCTTTTTATGATAATATATAATAGAAAAAAGAAGAATGACCAGAGTTATCAAACCTAATGTAATAGATAGGTGAACATATTGAGAATGATAAATTGGAAAAACCTTAAAATACAAAAGTGAGCGGCCATGAAAGAGTCACATCAACTAACATGGTGTTCACCTTACCATACTTCTTTGACTTGCCATACTTCTTTGAAGCCAAGCCTAGCCAACTAATTTATTTGGACAGTGACTATGAAGACAATACAAAATAAAAGATAAAAGTTATTAAGGTTAATTAATCAAAGCTAGTGGTTAAACAAGAACGAGGACTCATATTTTCTAAGTCAACATTAGCTATGAGTCATCATTTAAAACCCATGTACATCAAAGTTAACTTCAATAATGTACTAATATAGGGAATCATAGTTGATAATGGTGTCTCACTCAATAGTATACCACAATCCTTAATCACTAAGGTTGACCATAACAAAGTTGATATGATCCCATCAGAAGTAGTTATGTTAGATTTTTTAAAAGGCTTAAAAGACACTACAAGGGTTTTTATAAGGAGACCCAACCATTGGGTAAATAACCTTCAATATAACTTTCTTTATAGTAGAAGTAAGGACAAGTTACAAGGCCTTATTTGGATGAGATTAGATACGCGTTAACATATGTGTGCCATCATGTTTGCATCAAGCTTTGATGTTTTGGTTACCAAATGAATCAACTGAATAATTCAAGTAAATGATAAATAATTTATGATTGATTCAAGGTTGGCAGACACATGGTTTTCCAATGATTACATTGATTCAGTATAATTCATAGGCATGTATAACATGGATTGCCTCATTGACTTCTTAGTTAGTAAAAAGATAGCATATATAGAGAGACTCATAATAGAATTGTTAGGCTACATAACCTACAATGGAAAGAAAATGAAAAAAAAAATAGAGGATTAAACAAGTTATTATGAGTTAACAACATGTTTTGAAGCTTTTGATGAACCTTATAGCTATATTGGCCAATAAAATAAAATTTGTTCAATATAATCATATCGAGATTATGAATTGATCATACCTAATATGGCAAGTCTTCCTCTAACACCACTAATGATTGATGATGGATAAGCTTAAGTTTAGGACATGTTAATTGAAGTAAACTTGAGAACTGAATACAACCTTAGATCAATTTTTATTGGTGCAAACATACCAGAAAAATGTTATAAAGAACTGGTAGCATTATTACACACTTATAAGCATTGTTTTACTTAGGATTATGATAAACTATCTAATTTAAACAAAAGTTTGATCGAATAACATCTACCAATCAAGTCTAGTTTTAAACCAAGTACGCAACCTCTATGAAGATGACTCCAAACATGGTTTGTTCATATGGAAAAAAAAATTGAATTGCTAATTGGTGCTGGATTTATTAGGCAATAAGATATGTTGAGTAAACATAAAACATAGTGTTAGTATTTAAAAAAATAGCAAATTAAAGGTATACAAAGATTTTATAAATTTAAATATTACAACTTGCAAAGATGAGTATCTTATAGTAATGGATGTTATGTTGATTAATGCAACATTTGGAAATGAAATACTTAACTTTATGTATGGTCACTCTTGTTACAACTAAATATTTATATTAGTAAAAGTTGTTTCCAAAACTACATTTAAATGTTTTGATTGACTAAGGATGTATGAATGTGTGGTAATGCCCTTTAGATTGAAAAATGTTGGTGCAATATACCAAAGGGCATTAAACTAGATCTTTTATGCTATGATCAATCACAATATAAAGTTTTACATAGATTATATTGTGGTTAAATTAAAATCAAAATCAACTTACATAAATGAACTCCTTAAAGGAAAAAAATCTAAAAAAATAAAATACTGTTTTGGGTTGCAATCAGGTAAGAATTTAATTTATAGTTCATCAAAAAATCATACAGGTATTCAATTTGAGGTTTAATTGAACAAAATTGGAAAAAAGGGCTAAAATTATAATAAGTGCACAAATTAAAAAACCAATTATCAAGATGAAAGAGATGACAAAGTTTGGAAGTCTAATTAATTCAATTGAGGAGAAAAAATAGAATTGATAGCAAAATTAGCTAAATTTGCAAGCCAAGTATCAAAGTAAAAGAGATGGAAAAGTCTGGAATTCTAATATGTTCTATCAGGAACTTAATGGAAGAGAAAAATTAAAATTTAGAGTTAATTTGACCAAAAATAGAAGAATTAAACGACCAAAGACCAAAACAGAATAAGCTTTGGAATTTAAGGACCTTATTAATTCAATCAGGTATGTAATTGAAGAAAACAATTGAGAGTTGGGATCAATTTGACCAAAATTTCATAAATTAGAGATCTGAGGACCATTTTGTAAAGGGATAATTACAAAAACAATACTAATATTTGATCGCATTTACTTTTCCATTATACTCTGAACAAATTACACTTTACTTTCTAAACTTTATACACGTGTTAATACTTAACTTCCTCTAAGAAAAAGGTCCACACACAATTTATGATTATTTACAGGTTATTATTATTTTTTATTTAATGACTAATGAACCCTTATAATACTAATATTACAACTTTGGCATCAAACTAATATTACAGTTATGCCAAAAAAATTTAAAAAAAAACTTGGTAATTGGTATTTCATCCTTTTTAGGTTTTTTTTTAATAAAAAACTACTTTGCATAATCCAAATGTCCACATTTATAATATTGAATTTGAATAATTCAGATCTTTTTATTGTTTTTCTTCTCAAAACGAAGAAGTACAAAACCATAATCAAGATCAACAACAACAACAATAAGTATATCAATTGATGTACAATTTAACCAAATTTGTATATTAGAACCTCATATCAATTCCCTATGCAATAAAATAAACAATAATGGATTAGTTAACAACATTATATATACTCAGGATTTTAAAGAAGCAAACAAGCACACTAGTAAAATAAGTAGCATGCTTATTTCAACTTATTTATAAACTAGACAGCCATATCACACACAAGTGTAAAGATCCAAAATAATACCATTCAATTTTTCTCTCACTTTAACACTTAGCTCAACTTAAAAAAAAAAAACATTATGAATTCAAATAAATTTTACTCTTACTTTAAATTTTTAATTTCTTCACCTCAACCAAAAAATTATGAGTACTTTCTTCTATCCTAATCTTTTGCTCCAATCTAATATAAACAAACCTATGTGAATTGAAAATAATTGTCACATATAGCACTATAGATATTTTTATGATCAATGAAAAAATAAACATATAAAGAAGTGCAGAAATTGTATCCATATATGGTTGAGAGGGAGTTAAGGGCAGTGAAGAATGAGTTATTGTTGGGTATTGAGTTGTTGCCAAAAAATGCCTTAATTGAGTTAATTACTTTTGATTCAATTAGTTTCCATGTGTAATTTCTAAGGTTTAGGAGAGAGAGATCTTGAATTTTAAGAGAGACATATTAGGATTGGAGAGAGAGTGTTGAGTGTGAGTGTGATTTGTCTCTTTTCATATATTATATTTAAGGCAATTTCATCTTTTGATCATTTTTGGAATTTTTTCTTAACCTAGGATACAAAGGGTAATTTCTCAAAGTATAATGGAAAAGTGAAAACACGATCACATCTTATGAGTTTTTTTTTATATAATTATCCCTTTTATAAAAGGTGCTAGAATTAAAGAACAATTTTAAATGTTATCAGTGACTTAATTAAAAAAAATATTGGAAAATCAATCCAAATTTTCCGAACATGATAAAATTAAAAGTGAAAACAAGTAAAAGAATTGAAAAAATTAATAAAATAATCATCTAAAAGAAACAGCGCACAACACCATTTATAAAGATTTATCAAAGGTACAAAGTGGTTGGGAGAGGGGAGATAACCTTTTCTTCTCCCTCATGCCATATATGAATTTTATACATTCTTTCTTCTTTTTTATGATGTTTTTAACTTGACTAGAGAGACCATTTTCTCTCTCATCAATCCTATGCCTGATAACAAACATATTTGTTTTGCTCTCCTATTTTATTTCTAGTTAAAGACTTGTTTCATTGCCTCCTTATGGTGACAAAAAACATGTGTGAAATGAGTCAATCCAAGCATTTTGTACAAAGTGCATTACAATGGCAAATGAGATTATCCCACCTAGAAAGGTTCTAAAATCTTCCTCTCTGCCTATAAATAGAGGAGCATAAAGAGAAAGAGATGGAGAAGCCTAGAGAGAGAAAATCTAAATTTGAGGTAGAGATAATGGATAAGGGAGGTTTGAGCTTAAATCAACTTATCTAGAGGGTAGAAGGGATTGAGAAGAAAAGTAAAGAAAAAAAGAAAGAAAGAAAAACAAACTCGAATTGTAAGGAAGAAAGAAAGCTTGCTTTTTAGATCTTCAAATCAATTCATTTTAAACCAATGAGTTCTAGGGAAAGAGGAGTAAGAGGGGAAGAAAAAAGAAGAAAAAAAAAAGAAAAAAAGAATCAAAAACTAAAAAGAAGGAAGAAACCCTAGTCTAGAAAGAGAAAACCACATAAAACACCTCGTCATAGCTAGCCAACAACCATGACACCAAGAACCACCATGGCAGCTCCCTGCATTGTTGGAACCACTCAATATAAATATGTGAAAAAATTCTTGAATAGAAATTTAGAGTTTGGCTTTTAGGGTTTATTTGTGTGTGATTTAAATTTTGCATGCCTCTTATATTAAAATATAAAAAATAGAATTTAATATGTGATTTTGATTCATGAATGAATAATATGAGACTTGAGATCCTTTATTAAGGTTTAAGTTGTCATCTAGGATTTAAGTATTCTTATGCTTGTTCATTTTCATGTTCATACTAAAAACAAATATTTTAAAATCATTTGGATATGGATCCAACTTCTCACCAAATAAGCTTACTTTTTTTAAAAAAAAAAATCATGCAAACTTCTCTTTTTATGTCAATTTCACAAAGTTTATATGCATAGAGATTTTAGATTTTATGTTCCAATATTTCTAAAAAATAAAATCTTGAAAAAAATGTGTTTTCATCATATTCTCTATATATTGAGTTCTATAGTTTGCTTATAAAACACATTAAGGTTCAAACCAAATCAAATAGGTGCTTATAAGCTGACATTCCAAAACCCTTTTAAAAAAACAATATAAAAAAATATTTTTTTTATTTTTCACTCGTAATGTTTAAGATAAATATATTTATAACAAGTTATTATCTTAAATATTAAAGTAACACCTCCGTCTCTCATTGTTTTTTAAATATTAAGCCTTTTAGTCTAATATTCATCCATTATATATAAGTACCAATCTGGGGTATTAAGTTTTCTTAATAAGCCCAAAGAACCTATGCCACTAGATCCTATCTTCAAGTAAATCAATCTATAATAGTATTGCTAAGATATTTTAGGACTAGGTTACAAAATCCTTCTTTAGTAAAAAATGCAACTGAATCTTATTACTATAGAATAAATGAACTTGAACAAGGCATTATCTATAGACCATTGTTGCAAAAACAAAATGTTTAGCAATAAATCATTCTAAGGTTGGATTTAATTAGCCTAACATAGGCCTACCCAATTACCCATTAGTAATCATAATAATAAGTGGCGATTCTTTTATAACATAAGACATCCCCCCCTCTTAACACAAAAAAAAACCCTTTCCTCTTTATAGGAAAGAGGGCGGGTCGCCGCAATGTCGATTGTGATAAGAAATATAAATGCAATCTTAAAAACTCTTTTAAAGGGATACTTTTTTATCTAAAGAAAAAATAAACCTTCCAACAAACTTCTCATCACTCACTTTTCAGAGTAACTTCAATAGAGGCCTCATCCAATGAACCAAAGTATTTGGTTCCTTAAGAAAAGGATAAAAAGCAGGTTTAACAATTGTCCATGTAGTCTTAACTCTAAAATGCATGATAGTATACATATTGATGTTCAGAAAAGAAGATTCATAAAGGAAAGGGCTTGGATTGGCTTGCTTTGATTAAAGTACAAGGTTCTTTCTTATAATCAAAATTCATTATCTAAGCTAATTTAACTATATCTTTTTTCACATTAAATTCATTTAAAACCAAAAAAAATCAACTAAAATTGTGTATTTTTAGAGAAATAGTGAATTCGATTTATGATACCAATCTTTTATCACGCAAAACTAATAAAGATTGAAAGTCAAATCCTAAAGTACCAAAACAAATAATGATATGTTTAAACCAAAGTTTACAGCCCATGGAGGGTTAGACAAATCAAAGATTCTGAATTAAGATCGCAAAGAAAAAAAATTAAGAAAAAAACTTTGAAAAGGGTAAAAATAAACTTCAATTATGACAAAATTGAGTTCTGATATAGGCTTGTAAAGAAAGCTCAACAAAAAAGAACAAAAAATCTAGTAGAAAAGAGAGAATGGTAAAAGTCTCTAATTCTTAAGAGAGTGAGAGACAAACTAGAAAGAGAGATTATAGAGAGAGTCATGTATAAATAAGATTTACTGAAATTGGAAGAATTTGTGAGAGATTGATTATCTGTGAAATCTTGGAGCTTTTTTAAAAATGTTTTGTCATCCAATAAAAGGGTGAGGGGAAGGCTAGATTTGGCTTTTGTCAAGAATCCTTTATTTTTTTTTCTAATATTTGTATTTGAATAAGCGAGTGGCATGTAATATTGGTTTAAGAATAGGAAAATATTAATGTGATAGCACTATTTAATAGATTAATGAAGAGAATTAACTCAAGAGAATAAGAGAGAGTTAGTTTAAGAGAAATAGAAGAAATTGTTGTGATATATAATCTTATAGATAATCTTGATTCTTTTTAATAATAAATATATACATGTGTGTGTGTGTTTGTATGTTTGTATGTATGTATATGGTTATAGAAAACTAACTATAGCTAACCCAAATATAATAGATATAGTAATAATAAAATACAACAGATAACTAGGTTTGGGACTAGAGTTATATTTGATCACTTTTCACTCAATAAGGATTTAGACAGGGAAACTAATTGATTTGGATTAAGAAGAACCCAATACAATAGGAGTAGCAACTGGTTTACACTTAAACATTATGGTTTTCTTTAAAAATTTAACAATGTACCATTTATAGTGGAAAAACCTTAATAGTAAAAAATAGTGAAGTGGGCCAAAGTCAAGAATGACAAACTTAGTACCCAAACAGTAATAAGATGTTGAAGAAAGATAGAATTATCACTAATAAATAAAATGTCATTAACATACTAATAGAAATATCATATCTTCAGTAAAAAAAAAATAAAGAATGTATAAGGAAGTATCAACTGCACAGCTAAGAAATCCCAAAAAAACCTAAGAACTAATTAGTTTATTAAACCATGCATTAGGTATATATTTTAGACCATAAAGAGAACATTTGAGTTTGCAAATATGGTTTAGGAACTAAGGATAAATAAAGCTAGGAGATTGATCCATAAATACATTTATATTAAGAAATATATCAAGGAAAGTGTTATGTTGACTGATCCCGAGAAATATCAATACTGAGCATTGTCTGAATAGTACAAGGCTTCACTATTAGACTAAATGTCTCTTAAAAATCAATCACTTTTTTTTATTGATGATAGCCTTTGGCCATTAAACGTGCTTTATAGCACTTAAGAGTCTTATATGCCTAATGTTTAATCTTTTATACCCATTTATAATTCATTACATTCAAAGTCAAATCATATGGTGCCATGGACTAGGTGTCATTAAAAACCAAGGCAAAAAAATTTCAACCATAGTAGATTGCCATTTAGAAATTTGTAAAAGATGATGGTTCAGGGACATGGTTGATAAGGATGCAATTAATTCTCTAGAAAGACAAGTATAAAGAGGTTGTAAGATCATATTATATTGATTTTTTACATTAGAAGAAGATATGATATGGGAAAAAGATGGTGTGGCAGTAATAATGAGATCAACGTGAAGATTCAGGCTAGAAGTGGTAGATAAAGGTGAAAAGGACACAAGCGAGTAAGTGATAACTTGACGAGAGGAAGGTGAGAGGGACTTGGAAGACAAGGATGAAAAGGTAAAGGATTTAAAACATGTTGGTTTTTGTTACGGAATAAACAGAGATAAGAAGACTAAAAAGAAAGATTGTGAAAGAGCTTGGATAGAGATTGAGTGACCCAATTGGTAAAAGTAGAGGTTAACTCCAAAGCAGATTGAGAGGGGATAACATTATTTAGACTAGAGAAATTAAAAAAAATGATAATTCATGAAATGTATAATGATGAACAATATAGATATGGTGAGAATGAAAGTTCATATACTAGTAATTGATATGGAGTGAACTATAACCTTATAAGATACATGATAAGGATCGTAAAACCATTTTTTAATGATTGTATGGTCAAATATAGGGAAATTATAAGCATCCAAAAACTTTAAGTAAAGTATAATGAGGAAAAAGTCAAAATATCATTTCAAATGTTGCTTTAAAACATAAAATTAAAGTTGGCATTTAATTAATAAGATGTACAATGGTTTCAAGGGCATATAACCGAAAGGCAAATGGAAATGATGTTTAAATAAGATGTGTAAGTCCTGTCTCAATAATATACTGATGATGGCGTTCATAATTCTTCTTTACTAATGAGTATGAAGTATGAGCGAAAGTGATATGATAAATAATACTAGAATTGTAAAAAAAAAAGTGTGAAGTATTTTAAATTCACTATTTGACTAAATTCATTTGTTTTTACCTTATATGTTAAATCAAAAGGTGTTAAATTTATAAGCTTTTAATACAAGTATGAAATTGATTCTCAACAAGTTTTTAAAACTAAATAAAAATCTCATAAACTTTTGATTTAACTTATAAGGTAAAAACAAATGAATTTAGTCAAATGGTCCACAAAAATAACAAAACAACAGTACCTTTCAACCAAGAAAATAGAGGAAGGACCCAAAACATTACTAAATATTAAATTTAGAGGAGAAATATTTGTATGTTTTAAAGGAAATAAAGTTGATCTACTAGATTTTCTCATAAGAGAAGTAGTACAATTAAAATTGAAAGAAGATGATAACACAAAAAAAATATGTAATGGAAACTAAATGTCACAACAAATATTAGTGAGGATGACCAAAATGATGATGCTAAAGTTCAAGCGACACATGAATAGCAAGAATGGTATAAGAACTAGGCAAAAAAGGACATGAATGATGTAAATACCATTTTTAACGGTGCTTGAAAAAAGAATAGCCTTAGAAGTGCAATCCTTGGAAAACAATGATCATGGAACTTAAGAAAAAATATTATTATAAGTAAAAAATTAATGCATAAAAGTAAAAAGTTATATCAAGAACACGTATGATGGATGTAAACTCCTGATTAGAATTTTTTCAGAAATGTAAAATAAATTGGATAAATGATTATTATAATATGTCTAGATGGACGTGAATAGAAGATGAAGATGTCAAGGGCATTTCAGTATAAATTTATGGAATGATTTTTTATGATAGAAAATTATTGTTTAATAAAATGAATATAATAAATTGAGAAAAGAGTTAAGAAGATAAAAGAAGAATGGTTTATGGTTAAAGTGATACATTGGTCCAAAACCAGAAACAATCTAGCCATTTTAAGAAATGGCTAAACCAATTTAAATAAAATGGACAGATCGTTTTTCAAAATGTTCAGACCATTTTGGTTGCTGCCTAGATTATTTATACGAGGCTAGCAGTAAGAGAAATGGTTTCCTCTTTTGTTTCCTTTCTTTGCCTTTTCCTTAGAAAAATCTCATGAAAAATCAAGTGTGAATAGAGTGTAGAGAAGCTTAACAAGAGAGAAAACATTTAACCTAAGGATTTAAGAAATGGCGAGACCAATTTAAATAAAATGGATGGGCTATTTTTCAGAATGGTCAAACCATTTTGGCTACTGCCCATGTTATTTATACAGGGGCAGCACTAAGAGGAGACCATGGTTTCTTCTTTTATTTCCTTTTCTTTCCTTCTTCTTAGAAAAATCTCATGAAAAATCAGTGTAAATAAAATGTAAAGAAGCTTGACAAGAGAGAAAACACTTAACCTAAAGATTTAGGAGGAGGGTTCTAAAGAGAGAAAAATAAGAATCCAAAGGAGAAAGAAGAAGGGTGCTAGAAATCTCAACTAGTTGCATTTTGAAACTCAAATTATCACCGGATAAGGGACCCTAAACTTGAAAATGCAAACCTCAATACATTCGATTAAGAATTGATGCTAAAATCATGAATTTTGTATTAGAGTTATGATAGAAATTTAAAGAAATGCAAATTGATTGTAAATTGAATCAATTGGGTTAGAATAACTTGTAATGGGTGTTAAATTAGGAAGAATTAATGAAGAAAATATGATGACCTTAAAGGCATTCATAGTCGGCCAAAAGGGAACCAATTAATGTGTAATAGAAATGTGTTTGTTTAAATGAATTATGATTTATCAATCTATAATATTGTGTGGAAGATGATTTTAGATAAGTTTAGTTATATTATATAACATGATTAAATTAGTTATGTTATTATGAATTGAAACTTTAAGGATGGTTATTGAACTTAGAGGTGAAAATTATTGTGATGTATTGATTTTTCATGTAAGGGATGAATAAATGGAAAAGATTTTTGAATAAATCATAGTATAAGGAAGTTATAGTACCGACCATATTATATTTGAAAAATAAAATTTATCTAGTTCAATAAGGTTGTTGATATGTGAAATGATTGATGGGTATTAATGTATAGATGAAGGTTTATAATGGAAAATATATATTTTATCTTATTTATACTATTTTTAGTGTGAAGTGTGATAAATGTTTGGGATGAATTGAAAGTGTATATGATTATGCTAATGTTTGTGAAATATAGTATATGTGTGAATTCCTACAATGAGTATGTTTTCCTTAAAATAGTTTTGATTATTTTGAAATAAATGTGAGTTAGGTTAACTGGTTTTAGAAGGTTGTATATGTGATGTTATAATGTAAATAATATGACTACGGTTGTTTTGAATTAGGAGAAGTCAAATAAGAATTTTGATTTATCATGAAGTCATAGAAAAAAATTAAATAATAATAATGTAGTATAAATGTTGATACAGAAGAGGTTTCGGGAGTTGTGCAATAGTAAGGAGGTACAACGATAACTTTGACAACATGTAGGTGTTTAACACCTCAATCCTTTTATTTATTAAGTTTTAAAGAGTAAATCAATGGTCAAGGTAGAAAAGTGTTTTGATTTTATGAGGAAAAAAATTAAAAGGAAGGAACTAGCTTTCCATTAATGTGACTAGTGCTCGGTAATAGGTGAAGGAACTAGCTTCTTGGTAATGAGACTAGTGCCCAGTAATTGGTGGAGGAATTAGTTATTCAATGAAGAAACTAGTGCTCGGGAAATGGACAGAGAGACTTAATTGCCCGATGATGAGTTATTTTCTAGAAATGGGAAATGAAAGTATACATTCAGAAGGGGTAAGAGTATATCTGGAATAGGTTAGTAACATTGGGTGTAGGATGACTCAAATTCATAATATGTTAGTTAGGATCAATTGGTTTGTAAGAGAAATTATGGATAGTGACATAATACAATTAAAATTAAATGAATATGTAAATTGTATTTCTTTTGTAATGTAATTTTGGCTTGTAAATAATGAGAATCCTTAAACTTACTAAGCTATTTAAATTATAATATGTTAATAAACTTTTATGATATTACAACTCTTTTGATATTATAAAATTATGAATGAATGTAATTAATATATGATGCTTTAATATAAACTGCATATTTGTATACTTGTAATAAATGAATTATGACATTGGAAATGTTAGAGGATGAGATTAGAGGTTATTCTAATCCATTGATGTGATAATGTCCAAGATAAATGGACAATATTTGAGTTATGTTTTGATGAATATTAAAGTGAAACAAGTTCTAGTCGATAATTTGGGATCTCATAATATAAGGGAGACTGCAAAAATTTTAGCAAATTTTCATAATTGAAAATGTATAATACTTGAATATAAAAAAAAATCACCTAATAAATGGTATAATCATAAGTAAATTATATGGAAACTGCGTGTATATATTGAGTTTGTTACATGTGGGATGATGATAAGTTTAAGGTGTAAACATGTGTGTGAATACAAGAATGACCAATAGTATACATTAAAAGACTTTAACCATCCACTATTTTAAGGTGATCCAAACAAATATATGACTCTATATATAAGAGGTTAGTAATATTTGGAGTGACAGGATGAGTGGCTCTAAAATCTAGGTATTAATTAAGAGAATTGAAATTGTCAACGCTGGTAGCCGAATTTGTCAACACTACTGATCTCAATGACCCAAATAACCACAATCTATGCCTACCTCTAAACCAATCATTAATATTGCCTTTAGAAAGAGTAAGGGCACTTATCACTGTAGGAGGAGAAAGATAATCCTCGACCTTGTTAAGGTATAATGAAACGAGTAAGGTGAGCTATTAGATAAAAGATTTTGGCATTACTGTCTTGCTAAATAAAAAGGTGATGAAAAGTGTTTGTATTGATAAACTAATGGCTTAATAGTAAAGAGTACAGTTCATTAAAAGATATCAATTTTGCTTGAAAAGTAAAAGTAGTTACAAGATCTTTAAACTTTACATGAAGCCCTTTGAATAGGTAAAGGTTAAAGTTTGAAGGATCAAAAGGTTTACCAACAACTTTGAGTTTATCTTCATATGTTTTTCCATATTGTAAGTGGGTTGCAACACTTTTGTCGGGTTTTTAAAGCAATTCAATCAAGGTAGAGTGCATAAATATAATGTGTGTTGTAGAGGGAAAGGTTAATGTCGATGCTAAAATGATTCAAATGACATGAGATGTAGTAAAACCAATAATTAAATATAGTAACTCAATGGAGAAAGAGGCAAATATTTTGTTCATGAGTAGTTGATAATGTTGTAACTATATGGTATAAAATGGATTGATTTTTATGGTGTTATTAATGATGATGGTTTTGGTAAGACATGAGCGGCTACCATCGATGGATTTAAATAAGCCATGACCTATCAAAAAATATTGGACTTGTGCTTTTTAAAAGATCTAGTTGTTGTTTGTAAGATTTAGAGAGAGATAACGGTAAGTATGTTAAAGGCTATAACTATTATGGATTAGTAGTATGAAGCCTATGCCATTAGAGTTGTAAAAGGGTGGTAGCACCAACAAATAGTTTGTTGTTGGTTGTGATGTAAAAGAGGTTTGGTGAAGGAGATTAATTTTTTAAAGTAGTCATGCATGCAATTATGCAATAGGTTATGATGCCATAACTAAACAATAAAGAGGATTAACCTGAAAGAAAAGGAATAAATTGTTATGAGTTATAATTTTATAGTTGTTGTCTTGTATTCTTTTCAATGATAAATATGAAAAACTACTTATAACATCCTATAATTTGGTCAAAATTGCACTTGTCTACCGAGTTTTAAAAAATTACACTTTACATCATGAACTTTATATGCATGTTAACACTTAATATCTTCACTAAAAAAAAGTAAATAAAAATTATCTAATTATTTACAGGTTTGCCATTATTTTTTATTTGATGACAAATGGACTTATATGAAATATTACAATTATGCCATCAAATTATATAAAAAAAAAACCCTAGCCACCACAATCATCCTTTTCTCATCGCTAGAATCTTGCCATCCAAACCCAATAATCACTTGAAGACTTTGGAACATGCAATAACCCATTCCTATTTGTTTATGAACAAAATCACCCGTGCTTTTAGACTTGTCTATATGAGTAATCTAAACATTGCTCAATTCCCTAGATTTTTCCATGCCAAAACTTCAAAGAAAGGTATGAAACACATATGGTCCTGGTGTTTTTGAATTAGGCAGTAAGAAGATGAATTTTTTATATTGCTTTCATCTAGCTTCGAAATTTTTAATTCCTCACCAAGCTGAATTCATTAACATGTGAAAAGACTTAATTTTAAAAAGACTACAAATTCAAACCATCTAACCCAATAATATTATTAAAGTCTACGTTCTTAATAAAAGAAACTCATTGATATTCTTGCTCAAAGACCTTGTACAAATAAGCTATATAAAATGCAAAAAAATTTGGTGAATTTAGATGTGTTGTTGACAATGACTCTTTGGTTTCTCCTAGCCACAAAATACTATTAGGGAGTACTAAATTGCATCTAAAACTTTGAAACCCATACGCTCCCCTATAGAACCCCATGAAATTATTGGGCAAGCATCTCTTATTCAAGATATGAATAAAATGATTGAATATATAGTGCATCATTTTGTTTTTTGTATATAGAAAATTTGGTTTTTCTAGTTTGCAAAGATTAAATATTAACCCTATAATTTCGCAACCTCAAAAGATTTTATATTTGATTTGATGATTTATGTTTATAAAGAGAGAGAAAATAGTGTGTGTAAAAGAGAGAAATAATCACTTGAAGGGAGAAAAGGTCATATTTGTTGTTTGGATGAGTTTTCAATTTAACATATATAAGATTAATTTGGTCATTTCATTATATTTAAAAAAATTTGTTGACACGGGATGTAAAAAGTAATTTTTCAAAACTCGATAGGCAAGAGAAATTTTATCTAAAATGTAAACCCCTAGAAACTTGAAATTTCATAGAAGTCTAAAAGAAAATTAATAAATGATAATAAAAATGAGTCTAAATAAGTGTTAAATGGACATAAAAAAATTATAGATTCTTCAATACAAAAGTTTATAAAATTTATCACAAATGGTGAAGATTGACAAGAGAAAATATCATAAAATCAAATAAATAAGTAAAATGAATTGGAAATAAAGTGTTCCAAATGATGGTGGAAAAATATGGATGACTTTAGTCAATTTCTATATCAAGTTACATCAGGAGCAGAGAGATTTACCTGAAAAATACTTAAGGAGCATAACTAGTGGCATAACCATAAATAAAGCAAAGAAATTCATCTCTCCCTTAATATGGGAGGCCATTGGCTATAAGAAAGGAAAAAAGTTTCCTTCTCCTTTTTCTTTTATTTTTCCACCAAAATTTCCATGAGGAAACCAAGTTTTTGGATAAGATAAGTGAGGTTATTGGATTTTAAACACATAAACATAAGATCGGGAGAAAATTAAGTGAGGGAAAAGTTGAGTTTGAATGAGAAAGTAAGGGTTTCAAGAGGAATAAAAAGGGTTAGCGGAAACTCATCCGGGAGGCATTCAAAGTTCAAATAATCAATAAGTAAAGTGTTTTAAGTCCATCTATCCAAATTTGAGTGAAGTTTAGACGATTTTTATTAAAATCCCAAAATTTTGAGTTAGGGTTCATTGTTGAAATATGGAGGAATTGCATAATTGGTTGTAATTGAAACAATCAAGTTGGAATAAGTTATGATATATGCAAAAAAATGGAGAATTGAATAAAGAATCATGGTGGCTTAATGAACCTAAAGGCCGACCAATGTTATAGTATTAAGGAATTGGTTGAAATTGATTTAACTTCTTATAAAATGTATGTAATAAATGTGAATTGTTAGTGTGGTAATGATTGAGAAAGAGTTAGTTAGTTATATTTATTTTTATGGGATTTTTAGTATATGTTAAATTAGGATTCTTATGATAAGGTGAGGGGGGAATATGTAAATTGATGTGTGATGATTGTTTAAATTGTTTCAAAGTATGTGATAGAAAAAAAAGGGAGGGTTATACATATATAAAATATGTATGTTTGTATTTCAATTATAATGTGAGTTTTGTTAAGGATATGGATTTTAAATGGCATGGGCTTTAATTTAAATACCATTATGAATGTTATATGAAATCAATTAAATAAAGAAGTTGTTAAGAAAATTATAAAAAAGATAAATTATTGTAGAACATGTATTGATGGTTTGTGAGTTCTATTGAGAAGAAAATGGATAATGTTGGGAGTAGAAATAAAAATTGTATTGTTAGTTATGGAAATGTTATGTTTGAGTTTGCGATAAAAGATTTGAAGGTAATTAGTGTTATCTAACATGGATCAAATTTTAGTTGAATATATGGTGAAGAAAAATAGATATGGATTGGAAATGCAAAATGTTTTAAAATGGTTTACTATATCCCTTATGCAAATGAAAAGGAGGAAGAGTTATAATGTGAAGCGTAAATCCTAAGTACTTGTAGGAATAAAAAAGGTTTAAATGGTAAATTAGCAATATAATAAAAGATTATAAAAGGTTTAAATTGGTGTATCAAATATGTGCTTTAGTTGATACAATTGAAATAAGGAAAAAATGTTGAAAAAAATATATTATATATGATGTGGTTAAAAAAAATAAAGCTTGATGATTGAAATAGCATAAATGGAATTGAAATAGCTTGAATTTAAATCAGATAATGGGATTAAATGATGCATTAATATAGAAATCTTCTTATGAAACAAAAGAGGCATTACGGACAAGATCTTCTCTTAAATAAACCCGTATGATTAGAGGAGCAGGAAGATGTTTGACACCTTATCTCCTTATATTTAATTAAAAGGTGAAATTGAAAAAAAAATCAATTTAAAATTAAAAAAATAAAAAAGATGAGTATCAAAATGACATAAAAATAAAAATAATTTATTACTTGAAGAGTGAAATTGAAAAAAATAATAACTTTTTTAAAAGGACCAAGAAAAAAAATTAAAATCAAAATAATGAAGACCAAATTGAAAAATATAATACCATCAATTTATATTGAATGATAAAATTAAAAACAATAAACTTTTATAAAAGGGCTATGGAAAAAAAAATAGAAATCAAAAGAATAAAGATCAAATTAAAAAAATATAATATTTGTAAATTGGGATGGAATGACGAAATTAAAAACAAACAAAACTTCTATAAAAGGATCAAGAATAATAATTAGAAATTAAAAAAAATAAGAACTGGAGTTGAAATACAAACAATAAAGATGATCAATATATAATTTTTATGGAGAAAAGAGAAAAATAGGGGAAAATAAAAGGCTCAGAGGTGATAAATTGGACCACCAATGCTAACATGCGTCACTCTTAATAGAAGAGAACATGGTGACGCTTCCAATGACGCTATAAAAAGATATTTTTGGACTCTGGGAGGCGCTACATTCTCCACTCAAAATGCACAGGCCGCTTCCATGCTCTTCTTAATGCCATAAACTTTTTGTTTCATTGTGCAATTAATATGGAAGAAGACTTATTTGTTCCTGCTCAATTTGGTAACAATAAATTCATCATGTGAAAAGACTTTAATGCCCTCAATGACTAGTGTTAAATTTTTTTGGTATGGAAACAAAAACATTATTATATTATTCCAATGAACAACATATTTTAATGTGAAGCTACCATGTTTTTTTTAAGAGGTTTTAGCTTCTTTAGTTTTTTTTTAATCTTTGTGTTATATAAAAATTCTAACATTAGCAATTGTCATTTACTTATCTGAAAATTAAATAAAAATTTTAATTTTAACATAAGATTGTGTCCATCACTTATTATACTTATCAATATTGCTTTGCATGATAATTTAATTAATATTTATTACAACAAAAAATAACATGGCATATCTTTAGACATGTCAAGTATTTTCACTGGAAAAAAAAAATAAATGACATAACAAGAATGCATTTCAAAATAGACAAGTGACTTAATCATATTAATCAACTTAATTCATGTCATATATAGTATCATCTCTTGATCATATTATTCTATAAAACAATCAATTGATTATAACATTTATTTTATTCTACAACTTAATTTTTACTCGAGGGTATTTTCTATCCATAAAAAAATATATTTTTATCAATTCTTATTTAAAAGATAAAGATAAAGATAAAAATAAAAGAGATTTATCATACAAAAAATAAAAATAAAAATAAAAATAAAAATTGATTTATATTCTAATAAAACATATGGTTGAGAAATTGTGTAATATATAAAGGTATATATTTCTTAATTTTTTCTTTCTAACTAAAATATTCTTTATTCCTTAGTTTTTCAAAACGATAAAAAACTTACTTCTTTATGTTTGGAAACTAAAACCTATGATTTAGGGATTATTTTTTTTTGTATTTTAAATATATTTTTGAAAAAAATTAATTTTTTTTATTTTTTTACTTTAAATTAATATTTTTTTTGATATTTTTAAATTATTTTAATGTGTTAATATTAAAAATAATTTTTAAAAAATAAAAAAAATATTATTTTAATATATTTCTAAATAAAAAATATTTTATAAAATAACTACTGCACGCAAACACCCTGTTTTTAATTTTACTATATTGACATGTTAAAACCCTTATTGATTTTTCCTCAATCTTAAATAAGAGAAAAAGAACATAGATAATAAGTACACGTGTAGTGTAGTGTATGTATATATAAGGGGAGTTGATGGATAGCCAATCTTTTCTTCTGTCGTCCTAAAAAACACTCTTTCTTTGTGGAGTTGTTGTTGCCTTGGCCTTGGAGCCTCCAAAATCAGAGGCAAATCTTCTTTTTTTATTTTTTTCTCTTCTGGTAAGACTCCCATAGCCCTAACTTAACTAAATTCACTTTTGATCCGTCTTCTACCCTCAACAGTTAGGTGCGTTTCATTTGTAATAATTATCAGGTTCATCATTTCCATTTTCTAGCACACAGTATTATCTCTCTCTCTCTCTCTCCCCTTCTCTCTCTTTTTGGAGCATTATAAATTGGTCGGAATCAGGGCTAGGCAATTTCTGCTCGTAATAAATAATTCCTTAATTTATTTTCGATTATAAAGCTGGTCCTATCTTTCTTGATTGCAGGTTGTGTGCTTTTCTCAGTCATTGCAACAAGCATTTCGATCTCTCAGGGGGATAACATGAGTTTTGCTGGTCCTTCCCTGGCTTCTGGTTAGTTTTATTTCCTTGGCTATGTAATGAAGTTACGCTCTGTTTGTTAGGAGGGATTGGAAGAGGGATGGATAA
Source organism: Populus deltoides (assembly GCA_015852605.2). Lineage (NCBI taxonomy): Eukaryota > Viridiplantae > Streptophyta > Magnoliopsida > Malpighiales > Salicaceae > Populus > Populus deltoides. The sequence continues at coordinate 8,424,647 of CM027587.2, forward strand.
GAGGGTAGGGATTGGATAGGAGGGACTGATTGCATCTATTGTTTGGCAAGAAGGATGAGGAACCAAGGTGGGATTGGAGGGATCCCTCCAATCCTTCCTCTTAATTTCTTGACCTCCCAATTTGGGTTTATTTTAATTGAGAGGATTGACTCCATCCTTTTGTAATTTTGAATGCTTTCAATTTTGGATGAATCGACTCTCACCCTTCCCTTCCCTTGTTAACCAAACAACTGGATGGATAATGCTCTATCCTTCCACCTTACTTATTTCATCCTTCCTCTTATCCATCCCTCTTGACAAATATAGCCTTAATGTCATTTATCCTGCATGGATGACTACCAACAGGAAGCACTAACAAACACGTAGTGATTGAATGATCTCTGCATTGTATATTAATCTTCAACTCATTTTACCTTTTACTATGTAACTGAACTCTATTTTAACATCCATTTAGGTGGTAAAACTGTTAGAAGAGCTCTAGAATTCGGAAGGACTTATGTGGTTAAGCCCAAAGGTAAACACCTTGCCACTGTTGTTTGGCTACATGGGCTTGGCGATAATGGCTCAAGGTAAATATCAATCTCCTATTGGTTTGTCATATCAATTTTTTTGGCAGGTATCTTCTACAAAATGAAGGGAGCTCCTTTGATATGTTTAGCCTATATGAATATGTAAATGGAAGTGTTTTTCACAATTGTTTTTTCTACAATACATTATTCATTCACTTAGCTGCATGAGATTCTTTGAAATTTAATCTAGTGCAGTGGCTGCATAGACAACTAAGGTGGAGGCGGCATTCTGCACTAGATACACACATCCTTGATTTTATTTTCATAAAAAAAAAAATAGTGAGGGACGATCCTTGCATATTCTTTGTGGCATATTTCTGTGTATTAGGTTGTCCCTACTTCAACTTCGTTTTTGCTTTTGCAATGTATTCTCTTGTAATAACCAAATCACCTCTCATATTCTATATGATCTTTTAAATGGCTTTAGGATTAGTGTTTTTCTCATCATTACAAAGATTGGTTGCTTGTCCAAAAAGGAGGGAGGGAGGGAGGGAGGGAGGGGGTGTATCAAACTGGCTCAATTTCATCCGGTGGGAGTTTGTTCTTTATTTATTTATTTTAAAAAATTATGTATTGTTTGATCTTGTTTGGCAGCTGGTCACAGCTCTTGGAGACTCTTCCTCTTCCAAATGTAAGGACAAGTACACTAAAAAACTTAGCAATACTTGTTTGAAGCATGAACTGTTTTGCATATGTTTGAATGATTGGAATTTTAATCACTGATAACTACACACTAATCATTATTATCTGGTGTAGATTAAATGGATATGCCCAACTGCACCGACTCAACCTGTAACTGTATTTGGGGGTTTCCCATCAACAGCTTGTAAGTTTTCATGTTCTGCCATATTTGATCCTTCTTAATTGTAATAAAATCACCGTAGCAACCAGATAAACCTGTCATATGAGTCCTACAAGAATTTTAAAGGCAATAATGTTTTAGAACCAACTGTGTCAACTCCTCATATCATTCACCTTAATTTTATTTATATTACATATTAAAGAGGAATCGTTTTGAGAATAGGAGTGAAACTTAATTCTGTCGCATTAATTAGGTCATTTTTTTACAAGTTAAAAAAAAATTGTTTTGATTACTGGAGTAATTATTAGATGAGTAAATTTTAAGTGTGCACAAATGAGTATAAAAGTTAGATTTTAAGATTGTTTGGTTGGGAGTTCAACACCAAGTGGAACAGGTAGATTCAATATTTATTTGAACCTGTGACAATATATGGTTTCTAAGTTACAAATGGAAGAATTAAAAGGAATAATTAAAAAAAAAAAACAGATAGAGAGAGAGAGAGTAATAGGTATTCTGTAAAGCATAATTTTTTACAAAGGTTTTCACATAGTAATTCTTTTGCTTGGTGGAATTTAACTTGTTGCATACTTTGGTGTAGAAAATTTAGTTTTTGGTTTAAGGGATACAAAAAAGTTTTTTATGGGTTTTTAGGATAGAAGATTTTTTTACAAGGGGCTTTTGATGGTTCCTATTTTTTAAGCTAGTAGACTGAATTAAAAAGATGATTCAAATCAGGGTTTGATGTGGGAGACCTTTCAGAAGATGCTCCTGATGATACAGAGGGTCTGGATGCTGCAGCAGCACATGTGGCAAATTTGCTGTCAACGGAGCCCTTTGACAGTAGGTTTTCTTTTTCAGATATTTCTTATATGATGAGAGAGTTACTTGGAAATTATTTTGACTATTTTTGTCACAGACATATCCTATGTTGCTTATTTTTGGAAAATAACTTCAGTCTGGTTCAGGAAACAACTTGAGAGACTAGTTCATACCTTTTCATTAGCATAATGGATCGATTGACAATCATGCAAAATCATAATACCCTCTTGAAACGCGTACTGATTTTTCACAATATTGATATCAAATATATCTATGTGACAGTTAGACTTGGAATTGGAGGCTTCAGCATGGGTGCTGCAACTGCTATGTATTCTGCTACCTGTTTTGCTGCTGGAAAGTACTCAGATGGCAGTGCATACCCTGCCAATTTGAGTGCAATTGTTGGATTAAGTGGCTGGCTTCCATGTTCAAAGTTTGTTTTTTCCTCTCTGTTTTTCTCTTTTGTAATGTACTCTTTGCATATAATTTTATGCTCTGTTACTTCCCAGGACCCTGAGTAAGAAAATAGGAGGGGATGAAACCGCAAGGCGTGCTGCTTCCTTGCCTATATTGCTCTGTCATGGCAAAGGTATTCAGCACTTTCTCTTATATGCATATCTTATTGGATACCCTGTTATGTCTCTTATTTACAAGAGGTTGGGAGCTCTATCAAAAGATCTAGGCATGAGCAGTTTTTACTTAATTGCAATCAGGCTGTAATATAGTAATTGACAGGTGGGTCAATTATTACACAATATATGTGTGTGTTTTACCCAAAACCAGTATACTTCTGTGAAATCCATGATCGGAAGACCCTGGTATTAACAAGATCATTTGTGCAATGACTTATATTTTATAATTTACTTTCCTGGCACCGTCACTTGGTATCTGCATGATGCTATGTCTTTGTGGTTTGAGGCCATATTTTCTGCTATGTTTGATACCTTTAAGTTTACACCTTAGAGTACATTCTTTTGATGTTAATAAAAGGAGGTAAATTATTCAAAGTAACTCTTATGTAAGCGGTTACTGAAGGTAGAAGTTAGATTTTATTCATATTTGTTTGTATGATGATTGGATGGTTAATTGTTGGTTGCAAGAGACAATAAGAGTTATGAATTGTTTGGGGTGCAGAATTGGTGAGGACAGATTTGGCATCTGTGTCCCATGAAAGGTTTGTGTTGAGCTAGGGCTTATTACTTACTGAATTAGAGTTGAATGGAACTTGTTTGGGGAGAAATAAGGAGAAATTGGGCTATGAACATTAGCTTGCAGCACCATAGCAGCAGAATATTAAGGCAAGAGGAAGAATTGTGAGAAAATAGATGGACAAGAGATTGAAGAAGAAACTTTAGGCACCAAGCCTTCAAAATAAAATAACTCAACTCTTACTTGATTGGAAAGAAACTAAATAGGAATAAATTGTTAAGACTAAGTGATGTTGGCCCCCATAATAGATATTTTAGGGCTACTTATTTTAGAAAGAAATGTGGGTTTAATTTTAATATTTTAGTTTTCTTATTTTCTCACTTTTATTAGGACTTTTATTTTATTTGTGTGCATGTAAATAAACTCCACAGGCAGACTTTCTGTTTAACATATTATTAATCGAAATAAAAACTTGAGTTTTACCCAAGATCTCTCTCTTGTTTTGGTTACCTTAAGATTGAGTGTCTCTTGATTTGGTGATCTATTTGTGGTTCTACATCACTACGACATTAACGTTTTAAATAAGGCTAGACCTTCAAGAAATTCAGAAAGTTGCTTGAACACCCCTGATTGATTGGAACATGCAAAGGCTATTATTCTGCCCTTCTTACATAATAACCCAGGACTGAAATTCAAACCTTTAAACTAAGAAACCTATCATTGTAGCTTATTCTTAGACTAGAAACCTCTCTGTTGAAGAATCACACATCTTGGTTTTGATTTTCCATAGTTGATAAATCATCTTTAACCATAACTTAAGTGCGTCATTGATTCTCCCCTTCTTCAGAAAAATTGGACCTTGAGTTTTGAAATGTTGAGTATGAAAATTCATAGAACATGCACAAGTAGGAAAGCTTGAAGGTTGCTTTGCTTGACTTATTTTAGAAAACTTGCACAAAGCCAAAGAGTGATTTTTCAAGGTAAATTGTTATGTCTTTGGCATTATAAAATCAATAGTTGACACAAATTGCACATTTTCCTTGGTAAAAACCTCTTCATGCTTGATGTCAATTCTTATTATCTTCATCTGTCATGGGTCTGCTCTTATCTGCTTGCTTTAAAACAGCTCCCTCAAATTTCTAGCACCATTAAATTCATCGACTTTGATATCACAATCCTTTGATGTATGACAACAAATATTTGTGATTCTGGTACTTGAAAAATATAGGATGAAAAGCTAGCATGATTGAAAGAAGCATACGGGTTGATTTTGGACCTAATTTATAAATAGGTGCCTCACTTGTCTTACAATTCTACATAAAGGAGAAGATTTGTGAGGCAAAGCTGAAAAGATCTATGGATGAAAGACAAGACCTTTAGGCCTATTAACAATGACTAATATAATAAACATAAGCCACAACAAAAGTCATCCAAACTCAGTGACAGGGATGATGAATTGGCCATTGATCACTGACATCTATTAAAAAATTGTTATAATTGAAAGGTATGGGACTAAATTGAGTTTTCTCCAAATAATAAACAATAAAACTCCTAAATAATACTAAAAATCTTGAATTATAATATAGCAAATAATTTCCTATACAATCAAATTTTTGTCAGGTGGTCTCTCTAGCATATTGTGTGAACTTCATTAATTGCTTCATAAATTTTTCATTAAAAAAACTTTTTGTTTCACTATCACTATATTACCTCACACCTTATTAATGGTTATTAAAAGGGAAACTTATCACTTTCACATCAATGCTTTTGAATCCCCAAATATTTAAGAAGCAATAATTTTGTCCAACTCATGGTGACCTGAGAGACTGCCACACTTGGGTAGTAGGCAATCCTCCTGCAAGGTTGCGGGAAATTTATGTTCAAATGTTATCTTGTAATTTTGTACACTTGGAATGTTGGTGAAGCATTTTTGTGTGTCATCTAATGTATGCTGTGCACAAGGTGTGTTCTGTACGAGACATGTATTAATTGGAATCACAATATCAACACATCAATTACCATTAGAGAGATTCTGTAGCTTTTCATTAACATTAAATGGTCAACCATTAGTGTGGCTTCCACTATTGCATCCCCAAATACCTGTCTGCTTAGGTGTGGGGAATGCTGTGATCATCTTGATTTTGGACTTTAATTGATTACAGGTGATGATGTGGTTCCTTACAAATTTGGTGAAAAATCCTCACGGGTTTTGGTTTCAACTGGATTCCAGGATGCAACATTCAAAGCATACAATGGGTATGTATCTTGTTTCAATTCTGTGACATACAGGAGTCAACTTTTGATTATTTTTGCTCCACTATACAGGCTTGGTCACTACACAATCCCTGAAGAGATGGATGAGGTTTGTGCTTGGCTTACTTCTAAGTTGGGGCTTGGAGGGCGTTCTCCATGATTTGACGTTCTGTGCATGCATGAAGGATTTGCTTGGGCGGGAAAAAACTGAAGCAGAAAATATTCAGAGGCATAAACAAAATAAAGTTGCCAAAAGTGGTTCCGGGCATGTTATACATGTAATACAGTGCTCTCTGTGACAAGTTGGTACTCGTGTACCTAGGAGTTGGGTTGAACTGCATTTTTTAAGTTAGGGAATTGCATTTCGTTCGAGTCATTTATGTGCTTTTCCGCAGTTTAGCATTGAAAGTTGAACGTTCATATTAATTGCCATATTCGAGACTTGATGTTGTATTGTCTGTCGTCACAGAGGTCTAAGTACATGATCAGAAACTCGTAATGAAGGCTCTTTTCTGAAATTATTGGGTGTTTCATGGAACACAAAGCATAGTAAACCTGTTTTCCACGGTGGAACTTCAAGGAGACAATAGAACACCCTTCAAGTTTCATTCTGGGTCCTCCCCGTCGATGTCGTGCTTTGACTTGTTGAGATTATGGTACTGTGGGTTCATGAATCTTGAGAGAACATGAAATCTCGAAGCCCAGCAAGGTTTCATTATTTGTTTTGCCACCATAAGGTTTGTCCATCAGGAGTTTAATTTTCTTAATACTTCTCATTTTCCCTCTGTTTTCCATCGGGGTATTGTGGGGGCTTGGAGTCGACCGAATATAAGCTCCTACTGTCCAGCACGAGTTGAGAAAGGTAGCTTCAGATTTGCATCCGAATTATCAACTACGTCCCAATCGGCTCTGTACCAGCTGCTTTTCCGGATTGATTTTTCCATTTATTCAGATTTGATTAGTTAATTCCCATCGTGATCAAACGATCCATTAAAATCCAACAAATAGACATGATATGTGATGAGGTGATAAAACCTCAATTTATGATGGAGCTTCTAACAAGGATGATATAGGCTGAGTTCTTGAATGAATGCGGGTTATGGATGTTTTGCAAAATAAAAAAAGTTCTCTAGTTAAAGTAGGAATTCTTCAATGTTTCAGTTAATGAAGACACTAAAAAGTTGAGAAAGTTGTATATAATACGTTTTTAAAGCTAGGTTTAAAGAGAGTTTTTTAGGTTAAAAAGGTAGTATCTCTTATTATCTTGAGCTCAATGGGGTTTATATAACATTAAGCACACTTGGGTATGTTATGGTGGTTAATAACAGGGAGCAAGATGGTTAATGTTCTTACCATCTAAAATTTTAGACAACTTGAAACATACATTTAAAAGATCAATAGGCTATTATAAAAAGTTGTTTCATGATTTGTGGGCTCAATTATGAACTATCTTTTGAATTAATTCTCTACATACCTCTTATTAAGAAAGTGCACGTATATTTAATACTTATATTGTTCGCTATCTTGGTTGGTGAGGGATAGACTAAGATTGACCTGGATAAAAATAAATAAATAAAAAGGTCAAAGACCTACTTAGGCCTCCTAGAAGTGATCCTCGATAAAGATGCTCACTAGAAGATAAGAAACATTGTTAAGCATGACTTGATATCCTTTCTAGGTTCATGATTGTATGGAGATATAAAGGGACATATCTCTATTCATATGTAACCTGATAAATTAGTTTCCCTTCCTAGTTTTTATAGCATGGGTGTATGACGATTAAATCCTTCTTGTCTGTACTTGGATTCATTGTAAACCCTAGGATTAATGGTGTAAATCTCGATTAAAAATAACCAGTAAATATGAGGAATTTATATGATTAATTGTATAATCCTTTGTTTTATCTTGTAAACCCCAAGTCAATTAGTATAAACCCGAGAGAAAAATAATAAATTGGATGAACAAGGATAAAATAGTAATTGATAAAAAAAAGAGTGAAATTTCATATAAATACCATATGGCCGACGGTTGAGAGAGAGAGAGATTAAGAGAGGGGAGGTCTCATCTTCATTTCTTTTTCTAAAGGATTTCAAAGGGGTGCTAGAGTGTGATTTCTAGCTCAAAATTAAATAAAGAAACTCGTGGAAATTGAAAAGGATTGAGTGTTTATTATGTTTAGTTAGGGTTGTGAAATTGTGATTGTTGGTGGAAAGGAAATATTATTAGTGGCTTAATATGAAAAAAAAATAGCAGAATGTGTAACAAGAAGTGCTATTTGTCAGCAGGTGAAAACTAATCATAAAAACTGGCTAGAGAATTACAACCTCTTATTTTATAGGGATGAAAGTGGGAGAACATCTCCATGGATTTTGTATTAAGACTTACGAGGAGTGATAGATGAAATGATGCAATTTAGAATGTTGTCGATTGACTTACTAAATCTACCTTATGTTTACCGATAAAAATGACAGATTTTGTGGACAAATTAGCTAAGTTATGCATTGATGAAGTGGTCAAACCATACGGGGTTCTAATGTTTATTGTTTATGACCAGGATCCTTGATCTACTTCCTGATTATGGACGAGTATATAGCATGCTTTAGAGATAAAATTAAGTATGAATACAACTTTTCATCCTTAAACTGATAAACAATTAGAAATGACTATCTAGATATTAAAAGGCCTTCTAAAGTCTTTATTCTAGATTATGGGGGAAGCTGAGAGAGTTATTTATCGTTAGTGGGATTTCTATATAACAACAATTATTATGACATATAGGTATGGCTCCATTTAAAGCATTATATGAGAGATAATGTCAGACTTCATTATATTAGGATGAAACTAGTGAAAGGGAATCATTGGGATCGAAGGTGGTTTAAATGAACTATAAATAAGGTCCAGATAATTAAAACCATGATGAAAAAAACTCAGGATAAACAAAACAACCTATGTTTATAACCAAAAGAGGCCCTTAAAGTTTGTTGTAGGTGATTGAGTATTTCTAAAGATAAATCCCTAGAAGAACATAATTTGTTTTGGAAAGAAAGGGAAATTGGCTTCAAGGTATATCGATCCCTTTAAGATTATGAAGAGAATTGGACCAATGGAATACTGGTTGGGATTACCATCCCATCAATCTAAAACTCAAAGTATTTCAGGTGTCATTGCTTTGAAATGAGGAATTGGATCCTTCTCAAATTTCTCCACAAATCCCGATTGAAATCAAAGAAGATTTGACACTTGAAGTAAAATCAGTAAAGATCACTAAACATATTGAAAAGAAATTATAAAATAAGATGTTTTCTATGGTGAAAGTGGTATGAAGAATATCTTAGATCCAAGAGTTGATTTGGAAAAAGGAGTTGAAAATGACAAAAAAAAATATTTGAACTTATTTTCAAAAAAAGGTAATTACTCATATTGCAGATAAAATCTTTTAAAAAAGAAAGCATTGTAACCATAGGTTTAATGGTGTAAATCCCGATTGAAAATAACTAGTAAATATGAGGAATTTAACAATTAATCATATAAATACCCTATTTCATTATGTAAACTCCGAGTCAATTAATGTAAAAAAAAAATAAAGGAACAAACGTGAAGTAACAATTGATGAAAAATAAAAGGAATTTTTTTTATATAAACACCATGTAGCCAGCTATTTAGATAAAAAAAATAAGAAAGGGAGGGTTCATCTTTGCTTCTTTTACTAAGGGATTTGAAAATTGGTGTTAGGCTGTGGTTTTTAACTCAAAATTAAATTAAAAATTTTATGAAAATTAAAGAGGTTTGAGTGTTTGTAATGTTTAGCTAGGGTTGTGAAATTATGATTATAGGTGGAAAGAAAGAGGTGAGATTTTGGATACCCTCACCAAATTTATTTTAAATTGGTGTTATTTGAGGTTGTAGGAAGGTTTATCTTCCTTTAATTTCATTTTTATGTTATATATTTTGATTTTTTTAAAATTGTAGTAGATGTTAAGAGATTGTTAAGATATGTGAAATTAAAAATTGATTAGAGAAATGCTTATTGGTTAAAATTCTTGGAGATTTAATGTTAGAAATGGTATAATTTATAGATAACTTGATGAATTTGAGGTCAACCATGAATTTTCAAACTATAGGTGGTTGACCATGTTGGTGAAATTTACAGGGTTTTGGTATGATTTGGAGTTAATTGTGTGTTTGATTTTGATTATGTATGTTTAGATTTGGATTATGACCATTTAAGTTGAGTTCTAATGTATACATTCTTGTTGATGTGTTTAGGGGGGGTGAGTATGTGAAATTTCTATTAAATTGATGAGTTGAATAATGCTCACCATGTGTTTGATAAAATGTTAGACATTGAACATTGATGACCAAATGGGTTATAGAAATGGTTGACAAAAAGGTTAGGACATTAAAACAAGTTGGTATGTTTGAAATTTAAATATGTGTTAGTTGTTGTGGGTGAATATTTTGGTAAAAAAAATTAAGGGAGAGGAAACCTTGGTTTTGGTTGAATAATTAAGGGTTTATTGTGTCAACTAATATCCATGTACATGTGGTAGATGAGTGAGCCAACAGTGAGTAAATATGTAGTATGTTGTCTCAATCTTCTTTGTTGAATGTTGTTGGATTGACAACCACAGATTAAGTATTTATAGAATGTTATGATAGTCCAAATCCATAAAAATATGGGTTGTTATGATAGTTGGAATATAATAGCAGAAAGATGTACGAGTGTAGGATGATTTAAGCAGCGTTATATGTGTAATTGAAAGCTATTATAATAGTACAAAAGCATGCAAATTTAGGCTGATTTAAGCAGTATTCTATGCATTTGAGGGTTGTTACAACAATATAATAATATGACAATTTAGATTGATTTAAATAGTGTTATGGGTATAATTGATGGTTGTTACAACAACATAATAATGTGCCAATTTATATTGATTTAAATAGTGTTATGGGCATGATTGAGGGTTGTTAAGATAGCATAAAAGGGAGAGTTTAAGGGTTGTTATAATAGTGTTTTTATAGTTGAATGTAGGTTGTTATGGCAACAAAGAAAATGCATATGATTGGGGGTTGTTATGAAACCCCAAAAGTGTGAAAGTGTGGGCTGTTATGGCAGCCTTAAAGACATGTATTTGTTGACTATTAGGATAGTTGTGAATGGATATTGATGGATTGATGATAAAAAATTATGTGTGTGATATTGATGATGTTTGTCAAAAGTTTTAGGGAAAGGGATAGTCAAAGGTGTGTTTGTGTTTTGAGGTATGAACAACCAAATATGCTCATGTTATTATTGAAGAATAGGTTAGCTGTGCGTACATTTGTAATTGCTTAAATGGGCTAAAATTGTTAAATATTTATGGTAACTTTTGTACTTGTATGTTTAGGCTAAATTGGTTGCAAAATGAATGTGTGTGTGTGTGTATTTGGCTAAATGAAATGTTGATTTGTTATCATTTGGGATTTATAGGAGAAAGGTCTAGAGTGGGAAACTTAATAAGTGTAAAGAAAGAAAAGGCACTTTGATATAAATGAATCACCATGTATGGATATAGTGAATAAGTGTTAATACCATAACATGGTTATATGTGTGTGTGCGTGCGCACGCGCGCTTGTGTATATGTGTGTGATTATTGGAAATCCTTAAAATGGATTTACAGTTGTGTTAATTACCTTTATTTAAATACCAAAGTTGAATTATAGCCTTGAGTATTAATGCATTTTATATTCTACATTTTATGTGTGTCATTCAAGTTTAAGTACCAAAGTTGAATTACGGCCTTGAGTATTAATGCATTTTATATTTTACATCTTATGTATGTCATAAAAGTACTTCTTTCTAGCCGCCTCAATCTTGACAACTCACATTATATCTTCCTAATATATCATTATTTAGGTAGAACTCTAAAAGGAATTATAATATGTAAATTCTGGTTGTATATATTTTAACTATGTGAGGCTTTTTCTATATAGGTCCCCCCTCTTCTATGTGTATCTAACCACCTATTTATAATAACCCCATATATTCTTTTCACACCTAAATTCCAAACTCTTCAACACCCTACCATAGTTTTCTAGTATTTTTCAAAATCTTCTATTGTTTTCTAAAAGTTTCCTTTATTTTTTAACAACATCGTGTTCCTTCTCCTTTCTTTTTCAATTCAATTTTTTTTTTCTAAACTAGACTTTATTATTTTTTTTTGAATTATATTTTAATTACTAAAACTTTTTTCTTCTTGATTGATTTTTTTTTTTTTGAAAAATTTCAAAATACAAAAATAAGAAGCAAAATGATAAAAAATTATGATATGACTAGAGACCGGCCAAATCACGTTGAAAACATATTTTATTAGAATTTTGGTATTTTTTGTATTTTTTCAATTGTTTTTGAACTTATATTTAAAATAAGGATAAAAAATAGTGTAAGGGTAATTTTTATGTGAGATTGTTAGTGTGTTTTTCTCTGGGTTTGGTGACTATTTTTAGAATGTTTGGTAAAGTCAAACTAATTATATGAAGCTTTTTTCAAATGAGTTTTTTATTTTCTCTTTCATCTAACCACCTATTTATAATAACTCAATATATTGCTTTCACACCTAAATTCTAAACTCTTCCACACCTTTGCATAATTTTTCAAAAACTTCTAGTTTCATCTAATTTTTAACAACATCGTGTTCCCTCTCCTTTTCTTTTTCAATTCAATTTTTTTTTCTAAACTAGACCTTATTATTTTTTTCAATTATATTTTAATCACTAAAACTTTTTTTTTCTTGATTGATTTATTTTTTTTCTTTTTTTTTGAAAAATTTAAAAATACAAAAATAAAAAGTGAAATGGTAAAAAATTATAAAATGACCAGAGATCAGCCAAATCACTTCGAAAACATATTTTATTTAGAATTTTGTTATTTTTTTGTATTTTTTTCAATTTTTTTGAAATTATGTTTAAAACAAGGATAAAAACAAGTGTAGGGGTAATTTTTGCATGAGATTGTTATTGTGTGTTTTTCTCTTGGTTTGGTGATTTTTTTTTGAATGTTTGGTAGAGCCAAATTAATTGTATGAGGGTTTTTTTTATGTGGTGTCTTTTTTTTTTCTCCCCTCTAACCACCTATTTATAATAACCCAATATTCCTACCACATCTAAATTCTAAACTCTTCCACACCTTTCCATATTTTTTCAACATTTTTCAAAAACTTATAGTTTTTTATCAAAGTTTCCTCTATTTTTTAACAACATGCGTGTTCCTTCTCCTTTTCTTTTTCAATTCATTTTTTTTCTAAACTAGACTCTATTTTTTTTTCAATTATATTTTAATCACTAAAACTTTTTTCTTCTTGTTTGATTGACTTTTTTCCTTTTTTTTGTTTTTTTTTAAATTAAAAATACAAAATGATCAAAAATTATAAAATGACAAGAGAAATCACATCAAAATATATTTTTTAAAATTTTTTGATATTTGTTGTATTTTTTAAATTTTTTAAAAATATATTGAAAACATGGATAAGAACGAGCAATGTCGTAAGGCATGTCAAAACATAACATTCATACATTGTGTATGCATACATATAGACACACAAATTCTTATTTAAAATCTCATAGTACATCCTTTATTGTATTTCCATTTTTATTTGCTCTTAACAATTATATACAATTTATATACAATTTCTTTTCTCTCATAATTTTCACATGCCTCAAGAGAATTTAATTTTTAACATATGTTTTATTAACTGGTCATTTAAAATACTTTTAAAGAAATAAATTATGAAGCTCTTCTTTTTACATTGATGTTATATAACACCAAAAATGACAAAATTCAAATCATTCATTAAAACAAATTTCATGAGGTATTCTTCCAAAATTTAATTATTTTTTACAAAATTATTATTAAAAAATTGAACTTATAATTGGGGTCTTGTTTCACAAACAAATATTACTAAAGTGTAAACCTAAGGAGAAGAAAGAAAAGGTTTTGAGTTGAGGAATATAGAGTATATTCCTTCACAAATTTAAAAGTTTAGTATCCTATATAAAAATATATAAAATTTAACTCTTATCCATTATTTTTAAATAATAATTACCATGTTGGTTTCCCCAACAATTATTGTCCTACATCAATGTTTTTGGGCACCCATTAGGTTTTACCCTTTGAAAAAACTACAGGAAACTACTCGGTAGAAATTAACATACCCTCCAAACTACTTCTTACTTCCTAATATTCAATTTCATAAAATGAAATAAACAATGGAAAATAAAAAAGAATTGTGTTATTTTGACTCCATTTTTTTGTTATTCTTTCTTCATTATTTATTATAGAGATTAAAATAGCTTTACTTAATATTTTTCTTTTATTTCATTTAAATCTTAAAAGTAATATAAATTTTAGAACGGACTTTTTTATATATTTTTTTTAAGAAAATCAAGAATATATAAGAAAAGGAGTAGATTACACCTAAATATTTCTGATATTATTTTTCAAAAAATACAAGTTAATTAAAAAAAATATTTACATACTTAGCATTAAGTTGATGGATGATTTAAATTTTATGAATAAATTACTCAATAAATCATGACCTCTAAAGTTTTTTAGATACCAAAGAAAATATATTATAAATCTCAAGTTATTAAGAATACTTTAGTATTGTTTTATGCTATAAAAATAGATTATGAAGTTGTGGGAATAACACCATTCTACTCAATAAAGCTATTTTAGTTTTTATAATAAATGATGGGAAGGAGAATAAAAGTTGTGGGGTTGGAAGAACACACAATAAAAAAAGAGAAAAAAAGTAGAGAATTTAATGGAGTTGCAACAATTGGATGAACAATGTATGCCGCTTGCACACCATCAATGGGTGCCTCATAATTTTCAGCCTCTTCAAATAAACAAAAGCGCGTCTTTTAATCAAATCCCACGTTGAGGCATCTTTAACCCAGATTCCGAGCACACAAACAACTTTATGAGGCAGTTTTCTCTTTTCATCAAGAAGACAACTTCATTTGTGAGCCTCCTTAACAAAAGCCACATCCCCACTTACAGTACCCGGTGACAGCAAGTGCTTCTCTTGATCAGTATCATCAATTTCTGTTGACTCGTAGGGGGTGGTGGTTGCCAGAGAATCACTCCCATCTTCTTCTGAAGATTATTACCCAAGAAATGAAACAACAATGTCAAGAATGCAACCAGTACAGTCAAGTTTATCCTGGATTACATGTCAGATTGCAGAAAACGAAGAAAAGCTGTTCATATTCAAGAAACAAATTACTCACCTAAGCACTCATGGTATTCAGGTAGCTGTTTAACAGTAGTTACTTGGAGGCTCTCAGGAAGCAGACAACTACAGAGAACACCTGACATCTCGACCAATAGCTAAATTAGTTTTCTTTCTGAAAAAATGGTGTTTCACTTGCAAGTAAAACTCAACAGGCGAGACTCCAGTAAAGCAAACAAGCAAAGCAACTTAATTTGAGAATATCTTTTGCACGAACACCACTTAATATGCTTGACCAAATAGATAACTTAGAAGTAAACAAGTAAACACCGAGCTAAACGTATATTTGCAAAGTATAGCGATGAAGTCCACTGCAGCTGGCTCTCTGCCAGTCACGGTGGAAATTCAGGAAAGGAATGCCATAGAGTGGGTGGGGAAAAACATAAATTACAGCTGAATAATGGCTAAAATTAGGATAAAACCGAAGTTAGAACAAGAAAATAGAACTTAGGGTTCACAAGAAACCTCTGGAATCTGAATAGATAAATAAAATAATGAAAAACAAGTATTATATAACCTTAGCAGCCTATTTATATCAGTTTAAGCCTTGCATCCTTAGGAAAAGGGTTCTCAATCTCAGTCCCCTAGTTAACTTCTAAGGAATTACCTTAAACAGTAGATCAATTAAATAACCTAGTATCAGAAATCAAATGAAATAAATTGTTAAGAAAGCTCCTGTGGCAAAGAAGAATTAAAAACTTGAAGGAAGAATTGTCCACACCTAGCCGAGCAAGCCGATTCACCCATCCTGGTATACGCTTGCCTATCAATCTACACGAGATGTCATCTGTAAAATGGTTGCAATTCTTAGAGATGAGGTGATAGGTATCTCCATGATACTCGGAAGCAGCACTCTCTATAAATGTTTGGAATTCGGAGGGAGGCATAGTTATCCTGCCTAAAAGGATGGAACATCTGTAAATAAAACCAGGGCAGTTCCTTGGTTCCACTTCAAAAACTCCACTGACAGGGAAGTCATGGGCTCCAAATCCGTACTCCTTACCATGGACTGTTCATACACGTAGAGAAAGTCAATGCAGTTCATTAGATTTTTAAGGGAATGGCTATGGACATTGAGATTCTAATGTTAAATCCACGTCTTTTAAAACAGACTATAGATGCATTATGACTTGGCCAAAGCTAGTCTCACTCCCAAGAACATAACAGGTTTTCACAGGCTACGGGTACTCTCACCAAATCTGAGCCTCTAAAACATTGATACCATGAGCGACGAGCTCCAGGCCGCAAAATTTTCATATTTCAGGCGGGCCATGAGAATCTTGCTATTAAAATATTGATAAAATCAAAGCACGTATAGATTATATTGGATGGGATTAACACAGTAAACTTCACTATTCAAAATCATTAAATCAAGAAACCAAATCACCAAAATAAAAGGGAGAGAAGACACGCGCACACACCTTCAATGCCTGAATGAAAAATCCCAAAACCGAACCAATAGGTGTACTGGTTTAGAGGGGTGAGGTCGTAAACATTCAAAACCACCTGCGTCTCACTGTTATTCGAATTATCATTATCAGAGCTCGAACTCGGTAAATCCTCCGCCGCCCCCATTTTTAACCCAGATCCACAATTCAGCTGTACAAACGGCCACTTGATTAGCCTCTCACAGATCCATCTCTAGCAATATATATATATTTTTAAAAAAAAAACAACGAAAATGTTCATCTCTTTCTGTTGAAAAAATTATAATGATGATGAGATTTAAAAAACACACTCAGAAACAACTGTTTATATATATATATAAAGATTTTTCTTCGGTTAGGGAAAAAAAAAAAGGAAGGTAGGGCCGCAGCCACCTTTTCTTTTCTATTCTTCCCCGGTTCAAATTTTCTTCCCAATCTCTCCCTTTCCTTCGTATCTGTCCAATTATGTCCGGAGTAGTGACGACAATATTGTGAAAATCTCAATTTAAATGTTTTAAAGTTTATAAAATATCGCAATATAACTAAAGGAATTGGAATTGGAATTTAAAAAATAAGAATAGAAAATCAATATCACAATATAATCCAAAAAGTTGTTGCCGGCACGCCAGAGCCTAGAAGGCATCCGTACTTTTTCTTCTGGTGTATAATGCATGCTGAATAATAGTGGGTTAATTTGTCGCTAATCAGCTTCTTTTTTTCTTTTCTTTTTTTCTTTTTACCCTGAAAAATATAGGTTAGTTTTTTTTTTATATTTCAATTTCAGTTTTAATTTATTTGATTTCTAATTTTTATCCTTAATTTTTTTTATTAAATTTTTATTTACTTTCAATTTATCCTTCAATTCTAATTTGTCATATATAATTTTTTTCAATATGATCCTTTTTTTTTAATTTTTTTGGCCCTTTAATAAAAGTTTTGATGGTTTTCAAATTCATCATTCAATCCAATTTTATGGTGCATTGTTTTTTTTTAATTTGATACTCATTCTTTTTTTATCCTTTTGTTAAATTTATTTTTCTTTTCAATTTAAACCTTCAATCAAAATTTTGTTCTCGCCCTGTAATTTATTTATTTATTTACTTTTTACCCTTATTTTTTTAATTGCTATTTTTTTATTTTGTATAATTAAATTTTTTTTTCAGATTTAATCTTTCAGCATTTGATTTATTAGGATTTGGACTTCATATTTTTTTATGGTGCTTCTGGTTTAATAACATGAGTCACAGATTTAAAAAGTTAATACGAGTCAACATCATTTTTTTTGCATTAGTTGTTTTTATAAAAAAATTTACTTCCTGGTTTTTTTTTCAATTTATTTTCTATTGAGTTATTTTAATCTCATCACTTAGATCATAAATTTTACATCTTAACTCGAATTAGCTTGTTTTTTTATTACCCAGGTTACATATCTATCATGCTATCTTAAGTTGACTTGAGTTAGTTTTTTTTTAATCCAATTATGAACTTCCCAAAGTTTTTTTTTCAAGTTATCATGTCTTTTTTAAAAAAAAAATATCCGCTTATTATCATTGTTAATTTTTTTATTATCTAATGAAAATAAAATCAATTTATTAAACTTGGTCGGTTCAATAAGTTGAATTTTTTTGTTTTTTTTTAAATGTGCTCGCATATCAATTTTTACGCAAAAAGATAGGATGTCTAGTAATTTTCTAATGGGCTCACTTGTTAATAAATGTCACAGGATAATGGATATATATCAACACTTAACTTATCGAATAAAAAACCAGCTGGGACTCTCTTTGGATGCTCAATTGCTCATCAAATTATTAAATAAAAAACTAACTCTTTTAACCTCTTGTCTTTAACTCAAAAAATTTGAACACAACATATGGTTTTAGAAACAGAAGCTTCCAAATCAAAAGTTTGATGATAGGAGAACCCAATATTGCAATTAAAATTTGAAAAGATACCCTTTCAAATTTTTACCTTTATAATTTGGTC
Source organism: Populus deltoides (assembly GCA_015852605.2). NCBI lineage: Eukaryota > Viridiplantae > Streptophyta > Magnoliopsida > Malpighiales > Salicaceae > Populus > Populus deltoides. Next base: position 8,442,921 of record CM027587.2, read on the forward strand.
TCAATCATTTGAACTCTTTTAACTTTGATCCTTAAAAATTTTAGTATTACAATCCAACCCTTGATTCAATATTCCCTCACTTAGATTATGATGCTCTTAAACCTTTTAATTGTGTTAACTGTTAAGACTTGAACTAAATCAATAATAGCATTCAACTTAAAAAATGATTTTTTAATATTTAACTTGGAAAATACATACATAGAACTACATTGTTCTTAGAAAAAATCATACAATTTGAGCACTATTTGGCCTTGTGTTTCCTTCTTGTTTTCATGAACATTTATTAATATCTGAATTGAAAAGGATACATATTGATGGGGTAAAAAGTTTACAAAATAAAATAAAAAAACAAGAAAAAGAAATATAACCGTAGAGGCCGAGGCTTTTTTTTTATCTGCTTGCAAAATCTATTCCATGCATTTTTTCTTCTTCGCCCAACATGCATGTTTAATTTGTACACACACCAGGAGAAGAGAAGGATATTGTTGCACAAAACCTAGAAAGGTGAGAGAAAAGGGAAAAGAAAAGAAAGAAAGAATGGAGTGTCGAGGCATACTTAAATTTCGATAACGATATTCTTAATACCATAAAAACAAATCTCAGTGAGATAAACCTGTTGACATCTTTGAAGATATTCTTTGGAGACTGGAGTGGGCCACACACATTATCCTAAAGTAACGTGTGACCCCCTTGCGATTTAGGTTGGGCCAAATAGCTAACTTTTTACTTGTTTAGTTTAAGTCAAAACAATTAGAACTCTATCCATTTTGACCAGTTCAAATAGCTAGCTTTTTTCTAGTTAGAATTTCAGCTTGACACCTAATGATACCCAACACACAGTCTATGCAATCCTACTTCGACACACACACATGCATGTATGTTTTTTTTAGTTCTTAGGAATCAGCACACAAACTTTTCATGCACACATTATGTTTTCTACATACACCTGTTTCTATACAAAGCAAACATCATTTTTTTATGCTAATAGATCTTGACCTATTCATGTATATGTATTATAGTCAATTGGTTGGTTACACATGACACTAACTTTGTTGATGTAAAAGCATATTTGTTATTAATAAAAGCTTTCTCTATCTTTAATATTCATTTATATTTTATTAATAAATCTAATGTTTGATTAATAAATCTAGAGTAAAGATAAAGTCTCTAGAAAAAAAATATTTTGAAAGGAAATTTTTAAAGTTATAATTATAAGATTCTTATTGTATTAAAGCATTGTTCTTAAATATTCTTGGTTAATGCTCTATTAAGATTGAAAATTAATTTCATTTATTGAGACTTGTACATATTATGTTCTTTTTTTTATAAAAAGAAGTGGTTGTTATCATAAGATGAGGTATGAGGAATGTCTAGAACTAGCATGTAAGTGCTTATTAGATGACATGTATACTGAACTAACTTGAATGGAAATTTTGTATGAAGAGATCACCAGTGTTTATGGAAATGATTACATGATAGTTATGTAAGTGATCCTCAAACTTGAGATCATTAAGTTATCTTATATAGGGAATGTTATACTTTGATCTTGATTACATGTTGTCATAATCAAGGGTAACAAATAGTCAGATATTGAGTATATCATGAACCATAAGATGAGGTATGAGGAATGCCTAGAACTAGCATATAGGTGCTTATTAGATGACATGTATACTGAACTAACTTGAATGGAAATTTTGTATGAAGAGATCACCAGTGTTTATGGAAATGATTACATGATAGTTATGTAAGTGATCCTCAAACTTAAGATCATTAAGTTATCTTATATAGGGAATGTTATACTTTGATCTTGATTACATGTTGTCATAATCAAGGGTAACAAATAGTCAGATATTGAGTATATCATGAACCATAAGATGAGGTATGAGGAATGTCTAGAACTAGCATATAGGTGCTTATTAGATGACATGTATACTGAACTAACTTGAATGGAAATTTTGTATGAAGAGATCACCAGTGTTTATGGAAATGATTACATGATAGTTATGTAAGTGATCCTCAAACTTGAGATCATTAAGTTATCTTATATAGGGAATGTTATACTTTGATCTTGATTACATGTTGTCATAATCAAGGGTAACAAATAGTCAGATATTGAGTATATCATGAACCATATGAAAGTATTTGAGTTATTAAAAGAGAATTCATCACCCTAAGTGAATTAGAAAAAAAATGTTCCACATGTTCTCAAATAGTATTAGTTATGAAATTCTTGTATAATATGGAATAATATTTGAAAAGAGTTTCAAATATTATTCAAATAATCAATGATGATGTTAAAAATAAACATGATTTGATAGAGCATACACACTCAATTCTATAATGTCTAAATCAAAACATTCTTAATGAAGGGATAATAATTACACTAAGAAATTGTTAACTAAAAGGTTAAGTCTACTCACTTATCACTTTCCTAATATATAGAGGATTATGACATGTTGCTAAACAATGCACTTGATCTTTAAATATAGATAAATCAATTGTTGGATTGATAATAAATTAAATTGTTTAATTTATTTAATCCTAATTTATTCAGAATTATGATTTATATTTGGGTTAACTTATTAGGAACCTAATAGGTCACACACGATAAGCATTATTGGTCAGAAATTAAACTGGGATATTTAATCAAGTATGACTTGATTGTGAATAAGCTTTAGAAATTGTAGACTATAATATAATTTATACAGGGAATTAAAATTCTAGACCTAGAAAAATCAAGTAGAGACTTAATTGAATAAGTTTTTAAAATTATCCTGAAATAATATATATGGTGTTATTCATGAGCCAAAGTGATATTTTACCATTTATAAGGTTATTAAGTTTTCTCCATAAATAGAATGTTATGCCTTATATTTTCTATGTATAAAATAATTATGTAAGTTACATAACAAAGAGAGCTAGCACTTATAGACATAAAAACCCCTCTCTTCTAAAAAGGGTTTTAAAATATTTCGCACTCGTGATTTGTGTGGATTACTATTAGAAGACGGACACTTGGATGATTATTGGTTTGCGACAAACAAGCCTTAAAAAAGTTGATTAAACCTAAAAAGAAGATTTGATCTTGAGGTAATCTTTGCTCAAACCCTTAAACAACCTTAGATTGTCTAACAGGATCTTAGGACTCCCAAATTGTTTTATAAATTCATCGTTTTTGCTAATGTATGTGTTTCGAGAACCCAACATGACCATCACTTACATTTCCACTAATAGCGGCATGGCACATTAACCAACGGCCACCATGGCTAACTAATAGTTTTTTGTTATATGAAAAGTGTTGGATAGAACCGACAAACATTATTTTTCCATCCAATTGATTGCCAACTCCATAACCAATTGTGAGCATCAACTTCTTTATCAATGATATGTATCCTTATCCATGAATAAAGTTCACATGTCAAAAATGAATAAAAAGACTAGTTTATCATACAAGCAATAACTTAGCTAGGGTATGCAACATATAAGTCCATACAAAACCATTCTAGTCCATCCAGGCTAGGCCATATAATTTCCAAGCCAATGCGATACACAAGCTACACATAAATACACACTCTTAACAACTTCATTTTATTTATTTATTTATTTATTTATTCCTGTAAATTATTTTTTCCTCATATATTTATTGACTTAAGTATCAGAAGGTCCTCTATTCCTTAAAGGACTTATTTTTTTCAAGAGAACATCTATCCACTAGTCAAGTCCATCAATCATAGGTCAGCCCAGTCACACCAACAACCAACGACATAACCATGAAAAATTCATTTTTTATCTGAACTTTTTTCATAAATTTATTAATAGCGACGTCTATAGGAAAATAAACAAAAGTTTTTCATTCCTTATTAAAAGCATTTTATATGGCTAACAAAAATTTAGGACAAGAGAGAGTAATAAATCTCTATACCATAGAAACTCTAGCTCCTCCAACTCTCCAATAACTTTTCCATCAAATATAAGTGTTTATCGATATTGTTATATTTATACTAGAACAATTCTGCACTTCTCCATTCTATCAACAAGAAATACAACATGCAACTTTATTATATGCACCAACTGTATATAAACAACTTTAATTTCATGAAGAAACAAGATAAAAGACATGCAAAGTGTGCATGATACTCCAACTCTATAAATGAGTCGTTTTAGTTATAAAGAGCACTCCTCTATAGGTCCTAGCCATATGTGTGACTATCTCCATTAATTTCCATCTTACTCTCATTTGCATGCTCCCTGATAAAAAAATCCTAAATGCGAGACAAGATTAGTAACCGCATGATCTCCTAAGAATGAACACTAGTCTCATCAAATGGGAGACTCTACTTTTTCATCAAGTATCACACACTTGCCTCTCAAAGAATGTGTATTTACAAAGTCTAATCTAGACAACTATAATGATCTTATAAATTCTAGATAACACATTCAAAATGTTAAAAGCATCCTAGAACTTGTGACATAAAAGTGTGATGCCACAAGCAAAATCCTTCGAACAATACTATGTGGATCTGCATGCATATGACATCATAGCATAGAGCTTAATCTATCCTTTATTTTTATGATCATAACTCCAAACTCATCTTTCACTTCAACATAAGCATTCTAGCTAAAAAAATAATAGAGTTATTCGCCATCACATAATGAAAACATAAGAGTATCAGGGTATATATTCAAAGGTTTAACAAAGAAATACTCAACGTGAAAAGACTTATTGAAACCGTTACCATAATAGCCTTAATTAATGGAGTCTATAATTTCTTATAGGAAAAATTGTATATTATCCCTAACAGAACTCTCATCAATGTTAAACAAGTAATGAAGAATTAAATTAGGGTGGAAGAATCTAGCATGACTAGATAAGAACACCCTCATTTATGCTCACAAAAAATAAAGTTTTTCTAATGCCACTAATCTCCCATAAGAGCATCTAAAAAATAGCACCAAGGAATATATTCATAATCATTTAACATATTCATAATTGTATTAAACATGTGATTAACAACCCTAATTACTCTAATGAAAGCTCTGATACCACTGTTGGGTTCTTGAATATCATACACACAGTGGAAACAATAAAACAAAATTATTCAGGAATCTATGATATCCTGTTAAACAAATCTAAGGTTGTTGGAAACCACATGTCATTCAATCGTCCGGTCTCCAACGGTAATATACATAAACCACTAGTGAGAAATATTCTAAATCTCATTTTAGGAGAGATGGATTGCTATGTATAGAGTGTTAACTTTTTATTTTGTGACTTACATAAATTTTCTGTCTAATAGACAACCACCCAAAAATACGAGATATAGCTTACTATTTATAAAGAAATTTGAAAAAACCCTATAAATTAAAAAAATATCAATTTGCCTCTTGAATAATATCCATATATTAATTCAAGATAATTTTAGAAAGTAATTCAATCAAGTTCTGACTTGATTTTTCTAAGTCTAGAAATATAATCCCTGTATTACTTATATTCTAGCTCTTAATTTCTAAAATATATTTTAATCAAGTCATACTTAATTAAATCATCCTGATTTAATTTATAACTAATGGTTCTTAATGTGAGTGATCTATTAGGCTCCTAATATGTTAGCTCAAACATAAATTATAATTCTAATTAAATAAAATTAAATTAATTAATTTATTATCAATTCTACTATTGATTAATTTATATTTGAAGATCAGGTGCATCATCTAGCAACGTATCATGATCTCTTAAATATTAAAAAAGTCATTTGTGGTTTAACTTAACCTTTCTGTCACCTGTTTCTTAGTGTAATTAATATCTTTTCATCAATAATGTTCTGATTTAACATTAAAGCATGAAGTATGTCTACCTTGTTAAATCATGTTTGTTCTCTATATAGTAGTCATTGATTATTTGAATCAAATTTATTCTTTTCAAATCTCATTCCATGTTGGCCAAAGATTTCTCAATCAATAATATATGAGAACAAATAAAATATTTTTTCTAATTCATCTAGGGTGATAAATCTTTTCTTGATCACTCAAGTACCTTCATATAGTTCATGTTATACCCAATGTCTACCCATTCGTTATCTCAATTAAGATAACATGTAACATGATCAAAGCATAACATTTTTTTTATATATATAAGATAACTTAGTGATATCAAGTCTAAGGATCACTTATACAACCATCACGTAAGCCTTTTCATAGACATAAGTGATCTTTCCATATAGAATTCTTATGCGGGTTAGCTCAGTGTACTTGTCTTATGACAAGCACCTACATATTAGTTTTAGATATCTCTTATACCTCAACTTATGAAAACAAATACTTCCTTTCATAAAGAAAAGAACATTATATGTAACAGTCTCTACGGTTCTAATAAATGTCTAGTATGTAGGAGAGTATCGACTATGAACATTTTAGGAATAATATTTTGATGCAATAGGAATCCCATAATATGACAACTTTATAAATTTTTTTGCAAAGCATTTTTGTCTCATGTATTTTATCTTTACTCTAGATTCATAAATCAATTATTAGATTCATTAATATAATATTATATGAATATTAAAGATAAATTAAGTCTTTATTAATAATAAATATGTATTTACATTGATATAATAATGTCACGTGTAATCAACCAATTGGCTACAGGACATATTAAACTAACAGTAAAAAACCCCTAGTAGTGTCCAATAAGGCGTCAATGGATCCAAGTCAACAAAGATCTGACAATGTTTTTTCTAACTCAAGTATGCACTAAAAGGTCCAACCCTATGATTAAGGGATTCCAAGAATTTGATTCTTTCAACAAAATCCTATGATACAATTCAACATGTATTGGGAACCATATTCTTTCAAATAGGTAAATTTTAAGTCGTTGGACTTCAAACCAGTGCTAGAAGTTTGATCATGAGTTGATGAATTTCAAATCATCACCAAAAGTACCAAGAAGTAGATCTTGAGTCACTAAATTTCAAACTAGTGCTAGAAGACTGATCCTCCAGTGGTGGATTTCAAACCATCACAATAAGTACAAAGAGGTAAATCCTGAGTTGCTAGATTTCAAACCAGTGCTAGAATATTGATCCTGCATCGGTGGATTCAAAACCATCATTAGAAGTACAAAGAGGTAAATCCTGAGTTGCTAGATTTCAAACTAGTGTCAAAAGATTGATCCTGCATCAGTGGATCCCAAACCATCACCTCAAGTTAAAATAGTATCAAACATATCATTTGTGGTGGAGTTTAACATGTACCAAGAAGAATCATATTTGATCATCAAAAGGTTTCAATTCAATTAGCATGATGGCTAGGTAAGTCATTTCTGGACAATAAGTTAGGTCACTTTTCTAAATGACCAAGATTTCAAAACAATTCCCCAATAAAGTTTCTTAGACTTTAGTAATATTTTAAAATTTTAATCATAAACGTTTTTTACAAGCTTATTATACAAAGTCTTGTATAAAACATTGTACCGTAAGCATAGTAAAGAGAGAAAAACTATCATAATCTATTTTTACCCCATATACATGTAAGAAAATATATAAATTCTAAAAAAAAAAGGAGAAGAAGGGAAGTTCACAAAACATATTTTTGTTTAGATTTGAATTAAAGAGGGCAACATTTTTTAAGAAAAATTGGGTGCGATTGAAGGAATTTAAGGATCAAAGACTAAACTTGTCAGATTGTTAAAATATAGAAAGTTCTACTAATTCAATTAATCAAAGGTGTAATGGGACAAATTTCTATTTTTATGACTAATTTTAGATCTAATTGAGAAGTTTGTAAATCTAGGGACTACTATGAACATAAACAAAAACCAAAAGGCTTTTAAAACTTGAACAAGGACTCAATTAAAAGAATCTAATTGTTTAGTTTGAATTTCAAGCTCAATTAAAAAATAAAAACTTTGAATGTATTAAGGTAAAAAAAAACATGTTAACATTTGGGGACCATTCTGAGTCTTTGTCATGCCTAATGACACTGTTTTATAGTTAGGTTATAAAGTCATGCTAATTATTATCTCTTTTTTCCTTAATAAAAAAACCCTAGCTTTAATCCCTTTCACCCTCAACTAAATGATTCATTATCATTTCTTATGATCTTAGCATTATTTCTTCATGCCTCCATTGTCATCCTTTTATAATTTTGGCATCATTCATGCCTTGGTTAGCCTTTCTCCACATGCTAATAGGTAATCATGTCCTTATCCTTTACTTTTTCATTTTTTATATGGTTATGGTTTAACAGTTGTTTCATTGAACCAAATGAGAGAGCATCTTGTGTTCTCTCTTGCCACAAGTCTAGCTATCCTTTTATCTGTTGTTCTTGATGACTTCATTTTCTATTGGGGAATCCAAATATAATTTTGGGCAAGTTGGTGGTCCTGCTTTATAAATTTGGGTGTAAGGTTTTGAAAAAATACAGTAGAAAAATTAAAGAGACTAGAGTGATTGGATCGTGAGTAAGATAAGGGAATTAGGGTTTGTGAGTTTATTTTCTCTAAATCTTAGAGAAGTGTTTGACCATTAAGAAAATGTAAATTCAAGTTGTTTTAACAACATTGTTTGCTTTTAAGTATAGGTATAACTTTTATCATTTACATGTCATTGTTTATATGTGACCTTTGACACTTTAATTAATATTGTTGTTTATTGTTGTGTATAACCCTGTAATATTAATATTAAATTACTAAATGTAAAAAATTTTAAAGTTACCATCCTTGAGCTATCATGAGTTTGCTGTTGTGGGTAATCCTAAATTTTTTTAGTTATTGAGATAGTGGAGCCTATTATAAAGTTACATTGATTGTGTTATGCCATTGATGAATTAAAAATATGTGTGTTGAGGTTGTGGTAAGAACTCATTTAAATGTTGAGTTTTATTATTTCAATGATGGATGACCCAAAATGTGATGTTGATTTTGCTTTGAAAAGGCTACTGATTTAGAAACAAAACATGCATCTTTATTATAGTATGTTCATAGTTGGCTTTTGTACTTGATGTGTGTTTTATTTGCTTATGTTGATGTGTTATAGTTGGTTTCCTACAAGTCAACCCCAAGACCAACCAAATTAGGTCTTCTAAAAGACATATCTTTCACTAAGCGTGGGATTTTCCAAAACTATTTTCATATGTTTCCTTCAAAACTGCTTCTAGTCGAGAAACATAGACTAGTTTCATCTTGTATTTTTATGTGTTTTTAAGTATTGTTAGTTTCCTAACTCAAATAAACATCCTGCCTCTTCCCATTTCATTATGTTTGTGAATTTTCCAGTACATGAATGCTGCCTTATTCAGCTTTTTAACAAAAACAATTGAAACCTAGCATACATGCATTTGTGGATATTGGAACTAGTTTGAAAAACCTAATAGGTCTCAACCCACATAAAAAGACCTAAATGGGTTGACATTCCAAACTAAAAGAAAAGTCATCCTTGTGTTTTCTTAAAAAAAAAATTATTAACCATCTTACCTTGTTTTAAAAATTAAATAAAAAATTATGTCAAAATATGTTTTGCTATTCACTATTAGCATTTAGGATAATGGACTCTAACATGAACTATTATCTTGAATCTTAAAAAAAGTAGCTCATCCTTTTAATTTTTAAATGAAAATATGTCTTTGAAATGTCTATATCTAATATTCACCATAAAATTAGGAGTATTGGCTTCTTTAATGAATTTTCATGCATGCATCTTAATAAAAATCCAAAAGGTTATTCATTGTTGTGTATGTACATACATGAGTTATAGTACTGGTATGTACAAACATTGATGAGGGACAACACGTAAAGTTGAAATCATAAGAAAGTGATTGTTAAATAACATATCTAAAAGACAAGTGAACCCCAAAATGGTTATTTTTCAAAACTTAGTTCATAAAAGACCTTCATGTCACCAAATCTTATTCCAAATAGATGAACACGTGATGGTCACTGTTTAGGTAGGACTGTGGCATACAATCTTCATTCATTTAGCAAATATTACGAGTGAAATTTAGGTATTATAGGAATAATAAACCTTAACAAGGACTTATTTATGGATCCTTCTTATGATTCAGGTTAGGTTCCATGACCCAATATAAGTTCATTAGTTATTAATTTGCAAGGTTTGATATGCCATTATCAAGAATAACAAGGTGTAGACATGCCAATTCACCAAATATTATAAAAAAAAAATAATAACTGGAAGTGACCAAATAGATGAACCATACCTTAGAATGGTTAGGCTTTACATCAGTCACCCAAAGTTTAACTCTTAGCAATAGACTCACTATAACCTATGTAGATAGACCAGTGGTAAATAATGTATAACAAATTATTAGGAATAAAAAACAAGAGTAACAGTGTAGATTATCTCGGGTAGAATATTTTTGAATGATAGTGTCTTTTCTATAATAATTCAAAAAAAATTCAAAAATATATATTAATAAACCACTAGCAAATATATCATTAATTATTAGGAATATATTAATGATAGTGCCTCTTTGATTAGATTAGAATGTTGGAAAAACACGTGTTGTATGTTTATTTTGCTAAAATATTTACAAGCAAATATTTTCTAGATTTTCTTGTGTTTATTTCTAGAGAATATTTTTCAAAAAGTTTGTTTCTGATAAAATATTTTACAGGAAAAATGGTCAAAGTAAAATATTTTGCAGTCAATTTTAAAATTTAGTTTATTAACTGAAAAATATTTTCAGCTCATGAAGTTCTATAAAATATTTTACCAATAGGAATTCAATTACAATATTATCCAACTATATCAATCACGACCACCACTATTAAAAAATATTACATTTAAAATATTTTACATGAAAATATATTTTAAACCAAATATTAAAAAATATTTTTTATGTAAAATATTTTACAGAAAAATATTTTACAAGTAAAATAATATTTTTCATGTATGAAATATTTTAGGCAAAACAAATGAGCTCTTGGCCTTACAAAACTTAAACCTCAAGGAAAAGTAATAAAAACTCTTTAAAGATTGTAAAAACTTCAATCACATAAACTGTCTTCTCTTGCTGTCTGTGGAACTTATCTTCTTCATTTTTCCTTCAGTTAGAACTTACAAATTTATCAAGACAAAATAATTTCGAATTTCTACCCACTTCTCGATTGTGTTGTCATGATATTGGGTACAAACAATATTAATTTGAGGATATACATTAAATTCAAAAGAATGGCAAGAGGGAATAAATAAGTTATGAAACGTAGTAGTTAAAAGATATTCCATGACACTTCAAGTTCAGAGAAGACCCTAAGTAACTATGGAAAGAGAGTAGAGGAGGAAGAGGAAAGGAAACAATTGGTGATATGCTTAAATTATTTTAGTTAGAAGGATGGATTGAAGGTTTTAGAGAGAGAGAGCATGAGAGTGATGGTAGATTACAAAAAACACATGCACTGAGGTTCTCAAGTTCCCCTACAAACCATTTTTCAGGCGTCCTCTTTTCTCGTCTAACCATGTTGATTAACATTTTACCTATACTCTTCCCCGACAAAGCTGGGCTGCTGTCAAGCAATTGGGCGAAACAACAGCCTTCCATAGTCAACAACCAGCAAATTTATTTCCAGCTTTCTAGTAATTGAAATGTAGAATATTTGACATAACCCAAACAACAACAAATGCCAAGGATATAAATTATTTAATTCTCTTTTCATCAAGTTACAATATGCTCACTCTTAGGATAAACAATCAAGCAACTTCTAAGAGAAACCATTTGATACTTCGTGGAACTTCATCCAATGCTTGCCAAAGAACCTTGGTTCCTTATGTTCCGCCTGCAACACCACAAAAGTTTATATAATCAGCTTATATTATATAATTTCCAAGGAACGAACATATAAATCATTCAAAAGAGTAGTCCGAAAGCAGCATGACTTACAGTCGTAGGATCTTCTAAAAGCAACCAAAAAGATACCACAAAGTTCCACAATCACAACTGGTCTGGCGTTGTCCTTCGCCTGATCCGCTCGCTGCGCCTCCAAGGGCCTGACCCACCATCTGAAGAATCATTGTCATCCTCTCTGGAAGAAGATCCAGTTTCACCTTCATGATTCTCCCCCCAATGCCGGGTGGCTCTCCTTCTGAAACCTAGTGGTGCTCTGGCTCTTGATGTACCAGACCAGCTACTACTCCTTGGACTAGATCCAGGTCTAAAAACTCTTATAAGAAAGAATACAGTAAGCCAACCACCATCATCTATAGGCTCATCACCCCTCTCTTCTCCAAACGAAGATTGGAGGGTGCTAAGCAAGTCGCCAAGGTCCCTCTGACGCTCCAGCCTCCTCCAATTACGTTGCCGCTCTGGATCAGCCTCTGATGGTCGAACAAGTGGGTGTTCAAGCCTCGCATGCTTCCTGAGATCCGAATACGTGCCAGTAAAATTGCATGTCTCACAGGCACAGCTTCTTGGTTTCGCATTCATGAAACTTCGCGCAGGTTCAGTGACAACCCACTCTTTTATCTGCCCCCGACAGAGTGGGCATACTAGCTGTGGCTGCACCTTGTTCTCACAAGAAATGGTTTCAGTGGGTAAGGATCCTTCCTCAGATCGATCTTCTGGTGGATCTATAACTGTTGATACTGAGCTGACGACTGCAGGAGAATTCATGGTTCTAAGCCTACTTTCTTGTGGTTGTGGAGTTGTTGGTGTTGTTTCTGCAAATGACTTCCGAAACTGATCAAGACAATTAGAATGACGATAGCTTGTGTCACACATGTAAGGACGGCAACCTTTCTCATGTGAAGAACAAATAAGGAGAACAGCATTATGAGGATGTTCCATGCATACAGGGCACCTGGCCTCTTCCCATTCCTTCAAATTCTCCTCAGTATGTGAAGGGATTTTAGGAGAAGATCGTCTTGAACAACTGGAGCTGCATGTATAAGGAGATGTCCTGTACCTATCAAAAGATATGGAACGATCTCTTCTATCCTTTGGCATGTTGATACTTCAAAAATATCAAGAGAAGACTAAAGAAACCAGTGCTCCTAACACCACAGCAGCAAAATGAACGACGTTCTAAGAAAGTACATAAAGATCATTTATAAGAAAACCCAATAAGTGAAATAAAGGCTAGCATTTCTAAGAAAGAATAATAATAACTGAAAATAGAAATCCCAATAGACTTTTAGAGTTTAACACACCTCATGAAAATGCATGAACACCAACCCCAAACAAAAGAAAGGAAAAAAAGATCAAGAAGCCACAGCTAACAGAAAAAATATCCTTTTTCAAGGCAGACTTGCAAATTTATACAGAGACAAGAAATTGTTCCAATCCATAGCAGTTTAAAGGAGAATTACATAAACATGAGATATACTTTACAAGAGAAAAAATGGACCACCATCGACCATTCTCTATGAGAAAACAGATACTCTTTATATTCCCCTTGATGAAAATTTCGGACTTATAGATAGATTCAATACAGATTTTATGCATAAACTGAAACAACTATGGAAAAATAAAAATAATAAGCATATCTCATGTGAGACAACCTATGTTCATAGACATCAGCTGTGCTTGCCGAAGCTTATATGCTCCACAACATCTTGGAAAAAAATGTATCAATAAAGAAATCAACATAAAGCACTACCATGTTTTATTTACTTGTTAGAGTGGTGGTTGGGGGGTTGGGGGGTCGGGATGATACAAACCATTCAATACTATTAAAGTGCAAGTACGTTTTGGAGGTCCAGCCACAGACTTCAAGGCATCAATTATGTAATAAGATATGCACTGGCACTTCACCTTAACAGTATACCCAGCCAAATCCATATTGCTTTTTACATCAGTATTGTTCTTATGAACCATCACTTGTAATGAGTTTATAAAGTCCAGTCCCTGAATGATGGACAGCCACCAAAAGAAGGCATTCTCCGATCATACAACTATCGGCAGTGGCATAATATTGAAGAAGAAGAAGAAGAAGAAGAGAAAGAATGAGAGTTACAAATGCAAGTTGACTGCATCCAACACCATGACAGTGCAATTATGTTTTTTGAGCAACAGCCATCACCTTCATGGTATCAATTGTGCACCAAGATTCCCCCACAATGGTACGTTCAAAGTCCATACTGCTCTCTGACACGAACAAGATCAGTCAAACTAGTATTCATAATGAGTTTATGGAGTCCAAGTCCTGAATTAGCTATTGTCATAAACAAAGGAATTGAATAGGAGGAGCATGCACGGCCCATCTTTACAAATCTCTGAACTCAACTAGTTGTAAGCTGCAGGAGCCCTCTTAGCCTTCAACTTTTACCCAAGGCCACAAAGGATGCCGCAAACTTGACCTTACACAAGTCACAACACAATGTCACTCTTGGTTTTTACCATATTCATTGTTACTCCTAGGCCACAGAAGAGAGTTTGCATTGTTGAAGACACAATTCTTCACCACAAAAGTGATTATAACCTAGCTCCCTCAATGTTCTCTTTCTCCAGGAGTCAAAACATACAGAACATCTTCGAATCACTTAAGTATGGCCAGTACATATTAATGTTTTCAAGATGATCGATCATACATACAATACCTAAAAGAATCGGCTTTATAAACTTTCCAACAGCCAAATTATCCTCCCAAACACAAATGGTTTCAACAAAAAAAAAAAATAAAGCATACACAATCCTGCACCTCACTTTGGTTAGGGGATTCAAAGAAACTTCAGTTCTAATTGAAAAACAATCACTAAAAAAATATAGTAGCCTTTACCATCTTTCCCACAAAAAAATAATAATAATAAGCTTTCAGCATAACTAGGACACTCAAATTGCCAAAAATCAAATGGCAAGATGTGAAATTTCTAAACAAAGTTCTTTCTTTTTTTTTATTCCGCCAAAAGATCAAGCTAAATGAATATGCACAGAAATCGCAGATAAGAAATCAAACCCTTTTCATTTCTTTTTAACTTAGTTTCTATTTCCACAATTTTAACCTCAAACACAGACACAATTAGAACACAAACAAATAAAACCTAAACCCTTAAAAAAAACCCGGAAATTACAAGCAAAATGAATGAGTGATAGAAGAATCTGATCCCTACCTATAAGAATTAACACATAAATAATAGAGATTTAAATAGGAGCAATCATCCAAAAACAGCAGAAAAGTTTATAAGAGATATTACCACAAGTCCTTTGAGAATTCGATTCCACTTTAATAGATCGTGAACGAAAAGAGATCGATTTTGAAGGAGGCTGCTTTTTCTTGGGTTGTTCTAGGGCTCCTTTCAGTTCAAGACAGATGAAAAAGAAGAGAAAAGGTGAAAATGAGCTATTAAACAGAAGAAAAAAAATAAAAAAACGAAAGAGAGAAAGAAGGACAAGTCTCTCTCTCTCTCTCTCTATATATATATATATATATAGACACACCCACATAGAAAAAAGAAAAATAAATTGGAAATTCCAACGACTATTTAAGTCGCTACGGTTGTTGTCCTTGCGAAACTGATAGGGTCACAGCCACGCAGCATATTATATTATAATCGGCTAAATTTTAATTTGCCCCTTGAAGTTTGGGGTATGTCCAATTTAGCCCACGGAGGATTCAAATGAATCGATGTTATCCTTGAAGTTTCAAGCACAAATCAATTTACCTCTGCAGTTTAGAAATCTAACCAGATCTGAAGATCCAAAACCTTTTTTCTATCCTAGAATTCTAAAAATCGATCAAATAAATTCTTCTTGATATAAGTTAAAAGAAAATGTTTTAGAAAACAATTAGCGGTATCTTATTAATTACTCTCTGTATCCACTTTTAAGAAAGGGACATATACATAAATGAAAGAAAAAATCAAATTCATAACCTACCAAAAATAATAAAAATATTTTGATTTAGGCATTTTCTCTCCTACTTGTATTTTTTTTTTAAGTTGATCGAAAAAAATAACTAATAGAATATCACTAGTTACTCTATGAATATCATAAAATTACTCATAAGTTAAGTTGATCAAATTTAATATTTTACTTCCCCAAAAAGATTTTATCATTTATATTTAAAAATAAAAATATATGATAAATGTTGTCGTAACCCGGATTTTGAATACCTTTTCAAAATATTTTCCAATCTTTTTAAAAAAAATGTGTTTTCAATGCATTTTGATCATTCACGTATTTATTTTGTGATTTTCAACTATTTTTATCTTCTTGATGTCTTTTCAAAAAATCAAGATTCAAAAATATATTTTCAACGTATTTGCATCTATTTCATAATTCTCGATTACTTTTTCTTATTGAATTGATGTCGATGTATTTTTTGAAAAATAATTCAAAAAATAAAAAAATCAAAATAAAAAAATAAACAAAAAGTTAAAGTGCAAGATAAAAGGAATGAATAGCGAACAAAAATATACAATAGAAATATTTTTAGGATATACTTAAGATAAGGGATTAGGAGTAAAAATATTCCTGAATTAGATTATAAATAGAAGTGAATAATGTTTAAAGAGAGGAGCCACCCCATAAAGAAAAATCTAACCTTATCTCCCACAAAAAAAAAATCCATAACCTCTTTTCTTTCACCAAAAAAATCCTAGCCACCAAGAGATAAAAAGAAAAAGAAATAGAACAAGAGGGGTATAAAACCTAGCCACTTACATCAAAAACCAACCCACCAAAAAACCTAGCCTTATCTCTCCCATTTTCTTTTTAACTACAAAACCCTAGTCGCTATTGAAGAGCAAAAAAAATAAGAAGAGAGAAAAGAAAGTGTGTAGAAAATTTAGAAAAAAAAATACATAAAGAAATAAAGTATAGAAGAAGAAAGAGAGAAGAGATATGATCTCTCATTTCTCTTCCCCCCCTCCCCGACGCTGGATTCCGGCCAACCACCACCATTTTGACTACCACGATCTCCTTCATTGCATGCCTAAAAGCACATTAACTCGTGGAAACCATAAATCAAATAGAAATTGAGAGAGAGAGAGAGAGAGAGAGAAGAAAAACAAAACAATAGTTGCTACAAGGAAAAAAAACAACATGACATCTAAATTTTCAAGTCACTGGATCTCTTCCCACCGATGATGGTGACCTACATCGTCACTATCATGAGGAAGACCAAGGGGTGGTGCAATACATAAGGTGGTCTATGTGTCGCCCCTCCCTACCAATAAGCACAAAGACATATTTGAAGCAAGGTTGTCTAGAAAAGACAGCATTAGAGGTATAAATGGTCAAACTTTGAACGACTAGATCTTCCTCCATTATCAGCAGTGACTTATACCTCCGCCACCATTAAAAAAAAAAGGAAGTGGTGCTTTGTATGGACTAGGCCACAAGCCCCTTCTACCTACAGTTTGCCTAAATGACACGATGCAATTCAAGTCATTGTGTCAGCCTTTTTAGCCCCAAACTCTGACCGCTTTGAAATGTCCATTTCAAACGCAAAATATCTTTTGAATAATTATTTGGGTTTATGGTTGATTTGGATAAATATCGTGATGACATTATTTGGTTTGAATAATATTGAGATTGATTGTTTATATTTGTGGACACTTGAATTTTTTGTGTTTAATTCTTTTGTCATGATGTGTTTTATAAATGAATGTGCATTGCAAATGTATTCAATATGTTTTCAAATATTTTATTCTTTATGCATCATGTCGATTCCTTCAAAGTTTGCATCTTGCTCATGTTTGATGTTTTTGGTCATTCATTTATTTTATTTATAAATGAGTTTGCTTTTATATTAAAGGATAATGTTCACACTCATTCATAGATTTACATTGGGTTTTATAACTCATCTATAAAACTCATTAAGGGTTAAGCTCATAGTACAATGACCTTTATGTTCTGATATTCCAAAACCTTTTTCAAAAACTTTTCTTTTTTAAAACTACAAAAAAATAAATAATTTGTTATTCACTCGTAGTGTTTAAGATTAATAGACTCATAATAAGTTATTATCTTAAATGTTAATGAGGAGTAACATCTTAGCCTCTTTTGTTTTTAAAACATGTTTTCCTTTCAGATTTTCTAGTCTTTAAATCTAATATTCATCAATAACTTTTAAGTGTTAATTGAAGGTATTAATTTTTCTTAGTAAGTCCAAAGTATTGTAACTAGATCCTACCTCCAAGTAGATCAACTCATAGGACTTATTACTTAGATATTTAGGTCAGGGGCATAAACACCCCATTCAATAAAAAATTACAAGTGAACCTCCTATTATTTAGGTTGGGTTTAATGTGCCCAATAAAGACCCACCTAATTATTCATTTATATGGCTTGATAAACTATTGATAGTTACAGGTTATAATTATAAGTAAATGGTTGTAAACATATCAATTAACCAACAATTAGGAGTGGCAAAGATGACTTATATTTTAGAATGGATAAACTTTAACCCACTTGTTCACCTAGAGTTTAACTCATTACAATAGACATATTATGTTCAATGTAAATAGAGTACTGATATTAGGCACAACAGACCATTAGAAATAGAAAATAAAAGGCGATGCAGCTTACCTTAGATAAGATGTTTTAAGGTGATATTATCTTCTATTTAGCTTAACCAGCTTAAAACTCTAAAAACCAACTGGGGTTTCTAGTGAACATAATATCATGTAGTGGTTCCTTTTCAACATAAGATCTTCCCCCCCTCTAAACTATAAAAAACTTTTTTCCTTTCTAAGAAATAAGGTGTGATTGTCGTGATGTCGGGTGTGAAAGATGTAAAAAATAGATATTTATACATAATCAATTTTATATTTAATACCTAAAAATGCAATCACACATAAGTTTTTATATTATAAGTGAAATGCATTATTTTTGACAAAATTAAGACACATAAGCATAGATGCGGCATCTTAGATGGCATATCTGATAGGAAAGTTAAAGATTATCTAATCTTTAAATAATCCAATATTTATGAAGAAAACTACCCAAATCTCACATGAAACTTTCTAAAAATAGTAGTGGGAACAAATTATAGATCAACATTTATCATTGTCGATCAATTAACTGATAGTACATGTCTGTAAACATTTCTCTTGGATTTTATTATTTTAGGGTCACTACCTTCTCTTTTTAACTTGCTTTTTTTTAATTAAGAAGTGTAATCTTAACATCCATTTAGTAGAGTTTTGTTGACCTGTTAGATAATTTTTTGGATCAATTATTTTAATTGTTCTTCATTTGTTTTCTTTTAACAAGGAGAAACTATAATTAGGAAATGAATCATAAGCCAAATTTAATAGCAACCTCACAAATCAAATAAAATATAGGGAACTGTACTTGATTTTAATAAATCTAGAAGATAATATGACTAAACTACACTAGCAAAAAAAATGAAAGAACGCAATTAAAGAAAATAAACTTGTAAAGGCTATAAATAAAAGCAATGAAAGATAAATTATATCAAGAAAATTATACATGGGTTGGCCATTATTTATAGTAAAAGCTTTTCAATTAATGTCCAATTCATTGATCTCTTCCATAAAATCTTCAAATCTCCTTCTATAGAAACCACGTATTTTTAGAAAATAAATTAACCAAGAATCTTGAACTCTCCTTTCTTGATCCCAATAATGACACATTTAATTTTTTTCTCCCATATGACTTAATGTTGCTACTATAGACTTTATTAGTTAGGTGAATAAAATACACGAATACTTTGGTAAGGAATTGAAATGCTAGAAAGTGTTTCACAAGACTCAACTACCTATTATCCCCAAGGAACTGTTGGCTATCATTTCCTTGTTATATGTTCATATACAAAGACTTGATATTTTGCTATTTTTTCTTCAACAAAGAGACAAGGAAGTTCATAGACATTAAAACATTTTAGAAAAACAACTTACACTCCATATCATAGTTACCAACAACAACATTCACTGTGAAGATATTTTTTTAATTAGAATTTTATGGTTACCTTGATCTCATGAACTTTAAAAAGATATCTTTCCTAAGCTTTTTTATTATTGTAATGAATAATTGTTATTCTCTTTGTACTCTTTATAATTTCATGAATGCCACTGAATTTTATAATTTAATATTAAGTTTACCTTTATAATTTGTGAACAAAACTACTCATTATTTTATTGATAACTTAGATTTTTTTTCATTATTGAGAATAAAGAACAAAAACATGTTGTAGTATGAAAATAGCCTAATTGTCGGGCCTAAAACACTAACAATATAAATCTAGAGCTGGTTCACACTTGTAATCTCTAAGTTAATCCCTTAGTTTTCTTAGAAATCTCATTTTTACAGTGATCTGGTACTTCTTTAAAATTAATCACTGATTAATAGAAAATACATCTCGTCATCTTGATTTACTAGATAATAAGCACATCATTTGATAACTTTGGCATCGATTTATGAGCCCTCCTAATGTGAACTTCCACACCGGTTCTTTAATTAATTTATTTTATTGAGTATGTTTATTGTATGCTCTATCGACCTTCTTCTTAGGATGTTTATTGTATGCTCTATCGACCTTCTTCTTAGGTGCTAGTAAGTGCTCTAATATAGTGAGTGTCACTTTATCCATATCCTCTAACTCTCTTAGCATAGCAGATTGAAAATTTATATTGTTTATATCACATTTTATAACTATTCTAAGTGAATAAATATAAGTTTTATGGACATCTTAACATCATGGCTATAAGATAAATTAAATGGTTAAGTTCTTAAGAAAGTCTTTTGTGAATTTCTATATTCCCAAGTATTTCTGACAATGCATCATGCCAAGCCATAACATTATTTGTGATCAATTTATGTATATTAAGAATCAAAGTTTTATTCATCGATTCTACTTGCCTATTGTCATAAGTATAATACGAAGTAGAATGAATTATTTGAATCCATACTCTTTGGCAAATTATTTTATATTTTTCCTAGTAAATATTGATACTTAGTCATTATTGATCGATAAAGAATAGCTTCAACCCATATAGTGAAGTAATTTGTAGCTACTAAGATGTAGTTATTTTCTTTTGAGAAAATTAGATGTATTTTACCGATTATGTACATACAAAACCCCTAAAAAACCATCATTTAACCACTATATTGAGCTTATTTGATGGCATATAATAGGCTAGTCCAATATTCTATTTTAATTTCTCTAATTAGATTAAGATTGAATTAAAATATTGAATTAAATCAAATATGTTTTATTAAATATTTTGCAAATCACATACATATTTACTTGAAAAGACTTACTAGTAAAGCTTTACATAGAAAAGGTATATAAACAAACAAAGCTTTTTTTTTATTATTATTGAAGTGTAATGTTCTTCAACATCTATAAGAATGTAACTTAGATAATAGACAGCTTGCTTATGTTCAACTTCATTCTTCTATGCTACAATGTTGTTAATTAATCCTTATATAGCAAATATGTATAATAAAGGCTTTCCTGGCTTTTTTTTGTTTTTTTTTCACTATTGAAGATTTATCTAATAAGTTTTTATTTTAAAAAAAGTAATTTGTTGTTTTTCAATCTATTAGAACTCAACTATGTTATTTTTTTTCAATAACTTAGTAAATGGTTTGATCTTTCCTATAGTGTTCAATATGAATCTCCTTTGGAAATCAATTTTTCTAATAAGGCATTATAGTTCCTTTTTATTTTGTGGAAGCCATGCTTTTATGATGGCCTTTATTTTTTTTTCTTGCCTTTATTATACATTAATGTACTAGAAATTCCCTACTTGTACATTAAATGTACATTTTAATGGATTAATCTTGAGATTATATACTCCTTATGCGTTTAAAGGTTGAATTTATCTCATCCAAGTGGTTGGATTTAGACTTTGATTTAACCACGATATCATCAATATAGACCTTTATATTATGGTTAATAGTATCGTGAAAGATTAAATTCATGGCTCTTTGATATGTAGCACAAATATTCTTTAAGCTAAATGGCATCATTACCCATTTAAAAAATCCAAGTGAGCCATGATATTTAAAAGCAAACTTTAACTCATCATCTTTTACTATAAATATCTAATTATATCATAAATGTTCATCTATGAAGCTGAGAATTTCATTGCCAACTACTGAATCGATCAACATATCAACCATTCACATTTGATATTTGTCATTTGAAGTTGCAGAATTAAGGTTTTTAAAATCTATGCATACTCCATTCTTTTTTAATACTTGCACTATATTAAATATCCATTGAGCATATGTTATTTTCCTAATAAATCAAGCTTCTAAGATCCGGTTAATCTTTTTTTCACATAATCAATCACATCTAGAACCATTCTTCATGAAGGCTATTTGTATGGATTAAATACAAACTTGATTGGTAATGCATGTTCCATGAGACTTCTTTGCAAGTCAAACATTTCATCTTAACATGAAGCAAAATAGTCTTTATAAGTGTGATACTAGGTAATTTTTATAATCTTTGGTAAAGTTACGCTTATAAAAGTTGGTCTTGGTGATGCTCACGAATCATGCACGCAAGTATTAAATATACAAAGCCCACAAGTGCACGAATCACATATAGAATATACATTAAGTTAAACTTACGTGATCGTCCTAAAGGTTTGCTAGTAGAGTAAATTAACTTAATTAACCAAATTGCTTAACAAAAAATTAAATCAATATTTTGCATGATTGTGGTTTGAAGATTAATTAAACTAAATAATTCAAGAAAAAAGGTATGAATTGAAAACAAGCCAAGAAGAAAACAATTTTAGAAAATATTAGGTATCTCAATTATGATTAATTAACCCCCTTATTAATTTTAATTTAATTAAATCCGACATAAAATCCAATCTTAGGTCGTATCAAGTCTGTTATATGTGTGGCTGATGATACTAAATTCATTCAAGCAAAATAGTTGTTATAAGCAATCAAGCTTACTTAAGGAATACTAAAGCTCAAGACTTTGAAAAATCGTACATCAAATACATGTTATGCATTCAATATAAGTTCATTCATCCATGTCAAACTTTAATTAAGAATAATGTTTTGATCAATTAAAATCTCACAATCAATCACTAATTATAATCAACTAGGTATTAGCCTAATTAATATCATAAGCAATAAGAAATTAATATCGATAAATAAAATTTAAACTGAAATTAAATAAACGTTCAATTAGAGATCATTAAATCTCTCCTTAATAACACAATAAAAACCAATGAGGGTTGGTTCAAGTGGCAAGCAGCTTGTTCCGTTTAAACGAGGTCTCAGTTTCGAGTCGTCGTTTATGTAGTAACACTCATTGATAGCCTCACCTGCCACTGCTAGGCATGCGACCCGAGGCGACCACAAGATTAGTCGGGGCAACCTGGATACTGGGGTTGGCGACAAAAAAAAAATAATACAATAAAAAATTTGATTTTTTTTTCTTTTAAACCTTGCCCAAATAAAAATCAAAGTTTTCTCAGTTTTTTTATTATTATTATTATTATTAACACGCTGCAAGACGACCGACCTCTTCAATTAATCAGTCACCTATACCTTTTACCCTTTTTATCTGTCAACCTCCAGCCCCTTCTTTTCCTAAATTAATATCACAGTTCCCCTTCTCTTTAATCTTTAGACGTCCTCCTGTCCACAAAAGAACAACCTCAGCCTCCACTAATTGCACTGCACCTTCCATTTTCAAGGCCTACACTTGTGCTAGCGTCCAAATTAATATGCCAGCCATCCTTTTCAATACCAAACTAATTTGGATTTTCTTTGGCAGCTTCCCACGTTACACTCCCCAAAAATCATCAAGCCTTTCCATATGTGAAATCTTCCCAGCGCCACCTCCTCGCTTTTCATTTCCATCCACGCTACTTCCCAGCTCCTTTTCTCACTGAGAGAGGCTTCTTTTGAACTCGGGCTCTGATAAAAGTTGTAGTAGATATGGATGCGTAGATTAATTTTGGCTTTTGAAGCACTCAATTTGGACTCAAGACGCTCAAGTTATAGGTTTCTAAAGGTTCAGTGCTCCGGCAGAAATTTTACTCGAGATTTCCTGTCATGACTTTGGACTAGCGTTTGGTGGCCCAAATAAACTTGGATTTTTATGAACCTGACTTTTCTAGAAAGCTTGAAATGTCCTCTACAACTTCTCTGACAACTACATTTTCAGCTCATAACTTTTTCTATAAGTTTTTCTAAACAAATCTTGTTATATTTATAGGCTTCATCAAAAGCCTCAGAACATGCATATAAGTCATGGCAACTCGTTTATTTCCAGGTTTTGAATCCCTGGACATTACCTTTCAGTTGCAAGTTGTTTGATCTATGTTATAAAACAATGCATATGTCATCCTTAAACTAAAAAAAAAACTATTTTTACTGTCTCAATTGACCCATCTGCTAGCCGAAACATCAAAGTTATGGGGATGTTTTTACATTTAAAATGAACATCCACGTATCAATCAAACAAAAATAGTCAAACAAAAATAGTAATTTTTCATGATGAAATAAAAGAAAGAAAGTTGAAGTTGATCATAAATAGTGTGATCAACCAAAATGTTCATGATTGACTAAAGAAAACAATCGACGACAAGAAAGCAATCCTCGTAAAAAAACTAGAATGAAGCAACTGACCAGTAAGAAAAAGTTCATGTGATGAACCAGATTATCCAAGCCTATGCAGTACAGGAATTGTGGACATTTAGAGGGAGTTAGTAATACATAACATGTTAGAATATATATATATATATATATATATATATATATATATATATATTGAACGTGGGTGTCCGGACCAGCTTACGTGTACCTTAATTAATCTCATGAGTTCTAAAATTAATAATCATGTAAGTTTCTGGTGGTCCTAAGATTTGCGGGACTTAAACTAGTGATTTCTAGAGAACAAATTTAGAACCTAATCACTTGAACTACACTCCTTAAAATTAACAATAGTATATTTATTATAAAAGTAGTTGTGCTTTAGATTGATTACAATTAGTATTAGGATTCAATACTTAAACTTTTTATCTGATTTGGACGGTCGGTATAGAGTTAAACATATATACTTTGTAGCCTAATAAATTTCATTTGATGAGAAAAACACTTCACAGATAATTAAACGACCAAATGGGTTAAGCCAAATTCTCACGCTAACACATCATAAATCTTTGAAATCCTTAGATCCAATGCTAGACGTTAATTTTGTACATATTTTTAACTAGGAGTAAGAGATACCTCACCTCAATCGTGGAAAGGGTGTTCAACATCTTCATGAGTAGAAAAATCAACAATGATCTTGACTACACAAACAAGACAAGATTTCACTGTTTAAAAATACTTTAGTGCCAACTAGATAGGTGATGGTGATTTTTTTTTTCATAAAAAATATATAAAAAAAATTAAGATTTAAAAACGTTAGAATTATATAAAAGCTAAATTTAAAAGTCTTGAGTCTGACTACAACATCTGATCTAAAAGCAATATTTATAATATTTATTATAATACCAATAGTAGTATTTATAATATAAATAATAATATTAAACTTACATGATCTAAATTTAAGTAAGTCTGCCTGCAATGTCAGGCCCAAGAGCTTTGGATCTGACTGCAACATCAGATCTAAGAACCTTGAATGTGGGTCTGTCTGCAAGGCCGTGTCATAAAAGTGCGATAACTAAATAGAAAAAATTTAATATTACATAATAAAATTTAAAAAAAAGATTAATTGAAAAGAAAAAAAAAAACAACAAAGTAAAGCAATATTCCAAAAAATAGTGCCTTGCAAGGATGGGTACAGTAAAATCATCTTATGAGATCACGATAATCTAATGAAACATAAACAAAATAAATCAAGAAGTTTAATTCTCAATTAAATTAATATTAAAAGAAAAAATTGGAAGGAAAAAAACTAATTAAGAAAAATAAAAAAAATCTCAATTAACTAAGTTAACCGTCAAATCAAGTTAACCCATCAAACCTGAGATTCGTGTCATGAGAGTGTGATAATTAAATAGAAAAAAGTTTAATATTAACGAACTAAATTAAACAAAAACAAAGATTAATAAAAAAAACAAAAAAAACTATCAAAAAAAAATACTAATTAATAAAAAAAAGTTTCAATCAACTGGGTTAACTCGTCAAATCAAGTTAACCCATCAAATCTAGAATATGTCATGAAAGTGTAAAAAATAAATAGAAAAAAATTTAATATTAACAAACTAAATTACACAAAAATAATAATTAAAAACATAAAATAAAACATAAAATAAAATCCATAACTAAAATACTGCAACCTTTCATTATGAATTGCGTTGTACGTGCAATACACAGTACAAGGGTGATTCTTTTAGTTTATAGTTAATAAATTAATGGACTGATGGGAGCAAATTATCTTTCTATTTTGATGGCGTTGGTAATCCATTCAGTGATGAAAACTTCAGGTTCCGGCTGTCCACGAGTCTCAGAATGGTTCTTTCCTAACGTGGTGTGTGGTTTGAATTTGAGGCGAGGATCATTTTACTTGTGACAATTCTCTTCTTCTATGCGAGGGCATAGGGTTCCGGGCCGGCGTGCAAGGATCACTTGATGGCATTCCATAAAACTGTTTGAGCTGAATGCATCCGTCAGAAAAAAATGCTGAAAGTAATAAGCTTTAAAATAAGCCTGGCGACGAGCATACGCAGAAAGCTGGATGAGAGGAATGCTGCGCCTGATTACCTATGCTATGTATTAATCTACATAAACTCGTTGCAATATTATCCCAGAAGGTACGGAGAAAATCTAGTTTCATTATATAACTGCACATGATGACAAGAATCCGGACTGCAACAAAACAAATAGAAAATCTGAATCGATTACACCCACTGGATGTTTCTATGAAGCAGCCTCCCAGAAACAACAAAGGGTGTCGCTTTCCTAATCAATGATTATTGCAACATTTGTAACCCAGAAATCAAATACTGTCTCTAAGCTCTTCAGAAACAAGAGTGAAGGATAGAATCAAATACTCTTCCTGCAAGAGTGAAGGATGGGAGCTACAAATTTGACTCTGAACTACTCGGTGGTTGTTTCAGTTGTACTGCATCAAATGCTGAGCCTTGATTTGCCCAGGATGTGATTAGGTGATGCGCAATTGCATAGGGTCCAGGAAAAAACATTGGAGCAAGTTCCCCACTTTCTAAATTAAAATCTGATGATGAACTCTGTCCTTTCTCAATTCCTTTGCACATCTGTTCTACCTTGGCCGCTGCTGTTCTTCGTGCCTTCTTGTATTCCGCACACATTAATGCTTTTTGGACATCTTCTCTACTGTGCCATTGAGCATCTAAAACGATTCAAAACTCAAAATATTAGCCTCTTCCCACATCTCTACAAGTCATATCCAACTGTAAACTAAAGCAACCGCTTCTATTAAACGCAAGCTTGCTGAAGTTTAACTAATCGAAAGTGGAGTGTAGCCAAATCCTCAAAAGGGATCTTGAGACTCGCAGCTTCCAAAGAGTCTTGAACTATGATGTAAAAGAAACACTATTTTGTACCTTTTACTATAGTCAAGTTCAAACATCTAGTTATACAAAGAGTAGTTTTACTTGATGGGGTAAGTAGCATAAAATCTGAAAGTATCGGTAGGACAAAGGATGATAAGAAAAAGGACCTTTAGCATCAAGCAAAATATGAGAAACCACACATTATTGAATCAGTATGAAAATTGACAAGAAAAACACAGAATTAAAATTAATCCCGCATAATTGAATTAGTCTAGGAAACAGCACCTTTTCCAGATGATCGAGTGAATACATCTACTTCCAAAATACACTTCTAATTGTAACAATACTCACAGTTTTTTTGAAATGGAGGTACTTGATTGATTGATTTTAAAACCACAAAAACAAAAACAAAATTAGAAAAACTCAAATTTTTCAAAAACCCAAGTGCTAAAATTATGATTATAAAAAATTAAAATAAATCCTTCCACTACATTGTATAGAATAACCAACAAGATTAGCAAAACAACAAAGGCTTGAACTCAAGTTTATTTTGTTATATGTTCAACAATTAAATCTGAAAGTATGCATCAGGTGTTTATTTATAAAAACCCAAACAAAATAAAATAGGAGAACCTAACAACAGTATTAACATGATAAGGAAAAACTAAGGTGATGTCTACTTTCAAAAAATATTATTTTGTTTCTATCACTATTTTTCTTGTTTATTCTAAAAATATTTTTCCACAGAATTTTAAAACTATATTTATTAAATATAAATTATAGATCATTCATACAATTTATATTTAAAACTAGTTAACAACTCTCATTTTGCTTCAAGAACCTATAAATTTTGTGTTCTTTTTTAATTGAGTAATTTTTATTTTCAAAATCATTTTTTAGCTAATTTTTCACATAAATCATATAAAACCATTTTAAAATAGATATAATTTAGTGAATAGGTGAAGTAAATGAGAATATTTGCATGATTAGTTGACATGGCCAAAACAATTATTAGATATACACTAAATGGTATTGGTGTTGATAATGATATAGTAAAATAGAAAAATCAAGATAATGCATTACTGGCATCAATATCATTAGACCAGATTTTTTTGCACAAGAAACATATTATCATCTATTTATAGTTAAATATTACATACCAAAATCATCAATTGCTATTTGTTGAACATACTAAATTCTGTTAATTATTAAATATATGGTTTCATATCTAAACACAAAATGCATTAGGCATCATAAATTTTTTATATAAACAATTTTCACACAAATTAAATCTAAAATTCTTCACCTCGGCAATTATAATTTAGGAAAAAAATTCAATTTCATTTAGCAATGTGATTTTCTTAGACAACCTCAAATTGATTTTGTTATTTATATCATTGAGGTTGTATATTGAGTTTAAGAAGAAAAGTCAATTATCAAAATTTAACTACGTAATAATTTCCTTTATATTGTACGAAAATTTTTAAAAAAGTTCTACAAACTTTCCAAAGTATAAACATTAGCTAAAGAATAACTCAAAACTCAAATTGATAATTTGTTTCATTTGACACTTCCAAAACCCAAATAACTAAAATTGATAGATAAATAAATAAATAAAACTCTTATTCCTAGTACTAAGAACTTTAAACCATCACGTTGATACAAAATTGTCAATTTCAATTATGGATCTTGTTATTGTATTTTTATATTACGAGATATAAAGAATACATAAATTGCACCTCCTAGGGCATTTACTTATTAGTTTATATGCATTGGTTGTAATCCCACTTTTGAAGGATAGTTTTAGTGAATTAAATAAAGCCTATTCTATTACCTTGTAAAATAGTATAGGTTAGCTCTGATTAAGGTCAAGCCAAATGCACATGCTTTGATACAAAATATGATGTGGGATCTTCCATTATAACATCTAAATACTAGCCTTTTACAAGTTCTGTAGCTTTGATGGATTAGGAAATGGGGAATGGGATGTATTTAGCTCAAGTTATGCTTTAGAAAAATAAGCAAATAAGAAATGAGGAATTAAGTAGGTAAAGGATAAAACAAACCTAGCATCACACTCCTAAGAATTCCTAGATTTCACACCTAAGATATGATGCATCACACCCTAACCTTGAAAGTTGAAAATCTATGTTTCATTCACTAAAACCATCCATTAAAAGTGAGGATTGCAACCAATATGTATACCCACAGTTGATCCTAGTTGCAAGTCACTTTCTTAATATTACAGTTGGCTAGTCAACTTTTCCTACTCTATAACTAGTAAACTAATCCATGTTAGCTCTAAGTAAAGAGCTGCATAGCCGTGCCTGTTGTAGCATTAGGTTTCCCCCCTCTTCAATAGACATTCCATGTGCCATATGCATCAAAATGAAAAAAAGGGGAAAAACTTAGGATGTTTGAAAGGAAAAAAAAAAAAAACCCTATTTTAGTATGAAATATTTTAAAAAAAGGACAATACAAGATGAGGAGACATGGAAATAAAATTAAAAGTACGAGTTTACCATTTTATCCTACCACTCATCTATAATCATATAAGAGAAAGACATGTCTTTATTTAGAAAGCTCAAAAGTCTTCAAATTAACATGCCACATGTCAAAAATTGCTTCCTCAGTCATATTCATGATATGTTTTAGATTCCTAAATAGTCAAATAATAATCTAATTGTTGTCTTTCTTTATTTCCATCATTCACCCTTGGTTGGAAAAAACTCAACGAACATGCATGTATGAACCTCTAGAAACTTACACATGCTCCAAAGCTCGTTAAAACTTCTTCAGACAACAATGTAGGCAATAAGATAGTCTTCTCATCTACAATACTATATTTAGAGAAACAACAAAGTCAATGCGATCAACTTCAACTTTGAAGACTTGGAATCTTCAATTTGTAGCGGATCAATATTTTTGCACAAAATCCATTGCATTAACTTCATCATCCTTGCAACTAAGCCCATCTTGGTTCTTCACATTCTCAATTTCCCTCAACAAGATTTCTCCAAGGACTTCTACATTGTATTCATCAACTAGTTCTACAATTTGTTACCTCTTGCTTCATAGGACACCCATCATCTATCATTAACTAGTCAAGTTTAGCATTGACTTTGTCTAATTTTGCTCTAAGTTCAGAATAATAGAATTATGAAGTTTGGGCTTAGGTTTCAAAATAAGTAACAAGTTTGGTGATTTTGTAGGCATCCAGTGCTTCTAGCCAATGGAGCTTGATTAACAATTTCTTGTGATGAGTTGAATTTCGTTTTGAAGGATAGATGGAATCAATAAGACTCGCAATATTATACTACATTTGTAACTTAAGCTTAAATCTATGAGTCGAATGTCCATCACACAACATATTCACACAACAATTTTCATAAACTCGAGTGCCATTATGTCTAAATAAAGCTAGAATAGCATGCCTTACATGTTGAAATTGAACTAAAGCAAACTCCTTAAACATGAATATATCCTCCAAATATCCATACTCACTAAATATTTCATGTAACACAACCTTCCCATGAGATAAAGAATATGTGAGAACCTAACCAAAAAATTCAACTTAGCTCACTTTTTCATTCCCCAAGAATTCAATTCTCCAATCATAATTATATTTTCTATGATTTTCCAAAGAATGATCATAGGCTAGACATCCCTTTTCTTATCAGAACACCAAAATTTATTGTTTGAAACCACTATAAATTTTATCAACAATCCAGAGTAGAAATAGCTTACCACAAATGATTTGATTTATGAGATTGCCTATATCCAATATTTTTTTACATCCAAGTAAGTGGATTTGTGGCCTCTTAATTCTTTGTTACAAGTGATGCATAAGCTTTTTTAGAAAATAGATATTTTCTAATTTTTAATTTTCTATTCTTTATTATGATTTTTTTCTAGTTAGTTTTTCTTCTTTTTTTCTATTTGAAGAAAATATTTTTCCTAGTTTCTTTTTTTCTATTCAATATGATTAGGGTTTTTTAGTTTTTTCTATATAACGTGTAGTAATAGTTTATTGGCAAGTGTAGACATGAATGAATAAAATAAAGTATTTTGAGTCCCTATACTTATACTATTTTCAATCCTTGAGGGTTTTGACATTTAACAAACTCTTTTATCATTCACTCTCATTTACATCAATTGATATCAGAGCCCAATTGATATCAGAGCCCAATGATCCTTAGTTGTTATTTTGTTTTTATGTGTGCCATGGCTAAAAGAGGTTGCAAATTAGGATGTGCTTGTGTAGGAGAGAATGAAGAGTTTCCCTCGAGAAAAAGACATCTAAGAACTAGTGTGTTATTTTGCCTATTTCAGCTGTTGTCAATCGAAATCCTAGTGGTGGGACCCACGATGAGATGACTAACATAAAGATATTGTGTTAGGAATCCACGATGGAGTAGTACACACAAACATGTTGTGTTAGGGATCCATGATTGGGTGATTTGTACAAAGGTGTTAGAAACCCATGATTGGGTGAGTTGGGTCCGTATACAAAAAGATGTTCTTGATGCAGGGCAATTTTTAATTGAAAACTAAGCTCAATGACGAGTTCTTTCCAACTCAGGAAAGTTGATACAATAGCTATTTTAGAAAAATAGATATTTTTCTATTCTATATTATGATGCTTTTTTTTCCTACTTGAAGGGAATATTTTTCCTAGTTTATTTTTTTCTATTTAGTATTATTAAAGTTTTCTAGTTTTTTTTCAATATGAAAGGTTCTAATAGCTTTTTGACAAGTGGAGACATAAATTAATAAAATTAAGTATTTTGAGAGTCTCCATATACTTATGATGTTTTTGGTCTTTAAGGGTTTTAACATGTAACAAACTCCTTTATCCTCCACTCATGTTTGCATCAAAAGGACTCTTAATCGTAATAGCAATTTTATTTTATTTTTTTCTTATGAAATAAGAATAAACCTAGTTGAATCTCTATTGAATCGTTATAGAAATTCAAGGAAAAGATGCGAGATTGAGGAAGAGAACAATCTCTGTTGAATTTCTATGAGACCAAACTAATGCAGAACTACCAACAAGACCACCAAAAGTCACTTAGACACACTCTAAAAAAAAACTCAAATTTATTTTATTCAATATACAATGATCAAACAAAATGTCTACATAGGAAAAGTATTTATAGCCACCCAAAATGAATAAAATAGGAAAACATAATAACAGTACAAATTTGATAAGAAAACTAAAATTCAAATTTAATTACTAAATAATAAATGTTAATATTCCTATAAATACCAAAAATTTAGCACAATCGTACATTATTAAAATTTTTACATGGTCAAATAATATTCCTATTGTTGTCATTTTGTTCCCCATCACAACTTATAACATAATTCAAATGGCAACTATACAATTAGAGCACCAATAAAAAGTATATTTTACATAAATACAAAGAAACGAGGGAGACTAATATAACTAGTAAAGAGTAAAAAGTATATATTACATAAATACAAAGAAATGAGGGAGACCAATATAACTAGTCTTAACTAGTTAAGACTGATACATTCTCACCACCAAAAATCAAATCAACTTCGTGAAACTATAAATTAGGTTGCATTTAAGAGTTTAGGTGATTCAATTAAATTAGTTTTATTTGTTTGTAATTGTTGTTAACCTTACTATTTCTTTTCTATTTTCTTTTCTATAGTTAAGTTATCCAAACCTTTGCCACATCTAAATTTGAGATGTGCACAAATTCAGCCAACCTAGAGGTAATAAATTTGGCTACTTTTATTGCTTTAGAGTTTGTTACAAGAATTCTCTTATTTTGCCTAGAATTTTTAGCCATACAGTGTGGAAATTCAGCCAACCTAAAGGTAATAAATTTGGCTACTTTTATTGCTTTAGAGTTTGTCACAAGAAGTCTCTTATTTTGCCAAGAAATTTTAGCCATACAGCACAAATAGGTGATTTTGTATACAAAAAGAAAGATTTTCATCAGGAAAAAGAAAGGCCAAAGCATAAGCAACCAAATTTTAAATCTTCAAATACCTTCTAACTCTTCCTTGTCTACATTTATTTCAAATGATTTTGCATATGCAAAGAATCCGACCATCAGCTGACATGGCATGCTGCTTGGGCCAACTGACAAGAAACCAGAACAGGTGCACAATAAGTTAGCAGCATTTGTAAATAAATAAATCAGAAAGTAACGAGAACTACAACAATTTTGCATGAAAAGACAAAATTGAAGTCATAAAATAACTGCACTCTAATCAATCATTGAAACAAAGACAGAAAAAAGAAGCCAATTGTTAGGCTAGGCCAAATCAAACTCTAAGCAAATAATTCAGTCAAACAACCTTACACTTTGAAACCTTCCATCCAACTCCATGAGTGATGGAGCAAAAACAAAAGGCAAAATAATATAATTTTTTAGTTTGCTATTGATTAATTAACTTTACACTAGTTTTTCTTTTAGATACAATCTCAATTCCTTTTTTTTTCTTTTTTTTTTAACCAGTACACTTAATTAATTTCTTCCCCGTGGGGAAAATTTTCATATTTTTTTAAACATTTTGGTGAATTAAATTTTATTTTTGACTGCAGGGGGGGGTCCAAATCTCCCTAAAATGGAAGCATATAGATTCAGTGAGACCAAGTACTGATGTGACCAAATGTCTAAAGTAGATGGACAATTGATGAATTTTAGACTGCAACTTTATTAGGATCAAATAATTATCAATGAACACATTTGTCAAAGAACCATGTAGCTCTCAATAAGAGAGAACGAGAGTGAGTAAGATGGTTTGGGCATGTTGGCCTTGATTCAAAGAACTGAGAAGCTAATAGTGGAAAGAGGTAAAGGGAAACCAAAATAATGTGGATGGAAGTGGTATCGAATTTGGATTATGATCGCAAAAAATGGCACAAAAGCATCTATATAACTGCCCTCAACTAGTTTGGGATTGCAGCTTGGTTGTTGTAGCAATATCAATGGGGAATATTGTGACTGCAGAATCCCAGATTACTTGAGGTTATAATGAAGGCAAAATAATCTAAACTTTTGACAGTGGCACTTTCATTGAATAACAAGCACCAAAATTAGATGAAAATTCTAGTTCTCATGCATTCTGCAGGAAGTGATAACATTATGGCTTTGGGAATTCATCTACTCATAGAATTGTTATACTTTTTTTTTTCTTTCCTTACAAAAGAAAACATATATATGATTTTGGAAAATCATGTTTTGAGTTTTTCTACTATTTAAAAAACTGAATTAATAGTTTTCCAAATTTTTCAAACTTCAGAAAACTGTTTTATTAGTAGTTGTTTTTATTTTTTTTAATTTACCCTTTATATTCCAATTAGATTAAAAAAAAAAACCCTTCAAAACAAGTTTTCTAATTTTTTTTCATTTTGAAAGAACTTTGCTAAGATTCCATTTTTCCATGGACAAAATTCCAAAGTAATGATTACACCAAAGATGATGAATTATAGTGTCTGTGTTTGGGAATGGATATACTTTAACCTTTAAGGTGCTAAAAGCCTAAAACTACCAAAAGTTGCTGATCTTTGGTCCTCGCTATATGACTAATGAAATGTTAATGCTGTTAGTTTTGTTGATTAAAGAACAAATGACCAAAATATCTCGCTTTGTTTCATTTCCAGTAAGATCAATGACATGCAAGCGAGAAGTTGAAGAAATATGCAGTCATAAAAGAGTAGTAAAGGTAATACCAGGCCATGGCTGAGAACTATGATACGTTACTTCTCCCACTTCAATAGCAGTCTCTTCCCATGTTTCTCTCCTCACTGCCTCTTCTAAGCTTTCTCCAGGCTAGAGACAATAAAGGATTTCAAAAATTATAATTTCATTACAGAAAGGAGAATAAAATAATAGGCAACTAGATGAGTTCTTGTGATGAAATCATGAGGTTCATCTCATATATATTAAATGCTTGTATACATTTTGGATTCTTCAGCTTACAAAATCTGCTTATAGCTTTGTGAACAGTTGAAATTGCCAAGAAAAATACCTCTATGAAACCAGCTAAGCAACTCCACATTCGGGGTACAAATCTTGACTGTCTGCCTAAAAGGGCACGGTCATTTTCTCGGTCAATAACTAACATGATAACAACCTGCAGTAAGAGAGCAGAAATTCTCACAGTCAATGCACTGCTAGCATTTTAAACAACATTCACAGCAGAGAGGCATATGAATCACTGTACTGGATCCACACGAGGATAAATTTTCCTTCTGCACAATTCATTCGAGCATTGTTTCCGCCTCCCAGATTCCATGGTGATAGTTTTCTCTCCACAATATCCACAAAAACGTGAGATGTTATGCCACTCCAGCAACGCTTTGGCCTAACAAATATAAAGACTAAAATGGTAAATAAAGAACTCTTATTGTTTGGAACCAAATCACATGCTAAATAGAATTCAATTCATAAGACAATTTGAATTCAATTCATATCCTATTACAATTTTTATGATTAGAATAGAATACTAAATCACATAATTGAATTCAATTTTTCTTTTTGAAATACTTGTGAAAATAAATTGAATTAGCAATCTTGACTATTTTAACCTTAATTTAAAAATTATTTTGGTTACAGAAATCATTTCTTTTTGTTAAGATAAGCAGCACCTACAGCTAAACCAAAAACCACAACTCATTGACCTCTATGGATCTTTGATCCAACAATGCTTTGGCATAGCATCTCTAATATCAGACAAGTTAAATGGAGGTGGTGAGCCAGGATCAAATTCTATTTACTCTTCTCCAATCCCATTAAAGCCATTAACTTTATTATCTTCCTCACCATATGCAACCCCATTCGGAGCACACACTTTAAGCCCCCAATTCCTCTCCCTAAAACACCCAATTGAAAACTTATCAAAAGGAGTCAGTTTATTCTCTCCATCTAAGCTTTCAAAGATATACCAGCTATATTGATCGGTCTTGGTTTGACATGGTTTACAGAGTCTTATTAAATCTATGAGTGTCTTGTTGGTGTATAAAAATCTTGTCTTTGAAGGGTTATTGTGAGAGATGATTCCAGTTCTAGGTCTAGGCAAAATTTGAGGAAGAGGCTTTAGACCATATTTTGACAACACCAAGTTAGCCATTGGAACCCAAACTGGATGTCTCTCTCTGGCTTCAGAAAAAGAGAGAGTGAAAGAATAAATGAAGCAGGAAACTAGTTAAATATAATAAAGAATACTCTACTTGGAATTGATGAGATAAAGTTATAGTGTTGGGTTCTTGGGAGAAAATAAAGAGGTGGGTATTTTTAGAATAGGTATTTTAAAAAGAATTACTGCAGCAAATCAGAGGGGAGATCTGATTTGCTTTCGCACTTTTTTATGAATTAAATTCCATTTGGGATTCAAATCAATACCCTTCTAAGGCTAGAAGGTTCCAAACACAAGAATTGATTTAACCCTGTCAAGACAGCCTATTAGTGCATCAAAATGGAATATATATAATAATTAAATAGGAGTGTGTTAACAAGGTAACACGGACCCTGATCTATTAGATTTGGAGAAAATGACATAGATTTATGTCATGAGGCTAACCAGCAGCAAGGTCATGGAAACACCCACCCACTAGGTTCCAACTCTCATTCGGAAGAAAGGGAGAACAAATAAGAAAGGGAAGAAAATTCCATGGCAAGTGAGACCTTTCTATTAAGATGCTAAATTAAAGAAAAAACCCTGTGAGGGGAAAGAAAGAATAAAGATGAGAAATTGTGACAAGCACATGTTTGTAGCCTCATCAACTCAATTAAACCTCACTTCCAAATTATATCACTAGTCTACGCTTAGTTATCCATATACTTATGTCACAATTCAGCTTCCAGAGAATAAACATGAGAACAGCTCAGGTAAATATTTTCGCTATGTTGCGTGAGGTTTGAGTTTCAAGTTTCAAGACAATTTTTCCATGGCTTTGAAAAAGTTGAAACATTCAACAAATAAATGGCACCATCAAATTTTCAAAACTAAATTGGTAATACAGATATATCCCAACTATAAAGACTAGAAGACAGGAGGAAAAAAAGAAGAAGAAGCATTTTCAGCAACTAGAAAAGCTAACATTTATATTACCACTTAACTAGGCACTTAAATGATCGGAAACTCATTCTTGGAATGAAGCACATAAGTTTAAGGAATTAACCAATTGAAAACCAAAACCAACTTACATGACCAGCAACAGCCAAATCAGACATGGCCCGCTCATCAGCCCAATCTGTAGCCACCATAAGTGTCCTTAACTCTACAAAGCAAAACTGCTTGCTAACAGAATCAGTGACCAAACTATTTTCTCCAGAGACATTAATTGCCCAATAAACCACATCCTCCTCAGACCTAGAACCCAGATAAACCATGTTGTCTCCGCTCAATTCATCCCCAGAACCAGAAAATAAACCTTTACAATCATCTAAACTGATCCAACCCAGATGCCACTTGGGCCCCAAATCACCATCTGTGCTACTGGACGATGCCAAAGGCCTGCCCTTCCTAAAGGGTAGAACCTTGAAATTAAGAGAAGATAATTGGTGGGTATTGCCTAAAAGTTGAGTTTTGAGGGTTTCAAAGGCTAGGGGCGGTGATAATGGGTCGGTCGATTTGGGTGTTTTAGATCTTAGAGGATTGCCTGCAAAGGCATGTGATTGTAGGTTTGTGGACATGGTGGTTTTGGTACCGAAATAGGATACAGCTTTTCTTGTGAAGAAGAAAGTTGTTGCTTTGGGAGAGAGGATGAACTTCTTAGAGAGAGTACAACACAAAGTAAACGTGGATGATGAAGATAGGAGGGAGGGCATTGCTCTCTTCTTCCATTGGGGTCTTCGGCTTTTTACTTGTACTGTTTCAACTTTCAAGAATGCCGACTGGTTGCATGGCTCAGATTAAGATGTGTGTTCAATTTCTTGACAGCTGTCAGAGTCTGAATTTTTATTCATGAAAACAAGTCCACCAGCCCTTTTACCTTGCATGCAGCATGTTTGATATCTTGTTTTTAAAAATAATTTTTATTTTAAAATATATTAAAATAATATTTTTTTATTTTTAAAATTTTATTTTTGATATTAATAAAATAAAATAATTAAAAAATAAAAAATATTTAGATTTTTATAAAATATGTTTGAAATACAAAAATAAGTAAGCTATTAAATTCCAGGTCATGCATTGCTTTGCTTGTCATCTCTTTTTAATTATGAAAAACTTTAATTTAATATAATAGTATAGTAGTTGTTATTTTTTAAAATATTTTAAAAATATATCAAAATAATTTTTTTATAATAACATAATAAAATAATTAAAAAACATCATCACTCGAGTCATGAAATCAATTCAATTGTTTTGAATAATTTTTTTCAATATTAATATTAATAAATGATTAATTTAAAGCTAAAAAAAATTAAAATTTTCAAAAACATAATTAGACCACAAATGTCAAACAATTCAGGGTTGAGCCAACTTGAGTTATCCCACCAAACTCACAACTCGAGTCATGAGATCAAAATAATCTAATAAAAAAAATCACAAAGCTCATTTTTTAAATAAAAAAAATCAACCAACGTTAACTTTTTAAATTTATGATCTCGATCATTATACCAGAAGTACTTTATTTAGAAAAATCATAAAATACAATTTTCAATCAATCAAAAATTAAAGGATAAAATTAAAAAAATAATTTTAATTATACAAAAGAATTTTAAAAAACACTAATTAAAAGAATAAAAAACAAAACTGAAACAAAATAAATTTTATTTTTTATTGAATGGTAAAATTGAAAAGAAAAAAAATAAATTTAATCTTTGATTAAATAGTGAAATTGAAAGGAGAAACAAATTTAACAAAAAAAATCAAAATTAAAATAAAAAAATTAAATATTTTCATCCCACAACATAAAATAAAGAATCAAACAAGCATCTATTGAAATGTTTGGAGCTAAATTGAGGTTTCTTCTCAATTATTAATTTAATTATATGAATTCATAAATTTAATATTTTACTTATTTAATTTAAAAATTAATTAAAAATAGAAGTAACATAAATATTTTTTTTAAATCATCCCATACCCCATAATTTCAAATTTTAGTCACTTTGACTGCTTCTTTTATTTTAAACTATACCAATCCTTCTGTTTAATTTGAAATTTATTAACCCTTCCATCAACTTATGACGCAAAGATCTATTAATATGACATAATAACGTTAATAGACCAATCTTTTACTTAATTAAATGAAAAAAACATGGTTTAAATTTGAATCGAAAATAGTTAATATTGTTTTTTGAAGTGGGAACAATCCGCTTAATAATTAGGGAAAATGATTTTGCATTTCCTTTTATTTTAGAGATTATGTCCTATTTATCTTTACATGAGGGCTTAAATTCCTAAAGCACAATCTAGGGGAACAAATTCCATGCATTCCACTGTAAACTAAAACAATACCTCCTTTCATAAATAAAAAAAAAATATTACTATCAGAAATATATTAAAATGCTCAACATTTTACTTTAATAATTTACAGTGAAATATTAAGCTATTTTTTTTATTTTTTTAAGCTGTTTTTTTAAATAAATTTTTTAAACAATATTTGCTTTCATAAAAAATAAAATTAACTATTAAAAATATACTAAAACTACTCAGCATTTTACTTTAACAATCTATAGTGAAATATTGAGCTTTTTTTTTGTTTTTTTAAGTTTTTTTTTTAAACAAATTTTTTTCATTTTTTTTCATTTTTGATGCCTTTAGCTTTTTTTTCTTCTTTTTTTTAGTTTTTTTCTTTTAATAAATTTTATTTTGTTTAATTTAGTTTGTTAATGTTAATATTTTTTTAATTTAGTTATCATATTTTTATAACACTGATCCCGGATTTAACAGGTTAACTTGATTTCACGAGTTAACTCAGATTTTTATTTTCTTTTTAATTAATTTTTTTCATTTACTTTAGTTTGTTAATGTTAAATTTATTTCTATTTAGTTATCATACTTTCATGACACATATCACAGGTTTCACGGGTTAACCCAGTTAATTATGAATTAACCCATCTATTTTTTTATTTTGTTAATGTTAAATATTTTTTTATTTAGTTATCAGACTTTCATGACAAGGATCCCAAGTTTAACGGGTTAATCTGGTTTAACGAGTTAACCCGAAGTTTTTTGTTTTTGCTTTTTTTTCTTTTTAATTAATTTTTTTCATTTACTTTAATTTGTTAATGTTAAATTTCTTTCTATTTAGTTATCAGACTTTCATGACACATATCCCAGGTTTTACGGATTAACCCAGTTAATTCTGGGTTAACCCGTCTATTTTTTTTATTTTGTTAGTGTTAATTTTTTTATTTAGTTATCAAACTTTTATGACATGAATCTCAGGTTTAACGGGTTAACCTGATTTGACAAGGTAACCCCAAGTTTTTTTCTTATTTAATTAATTTTTTTCGTTTAGTTTAGTTTATTAATGTTAAATTTCTTTCTATTTAATTATCAGACTTTCATGACACATATTCCAAGTCTAACTGGTTAACTTGGTTTCATGGGTTCACCGAGTTAATTCTGGGTTAAACCGTCAAGTTTTTTTTTCTATTTAGTTATCAAACTTTCATGACATGAATCTCAGGTTTAATGGATTAACCCAGTTAATTCAGATTTTTTTTTCTTTTTCTTCATGTTGGTTTTTTTCTTTATTTTTTTTTTAATCAATCCATTTAATTATCATACTTTTATAACACGATCTTGTAGCCAGACACACATCCAAGGCTCTCGGATCTTAATGAACTATATATATATATATATATATATATATATATATATATATATATATATAAAAAACTAAATATTAAATCGAAAAAAAAAACTAAATATAAAAACATGAAAAAAGAAAAAAGAGGCATCAATCGAGAACTAAATAGTAAAAAAATTAATATTAATGTATTAAATTAAACAAAAAAATATTAATTAAAAAGAAAAAGAAAAGGAAAAAAGATATAATTTGGCAGGTTAACTCAGCTGATTTATATTATTTTTATGATTAGTTTTTTTCTTCTAATTTCATATTTTAATATTGTATGCAGTTCACAGTGAAAATGTTGATGGCTTTAGTTTTTTCTTTTCTTTTTTCTTTTTATACCTTTCATGGTGGACTGCACAGTGGAATCCACGGTGAAAAGGCTTGATGTCTTTTTTTTTCTTTTCAATTAATTTTTTTCATTTATTTTGTTCAAAGTAAATTTTTTTTCTATTTAATTATCAGACTTTCAAGATACGGATCTCAAGTTTGACGGGTTAAACCAGTTAATTTATATATTTTTTTCTTCATTAGTTTTTTCTTTTTATAGGTTTTTTTTCTTTTTCTTTTTAATTAATATTTTTTTGTTTAATTTAGTTCATTAATATTAAATTTTTTTCTATTTAATTATCGACTGATGCCTTTAGTTTCTTTTTCTTTTTCTTTTTTTTATGTTTTTAAACCTTTGATTCTAGACTGCACAGTGTAATCCACAGTGAAAATGCTAATATCTTTTTTTTTGTTTTTGTTTTTTTAACTTTTGAATTAATTTTTTTCTTTTAATTTGGTTTGTTTATGTTAAATTTGTTTTTCTATTTAGTTATAAGACTTTCATGACATGGATCTCATGTCTGACAGTTTAGCCTAGTTAATTCAGATTTTTTTCTTTTTCTTCATTAGTTTTCTTCTTTGTTTTTCCCTTTTAATTAATTTTTTTATATATAATTTAGTTTGTTGATATTAAAATTCTTTCTATTTAGTTATCAAACTTTCATGACACGGATCTCAAGTTTAACGGGTTACTC
This sequence comes from Populus deltoides, assembly GCA_015852605.2. Lineage (NCBI taxonomy): Eukaryota > Viridiplantae > Streptophyta > Magnoliopsida > Malpighiales > Salicaceae > Populus > Populus deltoides. The sequence goes on from CM027587.2 coordinate 8,485,109, forward strand.
AGTTAATTTAGATTTTTTTTTCTTTTTCTTTATTAATTTTTTTCCTATAGGTTTTTTTCTTTTAACCCAGTTAGTTTTTTTTTTTCTTTTTTTTTTGCCTTTTTTTATGCCTTTGACTGTGGAGTGAAAAGGCCGATGCCTTTTGTTTGTTTTTGGTGTTTTTCCTTTTTAATTAATTTTTTTTGTTTTTTTTTAGTTTGTTAATGTTAAATTTTTTTCTATTTAGTTATCAAACTTTCATGACACGGATCCCGGGTTTGACGGGTTAGCCCAGTTAATTATTGGGTAACCCATCAATTTTTTTTTCTATTTAGTTATCAAACTTTCACGATACGAATCCAATGTTTGATAGGTTAAACCAGTTAATTCATATTTTTTTCTTGTTCTTCATTAGTTATTTTCTTCATGTTGGTTTTTTCTTCTATGTTTTTTTTCTTTTTACTTAATCTATTTAATTATCATACTTTTTTTATACAACCTTGCAGCCAGACCCACATCCAAGATTATTGGATTTGGTATTGCAGTCAAACCCACTTAAACTTGGATTATGCAAGTTTAATGTTATTATTAATATTATAAATATTACTCTTGGGTCAGGCGTTGCAGTCAAACCCAGAACTCTTAGGTATAACTTTGCTAAAAGATCTAACACTTTTAAATCTTAGATTTTTTTGATATTTTTTATGTAAAAAAAAGATTGACTCGCGGCATCGCGCGGGTCATCTAACTAGTATGTAAAATAAAACAATACCTACTTTCATAAAAAAAAATTTAACCATGTATGCATAAGCTTGTTTGGCAGTGTGGTTGCGGTTGCTTTTCAAATAACTTTTCGTGCCAAAATGCATGCCAATGATTTTTTTATTTTTTAAAAATTATTTTTGCTATCAGCACATCAAAATGATTTGAAAACTCTAAAAATATATTAATTTAAAATTAATAAAAAATAAAAAAATTTCAAATCATTCCTTTTTTTTTTAGGATTCTTGGTTAGCTATTTATTTCAACCTGAATTTTTTTATTTTATCTTTTCACATTATATTTATATTATTTAAATCATTATAATTCCTTTTAATTAATCTGATTATCATATTTGAAGAATCCAAGGATGCAACAACTTTGAATTAATGCTCAATTTTCATGGAATAGGATTTAAATTTTTGAATTTAAAAAATTGAAATAACAATGAACAAGTTTAACACATAAGGAAAAAGTCATCCTTTTTTTCCTTCTTTTACCATTCATTAGGTGCATAAAAGTTCAGTTTGGTCCCTAATTATCTTAATCTTTCCATTTCGGTCCTTGTATTTTTAAGGTTTAAGGTTTTGCTTCTAAATTTCATTTCTTTTATGTTTCGGTCTCTAAAATTTAAGAGGAGAAAGAAAATTTATAAAAAATAAAGACAAGAGAAAAAGTGATTGACTGGCCACATTTCAAAGTTAAAAAAACTATTTTTGAGGTTGATGGGCTCTTTTTATCATATGAGTGTCATAAGGATGTTTTTGAACTTCCATCTCACTTGAGAAAATAGATTAGGGTTAAGGAAGAGTTTTTGGTTTAATTTTATATTTTCAAATCAATTTAGGGGTGATTTGGGGTATGAATTGATTTATTAAGCTTTTTATGGGTGTTTTTAGGTAAAAAATAATTGAAAATGTTTTTTTTTTAATTTTTGATCCTTATATTTTATGGGTTTAACTTTTTGCTCACAAACTTTATTTGTTTTATATTTCAGTCATTTAATTTAAACGTGAGAGGAGAGAAAAAATTGTTGAAAATAAAGAGAGTAAGAAAGTGGCTAGTTGCCCATATTCTAGCTATTAAAAGACTAATTTTGGTGTCTACGAGTTCTTCTTGGTGAGAGAAGTGTCATTAAAGTATTTTTGAGGTTCTATCTCATTAGAAATGGGAGATGAAAGTTAAAAAAGAATTTAATTTTTTGCTTAATTTTATATTTTTGAAACGATTTAATGGTGATTTGGAGCTAAGAATTAGTTTATTATTATGGTATTTATTAGATGTTTTTAGGTGAAATAAATTGAAAAATATATTTTTTAATCTAAAAAATCCCAACTTAACTTTCAAGGCACCTTTTTAATGGTCAACAACCGAACTAGCAAACGACGTGTCATCTACAACTACAGACAATACATTGTTTATTTTATTTTAGAAAAATAAAGCTCACCGTTAAACGTAAAAAATAAAAATCAAAGGGGCCAAAGAGCATTGGTTTGGCATCATGCTTATGCGTGCTAGGTCTTTTTTCTGTTGGGCCATGCTTGTGGGCCTAATTTTTAGGCCCAACACTTGCTATTTTTCTATGTTTTTATTTTATTTTATTGAAATACACTGTAAATAAAAATATCTAGCATGATATTTAAATTATTATTTACTTTTGATATTATGCTTAAATAATTTTATCGATTTATATGAGAATGTTAAAAAAATTTCAATTATTATATTGTCTAATATGCAAAAAAAGAAAAAGTTCATGAATATTCAATGAAAATAAAATTTAATATATTGAGATATTATTTTAATATTTTTTAAGATTTTTATTTTGATATCATGATAGATTTTTATTTAAAAAATAGTGTTTCTTATTAAAAAAATATTTTCATTGAAACAATAAAAAATGCATTAATAAGGAAATTAAATTTAGATTGAAGAGATATATTTTTTATCTTTATTTCAAATGATTGAACTTTTTTACATATCTTTATTTTAATTGTCATTGCTTTTTTTTTCTTTCTAAAAAATGTGTTACTAATAAAATATTTTAAAAGACCAAAGCTTTTTTATGATGTTGTTATCAATTGGTTTATGGTTGACTATATATCAGTCTTATATGCAAATTTTTTAAAATAATTTTCTCATTAATATTAACATAAAATAAAAAATGTAATTTTTTAAAAAATTATTGTAAATTTTTTTTATATTTTTTTTTCTAATTTATTGTTCTCATATAGGCGCATGAAAACATTAATTATACTAAAAATATATTTTTAATACAATTATACTAAAAGTATGGGAAGCTCAAGCGCCAAATGGCGCTTAGACGCCCTGCCTGTGGGCGTGACAATGCTTGGTCTGCCTGCAACCAGGACTCAATACTATTTTGGGTCCTGCCCTGCCAAGCCCAAGGTTAGTTTTGGGCCATGCCTGGCAGTGCCTACGTCAAAGGTACAACCTGGCGCTTAGACTGCAGTGTAAAGGAAGCAGATCAAGCCTCACGTGGCACTTGAGTTGTTTGCCCTCAGGAGGGAAACCAAACGCCACGTGTTCCAACGTGGTTTGTTTCATAGCAATAACAGTTTTTTAAAATTTATTTAGTGATGATAATAATATTTATAGTCTTATAAATTTTAATGAAAATAATAATATTTATAATACAAATAATAATATTTTTAGTAGCAATAATATGAATTATTATAAAAACAATATTATTTATAACATGAAATATAATAATATTTTAGAGACTAATACTACTAATTATACTAAAAGGTAATATTAATAGAACAAATAATAATAGTTTGAGATCAATACTATTAATTATACTATAATAATAATAATATTAATATCAATACTATCAATTATACTAAAAAACTATATGAAGAAATAATATAATAATTCTTTTAATATTAATTATACTAAAAAAATAATATCAACAAAACAAACAATAATATTTTTACCATGAATACTCTAAACATTAATTATACTAAAAAAATATATTTTTAATACAATTATACTGAATATACGGGCAGCCCAAGTGCCATGTGACGCTTGGACTACATCCAAAAAAAAAAAAAAAAATTATTTGTGCAATACAAAAAATTTTTAGTAATATGAATTATTATAAAAATAATATTATTTATAACACCAAATATAATATATTTTAGTACCACGATGTTTAGACAACCTGCCTGTGGGCGTGGCAGCCAAAGCGCCACTTGCACTTTTGGTCTACCCGAGTGCCCAAGACCAGGCAGACCAAAGGCCAGGTAGCAATGCGCTTGGCGCCTTGGTCTGCCCCCAGCCCCAAGGTTTGGCAGACCAAGTGCCAAGGGGCAGTAGCTCCAAGGGGTAGTAGCTCCAAGGAGCTTGCTTCCATGCTGACACCCCTGCTCTCCAGCCCAACCGCACTTCTGCCGAACAATATAATCTATAGTGAAGCTCTCGCAGTTTTCAAGGAAATCATTCACAATGCATGTATAATGTAATATAGTACAATTTTCTTAAAGTAAAGTGAATAGTATTTTGTGCAACAGTGAATTTAGTGTTAGTTAATAATATAATATAATCTTAATTTTAACAGTCCCAACATGAGTCATGCGAATGTGTCATTGCCATACTGGACAAAATCCAACGTCAACACCAGGGGCACCAAACTACAAAACAAAATGGAAACATCGCCATCCCATCTTCTTCCAAGGTTACTATTTCTCAAAGCCAACACCATTGCCGCGGTACCCAAGCCAGGTGGTCTCTCTCTCCCCCTCTGCTTACTTCATTGTATCCATGCTTTGGACCATATTCGCGATTTATCAATTTTTGTTAATTAAATGATTCATTTCCCATTGACGAGATCCAATTCCTTCTTCTAGGAATTATTGAGGGTTTCAATTGATTCAATAATTAGATGATATTGGGATTAGGACGCAAAAGAAACTTGGGAATTTATTACTTGGACCATAAAGCTTTCACCTGATGGTGTTTTCTCATGTAGTAATGTAGAAGTTTATGGTTAGATATGAAAATAAAAGGGGGTAGAGCTCACCGGTTTAAACTTTGTGTGGAGGCCCAGGCATGTTCACAGGTATAGGGATAATTCACACTCACGTATTGCTATTTGAATGTTCATCATGTCATCAGACCTTGGACTTGTCCACCTCCAATCTGAACTAGAGATCACATCACATACCCTTCCATGTTTGATTCAATGATAATCCTTGTTATGGGATGTCACCATAACTTAATTTGAATATATGTCAGTACCATCAATATCTTTTTGTTGAACTATAACTAAGAATTTGAGTCAGAAATTAACAAATGATGTTTCATTTGGAGTATGTAGCAATAGCTTTGTGCTGTCCAAATATACGAATCAATTATATTGAATGTGATGGTTAATATTTCTCTATCCTGCGTGCAGGACTGCACAAGCATAATATACAGGAGTATAATTTCTTAACAGCCTAGCAGCTTTCTTCCATTTGAGGCAATTAAGTCTGTGGCTAGCTAGATAGCATTTGAAGCAGGTTTCCGTGGCAATGGACTCAAAAAAAGCAATTTCTTTTTCAAAGGGGTTATTGCAGAGTGAAGAATTATATCAGGTATATGATCTGCTAGTTTTGTGTGTTTCCCTTCTTTTTTGTCTCCACTACGAATGCACTGTTCATTCGTATCCGTAATATATGCCATGGTCAAGGTCTAGCTTTGGCTTACCTTAAAATTTTTGCAACAGTATGTCCTGGAGACCAGCGTGTATCCGCGTGAACTAGAGCCTCTCAGAGAGCTAAGGATGCTTACTGCTACCCACCCAAGGTCACCACATAATCATTCAACTTGTTCACCAGAAATCCACCAGTAATTTGCCTTTTACTCGCATAGGTTTTTGATGACACTAAATTTGAAGATTAATGAGCTTCTTGTTATTTCCAGGGCCATGATGGCTACTGCACCAGATGCTGGCCAGTTGATGGCAATGCTCTTGAAGCTAGTAAATGCACAAAAAACAATTGAAGTGGGAGTTTTCACTGGGTACTCCCTTCTCCTCACTGCTCTTTCAATTCCTAAGGATGGAAAGGTAAGAAGTTCTTTATTAAAAGTAATCTAACCATAACCGACCAAGGTTATGTATATACTGGTTTTTGTACTTTGAAGGCTTAATTTCCTCGTAATATTGTAGTATATTGTTTATATCTTTGCTATGAACAATCAATAATTGATTATCCTTGCTGCAGATTACAGCCATAGATGTGAATCGCGAGGCTTATGAAATAGGATTACCAATTATAAGAAATGCTGGTGTTGAACACAAAATTAACTTCATAGAATCAGAAGCTCAACCGATTCTTGACAAGCTATTAGAAGATGTAAGGATTCAAGTCTTTGAGAGATTTTAACATGGTTTAATACAATTTTAAGTGAAGAATAATAGAGTATGTGTTCATTTCATTGGGAGGAAAAACACCAGGCAAACTGAATCTTAGGGGTTTAAAATATATGTTGCCCGATTTTTATCCATCTTTTCTATCCTCTATCATTCATTCAATTAATATCAGGTTCATTTTGGTAATATGATTTTTTGTTTTTGAAATTTGTTGCAGCATGGAAATGAAGGCAGTTTTGATTTTGCTTATGTTGATGCTGACAAAGTCAATTACTGGAACTACCACGAGAGGCTAATGAAATTGTTAAAGGTGGGGGGAATAGCTGTCTATGACAACACACTATGGGGAGGGACAGTTGCTTTGTCAGAAGAGTCTACTCCAGAGAATGTGAAAGCGGGCAGGCAACTTACAATTGAATTTAACAAATTGCTTGCAGCTGACTCCCGCGTCCAAATCTCACATGCTCCATTGGGTGATGGGATCACAATTTGCAGGCGAAGCTACTGAATATCTGCCTGATACTCGCTTTTGCTACTGTGTGAATGCTAGAAGTGAAAGCTTAATAAGAGCCATTTTACTCCGTGATCACAAGATATAATAATATCGTGAATGAAATTCCGACTACCATTTTCTGGTTGATTCGGCTGAAATGCCTTGAAATATAAAACTTTGCTATTTGGATTGGATTGAATTAAGTGTGTATTTGTTAATGGGTGTAAGGGTTTTTTAAAAATGTTTTTTAATTGAAGATGTATTATAATAAAAATTTTTATTTTTTATATTAGTACATTACAATTATCAAAAAAACATTTTAAAAAATATTAATTTGATATTCTTTGAAATAAAAAGTAATTTGAAAAATATTTTTAAAAATAAAAGCTATGTGATAGGAGTTGTGGCCTTTTATGGAGTATTTTTTCAGTAGCATGCATTTCAAAAAAAAAAAAAACATCAAGTTAGCAGTTTAATAAAAAAATTTAGATGTTGATTTTAAATATTTAGCTCAAAAGTTAAAAGAAACACCATTATATCGCATAGAGGAGCTAAAAAAAAAAAGTGTTAGGTGCATAGTTTTTAAACTTGGCCTCGCGGTTGGTATGGTTCAAGACTCGGATTTTAAGTTTTGACCGGGTTATCAGGTTTTTATCGAGTCATCTTGGTTAATTTTTTTTTAAATTAAAATAACATTGTTTTAGTAAAAAATAACAAAAGTTAACAAGTTGTAAACGAGTTTTTGACCGAGTCGTCTTGTCATATCAGGTTTTTTTTTTCTATTTTTTTTTAACCCAGCCTAGTTTCAGCTTCGAATCAATTGAGTTCCGAGTCAGTCCACCAGATGGAATTTCAAAACTATGGTTAGTGGTGTTCTCCTTGCAATAAATCTCTCATCATACAACGAAGAAATAGAAAAACATGTGTTAGACTTGTCACGAGCCCTTCAATGCAAAGAAAATATATGACATATGCTATCAAGCTTTCCAAGAGCCTCGTATAAAGATTTGAAAATAATTGCTTGAACTGTTTTCAACTTTTTAAATCCATAGGAATTCATCAGGCTATTATAAGAATTTTGCTTGCAATGATTTATTCACTGCATATAGAAAAAAAAAAAATAAGTGCACGACCACACTGTTTTCTAAAATTGTAAATATATTAAATTAGCAAGGAATGATATTTAGTTTATAATAATAGCATTCACAACAAAAAAAAAATATTCAAGAAAAGTCTACAGCGTATATAAATTTCAATCTACAAACAATGTCAAAACATAACTCAAGTAAAACATGCTTTCAACATAAAAAAAATAAAAATAAAAGAAAACTAAACATATATATTTAAATTTGCAATTGATATAAAATAAAAAACATAGAATACATACTAATAATAAAAATAAATATGTTTAAATAAAAACAAAAAAAAAAATTTACTTGTTGAAACATTTTAAAGTAATGAAACTTTTGTTGGTGTCAATAATGAATCTTTTACCTTTCAAGACTTTATTTCTTATCACTATGTAATTAAGATATTTGTAATATGTCTCTTAAGATTCTAATATTATCACCTTAGTTTAGATGCACTTCTAAATAAAATCTTTAAATCAAAGTGAAATAACTCGTTTATCTCTCAATAAAATAAACTCAAGCTTTAGATTTGAGAGGAAAACCTAAGCATAAAAAGAAAAGAAAACACTAAGATGTGAGGTGAGGAAGACCGCAAAAAATTTAAAAAAAATTGTTGGAAACTCTTCATTCACCCTTTTTTATAGCGGATTTGTGAAGCTAAAAAGCTAAAGAATTAATTCTAGTAATAATCAGAATTAATTCTCATATAATTAACCTTTGATTAACCACCATAAATAAAGAATCAAATCCGAACATAATGACTATAAATCTGTATTTTTTAGCTGAAAAAACAATTCAAATTTACAACAAAATCTTATCGAATAGACTATTAGTATTAATGGAATAGACTAATAAACAATAGTTTAGAAGAAATAGTTCTTCATGAACTAGGCCCAAGTCCAATTTTTAGTTGGAAAAAATTATCTTTTTATGGGTTAAAATATTGTTTTACAATAAATCCAAACTCAGGCCTAGACTCGGTCTGAAGCCCAATCATGAGTTAGGCCAAGCTAACACGAGTGCGTGTGGGTTTAATCATAAAGCCCACTTTGCCTAGGATCTCTCTCCTCTAAAAGCTTGGGTTTTATTTAGGCTCAATTTTGACTTTTTCACTGCACATTTTATAAACACTAGGATAGTTTTATTTCTTTCTAATGCGGGATAGAGTTCTTTAGATGGTTTTGGGTTTCACTTTACCAAGTGTTTTTTTATATCAATTTCTCATTTACCCATGAAGTTACTTTATATGGATATGTGCTTAATTGATTGAATGATTAGAAAAAAGGCCTATAAATTTGCCATACATAATGATAAAGAATATGATTATGGCACATGATAAAAAACAAATTACCCTATAGTCAATGTTTATCCACCATTTTTTAGCATTTCAATATTGTGCTAACTGGTATGAATAGGATACCGTATTCTAAGAATTTGGAGATATATCATAAAACCCTTACCAAGATTAAATTTGTATTAAATAAAAAAGGTGTTTGGGTCACTAGAGACCAAGTGGGAGCTCACGCCGAGGAAGAGCATGGTGAGGAAGAAAAACCACATGTTAGTGGTGATAATGAGTTTACTGACATGTTTATAAATATCTAGGATGAAAGATAACATAACCCATATTGAGATGAATATGAGCTATCTTTAAGACTCTCAAATGCATATCATAGCAAATCAAGAGCACATGGCCAACAATTTACAAGATATCAAGACAATGATAGCAAATTTACTTTCTTGATATCCACCACCTAAGAAGATTGTACCAAAAACATTTTTCCATTTTCATGATTTTGTCTTTTCATTTTTTTGTATTTTCTTTTCCTAATTGTAATGTATATTACAATTTGAACATTGTGACATGTTTTTATATTCACCTTCTTTATGCTTTCCTATTACTTTTCATTGATGATAAATGGGGATAGAATTGGATAAAATAGAGAATAGATATAAAACAATTTATATTAATTATATCATTAAGGTGTGTGTGTGTGTAGATTGTTGATAATTGTTAAAGTCTTCAAGAGGCACTATATTGCAAATTATAAGGGGGGTTCTTTTATATATATATATATATATATATATATATATATATATACACACACTTATCAATTATTTGTCATCATAAAAAAAGGGAGATTGTTGACCTTTGGGTCATATATTAATATTTATATATTTTGATAATAAAAATTAAATGAAAATGGACTAATGATATGCTTGGTTGAGAATAAGTTTAAACAAGTTTTGTATGAAGATTACATCAACAAGCATGAAGAATTAAATGAAGAAACTAATCAACAAGTCCAAGATGCAAAGCAAGTTAAGACTTAGTTCTTAAGGATTTATTTTAGTGAAAATTATGTAAATATTTTATATCTTACTTGATAGCACAAATTAAAATGCCATAAACTTCATATTGCATACATTATAGGATTGATATGCATTTAGTCGATTCAAGATTCACCTGGCTCAAAATTGCTAAAACTAGATTTTACGTTGAACCGGTCGACTGCTTGTTTATTGGGGATGAATACTTGGGAATTTGCAGGAATCGGTTGACTTGACCAATCTGAACTAGTCAATTATTTCATTTGTCAGAGGAATAGTAATGACTATAAAACGATTAGTTTTTGCTATAAACATATATATAGCTTGTTTTATTGCATAATTAAATACCAAATTTGAATATATATCATATACAAGCTATTTTAATAGCAAAAAAAACTTCAAATCATCAATACTGAATCATACTCATATTTGTACATTAAAACCTTCCTATTCTTGTATAAGAATATAAATTCTCACATTCATTATACTTAAACACCTTCATACATTCTAAGTACTATTGATTGAGCTATAAATATATAAGCTTCAATTGTATTATCTACTCTTTGAGAGAGTGTTGTTACATTTTAAACAATTATAATCCTTCAAGAATTTAAGTAAAAAACTCTTGGTCATCGTTGAGGTACATTACCAGGGTAAAAAATCTTGAAGAGGGTATTTTTTTAAGTGATGAAATAAAAAGCTTGATGGGGCATCGTAATCTTTGGTTTGTATTAGTAAAAAATATAATACTCAAGACCGATTTGGTAGTTGAGTTGTGGATGTAAGCTTGCTAAGCCACGTTAAAAATCGAGTTTGCAATTTCTATCTTTATACTATTTACTTTAAGCATTTTCGTTATATTGTTGGTTAATTGTATTTAATTGAGTTAATTGCAATATTTATTATTCTTAGTGAAACATTTAATTCATCCCCCTTAGATATTATTGTTACCTTAATCCTAGAACAACAAATATCCCTTACTTATACTTTTCATCTCCTGATTAAATTTGTTATATTCTTTTTTTACATATATTAGTTAACCATTTTTATCTTGTCATACTCTTTTATATGGAGGATTGAGAGTCTTCTAGTTGCATTCATTTGGAAAGTTTCATCCATTTCCTATTTTGGGGCTAAGGTAGCTTGGGATTTTGTTTCTTACCCTTTAAAAAAAAAGGGTTTGGGGATAAAAAGGGTTAAGACATGGAATAAAGCAACTATTATTAAACATGTCTAGTGGCTCCTATCAAATAGATCTTCTATTTGGGCAGTTTGAGTGCTTAATGCCTTACTTAGAGGGAGATTTTTCTGGCATATTAGACTTCTTTCAGCTCCTTCCTAGTCCTAGAGGAAGATTCTTCTCAGTAAAGACTGGTGCAAAGGATTATTTGTCCCTTACATAGGTGATGAGACAACTACTTCTCTTTGGCTTGATTATTGGTTATCGGATGACCAGTGTTTCTATGACCTTCTCTCTTTTAGGGTGCTATCCTCTATGGGGTTGCCCTACTATGCAAAGGTTTCGGACATAATTGAGAAGGGTACTTGGGCTTTTCTTTTAGGTAGTTAAGAGCTGCAGTCTATTTGGGACTTAATGCACTTTCATCTCAAGACTGCCTTACTAGACTTCTGTGTCTAAAAGGGTCACTCATCAGGGAAGTTTACTATCAACTTGGCTTGGGAGTTTCTTCGAGACTCGAGACCCAAAGACTCTATCCATCATCTTATTTAGTTTCTAGGTCACGTCCCGAGACACTCATTTATTTTATGGCTTGCTAGTTTAGGTTGTCTTCATATTATGAATAAACTTCATGCCTAACATGTTACCACTTTCTTGATATGTGTACTTTGTGGGTTGCATATTAAGACTTATGACCATTTATTTTTTTGGTGTCTTTTTCTACTTCGGTTTAGGGTACTCTTATGAACAAGACTTTTACAGGTTGACCTACAATAACATGATGACCTTTACTCCGGTGGACATCCTCGCACTTCAAAAAGAAAAAGGACTTCATGCATTTACTTGTTCAGTTAGTTCTCTCAGCTACGGTTTACTTCATCTGGTTTGAGAGAAATAACCGAGTCTTTCATCAGAGTTAATTCCCTAACCAAGATATTAGTGAGAAGATTTTCAAGCTTGTTTGGTCCTATTTGATATAGCTCAAACCAATTACTCTCACGTCTATTTGACATCTTACAGTGTCATGAGGTCCCTTTACATTAGCTTTCCTTCGAGTTCTGCATTGTTGTTACTGTAGAATCGGTTAACTAGTTCCGAGTTTTCTAGAAACCGGTCAACCAGTTTTTGGGCATTCTTGGTTTTCTATGTTCCTGTTTGAATAACCAGTCGACCAATTCTGGGCTTTCCAAATACCGATCGATCGCTACTCCTCAATGTTGTTTCGGCTGTATGTTCTTGGAATTCTTGATCGTCCTTCAACTTTTGCTTTGTTTTTCCTGCTGTCCAAGGACAATTAGACCTCACAACAAGCCTTTGAAAAAAAAAAAAAAAAAAACAAGCCTTTGTAATTCCTGGGAATGGCCAGAAACTTATTTTTTACAATTTTCTTTTTTTTACAATTACACTTATAAAAAAAAAAAGTTTGTCATTGGATAGTTTAAAAAAGAAACTTATTATTTGTGAATGCAAAGCCAGTTATAGTTTATGGTTGATAGCAAAATAAAATAAAATAAAGAGATATAAACATGTGGGATAAATAATAAAATATAAAATAAATTTATTTTTAAAATAATTTTAAAATAAATTTCTATATAAATATAAGGTATAAAAAGAAATATTACTTTTATTTTCATTATATTCATTTCTTTAATCTTGAGATAATAATAAAAAAAAATGTTTAAGCAACAAAGGCCAGGTATTATATATTGACAAATCACGAGTTTATGAAAAAATAAAAAATAAAAAGTGGATGGTGAAGTTAAAAATAAAAAATAGCAAAATGTGTATATAATAATATGGTGTATGATGTTTTGAAAAAAAAATATTTTTTAATTAAAAAACTTTAAAATAATTATTTTTAAATTTTTTATTTTATTTTTAATATCATTTAGAATTATAAAAAAAACTTCTAAAAATAATTTTTAGATTTAAAATAATTTTTTAAATATTTTAAATATTAAGTTGAATCACATTATCTAAAAAGAAAAAACCCTACCAGTTTAGGGGAGTGGGGTTTACGAAGTTTTGGAACCAAAGAGCCATTGGAAGGGCAGCAGGAGCAGCAGCGGCATGCCGACCGTTAGCGTGGGGAGAGATCGTTTGTTCGCAGCCCTAGGGAAATCTTACAGTAAGCTCATTGCTTTCTATCCATCTCTCTTTTGTTATTAATGAAATAAAGAAAAAAGAATCAATGATTTAATTGTTTCGTTGATTGTATTGTACTATAGCACAAGAAGAGTTTGAGGATTTGTGCTTCAAGTTCGGTATCGAGCTCGACGATGTGGTGAGCCCTCCCTCACTCCAATTTCTTTTGATTGATGGTATTCACATTCCAAAAATCAATCAATTTGTGGTTTGTTTTTGAACTATATGATGGTGATATCAGACTACTGAGAAAGCAATTATTAGAAAAGAGAGGCACTTGGATGAAGAGGATGAAGAAGTAGGTGATGATGAAGAAATCATTTACAAAATTGAAGTTCCTGCTAACAGGTAGCCTAGCTTAAACTTATTACCCATTTTAATTTTGATTTGAGAATTTGTTTTATATGGGTTGGGTTTTCTGATTTATTTATTCTCAGATATGATTTGCTATGCCTTGAGGGGATCGCTCAAGCCCTCCGCATTTTTAACGAGGAGGAGCAGACGCCCACATATACACTTGCCAACATTACACAAGACTCAATGCTTAAGATGCATGTCCAACCAGAGGTATATGTTTTCTTTTAATCTTTTTTCCTAATTGCCACAAGCATCTATTTCACGGATACTGGAACTGTCTCTGCGCTGCAGACATCCTTGATTCGCCCCTATGTCGTTTGTGCTGTTCTGAGGGATATTACATTTGATGAAGCAAGTTACAATAGCTTCATTGATCTCCAAGATAAGCTTCATCAAAACATTTGTAGGTAATGTTATTATTCTTATCTGAATCTTCTTTTATTATTCCTTTCTCTCTCCCTCTCATAATGCTTGCATCCATCCTATTCATACGTTTTAGGCGAAGAACCCTAGTTGCAATTGGGACTCACGACTTGGATACATTACAAGGCCCTTTCACTTATGAGGTAGAATCAACATCTTTGAAATCATCTCTTCTTCACACAGATCTTGTATTGTCAATGATGTAATGTTATACTGCAAGTCTGGAAGAAAAGGACCGTGCAAGTCTTTTCTATAATTATAGTATGCACAGTAGATGCTTCTTGTAAGATGTGATTGCTTAAATGCTTTTGCAATGACGTTTTTAATGTGTCCAATTACATGTGGATAGTGGCCTTTGGATTTTGTTGTTGAAACTTCTTGAGTGTTGTTCCTTTTTTCTTTATGTATACAATTGTTTGTTGCAAAGCACACCCATGTGGATTTTGCATGGGTCTCTTTGATAGGTTTTCTGGCTTTCATTTGCTTCTTGAAAATCAAGCTTGTCTTACAAGAAATTGAATGAATGCGCAATAATGTTTTGTCTGCTTATTTTCCAGGCTTTGCATCCTGAAAACATAAATTTTGTACCACTGAAACAGGTAAGTTATGCTGTGAAATTTATTTTATTATTCTCATGTTTTGAACATATTCCCATCTGCACAGCAAAGGTGAGTGTTGGCCATGTCATTGGAAATCCAGTTTATAATAGGGGGATTTGAACTATCAGCGTGTCTTTTTCTCCCCCTTTGCTGAGTCTTATAGGTCTTTTTATGATTGTTCTTGGCACCATTTACTAGTAATGTGTTAGGTATGTCTTGTTCCTGATATGCTCTTGCTAAATATTTGAGTGTGCTTTCACATGCAGTGAATACCTGGAGTGAGAGTGCATACTTTTGGAGTTAGAAATCTATATAGGATGTCTTCTTAAACCCTATTCACATTCCATAGGGAGCTTCCTTTTCTTTTGGTGTCCATTTCTTTACTGCTGTTTTGCCTATTATCTGCTTTGTGATTTACATTTTGAATGCAAAAATGTTTATTACTAACCTAATGGTGATTTCTTTGTCTTTGATTCTTGCAATTTAGGAGAAAAAATTTAGAGCTGATGAGCTGATGGAGTTTTACAAGGTGAATTTGATATTATGCTGTCTTCATTTTGCTGTCCATCAGTGATTTTGTCAAGTTTTGATATTGACTCTATTGTTAGTTTACGTTTGAACAATTGTGGCCTTGATGGTTATGAGCCTATCCTTTGTGCATGATTTTATTGTAATTTGCAGGAATTAGAAAATTAAATTTTATACTAGGCACGAAAATTGCAACTTTTCCTTTTGTCTTGCTATGGGTTCTAATACTCATCACTTGGCAGGCTGATATGAAGCTGAAGAAGTTCTTACACATAATTGAGAATTCACCAGTGTTTCCCATCATATATGATTCTAAAAGGTGTGAGTAGGTTTCTCAATGAAATCTTGTAATCATTATAATTTTGAATTCATTACTCTGTTTCTGTTCCTTTATTTAATGGCATCTTTTATATAATTTGATTTAATGTTCAGTTTGCCTTATAGACCCTTGGTAAGAGAGATTCCTCACCCTATGGAGGATGTGAATGCACAAGTTAGATTTCCCCTGCACATCACCCTCCCTTCTCCCCATTTCAGGAATTAGGGTCCATATAGATTTTTCCTTTTGCTATTTCTTGCTTCCATTTCATCCTTGGGCATTATTTGCCTCTCTATCTTAGTTTATGCTCCTATTTTAGTGAAGGAAATCTTGTCAAAGAGGGCATGGATTTGAGCAAAGACAGATGAGGCAGAAAACTTAATTTTTTATTTGTATATATGTGGGGGTGTCAATGAAATTAAGTTATGTCATTGTGCATCTGTTTTTCAAAAATGAGCAGCCTAGCCTTGCCTATTTTTCAGAGGGAGGCAGGGCAAAGCTGATATAAGCTGTTACGGAGACAACAGTCCTATTTAATGCCATTTTTTTTGGGATATCTTAGTGTATTTATTGAAATATTTCATTTGATCATTAAGTATGAATGCAATGCTCATTTATAGCCTATACATCTCTCATTTGTGCTTTAAGAATTTCTGATCATTCATGTATTGAGTATATCATGTTTCTTTCTGCAGAACTGTTTTATCTCTACCACCAATTATTAATGGTGCACATTCAGCTATCACTCTGAAGACTAAGAATGTTTTCATTGAATGCACAGCCACTGATCTGACAAAGGCCAGTATTGTTTTGAACACAATGGTAAGAAACTGTGAAGTTCAGGTTTCATTTTAATGGTTAGGTTGTGGTTGATACCTATTAGATTTATGTTCATGAATTTTCCTTGTTTCTTAGGTAACAACTTTTTCAGCATATTGTCAAAGAAAATTTGAGGTGGAACCCGTTAAAGTTATATATTCTGATGGAAAGTCATACGTCTACCCTGATTTATCTGTCTATAACATGGAAGTTCCTCTTTCATATATCACTGGCTCAATTGGAGTCTCTTTGGCTGCTGAAAAGGTATTGTAATTCCTGTCATTCTTACACTTGTTACCAGATTTGTGTTAAAACATGCAAGTGTGCATGCATCTGCTTCATATAAAAATGAAGTGCCAGCCCATTTTATGTCAGAATTGTCACTGATTGAATGATGTAGCAGAAGTAAACCAATTCGGCTTCTGATCATTTTAGGCTTAAAACTGAAATGATAATTGATGATGTCAAGTTTACTCATTTTTCTGAAGCAAAAGACCATTGTGGGTTGTTCAAATGTACAAAGCTTTGAAACATTAAGAAAAATTAAGAATTTGATTTTCCTTTGATTTGCAAATCTGCTCAATGACATCTGGAAGTATACTTGCACTCGGCGTTGCTGGGAAAAAAAAACAAGTTTTACTGATCTAAGACGTGATTTAGTGTACTGTATTTTACAGTCTGCCTGATTTCAATGAGCAAGATTATAATTTAACTTTGGATAGCTTTCAAGAAAATGCAGGTTGGTTCCTTGCATGTCAGCTTATATTTGATGGTAGCATGTTTAATTTTTGGTGATACTTTTATTAAGTGAGGATTAATATAGGCAATGCTCATTTCAAGCAAATGTTAATTTTGAATCTATCTTTATGATGGAGAACCACCAGCCACAGAATCATAAACTTCTTATTTTAGGAAGAAATTTAGAATTTAATTAGTTTCCTTTTTGTTATATATTTTTGTAGAGACTATTGGTTAGTCCTTTTATTCCAATCAGGATTTGATTTTCCTATTCTCTATCAGGATTTGATTTTTCCTATTTTCTAGCTGCTTCGATGCCAGTAAATAGCACCCTGGTTAGATATTCAAGATGAGGGATTATTCAAATAACTTGGAGTTTTCAGAGAATTAGTTTTCTTGGGTTGTGTTAGTTTGTTCTTCTCTTGGTTCGCCATAACTTTACATACAGTTTATATCAGGAGTATCAAGTTGGGGCAGCATTCAGTCTAGGATTATGTCTAGTTTGTTTGAGTCAGTGGCTTTCAGGTGAAGTCATCTACGATGTTTTAGCCGTGTAAAACAGAGATCAACAAATGCTGTTATTTGAAGTGTAATTTTATGTGCTATCAGTGTTGAGGAAAGAAAACAGATGTTTAGGCGGTGAAAATAATTGAGTTTCTGATTAGTTTTAAAAAATTACACAAGTTGTTTGAAGCAGTTGAGATTTAAGAATTGTTAAGCTGTGTTCACGGCCATAGATTTCATGTTGATTCATTCTTTAGGATTGCACTTCCATAGGTCATTATCCTTGTACTCATTACTTCTCCATTGTCATTTACCTTGTAAATTTTTAAGAAAAGTAAGAGCAAATCTTCTTGTTTTTTATTTTTTTTCCAATGACCATATCTAAATTACTTCTGTCTTGAATAAACCATCTCTCATCAGAGGATATTGTACAATACATGCCTTCTGTGCTTGGAGTTTCTGCACCTGATGGGTATATTAACCCTCTGGCATACTTTCTGGATTTTCTGTTAGCTATTTGTTTATGGATTATGGCATTTTATTGCTGACACTGTTCCATTGTCCATGCAAGAATTGAGATTGTAATATTTGTTCTTTTGTAATTTTTTTCTTATCATTTAGGTCACTAGTTTATTAAATCGGATGCAATTGCGTGCTGAACATTCCGTATTTGATGACAACAAATGCAATATCAATGTATTAATACCTCCAACAAGAAGTGATGTTCTTCACCCTTGTGATGTTATGGAGGTAATTACAGCAATGGTTACTATTTTACTGTCTTTAGAATATAGCCAGTTTGCATTCTTTCTTTTTGCGAATGACAAGGCATCCTTTTATTTATTTATTTTTCTCTAGGATGTTGCAATTGCATATGGGTATAATGACATTCCGAAGAGAAGGCTGCCATCCATGAAGCCACTGCCCCTGAATCAGCTCGAGGATCTTATCAGAGCAGAGGTACCAAAAGGGGATCTCTCTCTCATTCCCTCTATCTCTAATTTTTGTGCTTTGCTAGCATTTTCTTCTTGTGGTATTTATTATTCTACTTTGATTATCCTGGCTATTTTATTTTTATTTATTTGTTTTGTCTGTAATTTCTAGATTGCAATGAATGGGTTTACAGAGGTCTTAACATGGATTTTATGCTCTTATCGAGAGAATTTTGCCTCATTAAATCGAGAAGATGATCAATCAAGTGCAGTGATTATTGGAAATCCCCGTTCCTCGGATTTTGAGGTTTGTGCTGAATCGTCTTTGGTGATGTTCCAAGCCTACTATGTTTGCATGGTCTAGTTGGCGTTTGGGCTTCCTTCATCCTTGTTTTAACCTTTTTACCTGACTTGTGCCTCTACTTTTTCTTCTTTTGCTGCTAAGATTTTTGAACCAACAATCAAATTATTGTGTAGGTAAATTGTGTATTGGACTTTGGACTATGGTTTTACCATATAGGGCCTGCATATTAAAACCCCTATATTTTTGTAATCTCATGTGATTGTGGAGTGTGGTTGATATCCTCTTCAAAAATCATTCTTTCAATTGGCAGATGTACTTATTTGTTTCAATTATTGCAAGACTTGCATATATTTTAAAGATACATCCTTATGACTGTTAGACATCACTGGCACTTCACATGATCAGTTATGTATTGTGAATCAGAAACCAGTCACTTTTGCAGTATTTGTGGTTAGGTAATAATGTGATTGTCTTAAAGTGTTCTGGCGTTGGAATGGAGAGAGTTCTAACCAAGCTTGACAAAATGGGCAGAAATTAAATGTTTGAATTGCTATGTTGGTTCCTATGACATTACGTGGTCTACATAATCTTTGCAGCTTTTGCTTGCTACCTCTCTTGGCATATCTATCCATAATTTTTTCACCACGTATTAAAACTTTAGTTTCCTTTTTATTCCTGTAGGTTGTCCGAACCAGCCTCATGCCTGGTGCTTTGAAAATTATCGGACATAACAAAGACCATCCTAAGCCAATCAAGGTACTTTTTTCTGGTTCCTGATAACCATTATTATTAGATAATTGTATATTTCTTATACTAGTTTGACAACTTGAATGGATAGACAAATCTACTAACCTCTGGAGTGTGCTCAAATATCTATCAAGTATGATAAGGCTCCTGATATTTAATAGCAATATTATTTATCCTCAGTGGTAGGAGGAAGTCTCTTCACCTAACACAATAACTATCTAGGGCACAATGTTTTTATGCACGTCCAAGATTGGTTGGTTAATGTGTTTTGAGTCCAGTTCCATTGCACATCTGGAGTTTATTCTGTTCCTTTTAATGTGCACATTTGCACATCTTCCCATTATGCTGTTGTTAGCTGCTATAACAATGAGAATCAATAATAATTTTCTTGCTGTAATTATAAGCTCCTGCTTTTCGCTGTGTGTGGATCACTTCTCATGTTTGAAATTGGTCAATAGATTTTTGAAGTGGGTGACATAGCCCTATTGGATGAGAGTAAAGATGTTGGTGCAACAAACCGTCGCCATCTCGCAGCTTTGTATTGTGGCACAAACTCAGGATTTGAGGTGCAATTTCTTAAGTTGTTGAGCTTCATTTCCAATACTGTATGGAATAGTTTTCATTGCAAGTTTTGAACAATAATTATTTGATCTCCCATCAGTTCATTGATTTTATTTCTTGTTTATTTGTTTCTTATTTTGATATCTTGTCCCCCATCAAAGATATGACAATTTGATTTTCTAATTTGAAGGCATGTCTTTGCTTTTACCAAACACTATTCAAATTCTTGTGCTTTTGTGCAGCCATTTTCTAGCCCAAGGATTTAAGTGTGATTTTGTGAATATGTAAAGGGGCCAAAATGTACTTTCAGTAATTGCTGGGAGGCGAGTGTTTTTCTAGCTAGAATTAGGAAGCATAAAGTATCTCATGCTTAGCAAATTTTAAGTTTTTTGCTTGTTTTTTTTCAATTCTAAATTGAAGTGTTCTTTTCAAGAGTCAAACTCCATTTGCATCAGGAATATTTCAAGCCTGTAAATATGCTTATTATTTTCTAATTCCATCATACACAATTTTTTGAATAAAATTGCAGCCAATTTCTTTAATTGTTTGGACAGCGTGAGGCTTTAATCAATGGAGTGCTTTCTTAACACTACAAGTGTGCAGCTAGTATTTCTTTGAGCTCTACCCCTTGATAAACCTAAAATTCTACAACCCTAAACTCCAAG
The DNA here is from genome assembly GCA_015852605.2 of Populus deltoides. Taxonomy (NCBI): domain Eukaryota; kingdom Viridiplantae; phylum Streptophyta; class Magnoliopsida; order Malpighiales; family Salicaceae; genus Populus; species Populus deltoides. The sequence continues at coordinate 8,505,996 of CM027587.2, forward strand.
AAAAATCATTTGAAGACTTTACCCCTATACTGCTCCACATTCAGCAATTTGTCTCTGAATTTTGTCACTCTTGTAGAATTTATAAAGACTATTAAGTTAATGGATGGCATTTTAAACCTTGTTTGCAGCTTATTCACTCTTTGGTGGACAGAATCATGGAAGTGATGGGAACCCCTTTCGTCCCGATTGGTGACAATACAGGTTACTACATAGAGCGGTCAAATGTAAGTATTTTGTGTAGCTATTGCTTCAGGTCACTGGTATTCTTGGTTATGATACCTACCCTTTTTTGGTATTTACTGAAGGAACCTGAATTTCTTCCGGGTAGACAAGCTAGCATCATTTACAAAGGGAAGCATTTTGGCAATTTTGGTATTGTGCACCCCCAGGTATCTAGCGATCTCATGCTTAGAAGAACTTTTTATATGCACTGTGATTTTCATCATAATAGTCAGTAACTAGTACTGTTGTGTGCCTCATCAATTTGCTAAAATCTGGAATGTGTTGTAAATTTTATTGAGTATGCCTTTATCGATGAAAGTGATTATTCTAGTCTTGCATTTTTTATTGATTACTTTGTTGTGTACTGTAACAAATTGTTATATACAGTTGCACAGTGTTCCAGAAGTGATTTTTAGTGAAAACAGTGATGTGTAATGTTTTGTTGTTCATACATTTGTGGATAATATTTTATATAATTGGTAGTATTTTTGGTGGCTGGCAGCAGCTATTTATTATGATTTTTGGTGGTGGTGAAAAGGCATTGTTTTAATGCAGTATTTTTTTTTTTTTTGAATTTAAAGCTTTATTTTATGGTGACATCAATGCAATAAATGAAAAATGAATTTCAGAGTTGGTTTATGGAAAACGGATGGGCCTTGCTTAATACACTATAGAGATGTCTTCCATTCAGAAGTTGCAGCGATTCAATTTTCTGCAACTCCTTTTGTATGGTTTAAACATCCTTCTGATTTGCTATGATCACTCAGGTCTTGAACAACTTCGTCATTACCGATCCATGTTCCTTCATGGAAATCGACATTGAGCATTTCTTGTAAGGTCTACAGTCATAACAAATGTAAGTAATTGTTATTTTCCTTATTTCAAGGATATTTTTCTTGAGAGCTTATAGTTTTTTTGAGCGATGTTACCTATACTGGTGTGTGGGTGTCTGATATCCATGAGCTGGGTTAGTGTGCTCCCACCAGACTGCGTATGCATGCACACCAATCAGCTCACTGGTGTTGGACAATTGCAAGTGTCGGTAGCATTTCCCAGATCAGTTTTTAGCATTCTTGTTGTTATTATTATTATTATTATTATTATTATTATTATTTACATTATGAACACCTCCCCCCCACTTTCTTTCTTTTTTTTTCTCATTTTCTGCTTTTCTTGCTCCTCAAGCATGCAGATACATTGGCCAAATGGTAGTTTGGCGCATTCACTGCGCAAGACATGTTATGCCTGAGATGGTGATTTTGCAGCCTAGAAGCCGGAGAGGAATTACTGGCCAACACCTGCAAGTACTTTGTTTTATTTGACAATTCATTTTCTTAGACAGCTAATGAAATTATTAGCATTGACTTTTATGCAATTAAAACTCATTGATTTTGATGTAAAATACTTAATGATGTATTGCTTAGGACTTTACTTGAAAGCAGATGCTGTGGCCATTTCGTTTCATATTCTGATTTCTCTCAAAATTTGACCAGTGCTTGCTTTTCTTTCATTTTAAACACTGCTCTTGCATGAGGGAGATTTGGTAGGCTAGCTGTCTGGTCAGTCACCTTCGACTCTGCATTTTTTACACGAAGGCAACGGCTAGCTGTTTTGTAGCTGAATCTTAACTAAAATAGCTAGAAAGTCATTTCAGGCTTTCAGCTAGCTCTCTAAAAATTGTGATCGCATTTATACTGTCTAAAATAGAGTCAAATATTTTATTATTCAAATTATATGTTTTTTTTTTTTGGGTTGTTAATTCCCTTCAAGTTATTTTAAAGAATTTTCTAATTATTTAGTGACACTTGTGAAAATTAATGTTTTTATTATTGTAGAATTTAAAAATAATAAAAAAGAAGATGCACACACTTAAAGATATAATTTAAATTTAAAAGTCAATATTTTCATTCGACACATCTCTTGAAATATTTAGTTAATCAAATGTTAATAATGTTTTGTCTTTGCTTCTTTTTTGTCTCCCTCTAAATCACGTGTTTTTCATAAATTTCTATCTTTTTATGTTCGTTTTTATTTTATATTTTGTTTTTATTTTATATTCTTTATAATTCTCTAAAATCGATCCAATATAAAAACTTGTGCTGCTATTATTTTTTTCTATCTATCTATCTCTCTATATTCCTACAGCATCATTATCTTCTAAATTGATTGAATTTTGAGAAAGAGTAGAATAAGTCTGGAAGTTGCATTTTTAATATTTTTGGACAGCTACAAAAGTTTTTTTTAGATAGTTTATTTTTACGTTTCAAAAATATTTTTAAAAAAATTTAAATTTTTTTTGAATGTTTTTAAATTATTTTAATATACTAATATTAAAATAATTTTAAAAAATAACCACAATCAAATAATAAAATCATACTGAAAATCTCAAAACGTACACCCGATATTCTTCATCCCTTGAAGCATGGTGGAATGAAGCAGAAAATTACATATAATAGTTGCGCTTAAAGAACATAGCTGCCACGTCACAAAAAAATATTGACTTTATTGACATATAAAAAGAGGCTTACCTGGACTTAAAAAACAAGCGGGATTAGGGTTTCTTTATACTTGAAAATTGAAAAACAAATTACAGCTTAATTACTTTGCCCAATTGAAGGTAAAAAAAAAAAAAGAGAAGGAAGGAGAGCACTATCCGAATCCAAATCAAGAGAAAATCAAAGTCTCGCTGAAAATAAGTTCGATTCAGAAATTTTCAAGGAACCCGGGTAATTATAGAATCAATTTGTCAATGCTACTATAATGTCGAATGAGAAATTATAGTTAAATTATAAAATGTAGATAGGTAATTATAAAATTAAATCGAGAACTCATCAAAAGTGAAAAAATATTTCTACCTAAAATTGATAATCTAGTGAAAATTCCTAAGAATCCCGATGATTGACACACATCACAATACAATGTTACGATCTCTTAGAGGCTAGTGAATTACCTTGTTTTCTCTTCAATAACCACTACTAGTTGCAAGTATGCACACACATTATTAGTACAGTGCCAACTTTTCTTTCCAATTATCCACAAGCTCCAACCTTTTCCACTAATAACTCAAAAAGGTGCAACAACTAACAACATATTTTATAGGTTACTGTGCAGTAAAGTAATAATTTTCCATGATTAGTTCTACTGCAACTTTGCGCTGCACAAGGTAATCTCACATAATCAAAGTATATAAATACTCCGGGGCACTAGGTAAACACATGGAACACAAGACTACAGAACAAACAACACAACCATATACGATTTTAACTCTCCTAAGCTCTTGCTCTCTTAATTATATTTATTGACTTAAGTATTAGAGTGTCTCATATCATGATAAGGGACTTGTTCTTACTGGAAAGTGTGGAACAACAAGCTCATACACTTTAATCTAAGACACAACCACAAACAGCTTAAATCCAATTTGAGATTTTTACAACTTCATCAAGAGCCTTCCTATGTCGCCGGAACAAAAGATCTTTCAAAAATACTCTTTATCATGAAGTTCAAAGTGATCAAGAAACTACCAAATGTATGGAAAAGAAGTTTCACAAAATTGTTGAAGAAACTTATTTAATTTTGAGTTAGTATTTGGTAATATCCATTAAATCCTTTCATTTTCTAACTTTATTGTTGTATAGCTGCATGTACCAACTCAACACAGCTCCACTCAGACTTTCTTGAAAGAAATGGATCGACAACTTCTCATCATCCATGACCTCCACTATTTTGTTGCAGTACACTTTCATATACGACATAGGACACCATGTACTAGTATATTTAGTGAATTATAGAACTTTACGATTTTTAGGAACCACAACTTTCAGGACTAAACATATTTCCACAGCCTTTTACCACGTCATAAAGATTTGCCCCTTCAATAGCTTTAAGACTTTCTTTTATGGTAGATAACTCATTGAAATCAACATCTTTTATTATCTTTATTTTTTGGGACACATTAATCATTAAGTCCACAATGATTGGTGCTTATAAGGGAGGAACATGTTGTACGAAAGAAAGTAGGTAGCAAATTGAGACTCAAGTGTTGTGTCATTTTCTCTTAGGTTTTGTGAATAAAAACAAAAAGATTGCTTACACGGGTGTTTTTTGTGTATTAACTATAAATTGTGTTAAGGGTCCTACTACTAAGTTAGGCTATGAAGCTTTTGATGGATTAAGCTGTAAGGTTAGTTTAAGCAGAATGGCAAGCTCGATGATATTTCATTTGAGACTATTAATCTCGGTTTGGTCTTAGACCTCTAATTGGGCTCTTTCTTTATTCTGCATTTACCTCTTGTAGAGTCAAGTGTTATGAATTCTAAAATATCAGCTTTTAGAGAGACTTTTATCTCACTTGAATTAGAATGTATATAAATGAATGGAATGTCCTAATAGATGCAAAATGTTGGATTGAATATGTATGTTCATTATTTATTTAATTTTTCATTTAATTGGTGGTTCGGTAACTATAAAGACAAACTGAATTGGATTTTCTTGAGAGGTTCTCACTAAAAACTTTAAACTTGTAAGAACCTAAATCATCTACAAGTATGAAACTAAGTGATAATACTCCTTTTTATTAATAAAAAAGGTTTGATTATAATGACAAAACTTGATACATTATGAATTTCCTTAGGAAATTGCCCTAAACAAGACTGCTTTACTCATTCCAAGATTTCATGTTGGAATATGATACAGTTTGGTCGAGTCCATCTTTAACTTCACTGTCACACCCGACATCGCAGCGACCTTAAAAATTTAATTCTTTGGAAAAGAACAGATTTCTGGCATCCTATTCTTTAATGGGGATATTCTTTGTTTAAGGAGTCGCCACCTAGTATTACGGTTACTAGGAACCCTAACTGGTCAACAGAGATTCTATGGTCCGAAACTGGTTACATAAAAGGGGAGATATTATCACCCCTTAAATGTCCTACCTAAGGCAGGCTGCATTGCTAATCTTAGTCATTAATTGCTAACATTTTTTTTTGTTTATTCTATGATTTTTTTTTGTGTGTAATATTCCTAACTCTGGCGCCAGTAAATATTCAACTACGGATATTTCCAACTCTGGCGTTGGTAAATATTCAACTACGGATATTTCCAACTCTGGCGTTGGTAAATATTATGTAGGTATGAAAATGAATAAATTTGAATTATCATTTTTTTATTCCTGACTCAAGGCCGATGGAACAAACAATTAAAACCAATTTATTTTTTTTACACAATCGCGTATTTTTTTATTTTTATGTAGCTAGAAAAATAAAACAAAATAAAATAAAATAAATTTACATTAGTATTTTTATTCCCCTGCGTCGAGGCCAGAATAAACCAATAAATTTACTTTATTTTATTTTTATTTTTACACGCATGTTTTTTTAGGTAATTTAAATAAAATACAATGACATAGTCAGGAATAAACAAATAAAATCAATTTATTTTTTTACGCAATCGCATTATTTTTTTTATGTAGCTAAACAAAATAAAATAAAATAAATTTACATTAGTATCTTTATTCCCGACTCAGGCCATGAATAAACCAATAAATTTACTTTATTTTATTTTATTTTTGCATGCATATTTTTTTTGTAATTTAAATAAAATACAACGAAATAAATTTGAATCAATATTTTTATTCGACTCAAGGTCAATAAATAAAAACAATAAATTCATATTTATATTTTTATTTGTACATACACATTTTTTATTTTTTTATTTTTTTATCTTTTTATTTTTTGTTAATTTACATTTTTGGTAATCAAAAATCCAAATCCGGCAAGATATATATTGGTGGTCGGGCTCACCATTTCCACTGTGGGCATTAGACCCGGCCCATTCCAGCCCACCATGGCCCAAGCCGGTGACCTACCGGGCAAACCAAAGGCACGCGTGACTAGTTCACGCGTGCACGAACACTGGTGAAGGTAATTAAATTACCTTCACACAGTGTTCTTGCAACACTAAATTAACTTTGTTTTGAAAGGAAAATGCAAAGGGGAAGAAGTCGTACCTGCGTTTGGAGACCGAAGATGCTGCTCTTGGAGACCGAAGATGCTTGCAGCGTTGATGATGATTATTGCCTACTGCTTCCTCTGGTTTTCCTTCCGTGATCACTTGTCTGTGCCTTTCTTTTTTCTGTTTTTGTGTTTTGTGTGCTCTGTATTTCTGGGTTTAATTGTTGCCGGGTGCTTGTGGGTTGTTCTGTTTCTGGGTTGATTGCTGCTGGGTCTGTGGGTTGCTCTGTTTTTGGGTCCTCTCGGTGTATATGTTCTCTGGTTTTCTTGCTTTTCTTGCTCTGGTTCTGCCTCCCTCTCCTCTGATTTTCGGTCCCTTTTATAGAGACCCAGCCGCTTGCATCCAACCTACAGGACTGTTATCTTCCCCGACAAGATCGTGGGCGAGAGACGTGGTCCACGATCAGATTTGTTGCAGATTATCAGCTCCCCTGCTGAATCGGAAGCTTCCCTGTTGAAGCGGGATGGAGAAGACGCACGGCTGTTCCCCACGGTGTCGTTTCAGCAGGAATGGAAATATTCACTTTGACCCCTAATCAGTTTAATCTCAACAATTAGGACCTTAATCAGTAATAATTGCATTCTAATTGTACCCTTTAGGTTAATTTTAATTAAATCCCTAAATTGTTACACTATTTACAAAACAGTCCTTAATTCCTGGATTGTTCAATTTGGTCCTTAATTAATTTAATTTTGCCCTTTTTGAATTAATTTTGATTAAATCCCTGAATTATAATACTGTTTACAAAACAGTCCTTAATTTCTGGATTGTTCAATTTAGCCCTTAATTAAATCTTTAGCTTTTAATTCTTTCAAAATTGATCAATTAAATCTCAAATTACATCCCCAAACTTCAAATTTTATTGTCTTAACCCCATTGTCAACTATATTTAATTTTTGTATTATTTGTTCAAAAATTAGGTTATGACAGTTGCCCCCTCTTTATAATATTTACAATGCAAAGATATTGAAAATTTTCATTTTCTTTAGCTTTGTGTAGCAAATTTATAAAGAAAAGCAGATACGGGAAGAATTTATTTTTTTAGAGTCGTGAAAACTTCGAAAAGACGACCTTTTTTTTCGATTCGAGGAAACCTCACCTTTTTTTTTCAAATGGTCACATTGTAATGGGTTACCTGCCCAGTATAGGATGGTATATTGTAATGGGTTACCGACCCAGATGGTCACATTGTAATGGGTTACCTGCCCAGTATAGGATGGTATATTGTAATGGGTTACCGGCCCAAATGGTCACATTGTAATGGGTTACCTGCCCAGATGGTCACATTGTAATGGGTTACCTGCCCAGTATAGGATGGTATATTGTAATGGGTTACCGGCCCACATGGTCACATTGTAATGGGTTACCTGCCCAGTATAGGATAGTATATTGTAATGGGTTACCGGCCCAAATGGTCACATTGTAATGGGTTACCTGCCCAGATGGTCACATTGTAATGGGTTACCTGCCCAGTATAGGATGGTATATTGTAATGGGTTACCGGCCCACATGGTCACATTGTAATGGGTTACCTGCCCAGTGGATAAATACGAGGATTTTTTTTTAATAAGATATGATAGGGCTCGAAGGCGCATTATTCAATAGATAGAAGCTCGAAGGAAAATGAGGGCTCGAAGACGCACTCCAAAGGAGGTAGGATAGGAAATGCACTACCTTTGATGGTTGAGGGCTCGAAGGCGCTCTCGAAATGGAGATAAAACGAGGGCTCGAAGGCGCGCTCAAATGGAGATAAGATGAGTGCTCGAAGGCATGCTCGAAAAAGAACTCAAAAGGAGGTAGGATAGGGAATGCCCTACCTCAGGAGTGGAAACTGAAATGTGGTGGAAAAATATAGAGAGATTTTTTTTTTTTTTTAGGTGACCTAATTCTTATGGGCAGCCTGCCTAGGTTGAAAAATTCTCAAAAGTGAAAATGTTTCAAAAGCAATTTCAATGTTCATCATTTCAAGTTGGCCTTCCGCTTGATGGATTCCGTTAGAATTTTCTCTGATAAAATTTGCAACACTCATTGTCCAATGTTTCAAAATTTAAATGATATGCATGCATCTTTACCTGACTTGAAAAATAGGCCCCCCATTTCTTCTTAATCTTCTCATTGCATGGTTGATGAGATCTTGCTATCTGATTTGAGTCATCTTTGTCGTTTGGATTTCTAGCGCACTCGAGTTAGCCCATATAAGACTTTTTCCTGATTTGTTTGCACAACTCAGCCTTTGTGGTGCCCATCGTGACCCACATGCTTGATGGACTCGTCAAATAATTTGAGAGGATCATTCATTAACCCTTGACTCACTGCTAAAAACATTCGGTGTCACTAGCTGAAAAGATCAAGCTGTCTTTCATAAACCAAAATGCCCCCTTGTCTTGTTGAAGGAAATTACCATCTCTTTTTTCTAGAATTTTCCTTCTGAACACAATATCCCCTTGTATTGGTCATTCCCCCTAAGTGTGCTCTGTCAGCGACTTTAGACAAATAATGGTTTTAAGAGACCCTTTTCTCATTTCTATCCTTTTTCAGTTTGGTGAAGAAGTATGGGTCTAGAATAAATCTTGAAATCTTGATCTTGCATTTTTGAAAACAAAAATTATTTCAATGTGAGTCTAAAACAATTTACTTTTGAAATCTTGCAACTCCTTGGTTATTTTCTTTCTTGGAAAAGAGATTATTTGCTCTTGTGTTTGGTAATGAGATCTTCGGTGAAAAATACGTCATGAGATGACCTTTTGTGTCAAAGTGAAGGGTTCGAGAGAAAGCTCGAGATTTTGTATGAGAAAAACATCTCTTTTTTAACTTTTATTTTTATCAGCATGAATAATAATGGGTAGTTTATTCTTGATGCCATGAATTTCATGAAAAACTATTCTTTGGATTTTGAGAGCATTGTTTATTGTTCCAGGTTGCTTGCTTGCTTGATTAGAAAGGACTTCTACAAGCACGTAATGTAGGCTGTGGTTTTTGGCTATGAAAGAAAAGGACTCGTAGGGGCTCAAAAGAGTGTTTCAGGGTTTCAAAGACCAAGATCACTATTAATAGTTTGACTCTTGACGTCATTCATATTTTCTTTTGCCGCTCTTCTTTGATTTGCCCCTTTTCTTTTTTCTTTTTCATTGCTTTGCTAGAGCCTACTCATTTTATCTTGGTTATCACTTTTTCTTGTGATTTGGGCATGCCCCCTAGCACTTGAGTTTCTTGGGCTCTTTTGCCTTTTGGCTTTCTCACGGCTTTATCATTTTTCTTGATCATTGAAATTTCACTTGCCCCCAGTGTGGGGTGTGATCTTAGTCAGGATTTTTAATGAAAGAAAAATTATTCAGGCTCAAAAAGGGATCGCAAGGGATGTACTTATTTTAGAACGTGAAAGGAATAACAAAGATGGCCTTTCCTCATTTCAAGCGTAAGCAACTATGATCAATAAACTTTGACCTCATCTAGTGTGATGGTTTAGTTTTTATGAGGATGCATTTCATGAGTTATGAGCAACAAGTTCACTACATACCATTATTCATACATTTAAAAACACATGATTCAAAAGTTATGGGATAAGGGTATTTAGTCATTTTTTTGTTTTTAGAGTTTGGTCACCTCTATGTAGGAGTTGCTTGATTCATTTGTCATTCTACACGTAGAATGTCAAAAATCATTTTTGAATAAACATCAAATTACTTTTGAAATCAAAATACCAGATCAATTTTTCAAAACTCAAATAGGGAAACTGATTTTGGTAAAAGTAATGAATTCAATCTATGAGATCATGCAAGGCTTCAAGAGTATATTTACTGATTCTTTAATATCAATAACATTTATGAGAGAGAAAAGATATGCAAAGTGAATTTCTTGGCAAAACTTTTATTGATTTGATGAGAACTTATACAATCATGGATAATATTTCTTCACGAATCGAATTCACTGGCCTACTCAAATCTTCTCCATCCATTCCTGTCAGTATCAACGCCCCTCCAGAGAATGCCTTCTTTACTACATATGGACCTTCATAATTAGGTGCCCACTTGCTATGATTCTCACTAGGTAGTAATAGGATTTTTCTCAATACAAGATCTCCTTCTTTAAGCTCTCTTGGGCGAACTTTTCTAGCATAGGCTCTTGCTATCCTGCTTTGATACAGTTGGTGGTGACAAATTGCAGCTAATCTCTTCTCACTGATCATATTTAGCTGTTCATATCGTATCTCAGCCCATTTAGCCTCTTCTAGCTCAGATTCCATGAGAACCCCTAGAGAAGGAATCTCTACTTCTAAAGGCATCACTTTGCCTCCATGCCGTAAACTAACGAATAAGGTGTAGCCCCCGTTGACGTCCTTATTGCTGTTCGATATGCATGTAGAGCATAAGGAAGCCATTCCTGCCAATCTTTATATGTGACCACCATTTTCTGGACAATCTTCTTTATGTTCTTGTTAGCAGCTTCAACAAAGACCATTCATCTTTGGTCTGTAAGGGGATGAATTGGAATGCTTGATTTTCCATTTAGTGCATAATTCCATGATCATTTTCCCATTGAAGTTCTTGGCATTATCGGTTACTATCCTTTCTGGCAAACCATACCTACAAATTAGATCTCTCTCAATGAATCGCTTGACCACCTTCTGAGTCACATGAGCATATGAGCAGGCCTCTACCCACTTTGTAAAATAATCAATTGCGACCAAGATAAACCGATGACCATTGCTGGCTTTTGGATTAATAGGCCCAATCACATCAATTCCCCACATCGCGAATGGCCAAGGTGACACCATATTGAATAAGGGCACTGGGGGTGCATTGATTTTGTCACTATCCCCCTGACATTTATGACATTTTCGAACAAATTCTATACAATCTCTTTCCATGGTCAACCAAAAATACCCACTCTTTGCATCTGTCTTGCCATCATGTGCCCATTTGCATGAGTGGTGCAAATTCCTCCATGCACTTCATACAATGCTTTATTGGCTTCTGATCTGTCTAGACATCTTAATAAAGTCCCATCAAATGACCTTTTGTATAAGATTTCTCCATCTATAAAGTATTCCATTGCCATTCTTCTCAGAGTCTTCTTATCCTGTCTTTGAAGCTTCGGAAGGATATTCTCGATATTGGATGAATCTTTTTATATCTGCATACCAAGGATTGCCATCCACTTCTTCTTCTATTAAACAACAATGAGCAGGAGAACTTCTAATATCAATGCTTATAGGATGTACTCTGATACCACAATCAATCGTAGCCATAGAGGCCAAGGTTGCTAAAGCATCCGCAAACTGATTCTTATCCCTTCCTAAATGATTGAACTCTATCTTTTCAAAGTTTTCACCAATTTGGAGAGATATTCCTGATATGGTTTTAATTTCTCATCTTTTGTTTGCCATTTCCCCTTTGTCTGACAGATTATTAACATAGAGTCTCCATATACCTCTAATTTCCCTATCTTCAGTTCCAATGCAGCTTCTAATCCATGAATGCAAGCCTCATATTCAGTTTGTGTTATTCGTGGCAACTAAACCGAAGTTTGATGGAGATGGGATATTGTTTTCCTTCCGGAGAAATTATTACAGACACACTCCATTACGGCAACACATTCACCGCACCATCAAAGTACATAGTCCACCAATCTCTTTCTATTACCAACACATCTTCATCAGGGAAGTCAAAATTTAATGGCTCATAGTCCTCAATGGCGTTATCAGCTAAATGATCCGCAATTGCACTTCCTTTCACGGATTTTCTTGTTTTGTAGATGATATCATATTCACCAACAACACTTGCCATCTGGCCAGCCTATTTGACATATATGGCTTTTCAAAAATATATTTCAGAGGATCTACCTTTGAAATTAACCAAGTGGTATAGTATAGCATATATTGTCGGAGTCTTTTCGCACTCCATACCAAATCACAACACAGCTTCTCAATCATACTGTAACGAGATTCACATTCAGTGAATTTCTTACTAAGGTAGTAGATGGCTTGCTCCTTTCTCCCGGACTCATCATGTTGGCCAAGCACACAGCCCATTGCTGATTCAGTCACTGTTAAGTACAAAATGAGAGGCTTCCCAGGCACAGGTGGCACCAATAGCGGTGGTTTCTGCAGATATTGTTTGATTTTATCAAAGACTTCTTGACAATCTTCATCCCATACTCCGGGGTTTTTCTTTCGAAGTAATCGAAAGATTGGTTCACAAGTGACTGTAAGTTGTGAAATGAATCGAGCAATGTAATTTAAACGCCCCAAAAAGCTTCGAACTTCTTTCTCAGTCTTAGGAGCTGACATGGCTTGTATGGCCTTCACTTTGTCAGGGTCTACCTCTATACCATTACTGCTTACCACAAATCCCAATAACTTCCCAGACTTCACTCCAAATGTGCATTTTGCAGGGTTCAACTTTAATTGATACTTTCTCAACCTTTCAAATAATTTCTTTAGAGCTGGGATATGATTTTCCTCATCTTTAGACTTAGCAATCATATCATCCACATAGACCTCAATTTCTTTATGCATCATGTCATGAAATAGTGTCACCATTGCTCTTTGATAAGTTGCTCCAGCATTTTTTAATCCGAATGGCATAACTCTATAACAATATGTTCCCCACTTAGTAACAAATGTTGTCTTCTTCTTGTCTTTCTCGTCCATTTTGATTTGATTATACCCAGAGAAACCATCCATAAAAGAGTAAGTAGAACTCTTAGCAACATTATCCACAAGTACATCTATGTGGGGTAACGGAAAATCATCCTTCGGGCTTGCCCTATTCAAATCTCGAAAATCCACGCATACCCTGATTTTGTTGTCTTTCTTGGGTACTACTACAATATTGGACACCCATTGAGAATAATCAACAACTTCTAAGAATCCAACAGATCCCACTGTTTCGTTATCTCTTCTTTTACTTTGATTAGTATATCAGGCCTCGTCCTCCTCAACTTTTGCTTAATCGGTTTACAACCCTCTATCAAAGGTAGTTTATGTACCACAATATCGATTATCCGCACCGGGCATATCGGCATATGACCAGGCAAAAAACATCAACATATTCTTGTAAAAAGAATGACCAACTCGCTTCTTACACCAGCAGATATTAGCTTCCCTATTTTCAACTCTCTTTTATTATGTTCGGTGCCCACATTTATCAGTTCTAGTTCTTCTTTAGCAGGCTTCCATGTGTGATCAGATTGTTCCACTAACCTTGCGAACACATCGATGTCTTCCTCACCTAACTCTTCCTCATCCATTGCAATTATAGTTTCATCAAAGTTAGGCCAATTATCCACAGTGCATTAAGTTTGTGAGCACAATCCGCTTTCAGATCTCCTGAAAGCGGAAAGTGTTTCGGTTATGAGTGTATAATTCTGGGAAAGCAAATAAATAAACAAACAACAAGAAAACATGTTTGAAAGAAAATATGCATGATCTCATTGAATTTTAAAGGATAGACGGGCTCAACAACAAAACCTTATTGCCAATCTCTTGAGCCACAATGGTTTTGGCAAGGCACAATTGTTCAAACAATACAATAAAAATAAAGAACAAACAAACATTACTTTTTAAAAACAACTGGGACTTCATGAATTTCCCAATTTTCCAACTCTTCTCCCTCAGCCAGCTTCCTCACGAATTCGGATGAGCCATCTTCCAAAACACCAATAGTTAGTTGTGGTAGCTGTTCATAAGGACTCTCTTCTTCCTTTACATCTTGCTCACTAACATTTTCAAGATAATTGATAGTAGCACCACTGAATTCTTTTCTTAGCCCCTCCTCATAATCCTCAGCTTTTATCACATATGCGACTCTTGGAAATGTTACATGGATAGGTGGGATTTCCATTCGATCTTCATCTGGCTCTCTTCTTTCAATCCGGGCTACTCTCTTTCCCTTCTAATTTCAGCTGCTCTTTTAAAATCTGCTTTGCCAGGCTTAAACCCTAAGCCAAACCTCTGATCGGCGCATTTTATTTTTACCGCATTAACCCTCTCAGGCATTCCAGTAGTTAGGTCATATTGAAATGGTAATCCATGCTTCAAGAAGTATTTAGCAGCCATTTCTGCTGCTTCAGAAATTTCTGGCTTTCTTCAGATCATATTTTCGGTACCCATTCAAGATTTACAACTTCAAATGCATGCAGATTTCCATCCTTACTTTCTTCAGCTTCTATATAAGGGATCGATACATTTCTCATCATTGACAAAGTTTCTTCAGCTCACAAATCACCAAATTCCCATTGATGATGAACTTGACTCGTTGATGTAAAGAAGATGCGACAGCTCGAGCTGCATGGATCCAAGGTCTCCCCAGCAAAATGTTGTATGATGGATGAATATCCATTACTTGTAATGTGACTTGGAATGGTTGGGGGCCAATGATTAGTTCAACATCAATACTTCCAATGATTGGTCTAGGTGACCCATCGTATGCCCTTGCAGTCATAGTACTTGGCTTCATGTGAGAGGCATCAACTGGCATTTTATCAAGTACATGTCTCGGCAATACATTGAGAGCGGAACCATTATCTATAAGCACCTTAGCAATCACACAATCCTTGCATTTTACCGTGATATGCAATGGTTTATTATGACCGGTCCCTTCATGATCCAACTCATCATCGGTAAAATAGAGGTAGTTGATGGCTTGAATCCTACCCACCAAATGTTCTATGGAGTCTTGTGTGATATCCTGAGGAACATATGCTTCATTAAGAACCTTCTGAAGTGCGTTCCTATGCAATTCTGAACTCAATATTAATGACAACAAAGAAATCCTAGCGGGTGTTTTCTTTAGTTGATCAACCACACTATATTCGCTGTGCTTCATCAATTTCAGGAATTCATTAGCCTCTTCATCACTTACTGGCTTGTTAACCTCATTTGTCTTTGTCAAATCCACCATATCCTTTCCTTTGGCTTTTCTTTGATTTTCCAACTCTTCAGGAGTAAAACATCTCCCACTCCGAGTGAGTCCTCCTATTTCCGCATGGAAAACGGGGGCAGGATTTGTGCTGTGAAAGGAACAACCATAATTATAGGGTTGGGCATTATAGCTTCCGCTAACGGATTCATAGGCTTGGCTAGTATCATTTTTGGTGGACCCTTTTCGGTTGGTATATATCTACAAACTTCCACTTTTTGGTTACAACCAGTCATTGTTCCTACTAACTCATCTTCTTTGGGTTTCATCAATCTTAACATTCCCAACGTCATCATATTTTCTACCTCCAAATGAAACTCCTCGCACGAGTCAATATCATGCCCAAGTCGCCGATGATATTTACAATATTCATTTGCATTCCTTACGGCTTGTGTTTTGACCGGTGTCTTTAGATAATTTGTTTGCCTCAACATCCCATACAATCTATCCATAGTCACCCTTAAAGTTGTTGTACTTCTACTTCCTATCTCCAAGTTATTAACTCCCCCACTTCCCAAGCATGATTTGGTAGAGGATTAGATTTCACATTTGGAGATTCATCAAAAGAAATCCACCCAGCCTTTGATGAGTCAAGGATTTTTCTTTTGAATGCAACACATCCATCAATATGATGACCAACAACTACCCAGATGGTATTCACATTTTTGATCGGGTTTATACCAAAAAGGATATGGTGGTTGTAAAGGTTCTAAGGGAACAAGTGCTCGCCAATACTAAGCAATCTTTGATGCATTTCAAGAAGAGACATGGGTAATGGCGGAAGTTGCACTTGCTCTGTTGGAAAACTTCTTCTTGGGCGTAAGTAGCATTGGTTTGGTTGTTTATTAGGTTATTTTGGGTGTTTGTAGGTGATGAGAATTTTATATTGGATATAGAAGGGGTAGGTGTAATACTTTTGAAACCGTAATTATCTTGGTAGGTGTTCTTCCCTCTACTTTCCCTTTCGACATTGTGAACTTCCGCTTCTTTCCTTTTTCCAAGAAAACCTCTTTTTTTCAGAGGGATCCACGATCCTACCGTCCAACAACCTTGTTCGATCCTTTCAACTATGACAACCAAATCGAGAAATTTTGTGCAAAGCACTACCTACCAAGTATTCAAAGTACGGGGCTTTGAAAGTGTTGGAAAATAAACCACCATCTCCCTTTCTCGACAATGAAGGATTTACTTGCGGTCGATTCACGCCACCTTTGGGCATATTCTCTTACGGACTCCTATTCCCTTTTTCCATGGCTTGCAGACTTGACCTATCGGGGCAATATCCATGTTGAACTTATATTGTCTAATAAAAGCTTCAACCAAATCCTTCCATCCTTTAATCTTGGTATTATCTAAGCGCATATACCAAGCAAGAGCCGCATCACTTAAACTGCCTTGAAAGAAATGGATCAATAGCTGCTCATCATGGACTACCCTCACCATCTTATTACAATATGCTTTAAGATGGGTGATCGGGCATTGAGTTCCAGATATTTAACAAAATCGGTACACGGAATTTTCTGGGAATAACCACATTAGGCACCAAACACATTTCAGCAGCTTTCACCGGATCATACAAACTATTCCCTTCCATTGCCTTCATTCTTTCTTCTAAAGCAGCTAGCTTTTCATGACCATTTTCCTCCACTATCTTATTCTTTGAGGTTCTTCTTCTGTCAAAACTGCAATGGGGACCCTCGTTGGATATGCTGATTAGGGTGTAAGAAATGAGCAAGATGTCGAGGTTCAAATGGCGGAATAAAAGGAGGCGGAGGCTGAAGTGTAAATGTTTGTTGAGAAGATGTTCTTTCTCCAGCTCTAGGCCTCAAAGCCTGTTCAAGCAAGCTGGTAAGCCTTGCTACATCCTCCTTCAGGCTTTCCAACTCTTTTTGGTGTTGAATTTCTAACTGAGTTCTCTCTTTATTTTCCATTTTCTTCCGTAAACGAGTATTATGGATACGTTTGGTTAGGGACCTATATTTCACCTGTTATATGTAGAATATGACAATTTATAAACAAATGTATGAAATGCATGAATATGAATGCAACATATTGGATATGGATTTGCTTTTCATTGGTGACATATGGCCGTCATTCTTTGGATATGTGGTTTGAGCTTGAACTTGATATCATCGTTGTGATGCCGAGAAGAGATCTGTTTAGCTTTTTGACATTTGGGCTTCCAGCCATATACGCATATTTTTGAATTGAAAAGGTGGGTCTCAGCCCTTTATTACTTATTCAGAAGCTTACAATGAAAAATTGATCTAATCTATTACAGGAGAAAAAACACTGCCTCTATTAGCTATTGCTTTTAAGAAAAGATCGGTGTTATCCAAGCTTCTTCAATACTTTATTATATCACCTCCCACTTGGCGAGCTTCCACTCGTAATAAATGGGCTTCGCAAATGCTTGACCAACTTGATCTTGTAGTTCCCTTTATCCTCTCGGGATGTATCAAGTTGTTTCTAGACGTAAAAGTTATTGGTGGCATCCAATGTTTGATTATGTTGTTCTATCATTTTCGGCTTTCCATAAGTCGTGCGCTCTTTGATTTTTCTTTGTCCAAACTTTAAATCTCAATGCTTCCACCTCAGTCTTGTGATTGTTCCACTCTGCTTTTTGCTCTTCATGAATTTTAGTTAAAGCCTCAGCTTTTCCCAATTGGCCTTTAAACTTAACAATGTCCGCCTCGACGCATTTTCAATGTAGCTTGTGTCTTGATGGCTAATTCTTCCCAATGCTTAGCTTTGTCCATATAATACATCATATCCCGATTAATTATTTTTGTGTTTCCAAGTCAGCCTTTGCCTTTATCAAGTCTTGACCTCAGAGTCCCTTTTCTTCTTCAGTTACTTTCCTTGCACCCTTTTCTTTGGCTAGTTGCCGCTCTAAGGACACTCTTTGTTCTTCCTTTGCTTTAAGCTCGCTTTGTAACGATTTTACTTGTTTTCTTAATTCTTCTTCACAATTCACTCTTTTCCTTCAAAGCCCACAGATTCGAAACTTCCGCAGATAAGAGACTTCTCTATTACGCCATTCGGGATACTTTTCACTAACTCAGAGGATTCCTTACACCGATCTCTTTTTTAACTAGCACCAAAGATCCCCAATCATGTTTAATGCTCTCCAAAGATCTCATTATATGCACCCTTATAGACTCCGTGAATTGAGCTAAGCCAACTGTTCTTGGAATGCTTTGTATGCCCCCAAGTCGTCTTGCAACCAAAGCAGCGATAACTAATATATCCAAATCACTCCAATCAAAGGTACCCAAGGCCTCTTTCCACAACCCATTAGGCATGTTACATTTTTCATCCAAGGAGCTCTCCAATTAAAATTGCTTTGTGGAATTCCTTGCAATTTTACCCTCCAATCATCTTCAGAAAAGTTTTCCCATTCACTTGATACAAATAACTCGAGTGGCTTTTGGTCAAACCACCAAAAATTTCGGAATATTGGTGTTTCAGATTCTATATGGCTTACCATCCAAATGAACAACAATGGAACACAACATCTCATAGAACCTTTCCCAATCCTTTTGCAATGATTGAGAGACAAAAAAGTTTCAGCCAAGATAGCAGCAGAAGGATTAATTTTAGTCTTCTCATACTCAACAAACAGATTAGCTGCCTCTAAACTGATAATTCCAGCAGTCGAAGGACACAAAATCAGCCCAAATATTCCCAAAGCCAATATTCGGTATACCTCCAAATTAGCACCAGGATTAGATGTTTTAGCAATCAACGCCTCTTCTAGCCGCTTTCCATCTCAAACCCCCGGACTATTTTTTTCTCTATAAGCTCATTTGATGGATTCCGGGCTTAGCAAGCTCCTCTACAAGATTCTCAATCTTTTGATGAAAATAAACCTTATGGATATCCTCGGGAATTCTCAAAACACCGTATTCTTCAATGGTAGGAACCATATCGACATTCCCAAATGTAAAACATCGATAATCAGGATCCCAAAAATGAATTAGGGCTTTCATGGCTAATGGCAGGATTGGAACATTCAGAAGATGCTAAACTCTCCCATATATCTTAGTAAATTCCGTCTCATCACCAAGTATTTGGTGAATGGAAGCAAACGACCGGCATCATTTATTACGCATCTCACATCCTTTAGCAGGGTATCCCATCATCCGGCCTAGGGCGGTCTCCCTCGAGTCATATGCAATGATTCGGATTCGAGCCCATACTCAACGGCTTGTGATTTCACGATTAACCACCATTATGTCACCCAAAAACAATCCTGTAATGAAGATGCTATACGTTAAGCTTTGCCTTAGTGAAATTTACATAGGGAACAACCTAAATGGTAGGTTCTAGTCATTTAAATGCTTGAGGTAGGTTGCTATCTAGTCTTGAAAGGTCTTTCGCATGCTCAGTGATCTTCCTCGAAAGGTTGATGTGAGGTTTACAAGTAGCGTGAAGATAGAGGCCCCGGAATGATATCAGTTAGGCATATCAACCACTATCGAGTAAACAATCAAGCGAAAGTTGGATGGTTTCACGAGTCTTACCCAGGCTAAAGTCATTGGGGTACCGCTACTCTCCCACTTAACTTAAAGTTGATATAACAGATGTTTATTATGAAATGCGTGGTGTGTGAAGGCATAAATCTATATCCAATATATGTATGATGACATGAATAAATATGGATGCTAAAACTATAAAAATAAATAAAATAAAATAAACCAAATAAAATAAAAACCAAATAACACAACAAGCATTTGTAGCAATTAAAAAAAAAAATCAAAGGCAAAGCTTAGTCCATTATGTCCCCAGTGGAGTCGCCATTCTGTCACACCCGACATCGCAGCGACCTTAAAAATTTAATTCTTTGAAAAAGAACAGATTTCTGGCATCCTATTCTTTAATGGGGATATTCTTTGTTTAAGGAGTCGCCACCTAGTATTACGGTTACTAGGAACCCTAACTGGTCAACAGAGATTCTATGGTCCGAGACTGGTTACATAAAAGGGGAGATATTATCACCCCTTAAATGTCCTACCTAAGGCAGGCTGCATTGCTAATCTTAGTCATTAATTGCTAACATTTTTTTTTGTTTATTCTATGATTTTTTTTTGTGTGTAATATTCCTAACTCTAGCGCCAGTAAATATTCAACTACGGATATTTCCAACTCTGGCGTTGGTAAATATTCAACTACGGATATTTCCAACTCTGGCGTTGGTAAATATTATGTAGGTATGAAAATGAATAAATTTGAATTATCATTTTTTTATTCCTGACTCTGGCGTCAGTGAACAAACAATTAAAACCAATTTATTTTTTTTACACAATCGCGTATTTTTTTATTTTTATGTAGCTAGAAAAATAAAACAAAATAAAATAAAATAAATTTACATTAGTATTTTTATTCCCGACTCGGCTGGATGAATAAACCAATAAATTTACTTTATTTTATTTTTATTTTTACACGCATGTTTTTTTAGGTAATTTAAATAAAATACAATGACATAGTCGGAATAAACAAATAAAATCAATTTATTTTTTTACGCAATCGCATTATTTTTTTTTTTATGTAGCTAAACAAAATAAAATAAAATAAATTTACATTAGTATCTTTATTCCTGACTCTGGCGTCAGTGAATAAACCAATAAATTTATTTTATTTTATTTTATTTTTGCATGCATATTTTTTTTGTAATTTAAATAAAATACAACGAAATAAATTTGAATCAATAGTTTTATTCCGATCAAGGCTCAATAAATAAAAACAATAAATTCATATTTATATTTTTATTTGTACATACACATTTTTTATTTTTTTATTTTTTTATCTTTTTTATTTTTTGTTAATTTACATTTTTGGTCGTGGGCTAAATCCAACAAAGATATATATTGGTGGTCGGGTCACCACCATTTCACTGGGCTAGACCCAACCAAATTTCACTCGGCCATCGCCCAGCCCAAGCCGCTGACCCTACCGGCAAAACCAAAGGCACGCGTGACTAGTTCACGGCGTGCCCGAACATCGTGAAGGTAATTAAATTACCTTCACACGTTGTTCTTGCAACACTAAATTAACTTTGTTTTGAAAGGAAAATGCAAAGGGGAAGAAGTCGTACTGCGTTTGGAGACCAAGATGCCGCTCTTGGAGACCAAGATGCTTGCAGCGTTGATGATGATTATTGCCTACCGCTTCCTCTCGGTTTTCCTTCCGTGATCACTTGTCCGGGCCTTTCTTTTTTTCGCTTTTTGTGTTTTGTGTGCTCTGATTTTACGGGTTTAATTGTTGCCGGGTGCTTGTGGGTTGTTCTGCTTTTCGGGTTGATTGTCACTGGTCCGTGGGTTGCTCTGTTTTTTTGGGTCCTCTCGGTGTATATGTTCTCCCGGTTTTCTTGCTTTTCTTGCTCGTTCCGCCTCCCTCTCCTCTGATTTTCGGTCCCTTTTATAGAGACCCAGCCGCTTGCATCCAACCTACAGGACTGTTATCTTCCCCGACAAGATCGTGGGCGAGAAACGTGGTCCACGATCAAATTTGTTGCAGATTATCAGCTCCCCTGCTGAATCGGAAGCTTCCCTGTTGAAGCGGGATGGAGAAGACGCACTTGCTCCCCATGGTGTCGCTTTCAAAGAGAATGGAAATATTCACTTTGACCCCTAATCAGTTTAATCTCAACAATTAGGACCTTAATCAGTAATAATTGCATTCTAATTGTACCCTTTAGGTTAATTTTAATTAAATCCCTAAATTGGTACACTATTTACAAAACAGTCCTTAATTCCTGGATTGTTCAATTTGGTCCTTAATTAATTTAATTTTGCCCTTTTTGAATTAATTTTGATTAAATCCCTGAATTATAATACTGTTTACAAAAAAAGCATCCTTAATTTCCCGGATTGTTCAATTTAGCCCTTAATTAAATCTTTAGCTTTTAATTCTTTCAAAATTGATCAATTAAATCTCAAATTACATCCCCAAACTTCAAATTTTATTGTCTTAACCCCATTGTCAACTATATTTAATTTTTGTATTATTTGTTCAAAAATTAGGTTATGACATTCACTGAAGAGTGAAGAGTTATAGGAAAGCACCCCGAGTGACTAGCTTACCTCGTACTATATATTGCGCATTGTTACTCAATTTTATATATATATATATATATATATATATATATATATATATTATACTGTAATACCAACCAATACACTAAAAAAATAGTGTTTTATTGTAGATAGTTTACTATTCACATAAACACAATTTACTATTTAATGATTACGGTTCACACATGCATAACTTGCTATTGACTTGATGGCAATTTTGTGATTTCCATGACTTTGATGAACCATTTAGTTTTTTAATTGGTGATTTTAATCTCATCCTTGAAGTTTATTTGAGTTTCGATTTGGTCCCTATCTTCCTTCAATGAGAGAGAAGAAGAACATTTGAGAGAGACAAAGACGAAGAGAGAGAAAGATTCCATGTTTCTTGAGTTAATTCTAGATTAAAAAAAAGGAACACAAGATTCGATCCAAAAACCAGGTAAGTTTCTTTTAATTGCCACGATAAACCTATTTTTTTCCGAGGAAGAGATATAAGATTTTGGTTTCTAGACTTTGCGTCATTTAACTTCTTCTTTTATATATATAACTTTTTTAAAAAAAAGGATTAATAAATCAATTTCTCTCCTAAAATTAAGAAAAAAATCCCAGATTTTTATTTTTCAATAATATGCATCGTATGAACTTTATGAAATTACATTTTTAGAAGAATTTTTTTTTTATCAAATGAGGTTAATTAAGATAAATTANCNNAANAATTCAATATCCTTCGAAGTTAATTTTACTATATTTATGTTTTAATATAAATTTAATAAGAAAACTTGTAATAATTTACGAAATTGGTTGCTTGTATCATTTAATTTAATTAGGTTAATTGTATTTCTTGTATCTTATAATTAATTTGGTTATTTTATTAGAAATACGAGTATGATTATATACTGTAAATAAAATAAATTATTTTAAAAAATATTTTACTTTTGATTATGTTAATAAAAACTACTTGAAAATAGCTGTTTTGTATATGGCATCTATTTGAAAAATAAAAGGACATTAATTAATTGAGGTGAAGCCAATGATCTATTGAGGTTAAGCAGATGGGTATAAATGGAAAGCGAACAAGTGTATTGACTATTGTGGGTGCTTATGGGCCAGCGGCCTGCGGGCCAGTGGCCCATAGAGCCTTGCGACGGACGTCCAGAACAACAACTGAGAGGATAAAAAAGTCATTTCGTTTATTATAGATGAATATTGACGGTTGACAAGCTAGGGTTTTCTTTCTTACTTGGGCCATTTTAAGTGGAAGCTCTGCCTCGGTAGCGCCTCTCTCCCAAACATCTGCTTTCTTTCAACCACTAAGGTCTCTCTCCGTCTCTCGCTTACAGTCGAGTTATTTTGTTCATTATTGATCTTTGCAAATTTGTAATGCAGGCAACTCAGTCAACACGTTGAAGGGAAAGAGAAAGTGAAGAATGGTGGAGAAAACAAAGGGGAGAAAGGAGGAGGTGGTCACTAGAGAATACACCATTAACCTCCACAAGCGTTTACATGGCTGGTATTATTTTCTTCTCTTGTCCTTTTGGCTATGATGTGTTTTTTTTACTGTTCTTACATTTCTTTTTGTGCAATTTTTGCTGCTTCAAGGTTCAAAGTTTATTATTTGGCTGTATTAATTTTTGTTTGTAAATAAAGTAGGTTCTATAAAAACAGGTATTCGTAAGTAATGATGGTGCGTTATAGAGATGAGGCAATGCCTTAGTTTTTCCCACCGGATATATTTCAGGCTTTGAAATAGTTATGTATTCGCATTTAGAGAAGGAAGTGTAATTCCGTTAAGGATTCTGGATTGTGAAAGGTTTAATCTAGTTTTATGGGATAATATGATCACTTTTCGAGAGATGTGCTGTAACCATTTACAAAATACAAAATCTAAAGGTATTTTCTCCCAATTTCCTTCTGTTAAATGATTTGATTGGACGACAATGGAAAGGTTAGAAGTTAAGAATCAATGATATTTCCGTCGACCGGTGACCTTACTCCCTTTCGGGTTACAAATGCGAGTTTCGAACTTGAGACCACATGGGAGGAGGGAGGACAGTAATGCCAGTTTAGTTACAGCTCATTCATGGTTATAGAATAGTTTACTTTCTTGCATCTCCATGGATTACTATTTCAGGGTTTTTACAATAGTTTTGTAAATGGGCACTCAGCTTGATCTAAAAGCACTACAAGTAATTTCCCCTTAATTTTTCTTTTTGCTTATTAACATGCCTAGTTCACCCTGTTGTATGTTTCTTTCTTTCTTTCTTCGTGTAAATCTTGGAGAATAGAATTTAAGCAGTCATGGGTTGGGAGCCTTAGCAATTCCTTTAGCCACCTGGTTCCTTGTGCACATGGGGCTGCTGATGATTTGTGTGGGAACAAAAATTATTGTATTCTCATTGCAATAAGAAAAATTGTTTGCTACTTTGTTGGGTGTGCATAATTTTTCCTTCACCAAAGTTAGGTATTGATCTTTGCCGATGCATATTTGTTTGCACACATTCTGCTATTAGATATCATTAGGATGTTTCTGCATGGATTTGGATGGTGTCATACTCCCATTTTCAATTGCTGCCTTTAAACCTAGTGGATAGGAATATGTGGAATCTTTAGTTCATTGCAATTTTCTGTTGTGACATCAAATAAACTATTATTAAGCACTGAAATATTATGTCTGATTTTGTGTAACAGCACCTTCAAGAAGAAGGCTCCTAAGGCCATAAAAGAGATTAGGAAGTTTGCTCTGAAGGCTATGGGAACTAAGGATGTGAGAGTGGATGTGAAGCTGAACAAACACATCTGGAGCAGAGGGATTCGAAGTGTTCCAAGGAGGATCAGGGTTCGCATTTCTCGCAGGAGAAATGATGATGAAGATGCAAAGGAAGAGCTCTACTCCCTTGTAACTGTTGCAGAACTCCCACCAGAAGGAACGAAGGGGCTTGGTACCAAGGTTATTGAAGAGGATGACTGATTCTTCTACTAGTGTTTTAAGAAACACCATTTTAGGCTAAGGAGTCTGGTCGACTGTTGAGTGTTTTCAGACAGATTTTATTCAGATAACTAGTATCGTTGTTATTTACCATCTGGATTGCTAGACTTTGTTACTTGTGGTTGTGGTTATTCAGGTTAATTGCTAGTGCTCTTTGCCATGATTTTCCTTTTTTTTTTTTACCGGAACATATAGAGCTTTCGCATTCCATCGTACCATGCGTCCATGGCATTCCATTGACCACTTTCGATTGGTGGGTGAAAAACTGGGTGGCTTCTGCTATGCCTTCCCACCTCTTCTTCCGAAGTCGGTGTGCGCTTACTTTCTGGTGAAAGAAGGCTTTTGCAGAAGAAACTGACACAATTTAGAGGCAGTCATATCGAATATGGACACATTCAGTAACCAATCACTAAATTCTGGAATTTGGGCACTAAAGCAACAAGGAGAAGAAGTGAAGAACATTAAATTCGGGAATTTGGGCCCTGCAGAAAGGATAAAAGATAAGAAGACAATGAGACGGAAAATAAGAAGACAATGAGACGGAAAGATTGATGAGCAGAACGTGTGTTAGAATTTGCCCTGAAAATCGAGGTGCAATATAATATAACATCTGCTCCACGGTAATTTTGCAGTTAACAGTTTATAGCTACCGTACATGTTTGAAGTCTCGGAATTACTTTATTCTTTTTGGATACGCACAATCCCTGCTCCAATTTGGCTAGTCTTGTAAGTTCTGACCACAACAACTGTACAACACCACATCAGATGTTACTCATCTGCTCTGTATTAACGATAAAGAGTAAGCTTGTCTCGTCCCACGGACCTCACCTCTGTCTCTATCTCGAGGGACTAGAATCGTGGTAATTTACTCTGTTCTTTGTGGGTTGCACCCATGATACCTGACATCCTAACCGCTACCTGTCAAAGAAGTTGATCGTGATCCTGATCCACTGTTAGACGTCGCAGCGGTCTGCTACACTTGAGATAATGCATTCCTGATAAATGCAGATAAACCAAGCACAAATAGGTATTTGAGATTACAAAAAGGTGAGGAACTGTTAAGATCATTCGCTAAGTGGTAGCAAAATGTCGATATTGGCTTTTCGTAAGATATCATAAGCCAACTCTGCACTTCACTGATTACAACTCTTAAAACACTGAGCAGTGCTTTACTTTTACAAGAAAACAGGTGGTGGAGATCTGCCCAAAGGTTCTCCTTGAGGTACAAGAAAGTTAGCAATCCAAGTAGTTCTCATTAGCCAACCTGCTTCTGCGTGAAAGCCACCCTGTTGAGTTCAATTCCAGTAAAGCGGAACATGAAAAGGTGGGTTGAAGATTGGCTCAGCCACACTACCTCTAATCAAACAAAACAGGGATTTTAGACCTCAAACTCTCAGTAAGAGTAATTTGTTCTTAAAACATCGCCTCGTAAAGAAAACACACTCAAAGAAGAGAAGATTTCGGAATTAAAGTTTGGGAAAATAACAAAAAGAATAAAGGAAAGCAGTAAGAGAAAGCAATAAAAATAATATGGAGAAACTCTTTTAGAAAATCGAATGTGGGGGGATTGACCGTCGTTTATAATAATATTTGGGTTCTATTTATATTATTACATAGTTTAAAAGTGTGTTTGGCAGTGTGGTAGTGGTTGCTTTTCAAATAGCTTTTCGTGCCGAAATACATGCCAATGATGTTTTTTTATTTTTTAAAAATTATTTTTGACATCAGCACATCAAAACGATCCAAAAAGTACAAACCCCACTCAATTTTAGCAAAAAAAAAAACATTTGAAATTTGATCAAATGCAGGTTCAACCGCAGAGCCAAACAGGCTCTAAATCCTACTTATATATTTTACGTATATATTGGTGTCAAATAAAAAGATTTATTGAATTATAATACAAACTAAATACCTCTTTATAAATACACAAGTGAATACTAATATTTGAGATTGACCGTTGTTTATAATAATATTTGGGTTGTATTTACACTATTACACAGTTTAAATCCTACTTATATATTTTACGCATGTATTGGTGTCAAATAAAAAGATTTATTGAATTCTAATACAAACTAAATACCTCTTTATAAATATACAAGTGAATACTAGTCTAATCTGTTACTTCTTATTACTTTTTTTGTTAAGCATTTATTTTTTAAATAGAATTGTATCTTTCTGGTTGTGCATGCATTAAACTTTGTTGGTCAATCATTTTTTTGGTTGATCGTGACTTCTTATTGCTTGGTTAAATGCTCAACTACTTCTTAAATACTCTTAGTCAATCAAGGACTATTCTAATTCAATTGATTTTTCTGACTCACAATTGATTTCAACTTTATTCTCTTGCTTTGCGGTGAACAATCTATGTTCTTTACATTTGACACATGTATGTTTATTTTAAATGTAAACAACGTCCTCATCTTTCTTTGTTTCTTCAATGAAGGAATCTTAAACCCATCAAACTAGTACTGAAATCGGTCAATCAAATCAACTAAGTATGATGCGACAAATAATATTGTTCTTCTAAAATTAATCAATTATGTTTTAAAACATATTTAACAAGACAAATACTTTAGCCAATCAATTTAATTTAAAAACAGGTATATCGTTAGTGTTACACTAAGTGGCATGGATGAAGAATTTCTTAACCCGTTTTATGAGTGAAAATGTCATAAGAAGCAAAAGACAACCACTTTGCGTAATTTTTCCCCTGTTGAACTTCAATATCAACCCCGAATTTTAGTTTCTTTTTCATATTAGTCATTGGTCTTAGATTTATGCAAATTGACCATTAAATTTTTAATTTTCTTCAATTTCACCTCTGATTTCAATCAATCAAATCTTCATAGTTTGACACATTTTGTAAAATGATAATTGACTGTGAATCTCTTTAATTTAGCATTTCATTGACTCCAAACTTTTGATTTTCCTCAAATTTTACCATTGATTTGAATCAATTGACTTGATAAAATTAAATTTGGTCTCCTAAAATTCTAATATTCTCAATTAAGCCCAAGTTAGTCTTTCAAACTTAATTTTTCACCAATTAAGTCCATAATAAAATTAATTTGACCCATTTAAAGTATAATGAAGTCCTTGCACTTAATCAAATCATTTAATTTGACCCAAATTAACTCTTGACATAATTAATTTTTAATTTGACCTATGATTAAATCAAATTGGCCTATTAAAAATTTAATTATGTCTCTATACTTAATTTTTATGCAGATCCGTTCAATAATTATTTAATTTGACCTTGAATCTATATTGTCTCTCCAATTTTGAATATAACGAGGTACGATTAAGCTCATGGTTCCATTCAAAATTGCAGCTTGATTTTTCTGTTTATTTAGAATCCTTCTCAGCTTGCTTTTGCAAAAATATCAGTTTTCTTGCTATTGCTATTTATTTATTATTTTTTTATGGGGAAGGAAAAAAAATGTAAAACTTAGAAAATAACCCAAAAATAAATTATGACAGGTGTATTGGTGCTTCATATATAACCATATGCATATCTTTTCTATGGATCACATGGAATTATATAATAGTCACAATTAGTTGTGGCAAATTCCAGTATTGGTGGCTCGTGTATGAGTATCATAATATAAGTTAAAATTTTCTAACACTGATCTAAGGGCTCTCTGATGGAGATGAAAACACATTAAATACAACTTGCCACAATAATATCATGATGATTATGGCCGAAAATCAAATTATACAGGCCAAGTCTGATCAATTATCTCGAATACAAAATGAGTTACGTCAAAATAAATCTATAATCCATGGGCTTATAAATATCTAAAGTAATTCCTAGGATATTCTGAAACAACAAGAACTTCAATAGAAATGTTTAGAAATACTCCATCTCACCCTAAATATCACATACCCACGTAAGAAATATCATCGCAAGCATAACATATAATATGGGCGTGAACACTCACAAGGTACCACTTATTTCACAAATGTATAGATAGTCTTAGACCAATTACATGACCCAACCACCTTATTGATGACTGTCTCAACTTGTAATTGGGAAGATCAATGCCCTATAGACTACTTTCTAGCAAGGAAATCTCAACCTTTTTATATCCTATGGACTTATTTTTTACCAACAAAAAGAATATACTTATTTGGTTAATTAAATGAGGTCACAATGGGTGATTCATAATTTGATAAAAAGTTCAAAAAAGATAAACATCAATTGATACCGATCATGAAATTTAAATTTATTTATAAAAATAAAAGACACTCAAGCTCTTGTTCTAAGATAACAAATACGATGGCTACACTTGAATAAAAAACGTTTATTAGTAAAAGAAAAACACAATAGATTAGGCCTTCGACCACACCAAAGGCTTTGGTCACCAGTAATGTTATATATAAAAGGTGTATCAATCATAATAAGGCTAAATTATGGGCACAAGAAAATTATAATAAACATCTTTGTGGAGTATACAAGTGTCTTCTCGTAATACAAGGTGACCAACCATAACATAAAAAAATACAGGAATTAGCTATATGTAGAAGTAAGCTAAATATCAACTATGCAATGGCCTTGAACCTTACTAAAAAGATTTTCCAATTTAATTCTTGTTTTTTAAGGAGCAGAAACAATACAAAAATGAATGTTTTGGCTCAAAATTAGTTGGAATATAAAATGGCCTTTAATCATTGTAACATCATCCTTGTGAGGATTATCGATCGATAAGTAATAGATGATATGCAATAAAGGTGTAATGGTGAGAAAAGAAATAGACTCTATGGTCAAAATGGTTAAAAATACATAAAATAGTGAAGATAAAAACTATTGCTGAATTTTTTTACTAAGTAAAAATAGAGAATTTATATTAAAAAAAAGGTGTTCTTATCTATAAAAATATTGAAGACAAGAGATCAAAGGTTGTTTGTAGGACCCTTTACAAACAGTTTCAAGATCTTTCAAGACATTCTTTAGATTTCCATGGAAACTAAGGGATCAACTTGGAGATCACAAATGGGAAGCTCTCCAAATCTATATTGCTTATACATTAAGCCTGATAGTTAGACTATTACTAATTTATAAAGTTTTTCCTGTTGTTGTTGATTCTCAATAACATCAAAATTTGAGTTGTTTATTAAGTACAAATAGTTAAGAAGTACACATTATAGAAACTTATTCAAGAAAATCCGAAGCACATCTCGACATTTGACATGTCAAACATATTTTAAAACATAATTGCTGATTTTGTTTGAATAATATCCCTTGCCACATCATTTTTGGTCAGTTTGATTGATCGATTTCAATTATAAATATGATCAAATGAAAGAATATATGAGGCATTCTTTACACAAAAACAAATATTCATGCGTCAAATATATGAGAACAATGATTGTTCTAACAAACAAGGAAAGAGAGTTGAAATCGATTGAGTATAGTATATTGATCATATTGGAAAAGTCCCAATTGACTAAAAGATTTGAGGAAGCATTTGACCAAGTGATCAAGGGTCACGATTGACCAAGAAAAACCGATTGAATAATAGATTTTAAATGCACACAAGGAACCAGAAGGTTTAGTTCTATTCAGAACAAGAGTCCTTAATAAAATAATTAATTTTAAAAAATTTATAAGATTAGCTCAGGATTCATGTAATATCAATAGAAAAAGAGTTTAGCTTGTATTAGGATTTAATAGAATCTCCTTATTTTATATCAACATCTATCTAGGATTGGGGTTGTGTTTAAATATGATTCAAATTTTACATCATTAAAAGGGCCACATGATCATTGTGAATGATGGTTAGCCGTATATATTCAAGTTCATGTAATTTATTCTTTTTTTTTTTTTATAGGGTTTTTATTTATTTCATTTATTTATTACTTTGTTTATTTCTTTCTTCATTTCCTTCACTTTAAGATTCTTGAAATCTACTCCCCAAAACTCATGTGCTTCTTTCTAGGTGGTGCTTTTTAGAGAAAGTAACTATTTTTTTAGGGTTTGAGATCTAAAATCTCAACTTCTTTTATAGAAATAGTTATTGTCTTATTACAAGTTTTATCCCAAGTAAATTTAATTAGAAACAATATTGTAATTTTTATTTAAAGAAAACTTGCATTTGTTTTTTATCATTATATATACATAATTATATAAACAAATTATGGATAGTAATCAAGATTTTATCTTATTAGATATTATTCATGGTGTCAAATATATATAAATTAATTAATTTTTATAGACTTTTAAATAAAAAGAAATACAAATAAAAATTTATATAAAATTTAAAATAGTATTTATCTTTTTTTATATTAATCTAGCTATTAAAGATATTATAATAAGTTTTTGTGCTTCGTAGTCAATTTAATTCAAATAACATAGTAATATATTTATTCACATTATATTATCATAATTTATTGCTGAATAGTTTAAATATTCCTCTTCATAACACAATAATCAAAGCATAGGGCAGCACAAAATATAAGAATTTGATTAACTTACGTCTCAGTTTGTTTTTAAATAACCTCTATTTAATTTTGTATTTAAAAAATATTTTTTAAAAAAATTAATTTTTTTTATTTCAAATTAATATTTTGTGGTTATTTTTATATTATTTTAAAGTACTGATATCAAAAATAATTTTTTTAAAATATTATTTTAATGAGCTTTAAAAAACAACCGCAACCACTCTCAAACACAATTACTAAGTCCCACCGTAATTTTTAAGTTTATTAAAAAAAATAAAAATTAGATCTAAAAAATAAAATTAAAAAAAATATAATTTCATTAAATATTTAAAAGAAATAAATAATAATCATCATAATAAAAATTAAATTTAACAAGTAAAAAATTAAAAGATATTAAAATTTAAAAAATATATAATTTCATAAATTCTTTTAAATAAAATAAATAGTAATGAAAAAAATTAAAAACAAATTTAGTAGATAAAAAAAATTAATTAAAAAAACAAAGAAAAATAACATTTAAAAGATTAAAAACTGAAATTAATGTAAAAATAAAATTTAAAAAGATAAAATTTTAAAAAAATCAAAACAGAATACATAACAGTTAAAAAATTAAAATTAAAATTTAATATAATCAAAGTGTTTTTAATATCTTTTGTTTATTTCCAGAAAACGAAGAGGTAAGAACAAATGTTGCAGGAAGCAAACTCGAATCAAGTAACCGGGAGAATCAGCCAGTTAGTTTCAGTGATACTGGTATACGAGTTAGCCTTAGTTGAGGCTGTAAGCACCCAAAAACTGCAATAGGAGAAAGACAAATATCGCCTGCAGAAAATCTCAAGCAGCATCGTTGACCATTAGCATAAAAGACGTTTTACAAAACAAGAAAACTTCACCACCTATGATTTGAGTTTGCAAATTAGGTCTGCATAAAAAACCAAACAATTTAGGTTGGGAAGCAAAGCAGAACAGACTGTTGAATTCTATAGGCAAAGTGAAAACATTGTTGTGTATACTATCAACTAAAATATCACAGATCTGCTCTGCCCGGGTATCTGGGGAATGGGATGACATCTCTGATATTGTCAATTCCAGTGGCAAAAAGTATCATCCTCTCAAAGCCCAAGCCAAATCCACAATGTTTTACAGTCCCGTAACGTCGCAGGTCAAGGTACCAGTCATATGGTTCAAGAGGCAGTCCCATCTCAGCAATTCTGCAATGGAGAGTGCCCCAACAAAAAAAAAATGCACTAGTCAGTACATAAATTACAGTTAAACGAAAAACAACTCTGCATAATCTAATGTTGGACCATTCAAGCAGACTCCCCATACCTCTGCTGAATAACCTCATAGCGCTCCTCCCTTTGGCTTCCACCAATCAATTCTCCCACCTGCAATAAACCACAACTCCGATTTGAATGGGAAAAAGGTAGGCAAATAACTACCATGTTACATGTAAGAACTGATCACATGGCGTACAAACTTTAAAATGTGCACAGGGAAAGGTTTACCTTTGGTACAAGGATATCCATAGCAGCCACTGTCTTTGAATCGTCATTGAGCCTCATGTAGAAAGCTTTTATTCCTTTCGGATAGTTGTACACAATTACAGGCTTCTTAAATATCTCCTCTGTCAAGTATCTGTATGCATAGACAAACCAAGCCATTGGTGCATGCAAATCAAATGGACAGAATGTGCTATGGAGGCAGATTTCCATACCTTTCATGCTCGGATGCCAAATCAATCCCCCATTCCACACTCTTCTCAAACTCCTTGCCACCCCTCACTGCCTCCTCTAGCAGTCGCACTGCTTCCGTGTAAGAAATACGCTCAAAAGGGGTAGAAGAAACCATTCTTAGACGGTCAATGCAACCTTTATCATAAAGCTTTGCCATAAGTTCCATGTCATCAAAGCACTTGTCGAGTAGCCATTGACACATGTATTTCACATATGCCTCCGCACAGTTCATGTCATCCTACAAAATTATGCAAAATCTGCTCACAACTAAAATATATTTTACATAACATATATACATAACAAAGAGGGAAGGGAGCATCCTACTCCATGTCAAGCACAAATGATTCCATCACTTTAGTAAAAACCAGAGAGACATTAAAAGAATTAACCTTTGCTTCATACATAAGATGTTGGCCTTTATTCAAGAATAGTGTTTTTATAAACACAAAATAGTAGTCCCAACGCCATATTTTACGGGACAGCTGAACAGATCCATAGCATATAATATAAATCATGTAGTTAAGTAAATTCGTTGATAAACAACACATCACTAACAATTCAGTTAAATGAAGACCAAACCCTGCAATTACTGGCACAAACTCTAGAGATCTAGGGTCTTAAGAGTGTACAAAAGCCAGATAAACCAATTAGAATAGCAAATAGTAATATACCTGAAGATCAGCAAATGCTATTTCAGGCTCCACCATCCAAAACTCAGCCAAATGCCTTGAAGTGTGAGAATGCTCAGCTCTAAAGGTTGGTCCGAATGTATAGACACTAGTGACAGCACAGGCATATGTTTCAACTTGAAGCTGGCCGGAGACAGTCAAAAAAGCTTGACGGGCAAAGAAATCTTGAGCATAATCAATCTTGCCATCTTTTTTAGGGATACCAGGTTTAAGCTTAGCTCTTTCCTCCAGCCTTGAGAGATTCTCTTTAGCTATTTTTAGTCCTGCGACTGCAGCACTAATATCGTCCCTGGTTGCCTTGGCAGCTTTGAGTTGAGCAACAATCTCACCTTTCTGCATAACATTAAGCCTTGCAGCTTCTATGTCAGCCTCTGTAGGAGGAGGGTTCTCAATCAGCTCCTTGTCGAGCTTTTCAGCTTCGTTAATCAAGGTAGTAACTTGAAACATTTCACCGGCACCTTCACAATCACTTGTGGTGACAATTGGGGTGTGAATGTATAGAAAACCATGCTCTTGAAAGAAAGAGTGTGTGGCAAAAGCAAGTGCATTGCGAATTCGAGCAACTGCAGAAATCTACAAAGAAACATCTGTCAACAACATAATGAAAAAAAAATGCTAGTACATACATACATACATACACATATATATATGCTTTCGAAACAAGAATTAGTAGGATTCAATAACACAAACTAGAATAAACAAAGAAGCAAGAATTCGATAATACCGTGTTAGTTCGGGGCCGAAGGTGAATATGATCCCTCAAAAACTCAAGAGAGAGCTTCGTTTTGGGAATCGGGTACTTTGCAGGATCGGTGGGGCCTACATGGAGCACCGTTTCAACACGGAGCTCAATCTTCTGCTTTGTACCCTCAGGAGGAACCTTAAGCACGCCCTCAACGGACACGCAAGTCCCAGTCTGCACAAGCGTGCTCAGATCTTCTACACCAGCATCCACGATAACCTGAAGGTTGGCTGGACACGACCCATCGTTCACCTCCAAGAATGCGAAGGAGCCCTTCCCTTGCTCTCTCCCGGTCTTCACCCACCCACCAGCGCGGACTCGATTCCCGGCCAGTCCAGCTCCGCCATCGGGACGACACACGATGGATCGGACCGGGACTCTGTCGGAAAATGGGTGCTTAAGAGATGCGCCGTCGATTATGGCCATCGCTGCGAGTTCTGATGCTGGCGGCGTGGCCGGGTCTCCCATTGGTTGGCTAAGGTTTTGGTCTAGGGAGAGAGAACTGTAACGATGCCCTAATTCAAGTTTCCCATGCACTCCCTCCACATTTTATTGGTGATTGGGTGAAAAAGGAGAGAGAAGATTAAGCGGCAGTGAGGACCATAGTAAATAACATACGTGTCATCATGTTCTTTGGTCTGATTTATTACTAATGCTGAACAGAGCGTATGATCGGTTCTTTCCGTGTCCGTTGATTCTGGGGGGAATAGGTGCCCCACCCTTTAAAGGCTGGATTCTTAACGCTTGGTATCTTTTGATTCTCCTCGGAGCCCATGCATTTGGTCACTACTAGTCAACGGTTGGGTCAAAATTATTTCTTAACGTAAAAAATGCAATTTATTATTAACATGTTTATGTCTTATAACAGTAAAAAAGAACTATTATAAACTTAAAATTCAATCTGTTTGTTTATTAAAGATGTCAGAAAATATTAAAAAAGCTTGATAACTACAGATGAAACGGGGGAAGTTTATAAATAATTACATATTAAAATATTTAATTTCATGTTACGAGTTCTTTAATTTTTTTTAAGAAAAAATTATCTATGACATTCTATAATTTCCTTTCCTAGAAATTACATTTGCTTATTAAATTTTAAAAAATTATAATTTACAACCTTGTCAAGACAAATTTTAAATATAATGAAATGACCACATTATCTCAATGTAAACCTTGTGCTTCTTTCAGTGTATATAATTTTACTATTTCTCCTTTCATGTTTCACTATGAATTATAATAATAAGATTTTTGAAAATTTTTAATTTCATTCTTGAACTTTGTTTTAGCGCAATCAAGCCTAAATTAGAGCTTAATTGAATGTTGTTTGTGTGTGAAGATTGAATTAAAAGACAGGGGATTAAAATGCAAAACAAGGGTGACAGGGGTTGTGCGTTCAAATTTATTTGTAAAGTGCATTTTTGTCATTTATATTTTTTTTTTTTGCTATAAGATGACCGGTCCTTTGCATTTTTAACAATTACATTTCGGTACTAAACTTCGACCCTGTTTGTTTGCTGGAAAATAGTTTTCTTTTGGAAAGTGAATTCCAGAAAAGTGAATTATTTTTCGATGTTTGTTAGTGTAATGGAAAAAAAGTTGGAAAACACTTTCTAGTGTTTGGTTATGTTATGAAAAATGAGCTGAAAAATAATTTATTAATGTTTTATTTTTTTCAAGTTTATTAAAATAATGAGGAACAAATCTTACAAATTAAAAAGTTGAATGAGAATGAAATTGAAAAAAAATATAATTTCATAAATTATCTCAAATAAAATAAATAATAATCAAAATAATAGAGATCAAATCTAACAAATAAAAAAATTGAAAATGAAGAAATTAAAATAATAATAATAATTACTATTTCATAAATTATTTCAAATAAAATAAGTAACAATCAAAAGAATGAGGACTAAATTTGATAGATAAAAAATTAAAATTAAAAAATGGTAAGAGAAAAAAAATAACAATTATAAAAATGAGGACCAAACTTAATATACAAATCAAATTCTAAAAGATGAAACTGAAAAAAAAATATTCAAAACAAATATATATATATATAGCAATCAAAAGTTTGAGGACTAAATTTAATATAATTAGCAAATAATATGATATTTCTAAATTTTTCATAACTTTCAGAAAGTGTTTTCTACCCAAAATAAAAGGAAAACATTTTCCTGAAAACCAAGCCAAATTGTTTTTTAACTAGAAAGTGTTTTCCATTGACCAACTTTTCTAATGACAAATAAACACAGGAAAGTTTGAAAAGTGGTTTTCAGGAAACCACTTTCCGTCACACAAACAAGGCGTTTATTTTTATCATTTTTCAGTCCATAGTAGTGAGATGAGAGAGAGAAAATGGCTAGAATCCAGCCTAGACAGAGAGAAATATTATTTTTTCAATTATGACCATCAAAATGTTAGATTTTTGTTCCAAATGGTTCCATATGATAGGGAAAGTTTGATTTAAGTGTTTTTTAACCTTGAAAATTCCTAAAAAAACCAGTTATGAGATAGGAAAGAAATTGGTTTCCAGGTTGATTTTAGATTTTTGACCGGTTTTTTGTGCTTTTGAAGGATAGGGATTGGTTTAAAAAGGTTGTTAGGGTAATTTTTAAGTGTTTTAGGTTGAGAATGGGTTTCTAAAAGAAAAAAACTAGCCACCCTGATTTTTCGGCCACTATGGTGGCCAAAATTTAGGTATGACAAGTGACGTGTCGCCTACCATTTTTTTTAAAAAAAAATTGTCGTCTGCCCTAGTATCTAACAAAAAAATAATAAAAGCCCGCGATGGGGCTTTTAGGCATGGGCCAAACTCTAGGCTTGGCCTAGCCTAGCTTTTTTTATTTCTTTATATTTGATTTTTTTAATAATAAGCACTATTTGATATGTTATTTTTTAAAAATAAATTTTGGGTTTATGTTTTAATTAGATTATGATGATTTTTTTAAGGTTACACTTTTCTAAACAGTTGAATAAATCAATTAATAGACAAAAGGATAATTGGATTAGTAGAGGTGCATATTTTTTATATGGCATGAATGTGGAATATAATAAATTGTCAAGAAAGACAAAAGGTAATGTAGATGTAACATAGGTGAATTTATGGTTTTTCACTAACTTGACCCAAAATTATGCGCACGAGCCTACTATCTTTTCTTTATTGGTTACCAACTCTTATCAAAGTTCACTATGTAAACACTAGAAGAAACTTTTGATTTTTCAATGTGGGATTGAAAGTCCATTAGTATATATATTATATGTTTACAAGAAGAAAGTTGTGTTTTTCCAATATGAGATAAAAAAAATTTTGGTTTAAATACTTCAACTTAAAAGGAGAAGATAATATCTTTTTAATGTGGGATAAAAAATCTTTTGAAGTAATCTTTTAAAGTTTATTATTTACAACATGTATAACTTACATCCACATGAATTGTTTTTTAAATTTTTAACATGAGAAATTAAAACCCCAATTTGTTTTTAATTTTCTTAGGTTTATTGGGTTAATGGGCCGGGTCTGATAACTATGGTATTAGGTTGGTATTTTATTCATTAATTGCTTTTAATAGTTTTTTCTCAATTTTATCCTTCAATATTGGATTGGTTGAGGAATAAACTGCATGATTTATTTTTGCACAGGGTTATGTTACTGTCTCAAATAAGTTTTTATTTTTAGGTTGGTGCATAATTTTGTTACCATATATTTTATCATATAATTAAAAAAAATTTAGTAAACTCAATAGAGTCCATGACACGGTTCACTGGCAAACTGAGATCGATCTAATATGTCATTGTCTCAATAATTTTTGTTAAAAATGTTATCATCTTGAAATTTTATTAAAAGTTAAGCCATGTTTTTACCAATTATTAAGATTGTATTTGGATTCATGAAATCAATCAATTTGATTCGGGCTAA
Source organism: Populus deltoides (assembly GCA_015852605.2). Classification (NCBI taxonomy): domain Eukaryota; kingdom Viridiplantae; phylum Streptophyta; class Magnoliopsida; order Malpighiales; family Salicaceae; genus Populus; species Populus deltoides. Next base: position 8,544,731 of record CM027587.2, read on the forward strand.
CTCTTGCGCGATTTAATTTGAAACTCGAGTTAGGCAAATAGTTAGATTGCGAGATTTCAAATTTGAACCATTAAGTCAGGTTGAATAAAACAATTAAAGAATTCTTCAGGCTCTTAATATTTTTTTTTATATTTAAAAACATTTATCTAGTCTATGGCGTAGCGTGGGTCAATGGACTAGTATTATAACAAATAGAGACACCAAACGACCAATCATGAGACTCTCTCTCTCTCTTCTCGACAAACAACGAGGAACTTTTTATTTCTCCTAAATCGAATAATAAAATTACTATTAAAATCAATTTCTCACAAGAATTCCTCTTTTTGCATGGTTGTTTGCACTAGATAGTGGAATCTATACATGTTTCATCCTCAAAGCAAACAATAAAAAGGTGTTATTTTAGTTTATTTTTATCTCAGAATATATCAGTAGCATAAAGAGTACAAAAAAAAAAAGAATATCCAAAAGTCATTTTTTATTGAATCTGCCATAGTACACAAACAAGGGAGAATTTGGACCCAAAAAATTAATAAAATTCTCAAATTTAGTATAGTAGTTTTAGGAGTCCTAATCGCACCCCAAATAAAATTTGAGCTCATTTGGAGATCTTTTTTCTATAGTAATCAAGGTTGAGATTAAAACTTGTCGTAACAGATCATATTCATATTAGAAGAGAATTTCAGGTCAAATAAATTCAGAAAATTTCTCGAGTTTTATATACTAGGTTTTAAATTTCTAATCACACCCCATATAAAATTTGAGATCATTTGGAATTCGTTTGCTATAGGAACTAAATTCAAGATTGAAATTTGTCGTAACAGGTCTAATTTGCGTCAATAATTCAAACTTGTTTTGCCGGTGTTATTTTTCAATTATGACAGTATAATAACACATAATTGATATATTTAGGTTTCATTTAAAGTTTTTATATAACATTTTCATCTTTTTTTCTTTCGCGTCTTCAAAAACGTATATTTTTCATACAAATTCGCTTGTTACTCGTAAAATTATAATTGTAGTTTTGTCTCTGCTTGTTTTCATATTGTTCTTGCTTCTAGATTCATAAACACATATTTGAATACACTGCTAAGGTTGTTATATTTGGTGTTGATTTCAGTCCCGTAAGAGTTGAAGAATGGCACAACAAGAGAAAAAAGACGCAGCGAACATATTTGATTAAAAAACCAATATTTAAGTGAAACATGAGAGAAGTGTAATGAGGAAGTGGGTGAAAAATATATATTTCTTATCAACTAACCAATTTTCATATTCAAATATGTCGAAGGCAAGCAACAACATTGTACTATAGAGAGGAGAAAATGAAATTGTAACTTAGTTACGTATTATAAATCAATGAATAGATCAGATGACCAATGAATTTGGAGGTAGGTTGGAGAGGCATCATGTTAATGATTACGATAAAGTTCAAATTAGGCTTGATCAAAGACAAATTAATGCTAGGATGGATGTGGGCAAGTTAACATTAATGTGGATGAGTTTGTGGCTAATAATGCGAACATGAATGATGTGTTGGTAGTGCATGAGGAACATTTTGGATAACAACAGAATTGTTAGTTTGTAAGGGAAAGATATGGTGATAATTTTGGCCACAGGAATAATTATAGGAATCAGTACCATAATGAGGAGTTGGAGGAGATGATGCATATGACTGTAAGGATGAAGAAACAACTTAAACGAAAGAGTATCATTTGACAAAACCAACCATTAGGCCCTTTAAAACCTTGGAAACCCAATTGGAAGGCTAACACTAGGGGTGTTCCATCACATCAAAATGAGGAGGCTAAGGTCAAATACCCTAGAGAGAAGAAATACACATCGGTCGTTGTTAAAGGTAACAACGTTACTCTTACTTCATGTAATCAAGATATTAAATGCTTTCGTTGTCTAAGTTTTGATCATATTGCTTCACAGTGTCCAAACAAAAGAGTCATGGTTATGAAAGCTAAAAATGAGGTTGAGGGTGGTGGTGAGGATGAAGAGGAGAAGATGTCACATTAAAGGATGATGTTTGTGTTGAGTATCTAGTTGAGGGAGAGGCATTTATGGTGATGAGAGCACTAAATATGCATATCAAGGTGGATTATTTAGAAGGTTAAAGGGAGAACATATTGCACACGAGATGTCATGTTCATAATAAGGTACGTAGCTTAATTATAGATGGTAGTAGTTGCATTAATATAGCTAGTACTAAATTGATGAGAAAGTTAAACTTGTGCACTACCAAATATCTCATACTTTATGAATTACAATGGTTGAATGATGGTGGTAAACTAAAAGTGAATCAACAAGTTTTAGTTGTTTTTTTATTATTAAATATTGTGATGAGGGTTTATGAGATGTTGTGCCAATGCAAGCTAGTTACTTATTTCTTGGTAGACCATGGTAGTATTATAGGAGAGATAAGCATGATGAAGTGACAAATATGTATTATTTTAAGATGAATGTAAGACCTATAAATTTTATATCTTTAACAAATTGGTTGCAATCTTAGTTCACATCAATTGAGTTTCGACACAACGTGAACCCAACGTAAACAAAGGCAACAATGACTTACAAAAAGGCATTCGCTATACAAACCCAAATGTCAATGTCTCTAACTAAATATTGGAATGAATAGGAAAATATCTTATTCTTTTTTTGTAGTTGTAATGTATTAACTTAAATGAACAAAGTAAAAAAAGTAAATCAAAACACACATGCAAACATCAACAAGAAAGGAAAATATAGAATACATGTTTAATATGCTAGCTAAAGAGACCATAAATGAAGTATAGAGAACAAGCAACAAGCGAACAAATATAACAACCTATAAGAAAGAGCAAAAGGTTAATAATTTTAAGAAGCAAATCCACTAATAAAAATATTTAAAAGAATAACACATAGAATTTATAGAATATTTATAAGGAAAAGGCACTGGCAAGTTAGCAAAAAACATTGCAAGTATAATAAATAATTTCAAACTATAAAACCATAGAAGAAAAAAAAAAGGAAAGAAAAAACTTTATTATAAATAAAGCTAAAAGGTGTAGGGAAAACATTTTTTCCCCACACCTAGTAGCATTGTGGATTATAATAGTAATTCACAGTGTTGGTTTTTTTTTTTTTCATTTGGACCTTTTTTTCCTTTAGTTATTGATTTTTTTTTTAATTTAGTCCTTCTATGATATGTTTATAGGGGTTTAGAGTTGATAATTTATTTTAATTTGCCTTTTATATGGTTATTGCAATATCAAAAAAAATATCTCAGCATCGAATTGATATCGGAAAAATATATCAGCATCGTGGTATGGTCTATTTTTTTAAAAAAAAATTAGTTATATAAAAAATAAGTTTAAAAAACTAAATCAATAAACTTTGTGGAGTCAATGACCCGGTTTGCAAGTTTGGTGAGGTAATCCTGGTTGTTCCGGTTTGCTGGTTTAGTAGGGTACTTTTTTCTAATTAAACTCGATTATGTAATTGTTTATTTTTTTAACATACATTAAAAAATAGTTTTGAAAAAATAGCATGTTATTAAATTTTAGAAACTCCATAGGCCTATTGACGGGTATGCCGAGTTTAACTTTTTTTGTTATATAAATTCATTTTTTTTTTCAATTTCATTATTTGATATTGGACTGATTGAGAATTGAGTTTCTATGAGGTTATCATAGTCTTAAAACATGTCTCGGTATTGGTTTGACGCTTGATTTTGCGTTCGTCTATTTTGTTATCATATAGTTAAATGAATAGTAGTTTAGAAAAAAAAAAAAAAACAAGTTATTAATAGCAATGGAGTCCATTACCTAGTTTATGGGTTTGACGTGTTGACTGAGTTACCCAATTGATAGGTTTAGTGAGTTTACTCATCAAACCTGATATGATTTATTTTTAGTTTTTGGTCCTTTAATTTTTCTAATTGTTTTTTACTTCACTCTTATTCAATATTGGATTAGTTGAAAAATGAAATTAATGGTTAATTTTTTTCTACTTTCTATATGGTTATCACGATATCAAATAATATTTTTTTTAGGGTTGATGCTCGATTTTGAAAGCATCTAATGTTATCATAAAATTAAATAAAAATAATTTACAAAAATAATAAAATTATTAAATATATTGAAGTTCAAAACGTAGGGCGACTAAGGTCGATCCAATATGACATCATCTTAATATATATAAACAATTATTGTCTTAAAATTTTTTTAAAAGTTGTGTTATGTTTTTACCAATTATCTAAGTTGTCTTCAAACATATTAAATTGAATAATTCATTTTATATCAATTTCTATACAATTAATTCAAAATTTAAGCTAAATAAAAAGTTAGGGTTACAGATGAAAGTGCTTGATTGATTGGATTCTTTAAAGAGAATCACTCTTATTTAATTTTTACTCGCAAATCCATGCACTCCCTTCTCATTTAATTGGTGATTGGGTGAATAAGGAAAGATTAAGTGCTAGTCACGATCATGGTAAATGATATATGTGTCAATATAATGATTCTTTGCTCTAATTTGTTACAATGGCGAGCAAAACATTTGATTGATTCTCTCTGTACGGTCATTGATTAGGATGGAATAAATACTCTGCACCTGACTTCATAGCTTGGATTCTTAACGCGTGGTATATATCTTTTGTTTCTTCTTGGAGCCTAATAAGCTATACCTTGCTTGGATTCTTAACAGTTTGGCTCCATCAAGCTATACCTTGTTTGGGTAGCCTAATAAGTTAACTTGCTGGAGCCAAACTTGCTGGAGCCAGTGGATGAGCAGACTCACGTTCCCGAAGCCAACAGTCATTGCTCCATGCGATATTTTTGCAAACGGAGTCGTAACCATGGCTAACATTTTGCTTCAAGATTTGGAAAAGTTGACCATGTTCGAGGCTACCATTGAGCCTCAAGATTTCAGGAACTTAAACAAGACTGGCTAAAATTCTTGAAGATTTGACACAATCACTTTACGAACTTTATTACCTCAACATCAAGGAGAGAGTCCAAGAAATTTCACTTGGTTTCATAACCGATAAATACCATGGTCGTGATGTTTTCTATTTATCAACGGTAATTTTTTTTGAAGATTTATTGGTTGATGAATAGTTGTTGCAAGTGGTTGATTCTTTGATATTTTGGTGCTTTATACATGAAGTCTTTTATATTTTTTAAAAATCAAAGTGAAGGAAGCAAATTTAGACCATTTATTTTAGTTTTATAACCAATTATTTGACTTCGTTTCGCTGCTGGTTGGAAATTTTTTTCAAAAAAAATAAATATGCAACCTTTTTAAATGCGCTTTTTACAAAAAAAAAATATTAACTATAAATAAAAAAAGCTCATGCATGTATTTAACTAAATAAATCAAAAATCTTTTATGCCAATAAATACAAAAAAAAAGAGTATTAAAGCGCATCTATACGACTCACCTAGTCAGTAGGGCGAGTAATTTTCTTTAATGCAAAAGAATTAATGTGTAAATGTTATTAACGTATTTTATTTTTAATAACAAGTAAAAAAAACTATGAATTAAAAAGTCAATATTTATATATAATATAATATAATATAGTAAAGATCATATACGTCAATAAAGACATGTATGATCTCAAACTCATTTTTAACCTAGTATAAAAATAATACAATGTTGTAATTGCTACATTGACATACCATTTTCTTAGTCTTTGTATAATAATTTTTCAAAAAAAATATAAAGAAAAGAAGAAAAATTACAAAAGAATGAAGATAAGAATAAAAAGAAGGGTATAAATAGGTCAAGTATATAGTGATAAATATTCTAAATCTAAAAAATAAAAAATAATTTTTTTTTTCCAAAAAGAAGTGTAAAGAAAGAAAGGAAAAACTAAAAAAATATTACAAAAAAATGAAGATAAGAAAAAACAAATGGTGATAAATAAGTCAAGTGTAAAATAATGAAAATGTCAAGTATAAAGAGAAAACAAATATTGAAAAAACTTATTTTCTAAAAAATATAAAAAATTACAGATTTGCCACCAACATTGTAAAACAATTGGAGAAAATTTCAATCATGTCATTTCTACAGTAAAAAAACCATTTCCTTTAAGTGTAAGTTTGGCATAAACATGTTTTTTTTTATTATTATTAGAAGCATGGTTTTTCAAATAAAAACTTATCATGGTATATACAGAAATTTGTATCAAGAAACAAAAAAATAATAATGTTTTTATTATTGTTATGTGACTGTATGAAAAATAAAAGAATAAGTAGTTCTAGAAAATAATATAAAAATAGACAATTAAAAAACTAAAAATATATATTTTATTCTAAATGAATATTCATATGTAATTATTTTGAAAGGTTGGTAGTTTTATGTATAATCATAATAAAAATATTACAACTCAATTCTTATTTAAAATCATAAAATGATAGAATAATTTTTAAAATATATATTAATAGGATTTTATTTTTAGATATTAAAAAAATAAAAATAAAATAGAAGAGGAATGACTAAAGAATCAACACGAGTGCGTTTAGGCCTAAAAGTCCTGACTTGTGCACTTGGGCTTTAAAGCCTAGGTTATAATTTCCTTTTAAAAGGTGGCATTGTCCACCTGTAATAATTTTCGATGTAATAATTTTCGACCATTGTAGATAGTTAAAAAACTAAGGTTAGATTGTAATAATTTCTGAATGATTTGATGAAGTAGTCATTAATGTTTGTTTGATGTATCTCCAAAAAATTACATTATCTCTATAGATAAATAGATAACCTGTTTGTAATATTTTTTTTTGTGGATTAAAGAGATAACCCGCATATGCATGCCCAATCAATTTTAAATTTGATCCACTATAAAATAACCTTATTTTAGTTTTTCTGTGGAGATAGCAAAGTATATGTTTGATCATATTCCAGTGTCTTTTTGTGGGAGTGAAATTGTATCTTGCCAATAAATTGACTGCAAAAGCTATATTTAGTCTTATACAATTTACAAGATACATGAGTGCTCCAATAACACTAAGATATAGTACTTTTAGAACAAGAATTTCTTCATCCTCTTTTAACGGTCGAAAATGATCTTTCTTCGCATCAAGTGAATGAACAACCATAGGTGTACTCAAACGATGAGCATTCTCTATATAAAAGTGCTTCATGACCTTTTTTGTATATGTTAATTTATGGATAAATATTTCGTTTGATAAATGTTCAATTTGTAAACCAAGATAAAAAAAAAATATTTTTCTAAGATCTTTCATCTCAAATTCATCTTTCAAATATATTATAGCTTTTATAAGCTCTTCAGGAGTACCAACAAGATTTATATCGTCAGCATATACAGTAACAATAGCAAATATAGATGTGGTTTTCTTAATATAAATGCATGGGTAAATCTCATTATTCTTAAACTCTTTTTTTAAAAGGTACTTATTAAAACAATTATATCACATTCAACCAAATTACTTCAACTCATAAAAAGATTTTTGTAGTTTAATAGAATAAACATCTTTTGGTTTATCATAAAAGGCTTCAGGAATTTTGAATCCTTCAGGGATTTTCATATGGATATCCTTATCTAATGATCCTTATAAATATTATGTAACTAGATCTATTAAACACATATATAGAGTTTCTAAGACTAGTAAACCAATAAAAAATCTAAAAGTGATTACATCCATAATTGAAGAATAAGTTTTCTCATAATCAATGTCAAGTCTTTGTGAGAAATCCTATGCAACAAGTCATTCCTTGTATTAAACAATTTCAATATTCTCATTTCATTTTCTAATAAAAATTCACTTATATCCAACAAATATAACACCTTTAGGTGTATGAACTATAGGTTCAAATACTTCGTGTTTTGCAAATGAGTTTAACTCTGTTTAGACTGCTTCTTTCCATATTGGTCAATCATTTCTATGTTGATATTCTTCGATAGTTTGTGGTTCAATTTCATCATCACTTTTGGTGGTGTCAAAAGCAACCTTAAATACAAATACGTCATTTATGATAATTTTATTTTGATCCAAAATCTCTCTTATATGAACATAGTTTATGGAGATCTTATTATTTCTAGGTACTTGGATCTCTTTAGAAGATATCTCTTCAAGAGGATCAATATTAGAATATGATCTTGATATAATATTTATTGTTTGTTTTATGGATGAGGAATCTTTAGGAGTGCAATCATCTATATATTGTAATTTTTATTTTCTAGGATTTTTTTTTCCTTAGCACCATCATGTATTCCACACTTCACGGTATATATTTATTTTCTACTATATTGCTTTTTTTTTTCCTTAAGAGATTTCAATTCCAGATGGAGCATTTACAACTAGAAGAGATTTAACCACCTTTTTACTATTAGTAAAAACTCTTGTAATTGATTTGCAATCTTTTGTAAATGAATTATCTTTTGAACTTCAAGTTCACATTAATCTATCATTGGATCAAAATGAGATAACTTCAGGTAATTCTAAGTAATTTTTTGTTATGCTTTAGGCACTAACTTTTCTTTCTCTAATAATGGAAAAATATTCTCATCAAAATGATAGTCTTCAAAACATGCCTTAACAACATCATCAATCAAATGTTCAAAGAGTCTAATAATAGATGGAGAATCAAAACCAACATAAATTCTTATTCTACATTGTGGACCCATTTTAGTCCTTTATGAGGGTGTTATAGGCACATATACCACACAACCAAAAGTTCATAGATGAAATATAATTATGGTATACCAAAAACAAGTTGTAAAGGAGAATATTTATGGTAATCACTTGGACTAATTCTAACCAATGATGTAGTATGTAATGTAGCATATCCCCAAACATATGTAAGGAATTTTGATTTCATAAGTAATGGTCTAGCAATTAATTGAAGGCGCTTTATAAATAATTATGCTAAACCATTTTGAGTATGTACATGAGAAACAAGATGTTCAACAACAATTCCAATAAAAGTGCAAAAATTATCAAATGCTTGAGAAGTAAACTCACTAGCATTTTCCACTTGAATTTTCTTGATTGGATAATTAGGAAATTGTTGTAGTCTGATAATATGTGTTATTAATCTAGCAAACACGATATTTTAACTAGAAAATAAACAAATATGTGACCATTTACTTGATATGTCGATCAATACCATAAAACATCTAAAAGGTCCGCATGTTGGATGAATAAATCCACATACATCTCATTGAATTCTTTTGAGAAAAAATGGTGATTCTATAACAACCTTTTTTATGGATATGATTTGGTAATTAATTTATCTTAAGAACATGTAGCAGATAGATTTTCACTTGATAAAAAAATCTCCAGGTTCTTTAAAGGATGCCCATGTAAATTTTCAATAATTTGTCTCATCATTATTGATCTCAGATGTTCAAGTTGATCATGCCAAAGCATAAATATTTTTAGGTCAGAGCACTTCTAGTATATTTGTTTCGATAGATTTCATGATTGTATAATAAATTCCAGAAGAGAAAGCAAGTAATTTTTCAAGTACAAGCTTCTTGCCTGAAATATATGAAATAATCTATCACAACATTTGTTTCAATATGTTTCATCTATTATTTCAATATGATAACTATCAGCACATATATCTTTAAAATTGAGTAAATTCCTTCTGGACTCATGTGAATATAATGCATCTTTGATGCCTAGTTTTGTGTTATTTAGTAACAAAATATTAGCTCTTTTAAAGCCTTTAATCATGTCTGTTGGACCTAGTGTGTGTTTAGGTGGGAGGTATGGTGGTTTTTTTTTCAAAAGTGTAACCCTTTTAAAGTAGGAATCATACCTTCTAAAAGCAAAAAATACATGTTTTTTTTGGAAAAAAATCATCACAGCTCCCACTCAAACACACAAATATTGTAGTGACATTAGCTTTGGTTAATGTCAAATATTCAAAGTATTTCTTTTCCTTGAGAATTGAGTTCGTTGTTGCACTCTTTGCCAGACATAAATTTTCATCATGAAAAGTCACGTCTCTATTCAAAATATAATTAAAGTTTATTATTTAACTGAAATAAAATTGAAATTGTTTATTAAAAATACAATAAGATAAATATTCTAATACAAATGAAAAATATTAATCATCCATAAGGATTTCACTACTAAGCATGTTATTTGTTTTATCTGGGTTTTTAAAGAAATTATAAACATCAAGATAAATATTATGACCTTCAAAATCATCTTTATGAATAAAATTAGTTCATATACATTTGGTTTTAGAGAGACTTGATATAAATTTGTAAGATGTTTTGAGGTGCGACAAATATAAGACCAATGATCATGCATACCACACCCATGACACTTATCTTCATATGCATGCAAATTCTTTCCTCTCTATTTGGGTTCATTATATCTTCACTTTTGGTATGGTGGGTTGCCTTTTGAAGGATTATCTCTTCTTCTTTTCCATTTATTTTTTCCATATCTATATCCTTGGTTCTTTTTTGTCTTTTGGATAAAAGTCTCATTCACTTTAGGGAATGGTTTAGAACCTATGGGATGAGATTGATAATTTTTCATTAAAAGCTCATTAGTTTTGTTCAGCCACAAGAAGACATTAAGTTAGTTCCGAGTACCTCTTGAAATTACATTTTCTATATTGTTGCTATAGGACAATATTTGAGACATGAAAAGTAGATACTGTTTTCTTTAATATTTGGTCTTTTGTGATATTCTCACCACATAATTTCAGTTGTGAGATAACTTTAAAAAGAGCAGAATTATACTCACTAACCGATTTAAAATCTTGCAACCTCGAGTGCAATCAATCATGACGAGTTTGATGAAGTATGGTAAAAGTTTGGTAGTCATATCTTTTCTTTAGATTTTGCCACAGAACAAGATGATATTTTATTATGAGATATTCAACTTTTAATTCTTCATGGAAATGGTGGCGAATAAAAATCATTACTTTTGCTCAATATTACAAGGATGTGTTATTTTCTTCTTTGATAGTGTCTACGATTCATAGCTTCTAGTTGAATCTCAACATCAAGGATCCATGACAAATAATTATTCTCAGAGATATCAAGAGCAATAAATTTAAGTTTTGTCAGGTTTGATGTTATCTATATAAAAAAATTTAACTTATTAAATAAAATCATAAATATAAAAGAAAAAATAGCCTTTTAAGACTGCTATTTATTTAGTTCTTTAGAAATACTAGTTATTCAAGAACTATATTTAATTTATTTAATTCTTTAGAAAATTACAATACTAGTTCTTAAAAAACTTTAAATCTTGATGAGTAAAAATGAATTTTTTTTTTATCAAAATAAGTCAAAAAACCAAATATATTCCATAAAATATGAACACTAACAAAAAAAAATTGAAATTGATATAAGTAATGTAACATAAAAGTTCATATGTTTTAAGATTTTAATATAAATTAATTAGAGGGATCGTGTTGATAATATGTTAAAAAAATAAAGAATAAATAAGAATATATATATTCACAATAAAACTTATATGGAAAATTTAAATATTTTTCAATATATAGAATAAATTAATAAAAAAATATTAAAACACACTAAAAAATTGAAATGTCACGAAAATCCAAAAGATTAAACCAATAGCCATAAGTCTAAAAAATTATAATTGATATTCATATATAATTACAGATTTTATATAATAATAATAATAATAAGTGGGACCGACAAAAGAAAATGACATGAAACGCACTAAAAAATTTAAATGTCATGAAAATCCAAAAGATTAAACCAATAGCCACAAGTCTAGAAATTATAATTGATATTCATATATAATTACAGATTTTATATCATAATAATAATAATAATGATAAGTGGGACCGACAAAAGAAAATGACCTGAAACGCCGTGAAGAAACAGGCCAGCCAAACATCTTCCCTTTCCTCTCCTACACAAGAACATCACGCTTGAGGGAAATAAAAAAAATAAAAAAAAAAATTTCCCCAAAACAAAACCTCCCTCCCTCCCTCCCTCCCTCTCTGTATTCTCTCGTCAACGTGTCCATCATCAAAAGCCCTAATATCTGAATTCGATCTTCCTCGATTCGATTTTCACAGGTCTGTTTCTATCATTATCTCTTATTGAATTGAGTTTATTGTCGATCGATCGGTCTTGATTCTTGGAATTGGGGCTTGATTTGACATTCTAACGTTGAATTTTGTGTTTGCAATACAGTAGATCGCGAGGCAGACGGGCAGGCAGGGTTCTTAAACCTAACACAATCCACCATGTTTAACCGCTTATTTGGAAAACCTAAGCAGGAAACCAATGCCCTTACTTCGTTAGACAAATTAAACGAGGTTATTTTCCTTTTATTTTTATCTTTTTTCCCCGTAGTTTGATAGATTTCATTTTAAAAAAAAATAATTATTATTATTGTGTACATGTTTTTATCATTATTAGATTGTTATTGTTTATGATTGATTCAACCAGGTTTAATATTTATGTGTTAATTGGATTTTTTATTTGTACTGTAAAAATATTCCTTTTTTTTTTCAACTAAGCTGTCAATGCTCTATATAGACACTTGAAATGCTCGAGAAAAAGGAGAAGGTTCTAGTTAAAAAGGCAGCGGCCGAAGTTGAAAAGGCTAAGGAATTCACTAGAGGGAAGAACAAAAGGGGTATGATAATGCTACATCATAGTAACCATTTATGGTTGGTTTGATCGTTTCCTTTAATTATTATTTTTTTCCTTTGTGTTATCCATTTTACTTTTACAATGCATGTGCAAGTCTACTTGGCGGGCTACTGAAAATTGGCAGATATATGCTGCTGTTTTATATCTTTGCATTTTTATTGCTAAATAGATACTTCATCTGCTTTTTTTATCTGTCATTGTGCCCTCTTTGTTTTTGCACGGAACATCAAGAGACGAAGTTATCCAACTCTAGATTTCATATCCTCATTGATTTTCATGTTTCTGATATTCACATTGGACATTGATATTTCTTTTAATTGTACTACTTGGATAATATTGTCTTGGAAAAAAACTCCTTTATTGAAATTCGTAACTCTACTGAGCAGTATTAAACTTTGACGTGCTTCTATGTTGTAGCATCGTGGATTCTTGAATCTGTGACTATGGACGTGGAGTATCATCTTGATACTGTAATCAAGTGAAGAACCATTGTTAATGATTTCCCCGTACAGACATCGATTACATGAATATATAACTTAAAAACAAATCCTTGTGCAGCATTATTTACAGAATTTGGGTTCTTTTCAGTCAAATACTGATTGATGATGCTTTTTTTCCAGCTGCAATTCAATGTTTGAAGAGGAAGAGGCTGTATGAGCAGCAAATAGAACAACTTGGAAACTTTCAATTACGTATTCATGATCAGGTCATCTGGTGTTCTTACTATTACTTTTGTTTTCAACTGCATCTTAATAAATCTGTGTAGGTTGAATGGTAGAGCCTTAAATTTTGTGCTCTGGATGTCAATTTTACAGATGATAATGCTAGAAGGTGCAAAAGCTACTACTGAAACTGTAGATGCATTAAGAACTGGTGCATCTGCTATGAAGGCGATGCAGAAAGCAACGTATGTACCAATTATATCATTTAAACTTATTAGTGGAATCTTCACTCATGGTTTGCTTATTGTCTTTGGTTGCAATATTTTCACTTTCCTGGTTGCTGTGCCCAAATTGTAAATTTATAGTGCTTGTTTAACCCTGAAAATATTTATGATTCTCCTTCTCTTGTCCAATTTAAGTGTTTCTTTTTGAATGACTGTTAACAGGAAACACCATCTTTATTTGGCTTCAACTTGGTGTGCCATTCCATTTTATTTGCGGTTGTGATATCTGATTAATGAAGTTGTATGGTACATGTGATTAATATATGTGAAAATGATGGATTATAGGAATATTGATGATGTGGACAAGACAATGGATGAGATCAATGAGCAGACAGAGAACATGAAACAGATTCAAGAAGCATTATCAACCCCCATTGGTTCTGCAGCTGATTTTGATGAGGTCAGTGTCTTACAAGGAAAATTTTAATTCTCTCAATTCTAAACCCTGTTATGAGAGCATATCTCTCCAAATTGCACACAAGTTTTCATCTGGCAGAGCATCTAAATAGTTGGACCTTTTCAGGATGAATTGGAGGCAGAACTTGAAGAACTGGAAGGCGCTGAATTGGAAGAACAGCTTCTTCAGCCAGCAACAACAGCTCCAGCGGCTCCAGTGCACGTCCCAGCTGGCAAGAAACCAGCTCCTAAAAAACGCACAGCTGAGGAAGAAGAACTTGCTGACTTGCAAGCTGAGATGGCACTCTGAGCAGGTTTACTTTTTGTTTGCTCGTAAACTGTGATTTGATCCTTCTTTTCAGACATTATACACTACCTAGTAGTTGATGGCTAAACCATTAAGAAAAAGTAGACTGCAATTGGATGCACTGAACAAAACATGTTGGAAGTTATTCCGCTGAACAAAATAACACATGAATGCAGTTGAATATTTCTGCAGTGTGAGCAAGTACTTGTAGTGTTGATTTTCTTGGTTGGCTGTTGCAGGTACCATGTTCCAGAGCAAAGAGATTATTTACTTTGCGTAAATTAAGTTTGTGCGTCCATCTTCTTCTTCAGAAGATTGTCCATGCTGTATTATGGAGTTTCTGCTGCTACTCCCACGCATCCAGTGTCAATCGCGGAGTGAATAGACAATGTATATAAAAGATTGCGTAAACTGAATCTAGTTCCCCTTAAAATTTGTATCCTGACGTTTGAAGCTTTTTGGTTGTGTTTGGTATCACTTTTACTCGATAACATTTCTTTCTCAGCAAGGGGATTCTGACTAATTTTCTCTTATTATGTGTCACCAACTTGGTTACCTTCAATTATCGTTTAAAATGTAGTGAATAAATGCATATAGTGTCCTTTTGGGTAGTATTTAGTATGTGGTATCATAAAGTACTGGTTGGACTGGATAGGACTGGACAAATTACTGTCTAGACCAGTGTTTGGTGTGTCTTGACCTGTGTTTGGTGTGCTTTGGATTAGACCAGATAATTTGCCTGATTTTCTGTTTGATAGACACTAGGCAAGACTCGATTGACTCGAGGTTTGAACTGGTTTGGGTTTAAGAAATAATAAAGGAAGGATTGATCCGACTTGACCCGGTTAAAAATTCAAGTAAATTAGTGACTATCACCCTAAAAATAAAACAAAGTTTAAAATTCTGATGATGCTTCTTTGATTTTTTTTTTTTTAAATTGGGATAACTCGACTTGACATGAATCTTATTTCAGGTTAATTTCTTAGTTGGATTTTAAAACTATAATAATAATTATTTATATTTTTATGTTGATTCGGATTAATGGTCCACTCAATCCATGACTAGAGTAGTGTCTCGGGTCCATGACTAGAGTAGTGCTTCGAGTCAATCCTTGAGTAGGATTTTAAAAGTATAATAATTATTTTTTTTATATGGACTCAAGTTAACTCTCGAGTTTTAAAATTATAATAATTATTATTTTTATTCTTATATTGACTAGTATCAATGGTCAACTTGAATCGTGATCTAGGCCTGACCTTGAGTTAATTTTGAAGTCTGGTTTTAAAACTATAATAATAATAATTTATATTATTATGTTAACTCAAGTCAATGATCAACCTAACTTGTAACTCGATCCTGGTCCCGGGCTAATTCCTGAGTTAAGTTTTAAAATTATGATAATAAATATTTTTATTTTTATGTTAATTCAGGTTAATGATCAACTCGACCCGTCCTTGAATTGAGTTTTAAGACTAATAATAATTATTTTTATTCTTACCATTAACCCAAGTCAATAATCAACCCGACCTGTGACCTGCATCTTGTCTCGGGTCAAATTTTAAAACTATAATAAATTTTTTTATCCTTACATTGATTTAATTGAACTAGATTAATCCTTAATCCTTGTAGAGAAAATTAAACAAATTTATCCTATTATTTTTAGTGAAACAAAAAATTTTATATTAGAATAGTTTTGGATATAACAAAAAAAATTTTAAAATATTCTTTTAAATTTTATTATTTATAACATGTATATTTAATCTATATTCACATTGATTTTTGTTTTAATTTTTCCAGGTTAACCTAAATTGATCCATAAAACCCGGGACCGTGGCTGGGGTTGATAACTATGCCACTAAGTCATAAAACACCCAGCAGCATATAAACTACTGTAACCAACTACAGCAATAGTTAAATTTTTCACCAGGAGCAACGAAAGATTATTTATCGAGAAAGGATGTGACTGGATATTTCCAGGGGATGTGGCTAGATATTATTTGTGAAGGTCTTTGAATCGCTAGATTTTTAGAGAGGTGAAAAATGGAGATGCAATCCCTGGAAGAAATTAGAAAAGAAAAACTTGTCGCCCAATGTTGAACTCATGATCAAGCAACTGGCAGTGCTGCATTTTTTTATATTTTTTTTCGTGTACTTATTAAGGTTCATTAATAAACTCTATGCCAAAGGAAAAGGAAAGTAACCACAGACAAACCACTTCAAGGGTAAAGAACAGGTAGGTCGAGCTAGCCTGCCTCAGACACCAGCGATCCGCATGCTGGGTGGCAACTGATGTGGGCTTGATCAATGAGAGAATGATATAATAGCTATAAAAGCATTTTTACCGTTTCATACACTCCAGTACAGAAAGAAGGAGATGGCCTATTCTCCAATTCCTTGTCCAAACAACATCTGCAACTGAAAATCTAGGTAGAAGGCATTCCGAGTGATTTCACTCAAGGGGCGCCTTCCAGCATCTGATCAGGAACGGCGTCGACTGAAATAACTGGTAGAGGCTCCAAATAGTCAAATTCATCTGTTATTCCTGCCTGTACATAGATTTGAAAGGAAAGATCTCAGTGACACAACCTATAAAAGTAGAGCCTGTGGACACATGCTACTTCAAAGTACTAAAAGAACCACAAGCTCAAAAACATGTAGACCAAGCGTGTTAAAGAAGGGATGACCAAATCTAAGAAAATATTCACATTTTGACAGGAAATTAACACATTGATTTTAGACAAACAAATCAAAGAGCTCTCTTTATGTACAATCTGGGACAACCAGAAAATTAGACAACAAATATACAAATGAAGGGAATTGGACCGTTTAAGTTCAAAACTATGAGTGCATGACTGTCATATGATAGTGTCCCACCTAGGAGGCGTTTGGACCTGCATAAAGGAGGAGCAAATACAGGTTCTTCTCATTTGTGGTATCGGAGGCAGCATCGGTTTGTGGTTCAAATGTTACAAAGGGGCACAATTGTTTAAACAGCTATAAAAAATTATGAAACTTACCTCCTGATACATATTTTCAAGCTGCTCCTTGGCCTGAGGGAAATTGTTTGAACACCATTGTCGCAATGTGAAAAAGTTATCTGTAAGGGTTTTTTTTTTTTACCATGATAGATAAGATTCATTGGAGTTAAAATTTTCATGGAAACAGATCAAAGATAAATAATATGAAAAGGAAAATAAATAATGTGTAAATGGCAAAACCTGTCCATCTATTTGCTGCCGCATGGGCAACTTCAATAGCTTCCTCTGCAATATTGAAATTAGGACCATCAATATGTCTTCAGGGATGATAAACTGATCAAGGAGTTTACTGTTGACTGAGCTATAAAAAGATGTTTTGGGACAGAATACAAGAGTTCGGAGATCAAACAAAGATGGAGATTTCTTTACTCATTGCTTGAACGGCAGCAGGATCATTGTCTGCATACTTCTCCATCTCCTCCTGATGAAATACAAGTGTTGGAGAATTGGTGATCTGCTCATTTTACTAAATGTATAATAAAGGGTTAGGATAAACCTTCAGTTCGTTATACTTCATTTCAATGGTTTTCAGCTCAGCCAAAGCCTCTTCTCGTTCATCCTGGTAAAAAGGTTGAGAGACAGGCCAATTCAGCCCAACAGGAGTATCATCCAATCACAATAAGGAATGGAACTTAGTAAACTCACAGATTCCTCGCGTCCTTTCTTTAATGCATCACACTGATCAACAAGTTCTGCATGCCGCTTCTTACTGCTTTGTAAATCAGAATCAAGTTTGCGGCACACAGTCTTCATCTGTAAAAACAAAAGTTTTCATGTTAATGAACCGATTATAAAACCAAGTTTGTGAAATCCAGGCAAAGAAGTAGAACACATCAAAAACTTCACCTGATTTCCAGCACAGCTAGGAAGACTCCAAAAGTAGACCTGAAATTTCAAAATCACGAGCACCATTAAGTACCTGGACACTTCACATTTTGAAGTGTGAATCAGGAAAAGCATACTCACAGAAGTCCCGATCTTGTCTTTGAAAGCAAGGTCATCATCCACTAAACTCTGGACAACATCTTTCACGGACTGGCTAATCACACCTTTCTTGGGGCCCAATTTCTCAAGTTCCTTTAGCTGGAGTTATGAGAATGCGTCAGCAAGTTTCCAAATCAAAGAGGGCAAGGAGGACATTAGCACCTTGAGCATGAGATTTCAAAGAGCAAGCAATTAACAACATAACACTCACGAGGAAAAAGTCTTGTGAATCATAAAAGATCTGAAGAATCTTCTCACGCTTCTCTTCCAAAGAAAGACCTCGCTTCTTGGACTACAGCATCACAGAGCGCATTATACCGAAGAAGAAGAAATCGATAAAGTTATGAATAAATTACATTCAGCTAGACATTTCATCGAGCAACTTAAGTTTGTTACCAAACCGCAGAAGTCGATGCGTAGCAAGAAAGAAAAACAATTAAACGAAGAACCAAAAAGGATTGGTGATTCAATCATTTTATTGACAAGATCTATCTCAACTACATCAAACAAAACAAATCATAGAGACATAAAATAATTATTTAATTACCATCGGAATTAGCCTTTTGCTTTGCTGCTGATAATCGATTATTCAGCTCTGCTGATTGCTAAACCTTTCTCTCTCTCGAAACACTAAACACACCACACAGCGGATTGTGGAGGAGCCACGATGCCAGATACCTACTAAGCAAGGCGTCTGTTTTGGCGGGAAATTCTGCTGCCTCAAATTACTCTATTGTCCAACTCCACTTTTTGTTATTCCTATCCCAGCAACATGAACTCCTTTTCTTTTCTTTTTTCTTCAGATAAATACTAGTTTTTTTTCCGCCCGACGCTTCAAAGGATTTTTCAAAATTATATATATATATATATATATATATATATATATATATATATATATATATATATATAAAATAAGTTGAAGCATTTAAATTGTTAGGACTTATCGTGTTTATTGTTTAGTTGGTTACTCATTCTGTAAATAATATTCTAGTTTGTAGGGTAATTTATTTTTGTTTGAATTGATCTTAGACCCACTTACATGTTCTTAGGAGTTGTGAACGTAAAGTTTATTTTTCTATTAATTTCCTTATAACAGGCTTGTATAAAGCCATTGTTTTTGCAATTCAATAAAATAACTTTTTAACCTAAACTTATAAATTTGTTTTGAGATCCAACATCTAGTATCAAAGCTTCATCATAAAAGCCTGATTGAGTGTTCTAAAGAAACTGCAGTTTCTTAAAGAGATAGCAAGTGTAAAAGTTTAGCAAATGAGAGAAGAGTCAGAGAATCATGGCAACAAAGAACAACAACTTTATTCAGCCAGCAATTCCACGGTTCGATGGTCATTATGACCATTGGGCCATGCTCATGGAAAGCTTTCTTAGATCAAAGGAGTACTGGGACTTGATAGAGAATAGGATTCCTATAGCAGCGGAAGGGGTAGAGCCAACATAGGCGCAATGAAAGAGCAATGAAGACTATAAACTAAAAGATTTGAAGGTCAAAAACTATCTATTCCAAGCTATAAATAGGATTATTATTGAGACCATACTTAATAAAGGAGACTGCGAAGGCTATCTAGGATTCGATGAGACTAAAGTATCAAGGCTCTACCAAGGTGAAACATGCTTAACTACAGGATTTAAGGAGAGAGTTTGAGATTCTTGGCATGAAAGAGGGTGAAAAAGTCGACGAGTATTTTGCCAGGACATTAACCATCGCCAATAAGATGAAGGTGCATGGAGAAAGGATGGAGCAGAGTGTGATCATTGAAAAAATCTTAAGGTCGATGACTCTCAAGTTTAATTATGTCGTCTGTTCGATAAAAGAGTCTAATAACCTCTCCATCATAACCATAAATGAGCTTCAAAGTACCTGTTAGTTCATGAACAGAGAATGCAAGGACAGAAGAAAGAGGAGCATGCTTTGAACATACCAATTCAGAGAAGAGTGGAGGAAGATATGAACACAAACTTGAAGGAAGAAGAAGAGCTCGTGGAGATTTCAGAGGAAGAGGTCGAGGCAGGGGTAGGCAATCTTTCAACAAAGCCTTTGTCCAATGCTACAATTGCTAGAAACTAGGGCATTTTCAATATAAATGTCCTAGTGGGGAGAAAGGTGCGAATTATGTAGAATTAGATGAGGAAGAAGAGATGCTTCTGATGGCATATATGGAGATAAATCAATCAAAGAGGGAGAATGTATGGTTCCTCGACTCATGTTGCAGCAACCATATGTGTGGTAACAAGGAGTGGTTTTTTGATCTTGATGAAAAGTTCAGACAATCAGTGAAGCTCGGAGATAACTTAAGAATGATGGTTATGGGAAAAGGAAATGTCAAGCTTCATGTCAAAGGATTAACTCAAGTAATAACAGAGGTTTACTTTATACCTGAGTTAAGAAATAATCTCTTAAGCATTGGCCAGCTTCAAGAAAAGAATTTAGTTATTCTCATCCAACATGACATGTGTAAGATTTACCATCCTAAAAGAGATTTAATTATACAAACACAGATGTCAGCCAACAAGATGTTTATTGTGCTTGCTTCTGTAATTTCTCCAACCTCAACCTGTCTCCATGCCACATCCGAAGATAACACAATTGTGGCATTGCTGGTATGAACACCTAAATTTCAAGGGGTTGAGGACTTTGCTCTATAAAGAGATGGTCAGAGGTTTGTCAATGCTCAAGGTTTCATCAAAAGTGTGTGGTTATTGTATGATTGGGAAGCAACACCGAGAAGCAATGCTGAAGAAAAGCTTGTGGAGAGCATCTAAGAAGCTTTACCGGAATCAAACAGTGGCAAAAGGTATGTAATCACCTTCATTGATGATTATAATAGAAAGACCTAGGCATATTTTTTATCTGAAAAATCTGAAGCATTAGCTATGTTTAAGAAGTATAAGGTGTTTGTGGAAAAAGGAGATTGGTGATGTGATTTGCTGCTTAAGAACCGATAGAGGTGTGGGGAGTTCACCTCACTTGAGGTCAACAATTTCTGTAGCATACATAGGGTTAACAGACAGCTTACCACAACTTATACCCCATAGCAAAATGGGGTTGCCGAGAGGAAGAATCATACCATAATGAACATGGTGCGTAGCATGCTATCAGGAAAGGAAGTACCAAGAGAGTTCTGGCCGGAAGCAATTAATTGGTCTGTTTATGTGTTGAATCGGAGTCCCACTCTAGCTGTCAAAGACGTTACTTCTAAAAAGGCTTGGAGTGGGATAAAGCCTTTATGTCGATCATTTCTGTGTATTTGAGTGTGTGGCTCATGTTCATGTGCTTGACAATAATAAAAAAAAAAAAGCTTGATAATAAGAGTTTCAGATGTGTTCTTTTATGTATGAGTGAGGAATTGAAAGCATATAGGCTTTATGATCCAATTTCGAAGAAGATAATGATTAGCAGAGATATAGTGTGTTGATGATGAAAAGTGAAATTAGGGTAGAAGTGCAAAAAAGATGAAACGTGATGTGTTAGAATGGGAAGGTGACAATAAAGATGATGATGCTAATGAGGAAATAAAAGGTTTGGAAGATGAGCAAACTGAAGAAACAAATAAGTCATCACCAAATAAGTTGTCTGAGGAAGCACCACTGAGTCTAAATCAAGGGAGGAGTTGAAAGCAGCCAGCATGGTTGAGGGATTATATAACCAGTAAGGGATTGTCTAATGAAGAGGAGAGGCATGGTCTGGTAATGTTTACTTCAACTGAAGATCCAGTCACATTTGAGGAAGTATATAAGAGTTTGAAATGAAGAAAGGCAATGAATATGGAGATGAGAGCTATTAAAAAAAATACGACATGAGAATTAACTACCTTGTCGGCTGAAGCTAAAAGAATAGGAGTGAAATGGGTGTTTAAGACGAAGTTTAATGAGAAAGGAAATGTTGACAAGCATAAAGCCCGACTTGTGGCAAAAGGGTATTCTCAAAGGCAGGGGATTGATTATAATGAAGTATTTGCACCAGTGGCTAGGTGGGATACGATTAAAACAATTTTAGCTCTTGTAGCCTACAAAGGGTAGTGTGTTTTTCAGTTGGATGTATAAAGCCATTGCTTTTACAATTCAATAAAATGATTTTTTAGCCTAAACTTGTAAATTTGTTCTAAGATCCAACATATAAAAATACTTTAATTTTTCTTAAAATATATTATATTAATGTGATTTTTTTTATTAGTAACGTATTTTTTTTACTAAAAAACTAAAAGTCATTGAAATGAATATTTATAAAAATTTCAATTATTTTCATTAACAAGGAAAAATATGTGAAACTCTCTTTGTTCATTTATTTCTTTTTTATCTCGACAAAACACATGTTTTTTTTATGAGAATCATTGTCTTTTTTTAATATAAAAACAATATCTTGATTGTAAAAGCAAGTTTTAATTAAAAACAAAAAAATCATACTTCAAAAGAAAAAAAAATCATAATTCAAAAGAAAAAAAATGACAATTAATATGAAAAAATTATGTAAAACATTAACAAAAATATAAATACTTCTTTCATTTAATATTCATTAACATATTATATTTTATATCAGGTTCTCAAATCATTCAAAAAATAATTATTAATATTATCATAAAAACTATAATCTTATACGACAACTATGATAAAATTAGTTAATATAATTCAATATTTTATTTATAATGAATTTTATTTAAAATTGATTAAAAAAATAAAAAAACAATACTAAAATAGATCAAGCGTTAAACCTGCACTAAAAAAAACATAGACATGTCCAGACCTGCAATGTCAAACCCTCCTCATTTATCCTTTTATTTTTACTTTTTATTTATTTAAATAGATGACACTTGGTTTGACATGGTAGATGATAAGACATTATTTAATTCCAATTTTGACCACCTTGTTTTGTTTTTATTAAAAATATATATTTCAACTTATTTTCACTTAAAAACATATAAAACAAATCATAATAACCTAATTAAACTTGTTTTAACCTTAAAACATAGTAAAAAAATAGTATGAATACCAAAAAAATATACCAAATAAAAAAAATTGAGTTTTGATTTACTTTTTTATGACAAGATGAAAATTTCAAACCACTTTCATGAAATTCTATTCTTTAAGCCGAACCTATTAATACTATGATTAGCCTTTTATGTGGTTAGAATATTGTCCAACGACTCCTTTTATCTCTTTTCTTTTATTATTGTTTGACAACTTTCACTTTCTTTGCGCAACACTAAAGTTTCGAAACATTGTTAAAGAAATAGTGTTGTCCACATTTCATTGTGACTACTGTTGTAGTAGTTGTAATGAGTATATTTTGTTTCTTAATCTATATTGAATCAAATGCAAATATTTCCTCAAAATCAGATCAATTATTTAAATTATAAATAAATTACTACAACATAACTAGTAAATGTAAAATAGTTTGTAACAACTTATAATTGTTAGAATATCAATATTTTTTAATGTAAAACAATAAAAAGAAGTAATTTCCTACAAACAAACAATTTAAACAATATTAAGTAAAATATTAAACCGCTTGGGTTTTTCATTGTAGCTCATCCATAGTGCAATATATCTAGAACTATAGTGAAATTATCCTTTAATTTCTAAAGCTTTACTTGAGATGTAAGCTAGTCTTTGTACATGATTAATTTGTCGTTTTCTATTTGTTTTAGGGTAGCACCGTCTTTTATTTTTTTAATAATAGTGCAATTACTGTATTGCCCTTAGAAAGTAAACAATTAGAACCTTTGGTTCAAGGATTATATGGTAATTTTAATTTTATCATGAACAGTTGAATTACGCAGGTATCCTTACTATGCAAATTTGTTAGCCTTGGTTTCAGGGGCTTGATTGTCATTTTCTAATGGGTGTTTTTTGTTGTTGTTATCTAGTACTAGGAGCATTTTTGTTTTTTTATATATAATTTTATGAACAATTAAATTACTCCATTACCTTGCCATTCAAATTTTTTTAGCCTTGACTTTAAGGGTTTAATTGTAATTTCATAAATGTTTTTTTGTTATTGTTGTTTAGTCATAGAGACATCTTCAGTTTTGTGCACATAAAAAAAAGCAGTTGACACACGTTAGCAGCTCCGTTGTCTTCAGGCAGTGCGTGCAGTTGACAACAATAGTTAAAATCAAGCTTTTGCCATATCATTTGATGGTCTCGACAATCTCTTTTTCCTTGGGTGGTGTGTAAATAGTAGTGAGATCTGGTGTGATACCAATTGTTTTTTTCTTACTGGTCATGCAAAAGATTATACAAGCCCTTCAAATTTTTTTTTTCTTTTAATGCAGCTATTCTTCTCTTAATTGTAATTGTTTTATTTATATTAATTATTTCTGATTAAATTTTATTTTTAATTTTATTTCTAATAGATAACACGTCAACCTAACAACTAAAACCTCAACTTGTCGTTTCTTAAAATAAGCATTTACGCGCACATATATATGTGAAAAGATAAAAGCATAATTTTATAAAATAAAAATAATATTAATGTGAAGCTAATAAAAAAATGCATGGATGAATAATAACTTACTCTCGAACATGAATTTTTATTGGCTGATAAGATACCAGCCTTGCCATTTTCTTTTTAAGGAATCTTTATGATTGAAACCACTTTTCCTTCCTCCCTTTTATTGACAAGGTGAAAGGGTGTTCTTCGCTGAGATTTAATCATAGAGAGCTCATTTGCCTTCGTATTATCTCATAATAAACTGAGAGCCATTGTGTATCTTAAGGGGATAAACATTGAGACATTTGGCTGGGAGAGCTTCATGCTCCATTACATTGTAGGAGGTAGGGGTGTTCACGGTTCGGTTCGGTTTAGACTTAAAAAACCAACCGAACCGAATTACAGTAATTTTGTAAAATATTAACAGAACCGGTCCAGTTCGGTTAAATCCGGTTTTTTTGGCAAAAAACCGAAAAACCTAATCCCATCATAAATTGCCAGCCATTGAAGAATACCCCACCAAAAATAGAATCTCAAACGAGTCATGATCTGATCCCTCTCCAGTTCCACAATGCACCCCATCCTTCCAAAGAGATGATGCTTGATGGCTTCTGGACATCACAGACTGATGGCACCTTCCCAGATCCAGTCATCATCCATGGGTACTCTAGTAAGGCACCATCTAGATTTGGATGCTTACTGGTTAAGGTGGATAAAAGGATAACAAAATAGTTATGTTGCTAATCTAATGAAGAAGCTATTTCCTTCTGCTGCAACTTGCTAGAATAGAGGAGTATGCAGGAGTGAAGAGAGAAGAAAGATGGAGACAAACGCTAAAACGCAGATGGTCAAGCAAGGCAACTGTTTTGATGTACAGTTGAAAATTGAAAGGAAACTGGAAAACGAAGATTGTGAATTAATTGAGAGGAAGATTGAGAATTTTTCTAGGAAGGAGGCGGCTTTTGGTAAGAGGCACAAGAAGGTTATGTATTGTTAGGGATTAACTATTTATACCATATTTTTTTTTTAATGGTTTAGTGGGTCTGATTAGGTTTGGTTCGGTTTCGGGTTCAAAACCGAAACCGAACCGGACCTGTTACAATTTATAGTTTTAAAAATCAGTTTAATCAGTTTTTCATTTCGGTTTAGTTTTTTCGATTAATTTCTCTTCGGTTTTATCGGTTTTCTCGGTTAATTGGTTATTTTGAACACCCCTAGTAGGAGGCATAGTTTTTAGACCCGGCTCGGTCTAAGGTCTGGGTTTCAGGTTTTGATCGGGTCACCGGGTTGCTCAATTCAATTTTTTTTAAATCAAAACAACGTTGTTTTGGTAAAAAAAATCAACGGATTGTAATCAGGTTTTTTATTGGGTTTTTCCGGGTCGCCGGGTCACACCGGATTTTTTCCTTTTCTTGTTTATTTTTCAATTTGTCTCGATTCCAGCTCTGAATTAGATGAGTTTTTGATCGACCTATCAGACCGAACCGGAATTTAAAACCATGATTGGAGGAGAATAATTAAAACCAAAACCCATATTCAAAAATCAGTTACTTGGCTCACCATAATAATTTCAGCCCCGCGTCTCTATCTGCTATGCTGGAAGACCCACCAATATACAACTTCCACGTAGATTGGTAGGTTTTGGGTGCCTGCTGAAGAGTGTAATAATAATTATTTTTTATTTAAAAATATATTATTTTTGGAGTCTTTATGACTGATCTTTGTCAACATTGATGACTGTGTTCTCCTATATTGATAGCCCACTTGACTAATCATCGTGATGTGTAGAGAACTTGCGTATGGGGTTGATGGGTCAAAATGATGATTTAGTCAGCGTGAAAGTACTATTTTTCTTATGGATTTTTTAAAAAAAATTAAAAATTCTATTAGCAATTAAAAATAAAATTTGAATAAAATAAAATTCAAAATAAAATAAAATAAAAGTTTAAATTAAATTAATTCAAAATAAAATAAAATAAAAGTTTAAATTAAATTAATTTTTTTGTACTTATGTTAAATGAAGAAAGAAAATTAATTCCAAAAACTACAAAAGCCGATCAATATTATAAACAAAACAAAAAATTCATCACAATCCTTAATAAATAAATAAATAAATAAATAATTTCTCATCTTCACATATAATCTTGCACGTTATAAAAGCAATAACAAAATTTGAAAACAATCAATGAAAACATAAACATACTGCTCACAATATAAAAACAATATAATTAACTACTATATCTATTAACATAAAAATATTAAAAAAAAAATTGGAGGGAATTGTTTTTAGAAGAGAAATCAAATTTTGAAAAAAAAACAAAATTGGAGGGAATTTTATTTATCGATGGAATCATTAAATGTAGTTGTGATTATTTTTTAAAGTTTTTTTACTTGGAAATACATCAAAATAATATTTTTTATTTTAAAAAAATCATTTTTAATATCAGTATATCAAAATGATCTGAAAACAAAAAAAAATATTAATTTAAAACAAAGAAAAAAAATTAAAAAATTTATTTTTTTCAAAAACACTTTTAAAACGCAAAAACAAACCAATTATAGTGTTTTTCATTGTGTGGGCCTAGGTGAAATCATATGGAATGTAAATTTTATGAGTTTTGTAGAAGCGGAAAGCGTTATGAGTGTATAATTTATATTTTTTTTATAAATAAATAAGAAAAAAGAGATATATTTAAAAAAAATCTCATTAAAATTTGAAAAGAAAAAAAACTCAATAACAAAATTTTATTGTAAATATCTTGAGCCGTGTTTGTTTTCAGGCGAAGCTTCCTTCGCTCCAGCCGAGATATCTCTATTTATGATATGTTCAAGTATTTTTCTAAGCCTTTTGTTTTGGTGAACTATACTCACCGTGCGAAAGAATTGCGTGCTCTCTGTCAATTAAGCCGAGATGTTTTTTAGTTTAATATTTACTTTGTAATCAATTTTAATTCATTTCCAAAATAAAATTCTAAATAACTCATTTAGAGTGCGTGTATATATCTCTCAAAATCATCATAAATAACAATTCAACTTTGTGGTTATTTTTATTCTTTTTTAAATTTAAATAATCTAGTTATATTCTAGAAATATTATTTCTCTATAAAACAAATAAACACAAATAAAATCATCTCTTTATTTATTTCCATTCTCAAACAACTCTTTGCTTCAATAATATATTCAAATGTCAAGTGGAGCAAACAATCCCGATGCATCATGGCCGTCAATATCAGAATGCCTTCCCATGATGTACAATTAATCCACGTCATTGGTCACCATCTAAGCTTTTCCGTGAAATACTGCAACGAAATTATTTAAATATATAAGATTAACGCTACCAACAAAGTTAAGAAATTTAGAAAACTAGCTCGAGGAGGAAAAAAACTCACCTTCTTGATCAGAGATTGATAGTATGGCTTGACTTCATCAACATCGACAAGAACTTTGCTCTTGCTGTAAAGGTCATATTTGCTGCAAATCATTCACAACGTCCGAGAAGTTAAGATTGGATAATGCCATAAGCTAGCGGATATATATATTGAAAGGAAAGAAATGAGAATCAATGCAAAGCGGTGAATCAAATCAAGCATATATACTTGAATATGTTGAGCCACTTCAAATCCTCCTCATCTTCCTTGTTCATCAGATGCTTATATGCTCCTGCCTTGTGTAAAGCTACATCGCGCAAGAAATCCTTACGTTAATTAATGGATTCATCGGATCAGTATTAATTAACGACTGGTTGCATGGAACATAAACAGGGAAGGAAGATCATAGCACTTACGATAGAGGGAGTGATATCGGATAATGAACAATGCTGCGTGTGGTAAAGTGGTTCCATTTTCCTTGGCCACCTAATATTTAATATTAATAATTAGAAGAGAGATCAGGAACGAAGGCAGCCGCCATTGTTTTGGAACTTGAAAACGTCTCATAATACTTAAGGTTTTTCTGTAGGCGTTTGAAAGGGAAAAACACATACCAAGTACATGTAGTCATCGTGCCCCCATGAGATCACCACATTGTCCAGCCCGCAGCCTTCCTTGTAAATTCCATTCTTTGTGCTGTAGGCAGGATTCTTGAAATCAGGGTTGTCCGTGAAATACTGCACCAAGAAATTAAAAAGTTGAGCAGTACTGTCTAACTGGATTGTTTACAGCTACAATTACTATACGCGCTAAGATTTCCGGAAATGTTCAGAAGCAGAAATACCTTGTGATGAACGTTGGATTCGTCGAATGCACAGCCAAGAGGGAATGTATCTCCTGACACATAAAACTTAAATTGAGCATTCAAGGAAGTGTTAATTAAAAAATAAAACCAGTTGTTCATATATATGGCCAAAACACGATGCTCACCAACAACAGCCCATTGAGGAAGGTGTCCAAACTGAGGAAGAAGAAGAACCTTTCCAAGATCTGAGACCACTCCAAGAAATTAAGAATGATTAAAGATCTAAAATCACTTCGATTCGCACGGAGTAGGGATTTTGGGAAGGGTATATATACCGTGGATAAGAGCAGTCAAGTGCAACCAATCCTCATTGGGATAATCTTTCCTGATGGCTTCAGCTGATTGCAGCAAGTGTTGAATTTGAGGTTCATCCAGGTCTGGATCGCTATCATCTACTACATCATTCAGGAGCTCGCAGCATTCCCAGATGCTCATAACAGCCTTGTCAAGCTTCCCATACTCTTCTCGCATCCTCATCACCTGGATCAATTAATTCATTTGCATGACGTCAAATCCAAACCTTGTATGTTATACCTTTTACCACTAGTAGTACTGCTTGTTTTTAAAAATCTCCTTACATAATCGTATGATTGGTTAATGTGTTGCTGTCGGTAGAATTCCTCCACGGTCTTTTGCCTTTCACTCTCTGCATTATAATCCCTGCAGCATATTTGTCGTACGTCACCATTAATTGCATATATAATTAGAGAGAGAGAGAGAGAGCGCACTTCATTTCTTTTAACAAGATTGAGGAAAATAGGAGAAACCTGAAGGAGTTGCCAAATGAATTGATCTCTGGCGCATCGAATGCTTCAGTTTTATTTGGAACCACAAACCCACCATCTAATACCAACTCCTTGGCATCATAATCGTCTATATGGCCCTCTGCTTGTAATCACACCACAATAATATAAATAAATATTTCTGAAACACTTCTAAATTCATGCAAGCCAACAATAAATTCAAGGAAAAGAAGAAGAAGAAGCAATAATTTTTTGGTACCGCTTAGCTCAGGTTGGGGAATGAGGATAGTCATGTTGCCGCCGAATGATTACCAAAGAACCAGAAAGAAGAAAGGAAAAAACAAATTGAATGGAAATGAAAAGCAGAGAATAGAAGGAAGAAGGATATGCCTGAACTCAAGGAATTGGAATTGAATGTGACACAGGTGATTGCTGCTGGAGGGGCTTTTATAGCACCACCAGGTGTCCTTGCCTGAGAATTGGAAGATTTGGAGTCCTCATTTGAAAATCTACCTAACTCAGTCTTCTTAAAATCCGAGAGAAGCGGTCCTGGATAGTTCAAGCCTATCACAAAATGAATTTCACATCCCCTTCGGGCGCGTGTATTTTAACAATATCAACATCATCATGGCTTTATCAAATATATTTGTTATTAATGAGGTATTTTTGGTGATTTCTTTTTTGTTCTCTCATTGTCTATTGTTTTGCTATATTCTTTTATCACAACTAGAATGTTGCATAACACTCATAAAACATTTTGTTGGTGTTTAAATACTATAAATAAATCAACTAAAAATTGATCTCATATAAAAAAAATCCTACAATAACATTCATACAATTATTAAGAACAAAAACAATTAAAAATAAAATAAAAAAACAAATATAGTGAAAAAAAACACGAAAAAGAAGAAATATTTTTCTTTACCTTAATATAGTTGCAAGTGAAGTTAAGTAAAGAAAAAAAAAACAAATTTGTAAAGTATACTAATTAAAAAAAACTGAGAAGAAAAAATAAGAAAGAAGAAGAAGACATACCTGAGCATGGAGGAGAAGAGAAGGAGTTGAGGAGAGAAGAGAAGAAGAAGAAGAAGAAGAAGAAAGTAGACGGGATTGTTGTGAAATTAAGGATTCTAGGCTTTTTATTGGGGCGTTTTACCGATGGATAATTAAATATTAATATTTTTAATCATTCCGTCGGTGATTCCGTTTGTAATATTTAATTTAAATTTTGAATTTAATAAAAAAATTTCAGAAACCACCAAATATCACCAATGACTTTTAATATTTAATTTAAATTTTGAATTTAATAAAAAAATTTTAGAAACCACCAAATATCACCAATGACTTTTCAATCCGTCGGTGATTTTGTCTGTAAAGAACAGTAATTAACAGTGCAATTGAAAAGTGAATACTTCCAGAGCTCTCTGTAAAATACCGACGAAATGTTCCGTCGGTAATTCTATTTGTAATTAACATGATGAATAATGTTGATAGTTTAACAATGATTTTACTGACGGAATTACCGACGGTAAAATCCGTCGGTAATTTACCAATAAAAATATTCTCTCAGTATTTTCGTTTGTATTTATCGATTTTCTGGTAGTGAAAGAAACATACATAGCAACCCTTAAACTTAATTAATGCTTCATTTTTTATATAAATAAATGGAATAAAAAGAAACTATTTTATTTTACATTTTTTACAAGCGACATAACATGACTAGCTAACAACATAACATGATTGTTCAACTATCCATCACTTTTTTAATGGAAAACGCAGCATTTTTATCTCTTTTGATAAATCTTCTTAATTGGCTGTGCATGCCTCCATGCTTCCTCTCAAACTTTGCTAAATTTGCATGCAAGGATAAGAGTTTGAAGTATATACAACGAGGGCTCAAAACCTAAAACTACATAATAATAGGGGCAATTTGGTAGCTAATCCCTGAGTCAGCTTTGCGTGGATCTCATATCTTATTTCGCTATGCACAGCTCGGTTTCAGGGCCCACTGACGCAGCATCTAGTCATGCCACAACAAGACCCCTTTGACTTTAAAAAATACCCCGGAATTTTTTATAATTGTTCTGGTGGATGTTGCTTGAGATCAACGGGTGACCTGCGAGCAACCCGGATCGAACCACCCCTCGACGCGCAGTAGAGGGGTGGGGGGGGGGGGGAGCAGACTGTCCAGATTGAGCCACGTCATCAAGCCATTTGTTTGTCATGTAACGCAGCGGTAACTTTTTTTTGGAATTGTCTTGTTAGCTGGAATATGCAAGTTGCTAACCTTAGAGGGAGCCAGCCTGGCAGAAATATCTGTCATAAAATATAGCAGCCGGTTGGGTAACTAAGTGATATCCACATTTTGCCCCCACTATTTATTTATTAATTAATTAATTTTATTAATATAGACATGGAGGCTAGTTTATATATATTTTTATTAATTTTACGGGTTTTAAAATTAGTAATAGTAAATTAAAAAAAAATAAAATTAAAATTGAATGACCCCTGAGATTAAGGATTATTTATCTTTTATAGCATATGAAGCACGGAATCTATTAGGAAGGACATGTGCAATTGCGTCAACACGTTTTTTTATTTATTTATTCAGTGTTCAAATCATAATAATAAATTCGAAATCTGTACAGCTTGCATGTCACCGTACCGACTTTAATTCTTGAAAGTAGCCAATTAAAGGCCTTAAAAGTTAAAATCACAATTCACAAGCATGGATGACGATTGCATGCAATTGATGAGCAATATTCTCATAGGCCTGCGCACACCGAACAAAGTACCAGCACCCGCAAGCATCCAGTAGTAAAGAAGATGTAACAAATAAAAAATTAAAACAAAAATGTAGCTTTTTGTTGGTGGACCGTGGCCAATCAATCTCGCGGTAAATGTTATGAGCGAAGCACCGAATAGTGGTGGTCACTCTATATGCATGGCGTATGGTTCACTTTCCAATAGAAAATCTCGTCGGGCGTTCTGCATCAGCAAGGTAGTTAAGATGCACAATTAGCAGCCGTTCGATTTTCGATCTTATATAGATGAAGGGACGGTCCGTACACAGTCGATACCCCTACCACATGATGTGAAGCGCGCGTAGAGATATGAAGCCTCGTAGCCATGCAGATCCAGCTCGTAGAACATCTGCCGCCTATCCATTACTGAATGTTACACACACATCATGTCTTGAGTTTAATTCATTAGATTTTAATAACCAATGGTTGAATTTTTAAGATTGAAATGGGTTTTTAAAATAATATTAAATATTTAAAGATCAAATGAGGAAGAATTCATATCTTATCACCCTATTTAAGTTAAACAGAAGGTAATGAAATTAATATTGTAATTATTCAATCAACTTCATTTAATAATTTAAATTCTTATGTTGATATTATTATTTTATAATATTTAACAATTCCTATTGGAGTCTTCAATTCAACTCAAATTAAATAAAGATCCATATGTTTCAATTTAATAAAACTTTAATAGCCCATTTTTTTTATATTACCAAGTTATTTTAAAGCCTAACTTTATAGACTTGCTTACATAAATAGAAACAACCCAAAAAAAAATAACATGAACAACTAATTTATAATTATATCAAACACGATACTACTCAAAAATTTTAATAAAAAATTTTATTATTGATTTTTTTTTCAAGTAGTTCATATTTTTAAGAAGCTTAAAACTTGTTGAATAAATCTAAAAACCGACCAAAAAAACTAAGAAATTTGAAAATACAGCAAAAATCAATAAAATTCCTAATCAAACTAGGAAATTGAAAAATAAAGATGAAAAATAACAAAACTAGCTCGAATAACACCGTATAGGCCTAATTTAGAGGTCTCTCGAACCTCATTTGGTTACAACAAGTTAACCCCCTATTAAACTAGTCTTGTAAAGTCTTTTGGCAAAATTTAAGCACCATCTAACAATTGAATTGAAAGTTATGGAAGCTTTTATTAAGCCAATCACTCTACATAACCCAGACTTTTTCTTGGGCTTAGCCTTATCCCATCAGTCCATAAATTTTTCTTTAAGGCTATCCACATAGTCAAGTTATGGCAAATCCATAACTAACTTAGCATTACCATCTGCATCAACCTTTTGTGTTGAAAAAAACTCATTCTCGAGTTTTGATCATCTAACTGATTATGCTATCATTATTGTTGACCATTAAAAACGGTGTTAATGCCCTTGTCCTTCATTACCCGAAACACAACTAAATAGTTAAAAAACTCAAATAAAATAGGTTAAGAATCAATTTTCAAAACACTCTCAATCTTTATAGAACCATTTATAGTCACAAATGGCTTGTGCCACACCATACCCTTTTTGACATTATTCTGATTCTCCACATGCTCCTTCTCTTCCTCCTTATAAACTAGGTTAAAAACAATAAATTATTACCTTTTCTTGGTTCAACCTCAACAACTTTCCTCTTTTTTTTTTATGTGCTAACACCACGTGAGTTCCTTTTATATTGAGGATGTACATGTTATGTTGCCTATCATGAATGATATTTATGTCATATTTCCATGTCTACTTGACGATAAATGAGATGCATTCATATAAATTACATTACACTAAATAATATCAAAATATCTCTTGCCTATAGTAATTATAACAAGACAATTTTTATCCATGATTACTTTGTTGTCTCGATTCAACCAATTCAGCTTATAGAGCCCGTAATGTTTTTCTGTCTAGAGCAATAACTTCTCTATTACCTAGTCTGACATCATGTTCTCATAGTTGTCGTTGTCAATTATCAGCTTATATATCTTGTTCTTGATGGTATAAGCTGAATGAAAAAGGCTAATGTATAGTCAATCCTTACCCGAATCACCCTTAGAAGTAAGTAAGCTATTTTGGATGACTAAATTAGCATCATCATCACCTTTTTAAACCTTCTCATGACTACCTAAATCATCATAAATAACATCACCTATCTCTTTGTCAGGTTCTTTTAATAACACAATCTTACCTTGATAACTCTCTAGCTTACAACACTTGGAAAATCGATGCCCTTGCTCACCTTATCGGAACACACTGAAATTTAAAACTAAATGTAGATATTTGACCTAAAGTCTTTTCAGCTGCTAATTTATAAATTTACAATTTTTATTTGCTAGTGCGCACCCCATATTATTCTAGCTAAATCAAAAGTCATCTCTGTTAGTTACCTAACTGACCTACTATTTATTGGTAACTTGTTGCTTTATAATCAAAACCTGCTAATAGTTTTCTAAAACTATCCACAAAGACTACAAACATATCATATCCTAAAAGGATTCTTATAATTTACTTAGGTACATAAAAAACAACTTCTTTTTTATTTTTAACAAATCATTCCTAGCCACCAATTGGTATAAATCATAAGCATATTCATCAACAATCACCCTATCTTGTCTCTATGTATGAAGTTGTTGGTACAAAGTTTAAGTGTACTCGAAAAAAAAAAGATTCTTCATCATCTTTCAATTACCAAGTTTCAGTTTACTCCATCTTTCTCGATACCTCTGCAATTGCCCCCACCATACAAAAACTTACCCCTTTAATTTAATGGCAATTATCTTCATTCTTATTAGCTCTAGGAATTCCTTATACTAAAATAACATATTTAATTCATTCAATCAATCAATAAACTCATTTGCATGCAAGGTTCTTGCAAACTCAAAAAGCTTTATTTGAACTTAAATCTCGATGATACATATTCTAATCAAGAGATTGTCTTCTCCACTCCTGTTTCTAAATAAGTTTTTAAAGATGGTCATAGATTTGTAATGGGTCATGTTTATCCATGTTCCTTATCTCCACTAATTAATGGGTCAATTTTGTCATCTATCTCTACATAACTTCTATCACTAGTTTATAAATGTCTATTTTTCAAGAAGAAACTTTCTCATCCCTTTTTATATAAGCATGTCTTATTTTGTGATCTTTTCTAGGCATGGTTATTTAACAACACTTAACAACTAAGCAATAGTAATCATTAGGCTCTGATATCAACTAATATAGATAAAAACAACATAAGAAAGACAACAAAAACAAGCATAGTATAATTATATTAAATAGGGTCACCACTAAAAAATCCTAATTCAAAATCTTATTATTTGAAATTTTTCTTTAAGTAGTGCATCTCTAAAAGGTTTACAACATTTTAAATAAACCTAAAACATAAACAAACTAGAAAATCTAAAAACAAAGGGAAAAAAAGGCAGTAAAAGTCCAAAATAAACTAGAAAATCATGAAAAAATAAGAGGAAAAATTATAAAACTAGCTTGAACATCACAATTGAGGCCTAATTTGGAGGTTTTATAGACCTCAACTGGTTATAGCGAGCTAACCCTCTTCAAGTAGTCAATTTCTCTAAGAGGTCTATAACTCATTAAATAAACCCAATAACTAACCTAAACAAACTAGGAAATTCAAAAATAAAAGGAAAAGGTATTAAAATTCTAAACAAACTAGGAAATTTATGAAAAAAATAAGAGGTAAAATAACAAAACTAGCTCGAACAACACCTTTTATGCTTAATTTGAAGGTCTTCAAAACTCGGTTGATTACATTGAGTCAACTTCCTTATAAAACTACAATGTAAGGAAATGATTATGTTTTGGATATGTTAGGGAGTGTAGGTGGGAGGATAAAATACAATCATTTAGGCATGAGAGAGGGGCGACAAAGATAAAAA
Organism: Populus deltoides; assembly: GCA_015852605.2. Taxonomy (NCBI): domain Eukaryota; kingdom Viridiplantae; phylum Streptophyta; class Magnoliopsida; order Malpighiales; family Salicaceae; genus Populus; species Populus deltoides. The sequence continues at coordinate 8,581,140 of CM027587.2, forward strand.
GGAAAAATAAGGTATTAGACATGTATGAAAACACCAAAATGACATTGTTTTAGTGTTAATTCTATCTCTGAACCTTTTATGGGTTTTTGGAGGCAAAATTATGATTTTGCTTTTTTGGAGCATACGTAACAGGCTAATTTTAGAGAAACAAATAGAATTATATCCCTATACATATAAAATATTGTTTTTGTATTTCAAAATTGAAACCCAAATTAAATTAATGATACAATTAATGTTTCTAATTTGATTAGGATTGAATTAAAATATTTAATTCATGATTTTGATTTTTACGTAATCCTAATTGGATTAGGATTTAATTATTTTTTAATTAAAATATTTTTAAAAATATTTTTATAAATAAAGAAAGTTTTTAAGTCGGAAAGTTTTATTTAATTGATCTTAATATATTTTAGGTTGTTAATAAGAGTTTTAATATAATAAATATTCTTATTATGAAGAATAGTTTTTCAAAAAAATTGTATTAAATAAAATTTATTGAGTTTGAGAAATTATCAAATTGGATTTGATTTGAAATTTTTAAGTGTTAAAAATATTTTTTTAAAATTGCACATAAAGTCAATAATTAGAATTGAAGCATGTAATATATTTAATTATGCATATTAACATGTTCTTACATATGATAGATGATTTGGATATTAAAGACCAATGTTATTGTGTTTTTTATTGTTGAATGGTTGTAATATTAAATAGGTGTTGCGAGTCTTGCCTTTTCTCTGTTTTTCTTCTGGGGTTGTAAAATTTTTTATTATCTAATTCTCCTTGAACATAACTTAAGATTTGTTATACAATTATAGAAATATTATATAATTTATAAATATAGGAATTTAGAAAGGAAAATCTATTTTATAATTCAAGACGAAGAATAAATGTGCTCGCAAACACTTAAGAAGATTTACAACAACTACCTAAGTTTTGACCACCAAATTGCCTTTAATGGCTCGATGGAGTTTGTTTAGATATGTCCATAGTCATCCAATAAGAATGACATGCTAGAGGTTTATGTTTATATATAATTGTTATGTATGATATATCACTAATACTATGGAATGAGACTTAATTAAAATAATAAATCCCTCATTAATATATTAAGTACATATTGAGAACATGATTTGTTGCCTTCCAACTTTATATGCATAAAACTAGAGTTTTATTCATGGATAACTTGTTGAGCTACTTAAAGTTACTATTAATCAAATATGTCTAATACTATAAAATTTGTCTTACTTAACTAACTTATATAATTTCGATAAATTACTTATGATCATATAAGATTAAAGACAATAGTTAGATAAAACATATATGATATGTATAGACAAAGAATTGTCGCATAATTGATATAGGAGTCATATAAAGATGTGATTAATAAGCTATGTTATCTACCTAATTTAATTTATTTTGATTTTTGAGTTAGTTAAGATCATATAAATTAAATGGGATCCTAGCCCAATAGAAGATCTAAATAAGATTTCATAAATTAATAGTAAGGGCAAATTGAAAAATAGTGGGAGATCAAATTATGGTTAAAGATCTTATCTAAAGTTGGTTATAAATATTTATACATGAAACCAAAACTCATTATCTTTATATGAATCAGTTGATAAATTACCATCATTAAAATAAATATAGCCTTACATAACATATTTGATACTAATAAATTGACTAGACCAAAACGTCTTGGACTAGTGCTAAAATGTGAGAATTATTTTTAAACAAAAAAGAAGGTTATATGTTCTTAAAACTTATATTCCTCTTGTTTTTTATGAGGACACTAATGATGGAGTTATGACTAAATTTCAACGTCATCTTGATGATGATTAGTAGGCTATATATATATATATATTAGCTAGCATGTCATTTGAACTTCAAACACAACATGAGAATATGAATGCCTATGTAAAAATTATGCATCTTAAAGAGTTGTTTGATATGACTAGATGAACGAAGAGGTATGATACCTCTAAGAAATTGTTCTGCTACAAGATGTTATACAAATAGTTTATATATACCTGATCTTGAATTGCCTAGGTTCAATAAAAATAGTAAGAAGAATATATTAGATAATCAATATCCATATTATTTATGGCATTATAAACTATGTTATATCAATAAAAAAAGAATCCCTAAGTTACATAAAAAAAGGAAATATTTGTTCCTTTTGATTATGAATCATATTAAACTTGTAAAACTTATTTATTGGATAAAATTACCAAAACACCATTTACTAGAAGAGAAAAAGATCTAATGAATTATTAGGTCCAATACATACAGATGTATATGGACTAATAATGATTTATATCATAAATGGATATACATGTTTCATAATTGATGACCATATTGGATATGGTCATGTGTATTTAATGAAAGTTTAAATAATTTGAAAGGTTAAAAGAGTTTAAAAATGAAATTGAAATACAAATTAGAAAGAGTATAAAGATTTTTTGATCGAATGAAGGCGATGAAATAATTCAGTCAATATTTTCAAGATTGTCTAAAAGTGAATGAGATTCTCTCACAATGAACATCTCTTAAAACACCATAATATAATGGGGGTTTTTGAAATGAGAAATTGCACCTTATTGGACATGGTACGATCTATGATGAGCTATACAGACTTTTCACCTTCTTTCTAGGGTGGTGCCTTACAAACTATTACTTATCTTTTGAAAAGAGTTCCATCAAAATCTATTGATAAGACTCCATATGAGACATGGATTGATAGGAGACCAATCTTATCGTACTTAAAGATTTGTGATGTGACATTTATATGAAGCGTGTTGTATCTGAAAAGTTATAAGCTAAGTCAGATAAATATAAGTTTATGAGATATAAAAAAACTATTGGATATTATTTATATCATCCCATTAAGAGAAAGTATTTCAAAACATGTTATATTATTAAAGAAAGAATTTGTTCTTGAAAAAAGCAGTGAAAGGTAAATAGTACTTGAAGAAGTTAAAAAACTACAAACTAAAATTCAAATAAAACCTGAGCCTGAGGTTATAATATTGGGTGTTCAGCCTAAAGCTTAAGAAACATAAGAACTCCATAGATATAGTAAGACACGTCATGCATCAATGAGATATGAACTTCTTATGAAAGTTGAAATGATGAATTGCTTATACTTGATGAGCCTATAAATTATATGAAACCAATATCTGATATTGATTCTAGAAAATGGCTTAAGGCAATGAAATCTGAAATGGATTCCATGTATACCAATTAGGTATGGACTCTAGTTTATCCATTTGAAGGGATACAACTGTTGGATATAAGTAAGTCTTAAAAAAATAAACTGACATGAATGACAATATATAAACATACAAAGTTAGACTAGTTGTCAAATGTTACAGATAAAGAATAATAGGTTGACTTTGATTAAACCTTATTGTTGGTAACTATGTTAAAATCTATAAGGATTTTTCTTGCTATAGATGCATACCATGATTATGAGATTTGAAAAATAGATGTCAACACTATATTCCTAAATGAAAATCTTTAAAAAGATGTGTATGTGACACAACCTAAAGTTTTGAATTAAAAAATTTATCAATAAAGTATGCAAACTATGAAAACCCATTTATGGATTTAAACAAGCTTTTAAGGATTTAAATTTTTTATTTTGATGAGCTAATCAAACAGTTTGATTAATAAAAAGTGGAAGAGCCTTGTGTTTATAAAAAGGTTAGTGGGAGCGGAGTTAGTTTTCTAATATTTTATGTAAATGACATTTCTTTACTCCAAATAGTAAAGATCTGGTTGTCCAATAATTTCTTTATGAAGGATATAAAAGAGGCAACTTATATACTAGGAATAAAGATCTATAAAGTTAGATCTAAAAGGTTGCTTGGATTGTCCCAATCCATGTACATAGGTAAGATGCTAAAACAATTTAGCATGAAAGAATCCAAAAGAAAATACATACGTATTTCATATAAGATACGTCTCTCCAATGATATGTTTCCTAAAACATAAATTAAGAAAGATAGGATACAAATGATTTTGCATACTTTGAATATAGGATCTATAATGTATGCAATACTATATAAAGAGCAAATGTGTTTTATGCTTTAAGCATAACAAGTAGATACCAATCTAATCCAGATGAAAAGTCAATAAAAGATTGTTAAAAATATTCTTTAGTACTCGAGAAGAACTAATAATATTTTTTGTGGTCTATGGAGGAGATGAACTAATAGTTCATGGTTATTTGGATGCTAGTTTTTAATCACATATTGAAAATAGAAAATCAAGTCTAGTTATATTAATGATGCTATGAGTTGGAAAAGTTCCAAATAAAAGATCAAAGTAAATTCTATAACTAAATTTGTGTACACATTTACATTTGAGGAGAGAAAAGAGATTATTTGGATCAAGAAGTTCATCACTGAATTAGGTATGGTTCCTAGCATTGTTGATCCAATAGCCTTATACTGTGATAATAATAAAGTCATTGCTTAAGCAAAGGAACTAAGGTCTCATCAATAATCTAAAAATATACATAGACAATTTCATTTGATTAGGGAATCATAAAAAATAAAAGATGTAAAGATAGAGTGAGTACTATCTAAAGAGAATCTATAGAACCTTTTACTAACCACTATCCTAGTAAAAACATTATCATCAAAGAAAGCGATATGATATTTGATACATGCGTGATTAACTTTAGTGCAAATGGAAGATTGTTAGTGTATATGTCCTTTAACAAACTAGTTGTTTACACGTGACATTGACTTTATTCATGTAAACATATTTAATTCATAATAAAATATTTATTTATCTTTAATATTCATCTAAAATTTTATTAATGAATCTAGAGTAAAGATAAAGTTTTAGGGACAAAAATGTCTTGCAAAGAAAATTATAAAGTTGTTATAATTATAAGATTGTTATTGCATCAAAGCATTATTCATAAATATTCTTGGTCAATGCTTTATTAAAAGTGGACGTTAATTAGAGTCATTAAGACATATACATCTTATGTTTTTTCTTTTATAAAAGCAAGGAACTATTTTCATAAGGTGAGGTATTAGGGAGACTTATAACTAATATATAGGTGCTTGATAGATGACATGTACACTAAACTAACTCGTATGAGAATCTCATATGAAAAGATTACATGTGTCTATGAAAAGGCTCACGTGATGATTACGTGAGTGATCCTTATACTTAAGATCACTAAGTTATCTTATTTAAGGAATGTTATACTTTGATCGAGTTACATGTTGTCTTGATCAAGAGTAACAAATAAACATATATTCGGTATAACATAAACTATATGAAGGTATTTGAGTAATCAAAAGAGAATTTTTCACACTAGGTGAATTAGAGAAAATATTATATTTGTTCTCAAATAGTATTAATTGTAAATCCCTGCGTAAAATGAAATGAAATTTGAAAAGAGTTTCAAATTTTATTCAAATAATCAATGATTATGGTGTTAAGATCAAACATGATTTGACAGGATAGACACACTCTATGCTATAATGTTTAAATTGGAACATTATTAATGAAGAGATAATAATTACACTAAAAAACTAGTCATTAACATATTAAGTTAAACCACTAATGACTTTCCTAATATTTAAGGGGATCATGGAAAGTTGAAAGATATTGTACTTGATCTTCAAATATAAATCAATCAATTATTGAATTGATAAGAAATTAACTTGTTTAATTTCTTTAATCTTATTTTATTTAGGATTGTGATTTATATTTGAGTCAATGTATTAAGAAATCTAATGAGTCCACATAGAAGAATCATTGATCAAAAATTAAAATGAGATGATTAATTAAGTGTGACTTGATTGTAAATAAGTTTTAAAAATTAAGGACTAGAATATCATTTATATTGGGAATTACAATTATAGACCTAGAAAAATTAAGGAGGGACTGATTGAATAAATTTATAAAATTATCCTGAAATAATATATGTGATATTATTCAATGAGCAAATTGACATTTTTATATTTATAAGGTTTCTATATTTCCCTATAAATGGAAAATTATATCTTTTATTTTATGACTAGTACAACAATAAATAGTGCAGAACGAGTGAAAAATAGAAAAGAAAAGAGCTAACACTAAAAGGCATAGTAGTATTTTTCTCCTAAAAGGGTTTAAGAGATTTCTAACTGGTAATTTGAATGGATTACCGTTAGGGGTCAAACACTTGGATGACTTGTGGTTTGCAACTACCCAACATTGAAGTAATTATTCAAAGTAAAAATAATAATTAAAACATATGATCTTTAGGTTATCTTTGTATAAATACTAAAAAATCCTAGATTATCTAACAGGATATTGGGACACCCATTTTTTTTTAATTCACCGTTTTCACTAGGTATATACATTTCAGGAAACTTAACACACATATGGTTTAATATTAAGGTTATACTAGAAGAAAGTTATGTGTCTTTTATCTCTATATATATATATGTGTGTGTGTGTGTGTGTGTGTTTATGTATGTATGTATATATTTATTTATTTTGATTTTTGTTTTTTCCTAGATTGATTTCTAGAAAATTATAGAAGGATATTTATTATATCATTTATTGAGATTTTATAATGACTTTGAATTTTAAAAAATATTTAATTTTATCCCATGAATTATATATGTTTTGAAAAGAAAATGATAGGATAATTAATTTTTTTTTGTTTTTATTTATTATATTTCTTTTAATGGAAATTAAATTGAATCTTACACTATCTTCACATTAATATCTAATTCGACACGAGTGAGACTGACCGAATTTTCTACAAAAGATAGTTTATCTAATCTTATATCTGAGCACGACCTAATCATTTCTTCTTTCAATTATCATCTCCCCATGGGCTTTATTTTATAGCATTATCTCTTTTTTTTTTTTTCTAAAACAATTAGGATAACACCAAAAATATAGAGAAAATTGGATTGTAGAGATATGCTTCAAAATATTTACCATACACAACATTTAAGCGATCATAAAGTTATAATTCGTTGAAAGCAGAATGAAAACTAAAAAAAATAACCTTGGACCTAAGAGATTCTAACTAATTAAGAGCTTGGTTGCACAAATAAAAAAGATAAATGAGCATGGTGCTAATAAAAATAATAAAATAAAATTGTAAATAGAAAAAAAGCTTTGTCAAAATGGTCTCAAATCTTAGATGTAGATTGACCAACACTTACATTATAGCAAGTAATCACACAAAGCTGCAAGTTTTAGGCAAATCAAGTATACAACGACGACAAATCATACAGACACGATCACACAAAAACTAAAATTAACCAAAAAAAACTTCCATATAGTTCTTAACATATCAATTTTGCTAGTTATTTTAATTTTAGCAAATACAAAAAGGCTAGTATATTGCTAGCTTCATCATTAACCAAGCAATTCCTTGGAAAGCTTTTTATTTGAAAATAAATTAATATATTTTATATCGCTCTTGGCCCCTTATTATTAAGAAAAAAGAAAATAAATAAAAACTCTTATAAACCCCAAAATCACATATCCCACGTATTATAAACAATGCATATGAAGATCATAAAGCCTTTTTGACACGTCAAGATTAAGTATCTTCAACTAAATCTTGTCAATTAAGAGTATTTTAATTGATTTGATTTGATAAATCACATAAATCCCATGCTCATCACATAAACATAATAAGAAAACAAATCACAAGATTGATCAATGCAATTCACGAAAATATAAGTGAAGAATTTAAACAAAGAGATTAGGGGTTTAATTATCAAAAATAAAAAATGTAGGGACTGAATTATAGAAAGAGATAAGGATTAGGGACTAAAAAACACAAAAAGAAGTAAAAAATGGCCACAAAAAGAAGTAAAAAATTTATTAATTTTGAAGTTCATATTCAATTCTGTTATATCTTTGTATAATAGGTCTTTTGGTTCTCAAATCAAGAATCTTTAACATTCAACAAATTTATTAATGTTAAGGTTTAGGTTTAATTATTTTCTAGAATTGAGATTCTTTTCATATATCTATTAATTTTAAAGTTTATGTTCAATTCTTTAATAAGTTGCTTTCATATACAAATAATATATTAATCACATTTTTAATTACCATAAACAAATGTCTCTCAATATAAATCTTACATGGAGCTCAAATGAACCAACATGTTATTCTTGTCCTCCATTTTTGTTACATAAAAAGATATGTACAACAATTATTTAGTCTTACTTATTGATAAGTTCAAATTAATGGTTTTATAACACTTTTTAATATATTTTTAAGTGAAAATTCTTTAAAATTAAAATTTTGACAAACCAATTATAAACTTATACTAAAGTTTTTTTTTTAATTTTAATTTGAGAGGATGAACATGATGAAATTTAAATTCATGATCATTTAATAAAAAAATTAATATCATATCAAAAAACTATTTTAATTTAAAAATTCAAGTTGTTGAATGGAAACTAAGAATGATTTATATTAAAGAAACCTAAAATTGTTTTTTAAAAAGTATCTCAACTCACAAATTATTTAGTCTTGGTATTTTTTTATTGTAGCATGTGAGCAAGTTCATTATGAATTATAATAGTAAAGTGATGATTTTGACCTTCACTTCAAAATCATTAAGCCTTGCATAAGGGGTAGGATAATTTTTTTCAAATGTTAAAAAAATCATTGACAAATTAGATGGGGGCAAAAAGGTCTTTACACATTTGTTTAGAATGGCTATAGGGGCTTTAAAGTCTTTTTATTCTTTTTAAATTGTAAAATTACTAATCTAACCTTGGTTACAAGAAAAAGAAAATAACATTAAGGGCTTTTTGATTTTTTACTTAATTTAAAAACATTTAAATTACTTTATTGCCCTTCAAATTTTAAAAATTTGTCCTTCGATATAAGGGTACTTTAGTCTTTTAAATTTGGTTATTTTTTCATTCTCAGGTTTCATTAGAGTCGTAAACAACAGCCACAGGTTTCGAACCGCGTATATGGCGTCATTCGATGGCCAAAAGCCTGCTACTAGGAAAGCAACCGAAGCATCTTAGTGACCTCTCCATGCCTAGGTGACTTGTGTGGTCTGATTGTATCTGGTTTGGTGTGTATGGCTTTTTTTTTCCTTTCTCCTCATTGATTTTCATGTTGGCCTTCCAAATTTTCAAAACAACTTTTCAATTTTATTTTTTTTTATATCATTATTCTTTTGATTACTATTTGTTTTACTTAAGATGATTTATGAAATTAGAATTTTTTTTCAATTCCATCCCTAATGGACTTTTTTCATCTGTCAGATTTAGTCCTTATTATTTTAATTGCGATTGTTTTATTTATGATGGTTTTAATTTTTTTTTTTTTACAATTTCATTATTCTTGAGTTCTTTTGCCTATCAAATTTGATCTTTTTTATTGCTATTTTTTTTACATTAAAAAATGATATTTTTATGATTTCATTCTTCAACATTTATTTGCTTGGGTATTTAGTTTCTTAGTTGGGCACGAGTTTATAATTTAACATGTTGGGTTTACGAGGTTCACTCGGGTTTGCTTGGTTTTTTCCTCTTTTCTTTCAACTTATTTTTTTTTCATCGTCCAACATTTTTTTCCGCTTTCTATGGGAGTTGTTTTGAAAATAACATGGGTTGCCTTTATTTTGTTTAGTCATTGATATTTTTAGCTTTTTTAAAAGGATTTTTTTATAATTAAATTAAATTAATTGATTTCATCATTCAACACTAAATTGGTTAAGTGTTGATCTTCTTAGTTGAGCTTTGATCTAGAATTTAAGAGATTGTAGGTATCAAAGATTAGTTCAGGTTTAAGAGGTTCATCTGAGTTTTTTTAAGCTAATTTTTTTTTTCGATTTCATCCTTTAATATTTTTATGAGATTTTTTAGTTGTTTTGAAAATAAAATGGGTACCTCGGGTTTCTTTTTTAGGCCTTTGTTGAATTTAGCTTTTTAAAAGGATTTTTATTTTTAAATTAAATTAAATTAATTGACTAAGAATAAGTATTAAATATTTACTTTATAACATTTTGTTCGTTTTCTTGGTCACTAAATATGAAATCTTTTAAATCTTTCTTGCTTGTTTTAAAATACTGATGTCGCATGAAATTTTTTACACCTATGCATCAAATCGTATTTAACTAGATTAATTATTTTGAAAAAACAAATTACAGGTTGGAATTTAATTGAAATTCGTATCCTAAACTGGAAAAAAAGTAACAAAAAACTTTAAGGAATATAATTATTGCATTTGATTTTTAAAAGAAATATATAAATTGCATCACTTGCTATTGTAATTTTCTGGAGAATGAGTTTCGTTAAGGATAGAACACACACCCACTATTATAAATTTAAAAAATAGTGATAGTTGGTTTTTTTTCCTTTTAATAATTAAAAAAAATATTTTTTATTTTCTTAAATCGGAAAAAAGAAACTTCGGAAACTATTTATTTGGGGTAACCTTTTACGACATTTTTTTTAATTGTTTTGGTACAATTATTTTGTGTGCATCATTCTACTTTGAACTTGTGGAGGTCTATTTATTTGGCGTCACCTTTTACGACATTTTTTAATTGTTTTGGTACAATTATGTTCATTTTTCAAAGCAATTATCGTATAGGATGATGCACACAAAATAATAATAATAATACTTGTTCTTCCGTGTGGATTTAGAATTAGCCGGTTTCTACCTTTTACTCCCAAAATGCAAAATTGACCGTTTCGTAATTCGCTTGCCGTGGCTAAATTGGAAAGCTCTTATCATCATTTTTTTAAAAAAACCTAACATTACTCTGAAGATTTTTTATTATTATTAATGTGAGTATTTGAGTTAATTTATGTGTCTCGATTAATTCCATAAGTCTTGAAATTAACAACCATGTAAGTCTCCAATGATTCTAATGTTTGTGAGACTCGAACTGGTAATCTATATGGAGCAAATTTAGAGCCTGAACAGTTAAGTTACATCCTTTAGGGTCTGCTCCGATGGTTTACATGCTCCGGTTAACGCTATGTTCGATAAAATTTATTTTTAAAAGTATCTTTGAAATTAATTTTTATATGAAAATAATATTAAATTGATTTTTTATGTATTTTTTTATAGTTTTGATGTGCTAATAAAAAAATAAAATAAAAATATAAAAAAATTATTTTGATAAATTTTTAATTAAAACACACTTTTATAAAAATACTATGTACTGTGTTATTAAAAAAATTAATGTTTTGGATGGTTGTATTATTCATTTGCCAAACTTTTTTGAATTATCATTTATTATTATTATTATTATTATTATTATTGTCTACCAATTTTTTCAATTATTGTCAATTAAATGTGTCTTTAAAAAATTCACTTAATTTTTTTATGGAATTAATTGATCTATGCATTTTAATTTTTTTAAAAAATCTAAAACTACTTGAAAATCCAAGAAAAAAACCCAAAAAACTTAATAAAACATTGAAGAACTTGAAAAAAGACAAAATTAAAAATCCTAGAAAATGATAATGCAGATTCTATTCAGATTAGACATATCCTATGAAAATCTTATTTAATCTTGTACACATATGAATCTACATCCAATACCAACCCAATTCATTTCTTTTTTCTCCCTTTCTGCTTCATTTTATCAAAGGCATCGAACTAAAAATTAAAAAAATATTTTATTATTAGTCATGAATTAGAATGTCAAATCAAGAAATAAAAATGAAAAAAAAAATCACTTATCAACAAAAGATTCCTCACAGCCTAACACATGAATAAAGAAAGGTCTCTTGTTCAACCAGTAAGAGTCCATCAAGACACCTAACCAACACTGACAGCTTATCAGGTAATAATACCTTCTCTTTCTCTTAGACTCTGTCTTTGTTGTTGAAGGTTGAAGGTTGAAGGGAGGGATCATGGGGCGACAGAGCACCGTAGCTCCGCTCTTGGGCACTGGTGTCTCATCAACAAATTATCATATTTATGGCAAGAAGAATTGGAGTCGCAAAGCTTTGTGCTTCTTTCTTGCCTCCGTAACCATTATTACAAGTACTAACCACTCTCTCTCTCTCTTTTTATGTTTGTATGTTTGGTTTTTGTTCCTTCCATATATATATATATATGACAGTTGTTCAGAATTCCTTCCATGTTCTGTGGGGTTTCCAGGATCATTGGAACCCACCCCATCCAATAATTTGTGCCAAGTCCAATCCTCCATCTAACAGCATGTTTAATCAGATTAGCAGAGCCAAAACAAGATAGTTGTTCTGGGATTCACAGGATAAGTTATTATCCACGTTTAATTATAAAGAATCATTCATTTGGGCAAATATTGCAAGTGCTATGTTTTTGTTCTCACCATTTCCTTATCAGTTGCTGTCGAGATCTGTTAATTTTTATCTCATATTTTAATTATTTGTTGGAGCACGACTGCATGCCTTTCCTATAAGATGCAAAACGTTCAGATTATCATTTCTAGTGTTCATGAAAATGCTATAATTATCCAAGTTAATGCTACCTAAGCTTACTGTTTGCACTTCAGCTGTAGGCCTGCTAACTTTTGGAGCACACTTCACTTATTGGGTACTGAGAGGAGGAAAAAACTACAGTGAGAGGATTGAAGTTAACAATGCTGAGATTGTCGAGTCAGAACAAGGTGTTGTTGCTGCTGATGATGCTCGGTGTTCTGAAATCGGTGCATCAATGCTTAGACAAGGTGGGCATGCTGTTGATGCTGCAGTGTCAACTGCTTTGTGCGTTGGTGTTGTTAATCCAGTGGGAAGTGGAATAGGAGGTGGAGCTTTCATGATTGTCAGGTCTTCATCTACTTCTAAAGCCCAAGCTTATGACATGAGAGAAACTGCTCCTGGGGCAGCTTCACAGGTTCAAAGTCTTCTCTTTCACCTAAAATATCAGTACTTGCTAGCTTTTCTACATCACACTTTGTCCCAGTAAATCCGCTAGATCCTATCCATCAGGGAAAAAAATAAAGAAAATCAACTAGAATTTTCTTCCATCAATTTTTTTTTTAATTTTGTTTACCAGGATTGCACGTTCATTGCCCATTTTGAAGGTCTGCTTATTCATCTTTTATGGTGTATTTGTCCATGAATAGAATATGTATGCAAACAACTTGAATAACAAGTATTCAGGTGCCCTGTCCATGGGAGTTCCCGGTGAGATTGCTGGCCTCCATGAAGCTTGGCTGCAACATGGGCGTTTGAATTGGAGGACTCTATTCCAACCTGCCATAAAACTTGCCAGGGATGGTTTTGTTGTTGCTCCCTATCTTGCATCTTCCATTGCTAAATGTGCCGAAAAAATCATGAATGATCCTGGGTTGCAGCAAGTGTTCGCTCCGAATGGGAGGTTGTTACAAGCTGGTGATAAATGCACTAATCTGGAGCTAGCCCAAAGCCTGGAAGCAGTCGCAGAACAAGGCCCACAAGCCTTTTATAATGGCACTGTCGGTGAGAAATTTGTAAAAGATGTCAGAGATGCTGGTGGGATTCTAACGATGGAAGATCTAAAGAATTACAAGGTGGATATAATGGATGCCTTAGCTGCTAACGTTACGGGCTACACTATATATGGAATGCCACCACCTTCAAGTGGAACACTTGGAATGTCTCTGGTGGGTTATATTTTTTCACTTATGAATGCATATTGTGTCAATCAAGCATTTTGTTCTGTAAAATCAAGTAATCTTTTGGCTGTTCTGCTCTGGCTTTGAAGGACTGATGTCCAACAAAACTAGGGCTGACTTCAGGATATGGATATTTCATTTTACTCTGACTACAATACTGTTCATGGTTGTGAAGCTTTTGAATTATGTGGATTGGATTTCTCTAAATTCTGATGCAAAACAGGTCTTAAACATCCTAAATAGTTATGGAAGTTCAAAAGCTGCAGAGGGAAATCTTGGTCTTCATCGCTTGATTGAAGCGATGAAGCACATGTTTGCTGTTCGAATGAACTTGGGGGACCCTGCTTTCATAAACACAACCAAATATATGTCCGAAATGCTTTCCCAATCTTACGCTGATAAAATACAGAAAATGATAGTGGACAATACCACATTCCCTCCAGAATATTACATGAATATGGAAAGGTATGTCTACTTGCTACTGATTATAAATAAAGCTTTACTGGTATCGTTGTCACTGTGTCATGATTTTAAAGATTCCAGACCTTAATTAGTAGGTGGAGTCAGCTTAGAGATCATGGAACCAGCCACTTTTGCGTTGTGGATGCAGAGCGAAATGCTGTATCAATGACAACAACAATAAATTATGGTTTTGGAGCTGGAGTTCTCTCGCCCTCTACTGGAATTTTACTCAACAATGAGATGGGTGATTTCTCGGCACCCACAGAGATAACTCCTGACATGCTCCCTCCTGCTCCAGCAAATTTTATCGAACCCAACAAGAGACCTTTATCTTCCATGACTCCTATTATTGTCACCAAGGTTTGGCTTTATATATATCTATATATATATATATATATATATATATTTTACTCTCTATCAAGCTAAAAATTCTTGCAGCTCAACAGCAATAGTTTCGACCTCATTGGTCTTGAATCAGATGTATCGTCATCAATTTCATAAATCCTCTCTCACTTCGAGTAATCTCCCTTTTGTAAACTCCACAGGACAATCAGCTAGCTGGGGTCATGGGTGGTAGTGGCGGACTTTTCATCATTCCAGCGGTGATACAAGTCTTTCTTAATCATTTTGTCTTGAGGATGGAACCTTTAACTGCAGTTGAGAGTCCAAGGGTCTATCACAAGGTAGGAAACTTGCTTCGACAGTCAATTCATGTTTATCTTCTCTCTGGGTAATATGATATGCCGTCTAATACTTGGACAATTCATGTGATCTTATTTTGAGCAGTTAATTCCCAATACTGTATTGTACGAAAACTGGACAGTAATAGATGGCAAGCACATAGAACTTGCAGGGGACAGAAAAGCTTTCTTGGAGGAAAGGGGTCATCAGTTGCTGGCTCAGGCAGGGGGAGCTATTGTCCAGCTTGTTGTTCAGACCCTCCAAAGCCCTATCCACGTGGACAGTGAAAATTCGAGAGATTCTGTAAATGCCCAAATACTCCATGGAACGCTCACAGCAGTGAGCGATCCAAGAAAAGATGGCAGGCCTGCAGCAATTTGATCTGTCAGTTTTTTCAAATTGAAATTTCCTAGAGAAATGTAGCCAATTGGCAGGAAATACAGCTGTGAAACATTATTATTCTGTAGAAGATTAGGCAATTTATGCGTCACTCTAAAAAAAATGTATATTTTGTTAGCAAATTTGATGTTGGCTGATGATACTGCAACTTAAAAATCCTTCTTCACCTTGGAATTGGATGCCTCCAGAATAGAGCAAAGGACACTACAGTGCAGCCATTACACAGAGAACTTGAGCTTAAGAGTTGAACTTTACACATGGACAGAATGATTAAGGTATGAAAACCAATTTGTGTTGAAGACAGCAGAGTATTTTACCGGTACAACAATAAAATCAACACAACGTTTTTCATGTATCAGGGGAAATGTCTGTGTTCTAGCTTATTTATACACAACAGGATAAACTAAAATGCTAACTCATCAAGAATCCAAGAAAGAACGATAGCACCTGACCAGTCATTTAAGATGTTTTGTCCATCAGTGTAATTATCGGGCTCAGAATGTTAGATTTGCTTGTCTCATCAATGCAAACCATTCATGACAATCTCTTCCAGCATGAAATGAGCTTTTTTCTAAATGGAACATGATTTCTAGCTCGCATTGTAGATAAGAGAAACAAATTAAAACAAAGAGAAAAGGTGAACTTCTATGTGAAGGTAACAAAGGAAAACCAGGAGACAACCTTGGCGACAAAGATGACAAGCCAAATATTAGCCCATCAACATGGGGTAAAAAGACATCATCCTTGGCATTCGAGGACTCGCCACATTGCCGAAATGGCGGTGCATGGTCTCAACTACAAGTTGTATGAATTCCAAAAGTGCAAGCTCGTTCTGTAATAGCCAGAAACAAAGAACATTGAATGAAAGGAGACTATGGTGAAGACAGTGGATTAAGTATAAATACCCCGCAGGGTTTGTAATTGTGAATCACAAACATCTGCAAGCCCGAGAGTGTTCGTTTGTAAATCCAGTAATCCATTTCCTCCAGTATTGACATTATTTTTTACCCTCCATAAACATGAAAAGGAAGAAGATATTCATGTCACGGCATAGAATTTAATCCTTGAGTGATTACCAGACTCAAGCACCTGAAGGTTATAGTAATAAGTAGCATGCTATGATCTTAAAAGAAAAGAAGCATTGTGTAGTTAAAAAGATAAGAACTTCATTATATTGTCAACTCCCACCAAGAAAACAATGATGCGTAGCGATTATATATGATTTTGTACCTGCGATGCGCTACAAACGAACACTTCTATATCAAGGGCAGATGAAGGAAAACATGAGTCAGACCCATTTCAAATATTCCTGCAACAATAACATTAACTCTCAGACCTGAAGAAATCCATTCAAATTTAAAATGAAATCCGATGTTTGGGGTTCCCCTTTTGGAAGAAAATAAAAACCTGTTGGGCGATGCGAGCGAGGCATTTGCGGACAATTTCTCCTTCAAGGAAGGGCACGGTATTCTTCCAGGGTGAACCATTCGTAGTTTTGGGCTAAAAGAGGTTTTTTCTCTTTTTCTTTCTCTTCCCCACTCTTCAATTTCATGTCAATCTCTTAAAAAAAAAAATCAGTATAGCTCCTATAATTTATTTTCACTCTATATTTATCTATATTTTTTTTTGAATAAACTATAAAATCATAAATATTTTCAATTTCATCTCTTTTTAATTTTTAATCTTTCAAATTTATTATTATTTTTTATTTTTTATAAGCTATAAAATTATAATTATTTTTTAATTTCACCTCCCTTTTATTTTTTTAAATCTTTCAAATTTAATCCCTATTATTTTAATTATTTATTTTTATTTAAGATCATTTTTAAGCTTTTTGTTTTTTTTTTAAAATTTCATCGCCATTTTTTTGTTGCTATCTTTTATTTTTCTTTGGCAAGATTTTCAAATTGATTTTTTTTTCAATTTTATGCTTCAAAATTAAATTAATTAGAAATTAAGCTTTTTGATTGAACCCACCTGGTTCAGGGATTCACGGGTTATGAGTTTTAGAAATTAGACCAGGTTTAGAAAGTTTGTCTGACTTATTTTTTTTTCTTTTTTAAGCTAATGTTTATTTATATATATTTGGCCATTTTTTAGATTTGCTTTATTAATTTTTTTACGTTTGCCTTCTATGAAATTAGTTTTGGGTTCTTGACCAGAGTCGCTAATTTTAAAGGTTAACATGAGTTGACTTTCTATTGGGTTATCCTGATCTTTTGCCCATGATCATTAGGTTTTTTTTGGGTTCTTTTTTCAAATTAAATTATTTCAATTCATCTTTCAATATTTAATTTATTTGAAATTGACCTTCCTACCTTTTTTTTCTCATTTCTTTTCTATTGGGTTATCTTGATCTTATACTCATGATCACGAGGTATATAAATTAACCCGGGTTAACTAAGATTTTTTTTTTTAGTTCTATAGGATTAACCTCAGTTTTAAGAACAAGATTATTGGTTTCAAAGGTTAATGTGGATTGATTTTCAATTATTTTAATTTCATCCTTTAACATTTGATTTATTGGAAATTAGTCTTTGTACTTTTGTTTTTCATTTTTTTTATTGGGTTATCCTGATAATTGTTTTTAAAATTTCATCCTCCAAGGGTTTTTTCATATTAAATTTGATCCTTATTCTTTTTTATTGCTATCAATTGGGTTATCCCAATTATTTTGTTTTACAATTTTATCCTTCTTGGATTTTTTAATCAAATTTGATATTTATTCTTTTTATTGCTATCTTTTTTCCTTTGGCATGTTTTCTAAGTTGATATTTTTTTCACGATTTTATCCTTTAAGATTAAATTAATTGGGAATTAAGCTTCTTGATTGAACCAAATTCAAGTATTTCATGATTTTCATGGTCGCAGGGTTTGTGGGTTAACCCGGGTTGACTCATATTTTTTTCATTTTTTTTTTCATTTTTGTCCTTCGACATTAAGTTTTTTTTTTATAATTGAGTTTCAAGATATTATTCAATTTGCTTTTGAATGCATTCACATGGGTAAGATATTATTCAATTTGCTTTTGAATGCATTCACATGGGTATCATGACTAGATAATAAATTTTATATCTTGACCCGAGTGGGCTCGAATCGAGTTTTTTAACCTTTTTAAATTATATTTTTTTCCTTATATTTTGATCATTCAATATTTTATTTGCTAGAGATTGAGCTTCATTTTTTTTTTCTTTTCAATTTTTTTTGGAGTTATCATGTTCTCATTTGATTTATTAGGAATTGGTATTTAACCTTTTTTTGCTGTGTTTTTTATCAGATTATCTCAATACTATGTCCATGGTTGCAAAGTTTGAGAGTTAACCCGGTTTAATTGAGGTTTTTTTTTAATTTTTTAATTTTTTTAGCTTTACCTTTCATCATTGAGTTGTTTCGTAATCCGAGTTGGCTCAGATTGAGTTCTTTTTTTAAAAAATATTTTTATTTTTTTATTTTATTTATTTATTTATTGTTATTATATTTTTTTAATTATATTATTTGAATTATTAATTTAACTAATGACTCGGATCTCAAATTGTTTTTTCTTGGCATTCCTTTGTACGTTGAAAAAACTTTTGCCTGGCCTGATGATAAAAAAAGAAAAAAGAAAAAGAATGACCTTGGAGGTGCACTCACCACGAGCCTTCTTTTTATTTGGCTAAGCGCACATATCCCATCTCTTTGGCCTAGACATTTGACTCTTACCTATGCCTTTTTTTTTTTTTTTTTTTTTAATTTTGATTGAAATAAACTATAAAATAAATGCTTAACATGATATTTAAATTATTATTTATTTTTACCATGGTTCCTAAATGAAATTGTAGATCTTCATGGGAATGTTAACAACTTCTTTTTCAATTATTATGCACCTAATATTTGATGAAAATAAAATTTTTGTTTTTAAATATTTAATAGATTTTTACTTGATTTTAATTTTTTTAAACATGTTTTTGAGAACATTAAAGGTTTATATTTAAAAAAACAGTGCTTACAATTAAGCAACATGCTTTTGTTAAAACAATCAATAGATGAATTAATAAAAAAAAAAAATAGAGTTTAGATTGAAGAAATTTTTAACAAAATTTTATTTTAATTATCATTGCCTTTAATTCAAAAAATGTGTTCCTAACAAAAAAAATAAGATGTTATTTTTAAGAAGATTAGGAATTTTTTTTTTATGATGATGTTATTTTTTTTTATGGATAATTATGTATTAGCTTGATATGCAGAATTTTTAAATAATTTTCTCTGAATGAGAATAAAATATTATTTTTTTAATTATAATTTGTTTTATATATAATGTTTTTGAAATTTATTGTACTTGTTTTTTTACAATACTTTTAGAAAGATGATGAATTCATGATTTTTTTATTTTTTTAATTAAAGCTTGCTTACACGATTATAATAAGCTTTTGTTTAAGAAAAAAAAACAATGCTACCAAATAAAACATGTTTTTGTTAAAACAAAAAAAAAGTACATGAATAAGAAAAAAAATATTTTTTTATTTAAAATGTATGCTTTAAAAAGGAACAACAAATATCTATTTTTATAATTATTTAATTAAATAAAAATAGATTTCATAAAGCAAAGTTATTCAAGGTGGGGCTATGATTTAGGTCATATGTTAATTCGGATCAATCAAAAACTAAATCTTGTCTAAAAGCTTAGTTGATGCGTTACCATGTTCACCTGACAAGTTTAGCAGTGTTTAATAACATTGTTAAGAAGTTCCCCGTGATGGTGCTTGAGCACCTAACTAATCATGTAACTATTATGAGAATATTGTTTTCTTTATTTTCTTGTAATTTGTCTCAAATGTTTTATGTTGATTCTTAATTATTTTATAAAGAAATTAATGATAGTAGATATATGATAATTTCAGGAAATAAAAATTTTATTTTTTAAATGAGTAAATACCCATTTAAGTCTGCTCAACTCTTATCTTTGTCTATTAACACATTTAAATTGTTTGACCAATTTTGACTAAGTTTACAGTAACATCTACAAGGAAAAAAATAATCAGGGACTGGATTGTAATTATTGTGAAATATGAGGACTTGGAAAAAAATAAAAAATACATCAAGGAAACATTCCATATTCTGAGGAGATGGCATTATTCAACGGGTTAGGGCAACAGATATAACATGAGAAAAATATAATTCACAGAGTTGATCTAAAACAAGAAATAGGAGAGTCTTTTAACATCAAAGAGCACGTGGATGTACAAAACTATTAAATAAAAGGCGTGGAGAAAATGACCGAGTGTTTTTTATTTATTTATTTAATGAATCTTTCCACAGATAGAGAATTCAAAGTTGGTTGATGCTACAGGTTAGTCTATATTTATTCCGTTCTATAAAACAACCATGGAACCGTCGTTTCTAGAATGCTAATAATCATAAACTTTGTTCGGCGGGTGGCAGCATACAGCTTGGCCGAGCCATCCGAGTCAATGACCGGCGTTTCTCTGGTGCGTGAGCACCGCACTCCCTGTAAAAGAGTAAGGAACTTGACCAGGATTTCATCAACAAACAGTGAAAGGAGAGAGCTGTCTTTGTAGACCTCGTTGCGACGATAAAAGAACGTGAAGGGGGAGGCCATGACTCTTCTCTATCGGAAAATACACCTTGTCATCGGCTTAAACATCCGGTCCTTTTGCAAAAAGAAACTTGTGGGCGATGCTTAGTATTTGCCAGCCCCTGGTTCATCACCATCACCTGCAAGTTCTAAAGCTAATCCTCTATTTTGCATAGCGTCATTGTTAACAAAACCGGAGAATTTTCCCCTCTTTTTTATGCATCGAAGGCAGCGACGACTATTACAGATGTCTTTCGATTTCTTACTTTGTGGGTAGGACCACATCCATCACACAGGCACCGAAACATTCAGTAAGGTCTTCCAGCATTATTTTGCTTCCCATTTTCTGGGGGTAGTGGGGATTTAACTTCATAAAATTCACAAGGGAATTCAAATTAATGGAAATCAATGATGCTCATATCCATCCATAAAAAGAATGGAGGGCATAAACTACAGTGAATAAATGCTTAAAATACATGCCAGACATGCAATCCGCAGTTCAGCACGAGCTAACTTTTCCCGTGTCACTCACAGGTATAAATTATTTTTCTACGGGCAGAATGACTACCTTTTCCTAATACACTTACATAAAACGGGGGCAGAACTAAAAGCGTGCAGGAACACAAGGAGAGGACACAACGTAGGCTAGGCAATGATATTGATCATTAGGGTTTTAAAAGGGATCACGGATGGCTGTCGTCTACATTCTCTGGAACTACATCAGCACAATTTTCATCATCCAACAACTGGGTTTCTTCGTTTTTCTCTTCTCCAGAGATATGCTCCTTTCTATCTTCGATGACCTCTTTATTACTAATAAAGCTGGGCTGATTTGTTGACGATAAGAGCCTAGCCCACATCCTATCTGTTATAACCACCTTGTGCTGTTTTTCATTGATACGCTGCAGGACAACACCAAACATACATTATTCCCAGTGTCATGGAACTTGCACATCTCACATAAGAAAGTAACACAATTTTAACGCTCAACATTATCTACATGTGATGTGGATTGTGAAATGAATCATATGTTATTGAGCCCTACAACCTTGAGTACCTCAACCAAAATAGATATGGTAATAAGCACAGTAAACTTGAAAAGATACCACGGTACAATAGTTATTTGATGAGAGATCGCATGGAACAAATTAGATATGTTTAAAATGCTTGTTTTCTCTAGAAAAAAGTAAGAGAGAAAGAAGAGTACAAAGTAAAATTCCCAGCTTGTAAATGTAGGTAGAAGATAACTAAAAAGGATACAACAATAAACACATACATACAGAAGAAGAAAACGAAGCTAAAGACATAGGGAGAGGGAGCGGTTACAAAGAGCAGATGTAAAATGTGAGCACCAAAAGGACAGCAGTGCCATATAAGAAAGAACTCACAAAATTTCATAATTTTAATGTGTGAAAGAACCATCTTAACTTAAAAGTTTAAGTGAAATTTTCTGGTTTGATTAGAAGAATGGAAATGGTAAGAATTAAACTAGTGACCATTTGACCATACTGGCTTTGATACTCTCTGGACAAACAAGAATGATCCCCTCAATTTAAGTGTTAAAAAACCATCTCAACTAAAAAACTTAAGCCATTAGGTGTAATTTGTTTTATATTAACTCTCTAAGATAATGCCTTTGATTCTCTCTAGACAAACAAGAATGATCCTGTCAATTCAAGTGCTACTATTCTGAAGGGAAAAAAAGAAGAAGCAGTTCTATCATAAGCAAGAGAATAACTCACATAGAAGGGTATGTATGTTTGTCTGCCATTAACAAGACCACTAGTGAAGCCTGTATAACCAGCCATTGCTCCATGCACAACACTTTGAGCCAGAAGCGTGCAGTAAACATTGTCAGCTGCATTGCCTGGTACGGCACGGATCATATATGTAGGATCTGCCAGGAGAAACAAATTACAGGATTTCATTATGATTGTCAATAACAAGCTTTGTAAGCCACAAAGCTTAATTATAAAACAAAAACATCTCTTAAAATGTGTAATTCTAACCTATATATTTGAGGTTTATAGTCATCTTCTTCTGCTTCGAAAAATAGTCCTGCAGTAAAGAAAAGAAAAGAAATAATTTAGCAGAATATAACTCTCTTTTGATATTGAATATGAATTGATTGAAAAGGGGAGCTTGAGTCCCTGTATGGTATGACATGTTCCTGGGATAATATATAATTCTTGAGGGAGAACAGTTTGAGTTAGATTCAGAACCTTGATCCCCTGTGATATCCACAGCCCAACATCTTGAAGAAGCTTATTTCCTGAAGCATCTTGTTGCATGCTTTCAGAAAGCAGCTCCTGGCCTGCACCTTCAGCTATCACAATAACCATGTGCCCATTTTCTTTCAGTTGTTTCTCTATGTATTCATAAAGTCCACCTTTCCCATCTAAATAAAAAGGGGACTCTGGAATCAAGCAACAATCCACATCTCGGCTTGCAAGAGTAGCATACATAGCAATAAACCCTGCACGTGAAATTCAATTTGATTAATAAATGGAAAAAAAATTGAAAAACCATAACAGCCTTGCTTCAATGAAAGAAAGGACAAGGTAAAGCTAAAGCAGAAGCTTGAAACACAAATAATAGAATGGGAAGTCCAACAGTAGGACAAATACGCATTTCAAATGCAGCAAAGCAACAAAATGGTCATAACACTCACTAGAGGTAGTATCTAGGAGTGTACTTTAAGAGCCATGATAACCTGCATTAATGGATTGAAATAATAATAATAAAAAAAAAATGATACTCTGCATTGACAAGAAAAACGCATATCCAGTACATGGGCTTAATTAATTTTTGAGTAAACTATATTTTTTCCTAATAGATTTATGAAAATTCATTTTCACCCCATAATTTTAAAATTTGCGAACATTAACCCTATAATTTTTTTAAGTTTCAGTTTTGCCCTTTAATCCTAGATAACTAACATAAGGTTCACTGTTTCACTTTTTTTTTTCCTTACTATTCTCTCATACTTTCCTTGCAATACCATACATGTCATAGTATCTCACCAAAACAGTTAAAACACTTCAAAATCTCAAAAATCAAATTTAAAAAATAGGCTTTTCAATGGATTGGGATAACATTGGAGCTTTTTGAAAACTAGAAGGGTAACATTAGGAAGTTAATTAAGTCCTGCAAATATAACTTTTCAGATCGTTTGCTACCCCAAATGTTTTGCAAATATATGTGTGAGGCTTAATGGGTTTTCTTTAAACACATTGAATATACATACATAAGAAAAATAATGAATTATTTAGTTGAAAAGAAATCACTGGATTTTACCTCAATAGACTATTTAATTTTTCAACACAATCTTTCTTGTTAACTAATCCTGAAATCATAATATTAGAGTAATAAAATAGCTATGTATATGCAAAAGATAAATTTAAATCTTCTATGGATAATTTGGGTATAAATGAAGAGTTTCTGGTAGAAAGGGTGTTTCTATAATATTTTCTTCAACCTGGTGGACAGTTTGTCATAATGTTAATAATGTTTGTTATTTACACTATTAACTATTTTAGCATGTTTTCCTATTCCCGTTGGCTTTTTAAGTTTTCTTTTTTGTTTTATCACTAAAAAAAAAAATCTTATTTTGTGATTTTGGTGCCTACTTACCCTTGTCGAACATTCCAAGTCAAGTAATATATATCTATCGATTTTAATAGATCAATTTTTATGAGATAGCTTCTCTATGTTTTTATGTGTCTGTTTCCTTTATTGTTTGGCTCAGATATTTAATGAGCTTAATGTTGAAAAGAATTATAAATCCACTCATAAGAGCTAGAATTTCCCTTTTTCATTTCCTGCAAGAAATTGAGTCAATAATCCAGTGTCGTAGACCTCTTTGAAATCTACTAAGTAATTCGAGATTGATTATACACATTAAATTAAGACTGGAAGTAATATTAAATAAGATTTCAGGATATGATTTGAAGCATACCACTGTAACGACCCATCAACTTCACAAGACCAATACCATTCTCAACACTTTCAGCCTCAACATGTGCTGCATTAATAGCACGTTGGGCCTCCTCAACAGCAGTGTCAAAGCCAAAGGACCTATCAATAACCTACCTCATGTAAAACAATATTAAAATGTGTTAATGTTGAATTATAATGGGTGTTTTATTGCAGCTTTGTGGTATATGATACATCATATAAATAAGAATATCCATAAAAAGTACCGGAATGTCATTATCAATGGTTTTGGGAATTCCAGCAACTACGACTTTGAGACCCCGCCTTCTAATTTCCTGCAAGATTGAAGAGTTAATATTTATGGAAAGAAAAGAAGAGGGAATCAACTATAGTTTCTATCAAGCAGTTTTAAACATGGTCGATTATAGTCCCCTACCAAATTTTCCTTATTTAGATACCATTGCATATTTTGTTTTGTTAAAATTTATCTTTTATAACTCTGCACATGCCTTTCATTCCTCTCTTTTCTCTTTTATTTCACTCCAAATTATGATCAACAAGATCCGTAAAAGAAACAAAGCTGTAGACTATAGAGCACTTTTATGCATCAATGTCCAGATGCAACTAAAGCCCAGTTCTCAATTCGTAAAAAAGCATATTACCTCAAAAATCACCGATGCCCCTTTCTGAGTTCCATCTCCTCCAATAATGTAAACCTGGTTGCCAAGAAAAATACAGATAAATATTTGCTCTTTGGAATGGTGAATAACTTCTGACTTAAGAGAAACTGGCTAGCAAGTTATATCTTCCACTCACCTGATTAATGCCCCGATCCTGAATGCTGTGGACAATTTTTGAAGTATCATGGCCGCCTCGTGATGTCCCAAGGATGGTTCCACCACGTTTATGAATGTCATTCACAACCTTAGGTGTCAGAGGAATCGTGTTACGAGCATAAAAACCCTTGTAACCACCCTGTAGATTCCATTACCTTGTCAGTTATTATCCAGTGGTTATGTAGGGAGAAAAGAGCATTTAATCAGCCTACTCACTCGATGGAACTGCAATACTGTTGTTCACAAACAATAAAGATAAAACTAAAAAAATTGAGGAAAAAAATATCCCAAAACCTTAAAATTACAATGAGATTACGACACTATAGTTTAGCCAGTCTAACGAACCAGGGAAAGGCAGCATGTAGGTTTAGGTTAGACAGTATATTCTTTTCCGTTTCCAGTCAAGATATGTTCGACATTTTTTTTTATCAGGGTGCATAATTAAGTTTAACATATGTTCATGTGAAATCACTAAAACTAAAATTGCAGTTTCACGAGTAAAAAACAGGAAAAAAAAACATTTCTAGAACGACAAACAAGAAGAAGAGAGATAAGAAGACACGGCCAGAAAAGGAGCAGATCTTTAACAACTACTCACTTCTATCCCCAGCACTCTAGTCACGCCATACATATGGTACAAGCTGTACACTATTTCTCTAATTACGGTATTGAGTCCCGGGCAGAGACCCCCGCATGTGACAATGCAAGCACGAACTTCATCTGGCTCAAAATAGATCTGAGAAATATCCAAGAAACGTGTAAATGCAGATGCACGTATTTTTTTTTTAATAAAAACATTCAACAACTTGATGGCTATGAAAACATACCTTTTGACGGGGTCCGGCACGGCGGAAATGTATCCCTCTGGGGCTATCCTTGTGAACCACGATCTATAAGAGATGGGAAGACGGAATTAACATTACAAGTATGTTCATTAAAGTATCAAAATCGTCAACTACAGACCATACATTTAACTCGAGAAACCTTTGAATTTTTGCATTCTAATTAATGAAATCTAGTTTGGTCTTTGTCTTGACTATCTAGAATGTGATAAATTAAAAAAAGGAGAAGGATTGCTTACCTTTTGTGGAACAGAGTCATCGACGTGGACAAAATACTGCCTGTAAAATATATATATATAAATATAAAATCACTCAGGTGAAATTAATTATTATTGCTCAAGGCCATTAACCTCCCTCTATTCTAAAAGGGGAAGTTCCAGAGAAAAAAAAAAGAGAGAAATGAAATTACTTGACAACGGAGTAAGCAGGATTGTCTTGTAGAGGATTGGAATAAGTCTGCACCACCCACCCAAATAAATTTAATTTATTTTTTTTATCATTTCTTGCTTTTAATAGAATAATCAATCAATCAATTGATGGAAAAAAAAGAAGCATACCGGGAGATCAGGAATGTAATCGGTTAAATGAGGAACGTCTTGAAGAATGTAACCAGAATCACCGGTGATGATCTTCTGCTCGGAGATACCATTTGATTCCATGGCGATGAAGATCGAAAGATGTACAAGTTGATGAAGATCGAAAGGAAAGGGAAGCAGTAGAAACGAAGCGAAGAGGACTTCCTGGCGAATTTCAAGTGAAAGATGATGATTTAGGAGCGAGAGTATATATCGAATCCAAATAAAGACAGAGAACCCAAGCAGTAAACCAGTTAACAAATATAGAGGTTTAGGGTTCGAGAGACACCGCTGTAGCACACAGACAACGTTGACCCTTGTATACCTGAGGAAGGTGTACTCCGCACAAGGAGGACCAAGCTTTTCTTTTATGTGGACTCTTCGTGCTGCTGGTTTTTGAACCAAAACTACAACAAACAGGTGGCAACCGACCAATTACTTTTCCACTTGCAGCAGTGGTTTTAGTCTCTCTCTCTCTCCCCCCCCTCTCTCTCTCTCTCGACGGACTGTTCTTCTTTTCAGGTAATAAATTATTTATATAGAAATTGGATTGGATTCACAAGAAAACCGTTTGGGTTTCTTACCAGACCGTGAAGACCAGCGGAAAGCTAAGAAATTAATTTTTAAAAAATATATTTGATGTGCGAAGATTATTCTCAAAAGCTATAGCACACACCAGGAAAGGAAGGAAAAGTCCAGTTTATTGCATTAGGTTCTAGAAAGATTCCTCATTTATAGTTACAATTACTGAGACAATTAAGAATATAATAATGGTTTTTTTTAAAATATTTTTTCTTTAAAAATATATTAAAATAATATTTTTTATTTTTCAAAAACTATTTTTAATATTAAAACAATTTAAAAATCAAAAACTTCAGAATTTAACAAAAAAATTTTTAAAATACAATACTAATACTAGTGCTTATAGCGTATTTAAAAGTGTGGTAACAATTATTTTTAAAGTGTTTTTTATTTAAAAATATATTAAAATAATATTATTTTTAATTTTTAAAAATTAATTTTGAAATCAATACAATCTAAAAATACTAAAATAATATTAAATTTAAATAAAAAAATTCATAACTTTTTATAAATATTTTGGAAATATAAAAACAAAAACTCATTGAACCTCACATGCTTTCTCGACCCGGCTCCCCTGTCCGTACTAATCATGTCGTGGGAGGTGTGCCAAATGCCAAGAATTATTTGAGTTAATGACAACTCAGTACCTGTTGTCGATCAAAATCCATCAATCACTCGACACCTTTTCATGACTGTATATTTATTTCCTATATTTTAAACTCATTTATAATTTAACCCTGTCCTGTCCTTTCCTTCCATTTCTTTCTTTTTTTTTTTTGTGATTTTGATTTTATTTTAAGAAAGAGAGGAAAAAAAAACAATAAAAAGATGACATGGAAAGATCGATGAGAAAAAAGAACACTTTAATTAATTAATTAAAAATAATTTTTAGAGTAAATACTACAAAATTAAGCTTGGTCAACATGGTCAAAGGATTATTAATTAATTCTTAAAAATAACGGGGCTATTTAAATTATATTATTTCAAGACTAAAAGAAACAATTTATAATTTACTCAAAATATTTTATTTCTTTTTTAAGAATTAATTAATAATCATATTATACAAAATTAAGCTTGGTCAACACCTTTATTTTGCTTGACTCTTCTACAACTCTCAGCCACCAAACCAAACAAGGTTTTTTTTTTTGTTTTTTTTCCCTATAATCATATTATACAAAAAAATAAAATCATATTTTATGAAAATTTGTTTATTTGTATATCATTGTTTGACTTTTCCTAAACATATTCTCTTTTAAAGGATGACCAGACCATTGCTGGTCTTTTATCTAATAAATTGGTCTAAAACAACAAAAGATTTAACATATAGTTTTTCCTTTTTTAATAAATGCTTCTTCGCATTAAGAAATACGAACGAGATTTCCGAAACATATAAAATTTCTTAAAGGGTGTTGAAACCATCAACAAATCCTCTTCGATTGATAACTCATGTCTTTGTTCTTTCTTTCTTTCGAATAATACAATACCTTTTAATTAAAAAAAAAAATTATGGTAAACGAAGACCCATTACTTCATACAACCTTTAAAAGTAGTCGTATTACATTGAAATTAATATAATATTTTTTGTATTTTAATAAATATTATAATACGACCTCGTAATCACGCAGCATATAATCAAGATTAAGATTTGATTTTGAAAAGCCAAAAAAAATATGATATGAGTGTGACATAATGAAAACATGTTTCAAGACACCAACAATATTGAAATGAAGTCGAATAACGTCACGAAGCTAGTTAATATTTGATAAGTCAGATTCAGTTCATTCAAGAACCAAAAAAATACAAGAATCTCTTTTACATGTTAAACTGAAAAGTTCAAAAGTGCTATTCATCAAAGGTGTCAAACTTTAGGCTTTACATGTGTTTAAATAGTTATGAGAAATTAACCCTAATGAATCTACCCTTATGGACTAAATTGATTCACTTAAAAAAATTAACTCAAAACCTTTACTAGTAAGCTCAAATCCTGATCTAAACAAGTCTTGAATCCTAACTGAAAATAAAGTATTAATTAAGCTCAAATAAGCATTGAGTTATAGCTAATAAAAAAAAAACCCTATAAGTCTAAGTCTTGTTCTATTATGAGAAGAGAAGTAAACAAAAAATATTATAGATCTGATACAAGACTTGTTTATAGTTTATAATGTTGCTCAATAATCCTGTGAATAAAAGAGAAGTTGTCGTCGCTCCTTTGGTTTTCAAGTTAGAATAAAATTCTAATATTATGCTTATATTTATCTTTTTTAAGAAAAAAGATGTTGTCTTTAATGCCTATCTTTACCGCCACATGTGTTTCCTAAGTCAGCTTGGATTCCTTTGTTTTCTTAATTATGTTTTCTCCTTACATGACAAGAAAAATAAAATAAAAATAATAAATATGAATATTTAAAGGAAATAATTAATATGCCCACATATAATAGGAAATCCAAAACTAGTTAAGAATTCACAAAGTACATGGAAACATCACAAAACAAGGCTGGCCGAAACTGATAAAAAATTGGCAACCTTGTTATCGAAACTTCATGACCCAAATAAGGATGGATTGGAACCCTCTTGCACATGGATTAAATGTGTTAAGGCCTCCTGTTGATGCTCTAAAGGGTCCCCAAGTTCAACCTTGTCCGAAACTTACACAACTAGTCCATTCAATGCTTCTTTCAATGCCTTCGCTTTGGACCTTATAATAGGTCCTTGGTGTTCGCGGTCTGATTCACATCATCTCCTCTCTACTCAAAAGTATTCAACCTCGAATCAAAACCTATGTCAAACAATGTCACGACCCGAATCCCAGGTTCATGACCGGCAACGTAGGAGCGGTGTCGAAAGGACACCCCACCTATGCTAAGCCTCAGAATGGACATATCAAAAGAATAAGTTATTCAAAAATATACAGCATTTCATAATCTTCAAATATATTATATTATTCAAAACTGATGAAACCAACAGATAGTTCAAAACTCTTCATCAGTAATTAAAACAAAAACAATAATTCATAATACTCATTACATTGTCAAAATCTAAACTTAATTGAAACAATGTAATAGTGGAGCATCTAAAACATCGAATCAAAACTAAAAGGAAAACCTCGCAAAATAAGCAAGACATACCGACAAAAACTAAAGAAACAGGAACACTCAACAAGTCCATATGCTAACAGAAACTAAAAACCTAAAATAATATTACGAATGAAGGGTGAGTTCAACCAACTTAGTGAGGGAATAACATTTAATACACATTTTAGATATTTTAGATATTAATAGTTTACAAGACTATTTATCTTGATATACATATACATACTAAATATATTATCATAAAGTAGTGGAATACGTGTCAGAGATCAGATGACACCCGAAGGTGACCAGATGACACCCGAAGGTGACCATTGTGGAATGATCAGTCGCCACAGGGTGATGCCTCTCTCACCAGTTAGGTATACATAATACTATGTGCACATAGGCTAACTACTCTCCGTTAACATGGAGTTACTGACAAGTTCTATATCAAGGCATAATAGATATTTACAGAATCATCAAAGAAACGTATATCATATCAAATAGAATTTAGTTTGACATATTGTGAGTGCAAATTCAAGAATAAATGAGTACTTGAAAAATAAAGCAAAATATATAAATATTCAAGAAATTAATTAGATGTACTCATCGTATAATCAATATACATATTTATTTATATTATATGCATATTAAATATTATCCCACTCACCCGGAAGAATATAGATTAAAAGGAATATCAGATGAAAGACCCAAAAAACATATTGAGGATCGTTAGGGGAACCTACAATAAATATATGAAATATACTCAAAAGCAACTCAAAACAAAACAATTAAAAGATTCCAATGCATAAAAGAAAACCAGGTTTAGTCTCCTAGGTTTAGGGACTAAAACAACAATTATCCAAAACAGGGACCAAAACGTAATTTTACCAAAACTAGACTAAACTATAAATACATAAACATACTGAAATTTCACCAATAAAATATCCTCAATTCTGTCCAGAACGACACAGGGACCAAACTGTAATTTTTTTAAAAGTTCAGGGACTAAAATGTAAATTCCTAAAATTGAAGGACCAAACTGAAAATATTTCAAATCAATTATCAAACTGAGATTCATCATCCTTAACCTCATAATAACACTGTCCAGAATCTCAAAATACATTTAGGGGTCAAATTGTAATTTTTTCAAAGTTTAGGGACTAAACTGAAATTTTCATAAATCAAGGACCAAAATAAAATTTGGTCATCTTCAACCTCAAGACCATTATGTCCAGATTTTACAGTAAGGTTAAAATGAATTTCTTAACCCATAAAAATTAATTTAAACAAATCAACTCACAAATTCTTATTTCTAACAACATACTAATTAATCACCTAACATTAAACTCTTAATAATCATAAATCAATCTTAACAACATAAACTTCTAATCCTTATAAACCCTAATCTCTCTCTCTCTCTCTCTCTTTTAATCCTTCCATAAACAAATTATAATTAAAAGTAACATGAGAGAGAATCATGTACTTGCTACTTCCACTTTTCTTAAACCAAAAACTCAAGATCAAAATCTGAAATCCTTGGTTTGATGAGGAGAGGGTCACGACGGCCACAAGACTTAAAAGAGAAAACAATAATTCTCTTGCAACTTTTCCTTATATACCTAAGTTAACTTAGGTTGAGTTTAGGCTGACTTGGGCTTGAGTTTAGCCCAAAAGTTTGGGTCTTACAAACAAAGTAAGATCAACAACATTAAAAATAGTGCTAACATCATATTCACCTAGAAGATCAACTTTGTAGGCATTGTCATTGATCCTCTTTAAAACTTGGAATGGAACATCACCATGAGGTTGTAACTCTGATTTCCTATGGTTAGGAAACATTCCTTACACATGTATACCCAAACCCAATCACTGGGTTGGAAAACAACCTGTTTACACCCCTTTATTTGCTTTAGAAGCATAAAACTTGTTCTTTTTTTCTATTTTCATTTTATTTTATCGATCCTTTTCTATTGCATCAACTTATTCGCAACAACAATTAAAGAGTCTAAATAAATTAAAGAAGTCGCAAGGCATAAATCGTGTTATTGGCAATGCTGCAACAATGATCACATGCCCCTTCATTATTATGGAGGAGAAAACATTTTTCTAACACTAAAATGAATAACAAGACATAAAAATAGATTACTTGTGATTTGTGACAACTTATCTTTGAAAAATCGATCACTTATTAGAAGGAATTGTTTTTATATTTTTAATTTTTGTAACTTTTATATAAAATAAAGTATAGAATCACGAGTCAAAAGCAAGTTATAACAATCTTTAAAACAAATAATATGAACTTTTCAAGAGTCATATGTATCAAATCAATTTCTATTTAAGGTCAGATGAATATATTAAATACCAATCTATCCTAAAATTATTTATTGTAGGAATGGAAAGAATATTACCATAATAATTGTCTGCAATTGAAATTAGCAACAAATATCCATCATTTTCATCAAAGTTACTATTAGAAAATTGTCAAATATCAATGTAAATACCAACATAAAAAAATATCGTTGGTAAAGTGCGATGACATTTATCGACCGAAAATCATGTTGATATTTTTGTTGGTAACAACCGATGCAAAAATTTCTATTGGTAAATACCAAATGAATTACTGGTAAAATTCAAAGAATTCAAAAAATGAATAGGTATTTCCTTGTTAATTCCATTGGCAAATCTAACATATTAATATTTTTGATGGAATTACCGATGATAATTTACTATTGCTAATTTTATTGGGGAATTCATTGGTAATATTAAATTTATAACAGTAGCATGCCCCTTTTCCCCCTCTCCCATTTCTTCTTCTTTTTTCTTTTTCTATCTGTAAAAAACAACACCTTTCCTTCCTTTTATTTTGTCACATATCGAGCACCATCATCACAAATCCAGCCACCCCAACATGCAGGCTGTGAGTAGCCTTATCATGGCTCATTTTTTTTTTTAAGATTCACCACATCAAATTAGTAGACCTACCTTCTTCTTTTTTTTGTAACCCATTTTTTTTATGTTAATGTTTTGGCATTTTTATGTAGTATATGTTGTTTGTTTTTTTGTTTACTTGTTTTATAGCTTTTTTCTAGAAACATTTGCAGTATGAATGCATGATTTGTACATGTTAGACTCTGCCAAGATATTGACAGGTTATCAATATAAAAAAAACATTTTCATGTTTTCAATAAACATGTTTGCGTGTTTGTCCCGATAATTGAAACTGTTACATGTGCACTAGGATATCTAGTCATCCAAGCCTGACCCGAATAATTAGGAAATCTACCTGTTTAAGCCTAATTTGAATGACTAGGATTATTTTAAAAATTTTTATTTTCATGCACCATCAAATAGTATCCTATACAAATTGAATGGTGATATATGAGATACATTGAAGTGTTTTTGCTTCTTATTTTAAAGAATAATTTTTCACTCTCACATGTTGTTATACTACTTTTTAGACAAATATATCAATCATTAAAAAATATTATTTTTTTAAAAAATCAGCTTCAAAAAAGTTAACTTGGAAAATTAAACCCAAAAATGAAAGAAAAAAAATATCAAGATATGTTAATTCTTAGAACATCTTGAAAGAACTGAAATAACTATTAAAAAAATATAGAAAATTAAAGAAGAATAGGAAAACCTTGTGTTTTACCAAACTTATTTTTATTATTATAACAAAAGCTAAATGGTATGAGAAAATCACTGTGGATCAAGAGATCTTTTACTGTGGATTTTAATAGTAATTTTACTTTCAATTTCTCATCTTTTTGCGAGCAAAAAAAATGTTTCTTTAGCTTTTTTTCCTTCTCATTCATTGCTTCTTCTCTCTCATTTTCTTTTAACTTCTTACAAGTTAGATCATGAAAGGAATGAAAGTAAATCGAACAAGAGGAAAGATACTTAGGTCTGACTCAGAGGACAAGAGGAAAGATACCACACCAGGGCCAAGGGCCTTGAGTCTGGCAACCACGCCAGGCCCAAGCATCATAGGTTTTGAACCACACCAGACTCAAGTGACTTGGGTTTGATAACCACGCCAGACCCAAGTAGGAGGATTAAAGATGGGTAACAGAAAGCTTGGACACCAAATTAATGGGTAGAACATGAGAACTTTGAATATGTTGAATCAGAATTTTATTGGAGGACAATAAGTATATCCTTGCGTTGTTAACAAGAGAAGCTTGCAAGAGTAATTTTTCTTTGTTCTTGATTAGAGTTTTTTAAAGTTACGTGAGCGCGAACATGTATCTAACAATTGGTATCAACATAATAAAGTTTAGCTTAAATTCTGCATCTATTTATTGGAATTCAATAGTGCTTGGTAAAGGTATTTGTTGTTTTTTTCTTAACAATACATAAGAAGTTCACAAGGAATTATTAGTTAGATGTTTTGAAACCATTCAATATATTTTCATGAGTATTTTGGTCCTCAACAAAACCATTACATTTGTCGAGCTCATGAAAATTATGCAAATCCTAAGCATCAGACCCAGCTACTTGGGTCCAACATCTTGGATCTAGCAAACATGCTAGACCATATTATATGGACTTGGAAAAAATTGCAATGGATAAACTTTGATTTTTATTTGGATTTCACTATGACTGTCTTGGTTATGTATTAACTACTCTGTATCTTTAAAATCTTTCTATCTATGTTACTGCTTATGGTTTGTGTTAATTTCTCTTTATATTATTAGTTGTTAAAGTTTATGTTATCTTACATATTTAGCACAAACATGAACTAAGTTCAGCACAAAGGAAATGAACATTTGTATATTAAATACCAATCAATCCAAAAATTATTTATTATAGGAATGGAAAGAATATAACCATCATAATTTTCTGCAATTGAAATTAGCAACAAATATCCATCATTTTCATCAAAGTCACTACTAGAAAATTATCAAATATCAATGGAAATACCGACAAAAAAATATCATCGGTAAATTGCGATAATATTTACCGACTGAAAATCATGTCGATATTTCTGTTGGTAATAACCGATGAAAAAATTTGTATTGGTAAATACCAAAGAAATTATTAGTTAGATTTCCTGAGACCGTTCAACATATTTGCATGAGTATTTTGATCTTCAACAAAACCATTACATTTGTTTGGCTCATAAAAATTAGTTTGGGATTGGGAACCATGCTAGACCCAAGCTACTTAGGTACAACATCTTGGGTCTGGCAAGCATGCTGTCTTGGTTATGTATTGACTCCTTTGTATCTTAAAATCTTTTTATTTATGTTACTGGTTATGGTTTGTGTACATTTCTCTTTATATTATTAGTTGTTAAAGCTTATGTTATCTTACATATTTAGCACAAATATGAACCAAGTTCAGCATAATAATAATAAAAAAAATACCATGTTAGGCTCAAACACCCATGCCAGACTCAAGCGCCATGAGTTTGCTAACCAAGTTAGACCCAATTGACATGAGTTTGGGAACCACGCTAAATCCAAGCTACTTGAGTTTGACAAGCATGCTAAACTTGTATTATACGGACTTGGCAAAAATTGCAATGGACAAGCATTGATTTTTACTTGGATTCCACTCTCACTGTCTTGGTTGTGTATCAACCCCTTTTTATATTAAAACCTTTTTATCTATATTACTGCTTATGGTTTGTGTTAACCTTTTAAAGTTTATGTTATCTTGTATATTTAGCACAAATATAAATCAAGTTTAGCACAATTATAGAAAAAAAATACCGCGGTGGGGCGTTGGCATGTATCTAGTTGATGATCTAAATTAAAAAACGCCTTCATATAAACATAATATAATGAGATTTAAAATATTAGTACGGAATTGTTGGAATATTTTGTAAAGAATAATAGAAAAGAAGGTTGTCCCACGCTCAAAAAAGAAAAAGAAAGAAAGGAAAAGCACTCCTTGCAATTATTCATAAAGATGGGCTTCATCCATAATAGTCTAATAAGGTGGTGCTGGTGCTATGACTGGTGGATCCTCTTCCCGAGAGGCCAGCTGATAGGTCTGATGCTTATAGTATGACGGAATGTTACTTGTCACCGGGAGCTAAAATGATCTATCGGATTATTTATTTTATTTATAGGTGTGACTGTTGGAATTAATTAAATCGAATGGACACCATTTAATTTAATTAAGAACATAATTCTAATTCCATCCTGTTGTTTCAAGTCAATAAATAGTGTACAGAACACTGAATTCTTTCCTCTTGTCTTTCCAGTGTTTTGTGTAGACATTTTAGGGGGTATTTTTTTTTTTATATTTTGGAATAAATAAAGATCAAAATGGCATTCATGCATTTACTCCAAAACGCACGCATCACGCCATCATCAGTTCGATAAATAAAACAATATTATTCCAAGAACGTGTTGTTTCTGGTCGTCAAGATTGGCTGGCGAGCCTGCCTTGTGACGCACACAGGCGCGTTCAGGCGCCTGAAGAACAGTCGTAATACAAGAGGGATGATTGGCCATCAAGTTTCGAGGTTAGTTCATGAGCAGTGAACCCACTATAACGATCTTCATAGGCGGCAACACAGGCATCAATGACCTTCCTCGACATATGGTCTTCCTCGTAGAATGGCTGCCCCACAAATTCATCTAGTGGCATCCACTGATCGATCGAAAACCCAGAAGGGAAAAAAAAGAGATGTCAGCTCAACATATTTTCTCTAGTAAAATCAATCATATTACAATCACTATTAATGAAAAAATCAGATTATAATTAGTTTTATGAGACTGATTATTAACCACTGACCATTGCAGCTTGGATTTCTTTCTCATCGATTGCGATTTCATAAGATAATGGTCTCAGCATGCATACAAATAGTATATCTGATTTGTCGAACGCCAACATGTGAGCGTGCCTGCAATTATTCTTGTGGGTTAGTTAATTAGCATCAGCAATCATAAAAAAATTTATTTTTGTGTTCTAAAGGTGTTAATATTTTTTGTGTTTTGTAGCATTAGAGTCATAAATAACCTTAAAAGAAAAAAGAAAAAAGAAAAAGACGGAAAGGGATGATTCGAGGTATCTTCCTCGGTCGTTTTCACCTCGTATTAATTGAACAGAAACAAGCAACACTGTGAAGAGTGCGTGTGCGTGTGTGTAAAATACATAAAAATCGAAGTACCTGAAAGCAACCATCTTAAGGAAACTTGTGTCGACCTGCAGACAGAGAGCAACTAGATGACAACAACAACCAGCAAGCTCTACTGATGATGTAAAACGATAAGAAAGAAAGACAACCAAGTATCTTGGCTTACTCCGGTCTCTTCTTTCACTTCTCTCATTGCTCCACAGAATATGTCTTCTGACTGAGACATTGATATTTATATATATTTATTAAGAAATTGAAACCAGACGTTGTTATTGGTTTTCAGGTAGAAGTGACTAAAAACAATTCACCTTGTTAATATATCCAGTAGGCATCTTCCACACGTTGGAGCAGCTGCAGGGGCATTTTTCCTTCACTGCTAGGACCTAATGACGTTAATGAGAAGCTGTAATCGAGTTGGAGGTGGAAATAATTAGAAATACTGGGGAATCAGATTCTTGCGAGCATACCTCCTTTTTGTCGTTAATCACAAATCCTCCAACACCGATTTGATGCGAAGGGCTGGTGGGGAGCATGCAGGGATAATCAGGAATCCAGTAAGTCAGCATAACATATCCTGGTTCGGCATGGTGGTACTGAAAACCCTCCTGGCAGGCAACCCATAGAGTATCAATTCCTCTACGATGTATGGGATCTTTGGGGTTTTTGTATACAATATTACAATAAAGAAATGAACTGATAACATATGGATTAAAAATTCACAGTTAATTGTTTACCTTAATCGCTATGGGAACAAGATCAACTTGTTCCGACAGTATTTTGAGCCATATTCCTTTTCTCCCCTGCATTACGATTAAATTCTGATCATTTGAGTGCCTTTTTGATCAAGCAGCTTCATAGTATTATAATTACTTGACATAGCGCGTGTGTTTTCGAGTACATATACGTGTGTGCATGCATAGATTTATGTCGTCAAACCTTCAACTTCCATTTGGACAAAGCAGCTCGGAGGGCAGAGGCAAAAGCAT
Organism: Populus deltoides; assembly: GCA_015852605.2. NCBI lineage: Eukaryota > Viridiplantae > Streptophyta > Magnoliopsida > Malpighiales > Salicaceae > Populus > Populus deltoides. The sequence continues at coordinate 8,619,787 of CM027587.2, forward strand.
TAGCACTGGGAGGTAATTTGTTTGGATCGATAATGACTCCATCGTATTCATCGTCAAATGCCTCAAGAAATCCCACTGCAAATCCTGGTGAAGGTGATGATATATCCGGCGACACAACATGAATTCCTCCTCTATTCATGTTCCTGCTCGCATAACCATAATCTCCAACGTATGGCAGGGCAGAGGAGTTGAGCCCTGCAGTAGTCGGAGTTTTCGAATCAAGCGTACCAACCTTTAGGAAACCTATACAGTACCATAAAATTAATCAATGAGCCATCGGTCACAGGAAATTATCCTATTCTTAATTTCTGGTATAATTTATATATGTACACAGAATAATCATTTTGATCCCACTCGACTTCAAAATCACTCACCTCTTGATGTCAACGAGATTTCAGGCATCCTTGCATATTGCTTGCTATGAAATCCTGAACATTGCCAGCCATTGATTGTTGCTGTCATGCTCAGCATCCTTGTTGCAGCAAGTTATGGTGTTCCTGATCGATTTCTATTTGCGCATATATATATATACATATATAGCCCGTTGTCAGGTGCCAAATGGGTCGTCTCTGATCAGCAGAATATTTAGGGGAATAGCATTCTGTTCGACAAGTTGAAAGATGGATGGAGATAGCGCCATCTCCATGATCAGGTTGTGTGCTCGAGTCCCCTTCCTCAATCCCTCATCATAACAAATTAAGAGTTCAGGGTAGCCATTTCATCACTTTTTAAGTGAAATTTCTTCAACCAAAAAGTGTAATTTCTTCAACTCAAGTCCAACCAAAAACGATATTAACCAAAGAACACGAGAAGAAAGCAGCAACTGCCACTTCCACCTGAAGTGAAAAGGGTGAGGATATACTCCTTATTTGTTTTTCAACTTATATGATTATTAATTTTAAGATTGATAGAATTAAACAAGATATCCACAAACTGATATAGACACTTATATTAATAATAATAATAAAAAAAATGGTGATGTTATATCTTCAACCTCAATCAATCATATAATATTAATGAAACCTGCTGCATCTCATTAATTTATCGCTTGTGTCTTGTTCATAGGCATAACGTTTCTCGAATAATCAATTTCTATATCACACAATTTGGGGATTAAAATGATTATAAATAATTAATATGCTCCCATCTAGTTGGAGCACAGAACATATTCGATGACTCATTTTCTTATAAGAAAATCCAAATTGCAGGTCAATATCAAGGTAGAAACACTTGATGAACAGGGAATGGAATCAATTCATGCTACCATGCATTAATATAGGGTAGAAGTAGGCTGTAGTAGGTCGTCGATTGGACTATTTTTTTTTAAATATATATATAAATACTAGAGAAAATGCATGCCGAAGTGGACTAGACTGATATAATGGGGGGCATGAGTCATGACAACCATGGGTTAATTTTAACAAAGGGAAATGGCAGAGGGTTTAATATTTTTTTCGAAATTTACAGTATTATAATTGTTGATTTTGAGTTTTCTATCAAATAAAATAAAATAAAATAATTATGATAGACTGACCCCTAATAAAGCAATAGGAAAATCTGGTTTGAGAGAAAACGTGGAGAAGTCGTGGCTTTCAATGTCAGACCGTTTCTTTGTATTTTTCCTGTATTGAATATTGCACACTTGTTTTTTTATATACATATAACCCTAACTTTAAAGGATTTTACACAATGAATCCTAATACATTGACGGTGATTACTATATGGGTTTTTGAAATACGTATATGGACTAAAAACATTAATTTTAATTGTTTTTCAAGAGTCCAATGATTTTGATGGATAATCTAGAGTTTTTAGGATTTGAAAAATCAATTTTTTAGGTTTGGTCAACTCTGCAAGGTTGAGTTGTTGTAAATTACAAATCGTTCAATTATTCAGTCTTTAATAGTAATTTACACAAACTACCGGATCAAAAATCTTCCAAGATCTTTTTAGAAGGGATGAATTACTATACCTTGAGTACTAGCATTTTCTTTTGTATTTTAAGGTGTTTTTTGCACTATATATTTTGTAACATCTTTACAAAACAAATATAAGTTATAACCTTATCTATAGTAAGAGACTTTTTCAATAAAACTTGCGTGCGGGTACTTAAGTTGTTACCCACACGCAAGTCTTATATATGTGTGTGTGTGTATATATATATATATATATTATTTCAAGATAATTTTAAAATTTACTCAATCAAGTCCCAACTTAATTTTTCTAAGTCTAAAATTGTAATCTTTTGTATAAATTACATTCGAATCTTTAATTTGTAAAACTTCTTTACAATAAATTCCAACTTGATTAATCATTCGAGTTTAATCTCTTATCACTGATTCTTTATGTGTGTGACCCATTTGATCCAAATAAAAATCATAAACCTAAATAAAATAAGATTGAGTAAATTAAACAATTTAATTTATAACCAATTCAACAACTATTTGATTTATATTTGAAGATCACTTGCATCGTCTAGCAACATATCATAATTCACCAATTGCTTGATTTATAAGTGATTTGACTAAACCTTTTAATGATCAGTTTCTCAGTGCAATTATTATCCATTCATCAAGAATGTTTGGATTTGAACATTTAAGCATGGAGTGTGATGCAAACACCTCTCAAGATATGCTAAAATCTTGTTTGAATGGTTTGCAACTTGCTTCAAAGAAGCAAAGTTATACGCAATGATCACTCCCACCTCACGTCTATAAAGAGACACGAACGAGTAGTGTAAAATCACAACGAAGTTTATCAATCATTCAAAGAGTTTGCAAGTTCAATTAAGAACTTAGTATGAGAATCACTCAACCACAAAAGATAACAAGAATATTGATTTTTTACTAAAAAGTTTTTTTTCTTCCTAAAAGGTCTCTATAAAAAAAGTATTTATACTAAAAAGAATTCTAAGTCTAATATTATATCCCTAATGAATATAGACAAAACTAATAAATAATATAATAATAATACAATGAAATAAAATTTAAATAAAGACCCTAATATCTCTAAAATGCCTAATAATAGCTAAAAGATAAATAAAATAATAGCCCAACTACTTTAAATAAGACTAAAGTTATTTTCATAATTTGTTGACATAATCGAAACCCAACTTCAAACTTATGGTTTTCTCTCATTTAATGAATTATAAGGTATGCCATATATCAATGTAAAACTATGGATTTCTAAATCACAATGAAATTATGTTCACATTAAAATTCCTTTAATAACTCCAGTTATGACCAAAATAGTAGCAAAAGATCAAAATTAACAAATTAAAATTTTTTTATTCTAATTTTTTTGTAATGTCTAAATGTCTACTTACAAGCCCTTTTTGAAAATGAATTAAATTAACAAGGACTTTTACTTTATTATTTAATATCTTCTTAAAGTCCACTTTAACCTATGTGTCTTAAAGAAGTCCATTAAAAATCACTTTAACCTTTTAACCCTAAGTCTTGTAATTGGACCAACTTAAACCTCTAACGGATCTCTTAATGTTGCTTGGATTGTATCATTCCCTCTCAACTCGAAAGGATTCATTCTCAAATCATCACCTACATCAAATAAAAAGAGATAAGAAACATTGAATACAACATTAACATCATACTCACTTGGTAGATTCAATTTGTATGTATTTTTATTAATCCTTTCTATGATATGAAAAGATCATTTTCTCAAAGCATCAATTTTGATCTTCCTTGTTCAGGAAACCTTTCATTCCTTATAAGCACCCAAAACTAATCTCTTGGATCAAACCTTACTAATTTGCGTCATCTATTAGCCTATGCATATTTCTTATTCTTTTTCTCTATCTGTTGTTATATCTTTGCATGTAAGTCTTTCACCATCTATGCTTTTTGATTACCATTAAGACTAACCCTTTCATCAACAAGTAAATGAATTAAATCTAATGGTGTTAAGGGATTATAACCATAAATAACATCAAATAATGAATAATCAATAGTGGAATGCACACTATGATTATATGTAAATTCAATAAATGACAAACAATCTTTCTAATTTTAAAGATTATTTTGAATGACACCTCTTAATAATTAAGTTAAAGTCCTATTTAGTACTTTAGTTTAATCATCTATTTGTGGATGACAATTATTAGAAAATAAAAGTTTAGCTCCTAAATTACCCCACAAAACCTTTCAAAAGTAGAAAAAAAAACTTAACATCTAAAGCAGATATGATGCTTCTTGGAACACCATGTAACTAAACTACCTTCCTAAAGAATAAATCTGTTATATTCATTGCATCATCAGTTTTATAACAAGATATGAAATGTGTCATCTTAGAAAATCTATCTATAACAATAAATATAGAGTTTTTTCCTTACCTTGCCATGGGTAAACCCAAAATAAAGTCTATAGAAATATCAACCCAAGGTTCTTTAGGAACATGTAAAGGTGTATTTAACCCATGAGACATCACTTTAGACTTAGTTTGTTTACATGTTGTGCACCTATCACAAATTCTTTGCACATTTCTTTTCATGTTAGGCCAATAAAAAATATTTATGTAAAACTTCTAAAATCTTAATAACCCCAAAGTATCTCATTAATCCACCATCATGAGCTTCCCTTACAAGAAATTCATGCATTGAATAATTAGGCAAACATAATCTTTATCTTTGAATAAAAATCCATCATGCCTAAAAAACCCATTAGTTGCTGCAAATTCATATTGGAAATAAATTGCACCAAAATCAATATCATCATGATATAATTCTTTTACACATTCAAATTCTAAAAGTCTAGTATTCAAAGAATTAAGAAGAAAATATTTTCACGATAATGCATATGCAACTATATTTTCCTTACCTTGCTTGTATTTGATAACATATAAGAATGTTTCAATAAATTCCACTCACTTGGCATAACTACGATTCAACTTACCTTGACTTTCAAGTGTCTCAAATATTGGTGATCGATATGAATCACAAACTTCTTAGGCTTAAGACAATGTTGTCAAGTCTCCAAAATCCTCATTAATGCATATAACTCTTTATCATATGTTGGGTAGTTTAGAGTTGAACCATTAAGCTTTTCACTAAAATAGACCATAAACCTTTTATCTTGCATTAAAACAACTCCAATACCTATACCTAAAGCATCACATTTAATCTCAAAAGGTTTTGTAAAGTTCAGTAAAATAAGAAATGGGGTTGGAATAAGCTCTTTTTTTTTATAACAAATTAAAACTTTTCTCTTGTATAATTTTTCATTTAAAACTTATTGTTTTTTTTATATATAATTTTAGTTAATGGATCAACTATTATCTAAAATCTTTCACAAATCTTTTATAGAAATTAGTCAATCCTTGAAAACTTCTTACCTCACTTACCATCTTAGGTGTAGACCACTCTTTCATAACCTTAACCTTAGCCTCATCCATCTCAATACTAGTTGTGCTAACAACATATCCAAGATAAAAAAAAAATTTCCATGCAAAAATCATACTTCTTTAGATTATGATACAAAATTTCCTTTCTAAGTACATTAAATACTTGTCTTAAATGATCTATATACTCATCTAATCCCTTATTATAAATCTATATATCATCAAAATATACAATTGCAAACCTACCAATGAATGCACACAATATATAGTTTATCAATCTTATTAAAATTTTGGTCACATTAGTAAGTTTAAAAGGCATGATTACTCATACAAATTATATTTAGTTTTATAAGTAGTTTTCTATTCATCATATTTTTTCATTGTAATCTGATGATATCTACTTTTAAGATCAATTTTGAAAAACAAACAAGATCCATGTAATTCATCAAACATATCATCTAATCTAGGAATATGATTTTTTTTAGATAAATGTAATTGTATTAAAAGGAAAAAACTATACAAAAGTACGAGGGGTATACCTCAAGAAGCCTGTTACCTAGGTCAAACTTACCGAAAGAAACAAGAAAAAGAAGCAAAAGCTTTAGAAGCTCAAAAGTTTAAAAGTAGACTCCTTAGACAAAAAATTGGTTAACTAGTTGACTAGTTTCTAGAAAACCCAAAACTGATCCATTAGTGGTTCATATAGAAACCCATGAATTCAAATACACAGAAATTGGTCGATCGATTCTTGAAAATCACAGAACCAGTTAACCAATTCTATTAAACAATATAAGTGGTAAGTAGAAACGCAAAAAGCAATAAAAACAATGATACCACATGACTCTAGGAGGCATAAGATGGACTTGAGAGCAGCTGAAATTTGATACCTTGGATCAAGCTCAACCAAACAAGACCTAATAAGCTCAAAAATCTCTTTCCAAACATCCTTATAAGATCAGTAAAATCAATGAAAAAATCAGTTATTTTTCTCATACCAGATGAATTAAACCATGGCTAAGAGAACCAATCGAGCAAGTAGATGGATAAACTCCCCTTTCTTTTTCAAGTGCATATATGCCTATTGAAGTAGAGGTCGCCATACCATAGAAGGCCAACCCGAAATGGTCTTGCTTGTGATAACACCCCAAACTACAACAGAAAAAAGGACATTGAAAGAACAAATGGTCATGTGTCTCAACCTACGACCCACAAGGAATACATATCAAAAAAAGCCAAAGGATAAACGAATGCCTTGGGACAAATCCTAGACACCAAAGAAGATGGTGTATAGAGTTTGTGGGTTTGGAATTTTTAAGAACATCCCATGCCGAGTTAATAGAGAACCTCTCTAAAGAATGTCTCTTAAGGTGGAAATTAACTAAGTTCTAAATAGGCTGAAGCTCCGGACTATCCGATGAAAAAGCCCAAGTACCTTTCTCAATAGCGTTTGACACCTTGACATCCTAAGGGATCCTAGTAGAAGTTAGTGCCCTGAAAGGCAATAAGTTGCAAAACTGTTGGCCATCTGACAACCAATAATTTAACCACAAAGAAGTTATAGTCTCATCACTAATATAGGAAACAAACTTCCCTCTACATTAATCTCTACTAAGAAAAATCTTCCTCCATGACTAAAAAGACACTGAAGAAGGCCTAGCATGCCATAAAGATCTACCTTTAAGTAAAATATTATAGACCCATCTAGACCAAATTGATGATCTATCTAAAAGAATTTTTCAAATATGGTTAAGAATGGCTACTTTATTCCAAATCTAAACCCTCTTAATTCCTAGGCCACCCTCTTTCAAGGGATAACAAACATAGGCCCAAGTGACCTTATCTCTTGAGTGGGAAAGAGAGCGATTTTTCCAAAGAAAGATGACCAAGATACCTTCAATCCTTTAAATAATAGAGTAAGAATGAATATTGAGGATCATTATACCTGGATGGAGAAGAGAACTAATTTGATAAGTTGAGGATGCCAAACATAAATAAGAGAAGCTAAGGTCCACAACTTGATCCTAAAGAGAATTTGCTCTACCAAAGGCATACAATTAATGTGTGTCAGTCTAGTAGATATCAATGGGACACCTGGGTACTTGATCAACAAAGAGCCTAGCCTAAAACCTAAAAGATTATGCAAAGAGATCACAAGCTCATTATTAACTCCTGATAAGAAGACATGACTTTTCTCTAGATTTGTAACAATTTCATACAACCCTATAATATCATCTAAAACACTTCTTATAATCTTGATTGAGTCTGTAGCTGCCCAAAAAAATAATAAGGTCATCTACAAAGCACAAATAAGTAATGATAGTATGTTGGCATTGTTAATGATATCATAACTTCGGGTTATGTGAAGCTTTTCTAAGAATGCCTCATAAGCCATTCATAGCCATAATAAATAGGTAAGGAGTCAAAGGATCACCTTACTGAAGACCCATGAAAGATGGTAAGAAACCTTATCTCTCTCTATTCATGGCTATGGAGAAATGAGTTGCAGACATGCACACCTTTATCCATCTAACTATGACACCAGGAACTCCTATAGCCCTAAATTCATAAGGATAAATTCCTAACTAATCATATCAAAACCTTTTTTTAAGTCTATTTTCAAAGCATATCTAGGCATAGGACTAGCTGGGTGATAGTTATGAATGAGCCACTGAGTCAACAAGATAGCATCTAATATTTGCCTACCTAGAATAAAAACAGTCTTAGCAGGACTAATAACATCTAAAAAAATCCTCTTTAATTAGATATGCATTTATACATCATGTTACAATGTAAGATAGGTCTAAAGTCATTTATAGTTATGGGTGTTGCAATTTAAGGAACTAAATCAATCCTAGTAGTATTAACACACCTAGGAAGAGTAGAGGAATTAAAGAAGTACCTCAGTAGCAATGAAGTCTCTACCAATAATGTCCTAATTTCTTTTGATGAACAAAAAGGTATAACCATCTAGACCGGAAGCTTTATAATCTGGGATGAAAAATTCTTAATCTCATCAACTGTGATGCATGACTCCAAAAGAGGAACAATGTCAGAAGTAGTTATATTAGAGAAGTACTAAATACATCCTCTGAAATGATAGTTGAGTGTGTAAAAAGTAGTTATTGGAAGTAACAGACTGCTAACTGACCTAGACCCTGCTGATCCTAAACTTGAGATCTTATCTCATCAGTCAACCAATGGATCTTGTTCTTAACCTGTCTATAAAGGAATGATATATGGAAGAACTTGGTGTTTTTATCTCCCATGTTTAACCACTGAATCTAAGACCTTTGTTTGTAAAAAGTTTTCTCATCTTTTCTCAATTAAAAGAACTCATTAACAAGCTCTTTCTTTGCTACTTGATAGTAATTAATCCGATGAGAACCATCAAGAAGAGTCTATGTTGTGGCCTATTTAGTCTTTGCCTCAACCACATGACTAGTGATGTAGCTAATGTGTTAGTGATGTAAAGACTTCAACTTAAGCTTTAATAATCCAAGTCTCTTGATAAACCAGTATATAGGGTTACCATCCACAGGAATCTTTCATGTATCCACAACTAAACCCAAGAAATTATCCCTATCAGCCCATAGATTAAAAAACTTAAAAATGCTTTTAGTTTGGGAAGAGGAAAAACGATTGAAAAAACATAGCATTGTGATATGAGGAGTCTTTAGGTAAGAATTCATAATAAGTAGTTGTTCAAGTAAAGAACCAATACAACTTGTCAAATATCCAACCTAACTTCTCAAGAATAATACCCCTACCATGTTAACCATTGTGCCAAGTTTATCTTAGGCTTGAATAAGGAACTTTAACTAGTTTCACTGCCTGAATACATCTGCCAAAATCATCTAGGTGATCATGTCAAGTAAGATCACCCCCACACTTATTAATAGAGCTTAACATAACATTAAAATATCCTAAAATAAGCAATGATGTTGACCAAAATACAGTAGCACGGAACCTCAAGCAATCCCATAGGTTTTAACACCTCTAAGGTGTAGTGAAGCCGTAAACAAAAATGACACCAAAGAAGCACCCACCAACCAAACTCCCTCACAATTTATCCACTATTGAGAAGAAGGCAAGCAAACAATAATACATACCATCAGATCCTATCAAACTAGAATATGACAGTTAAAATTAACCAAGAATTAAAAAGAAACTGCCATAATGGAGGATTTATAGTTGCCTCAACCCCCTATATGGATAGATGCAATCTTAGTCTCAAGAATATCTACTACGCTAAGATTATAATTATTAACCTAAACCTTTATTGCTTTATGTTTTGGTGAGCCATTAAGACCCCTAATATTTCAACTTCCTATATTATACATGGACATAGAAAACATGATAACAAAACAAAAGAAAATAATTAGAGGGCCTTAGGCCCCCCTTGTCTTTTTCATACTTTGTCCAGTTTCTTGATTACTAAGAGGATCATCCTTACTTGTTTCACTTGGCTGAGAAGGTGTCGAGGTAGAAACTAAAGAACCCTTGGTCAGTAAAGTTAATTGGGGTTGGTCCCTCTCGATAAGCAATATATCATGATATGAGTTAGCTTCTAACCTATCATCATCATTAAATTTGACCCTCTCAAGATCATAAGGTTCAACTACTTTTATAGTAGGCTACATTTTTAACCGATCAATCGATTTCTTTAAAGTTTGAACTAGTGGACCATTTCTAGGGACAATAGCTCCCGAGAGCTTTGTTGTGTCTACCAGTCATCTAGTTCTTGGGATGGTTGAACTTGTCGACCGGTTCCAACAAAACTGTTTGTTTGGGTTACTGATTTCACTGTACCTGCAACAATCAAAAGGGATGCAGCTCTTCAGCAATAATAACTAGTGAGTTACATGCATATAGAGCACCTTTATTTTTTTTAATCTTGAGTATGTCTTCTATCGATAAGGTTGGACCCTCAACCAATGTCTTGTATGAGTGGCTAAAAAATTTACAAATCTTACAAGCTCATGGCTTGCATTCATAATCAACCATAATTATGATAGGCTCCATAGATAACCTACATCGAAGCTGAAAAACATGGACCATGGGTAGCGAAGCATCCAATTCAACATAAATTCTAGTATAGTCAAGCTAAGTGCCATTAACTATTTATTCCTCACAAACCAATAGTCTACCTACTATACTTGCGACCATGCCTAAGCCTATCTCATTCTAAAGAGGATAAGGTAAACCCTGAAAGCAAACCTATACAGGCACCTTTAAAATTTTATTCTAGTTAAGAAAAAAAATATTAGTTCTAAATTTGGAGGACAATGAATATCCCCACAAACATCCATAAGCCCTTCTCTATAAATAAGTGAGCAACATCCTTACTCTTGAATCAAAAAATCAAGAAACCTTTTTGTGTCATCATGACACCTATAAGGCCATAATTTTTCCATACTCGGAATGTAATAGAATTGGCTGCATGGTAAGGCATCTTATAACATAAAAGAATCCCACCAATTATTGGTTCCATTTCGATGCACTCTAATTAATGACATTATCTAGAATGTCTAAAATGATGTCAATCTCTTGCCGTTGAAAAAAAGGTTATCTTGGCACAGGTTATAGCATTTGAGACCTTTACTTTATCAACTTATGAAGTGTTAGAGATAGAGTTTAGGGTGGTGGTGTTCTTGTGAGTTGTGGTGAAAACTTGTGTGGGCATAAGTTGGGTTTTTTTTATGAGGTTGTTTAGGGATATTCTTGGTGTTTTGAGGAGGTTGGAGGATGGTTTTGGTGGTGGTTATGGTGTTTGAGGTATTGGTGGTGGTATTAAAGGCTTTTTTTGGTGGTTGTAGCGGGATTAGAAGTAGGTCGTAGGGTTAACCGGTTTATAGGTGATTGATATTTATGTCTTGACAGCAACTGAAAACTGACAGAAGCTAGTCCAAGAAGTAAAAAACTTTCGAAGAATGTTGAAACCTAATCTCCACTGTTCAGAACAAAAAGGACATCTAGCCAAACCTTTTTAAGAAAAATAAAGTTGATCCAATAATGAAACAAGACAGATAGTTTACGTGGAAAAAAAATAATACATAAAGACATAAATGAGGGATAAAATTGTAATTAATGGTAAAATTGCCTTTAAAATAGCCTCGAGGCCTAACAGTCTAACTTAGAAAAAAAATATGAGAACTTTAGGTCCTTTCATCCAAACTTTTAAGAAAATTCACAAAATGGGTAAGATTAAAGAGAGTTTTATAAAGATTAAGATATTTCTAGCTTGTTCATCCAATAAAAAAAACAAACAAAATGAGAAACTAGAGAGAAAATCAACTAGAGAGAGAATGGAGAATTTGGAAAAGCCAACCTAAATAAGGCAATATAGTCCGATGGTTATATTTATGGCATCCATCTTTAGATTAGGCTGAGTTTTGGATATATTTTTCTTCTCGCCACCCTTAACAATCTTACTGGAGGGATTTGTAAGATCATTTTTTGTTTGAGAGAAATCATTATGAGAAATGTTTTGGAAAAACACCATATAGGGAAGTTTCAGTCGCCGGCCATGTTCTCTCATTACCATCGTTGGATCACATTTTGTTTTGGATATGTGGTGTGCCTGGATGGTTTCTTCACTCCGGATGACGAACATTAGAAACAATCATTCCAAAAAGTTTTTATTCATTTTGAAAAGTAGCTCACCAATTTTCAAGTCAACTTGGTTTTATTCCGATCTAGGAAGATATAATTGTTAGATCATTTTGGTTTTGAGATATATTGTGCGCGACTTCAATTTCTATATTTGGATTGTTGTTTTGAAAATATAATCTAAGCTTAATGACGTATTGCTTTTTGAAGTTGTTGCTATTTTTCACAAAATGTAGGAAACTTGAGTAAATACACGTTTTGATGAAATTAGAATTGTATGGGTATTAGGGTTTATGGAAGATATAGTGGTAGAATGTGTTCTTGTATTTAATATTGATGTAGATGAATTGTGTATTCATTGTATGAGGGAAATGATGATTATGGTGTAAGAATATGAAAGAACATTATTATATAAGCATGTTGAATGAATAAAAGGCTAACTTGTAGGTTGTGTGGATGTGAATGAGGTAGAACCATAAAGAAATTGGAATGAAAGAAATTTGAAAAATGAAACATATTTAAGGCTAGCCATAAAAACATTTTTGGGAAATTGATTAGTTGATGAATATTATCATTGATTGTAACTAGTAGGATGAAATTATTGTTGTGATAATTATATAAGAACATTAGTTGTTTAGGTTTGTTGCATATGTTTAATTTTATAAGGAGAAAGTGAAAAATAAAGGGTTCATTGTTTTTTTGTGTTAATAATGCTAAATAATGATATCAATATATGGAGTGAGTAAAAGAAATAAGAGAAATTCCACAGGGAGAAGTTTCTTTATTTTGGCTGAATCTTGCTAGAACTTGGTATGGACATTACGAGTTCTTTGAGTTTATTAATGCTCCAACAATATTTATGGATTTAATAAACTAAATCTTTCACCCTTGGTTGGATAAACATACAATTGTATTAATAGATGATATCCTTATTTATTCTAGCTCTTTTTTAGAGCATGAACAACACTTAAGAGTTATGTTGCAAACCTTAAGAGATCACTGGTTGTATGTGAAACTGAACAAGTGTGAGTTTTTGTTGAATGAGGTGGTTTTTTAGGACATGTAACTTCAGCAAATGGTATCTTTATGGATCTAAAAAAGGTAGAAGCTATATTGAGTTGGGGGAAACCAATGAATGTAACAGAGATTCAGTGTTTTCTTAGTCTAGCTAGTTATTATAAGAGATTTATTAAAGGATTCACTATTATTGCAACTTCTCTGACACTATTAACTAGAAAGGAGATGAAGTTTAAATGGTCAAAGAAACGCGAGGAAGGCTTCCATAAATTGAAGATGAGGCTTACCACCACCCTTGTACTGACACTTCCATTGAAAAAAGAGCTTGAGTGTGTTTCGATGCAACACAGAAGAGTCATAGCATATACATCTCGATAGATAAAGCCACATGAAATTAACTACCCAGTTCACGACTTTGAACATGCATTGAAAAAGGAGCCTGGGTGTGTTTAGATGCAACACGAAAGAGTTATAGCATATGTATCTTGATAGTTGAAGCCACATGAAATTAACTACCCAGTTCATGACCTTAAACTTGCAATTGTGGTGTTTGCCCTAAGAGTGTAGAGACATTACTTGTATGGGATACAACTAAACATGGTCCAGGGTTAATTAGGTGGGGGTATAAATACCTTGAGTCAAAAGAGCATGACCCTTCCCCTTCCTATTAAGGTCGACCAGAACTTAACATCAACTTTCCTTTTTCTTCCAATTTTCTCCATTAAAACTCTTGCATGTCATTAAAAGATGATGTTTGAATGAGTAATGAGTGAGTATAATGGTGGAAACAACCATTTAAAGGTGTAGGAAGAAAAAGAGATTCGGTTAAGGAAGAAGAAATTTAAAAGAGAACCAAGTTAAAAAGAAAAAAAGAAGAAACTATTAAGGGATACTTTCAAATCTTGTTCAAAATTCATGTGGATAAGGAGCTAAAACGGTCCAACGTACGGACATAAAAGCACGATAACAAGCCCTAAGTAGGTGGTGAAAACCTCCAATAAGATTTATCAGTGTATTTTCTTTGTTCCTAAGCTTGATTTGAGTCCTAAATTATTTACAGAGTCAATTTTTAATTGAAATTTGATGTTGTTGTTAGCTGCCATTGGAGTTGCAGATATGGCAATGGAATTTAATGCATGATTTTGATGATTTGATGTTTTTTTATCAGTTCTTTTGATTTAAATATGTTTAGTATTGATAATGTGGTTTGTGAGGACCAAAAACATTTTATTTAAAGGCCTAAAAGGTCATTTTCAAGGTTTAACAGTGTGCTAGGTTTTTTATGGGTTGCTAGGCAGTGTTCTTCATGTTCTTAGGAAAAACATTGCTTTAGTTTTATGATTTGGATCACTTTTGGTTCATTCCTTTACACTAAAAACTTCTTGATATTTGACTAGTTAATAATCTAGAGTTTATTAGCACCAATAACAAGTCTTTCATGAGTTTAAATCCGAGGGTTTCAGTTTAGAACCGAAACTCATTTAGACCAAATTGTGTTGATAATCAAAATAAATAGATGCTAGATTATTTATCCTTACATGATTCATAACATATCAGTGGCCTTATTTTGATCATATCTGGTTTGGTTGGAGAGTTATGTTGATGGAATTATTATAATTGTTCTTCGTATTCTTTATTTTTTTCTTTGTTTTATCAATTTTTAGTAAAAACAAACTGAATTTTTTTTATTAAGTTTGATTCATTTTAAGTTTTGATTTGGTTTTTGGTTTACTTTTCTGGTCAAACTATGTCTTTGGTTCGGTTTATGGTCTAACTAAAAATTTCAGGTCAACCCAGTTAAGTTAACTTGGTCGGGTTGACTCGGTTACATCAACTCAATTGCGTCAAAATTGGATCAAAGGTTAAGACCCTGTTTGGTTGACAATGTTTTTCCAAAGGTTTTCTTTAGCTTAAGAGTGTGTTTGACAAACACCTCTTAAGCCTATTTAACAATTTTGATTTTAGAGAAAAATGAGTTTTTACCAAACATGACCTTAAAAAAGAGAAAGATTTCTACTTGTTGCATATGATCTAATTCTTATAAAAAATTGCATTTTATTTATAAAAAAATATTTTAGCATTATTTTAAAAAATTGTTTGTTTTTCTTTGTATTTTTATGGAATTTACAATAAGTTTATGAAAGTCCTTAAGGATTTGGCCAATATTTCAATAACCGTTAGTTTTCATTTTTTCTTTTCTCTGAAAGTTAATGGTCAACATTCTAGTATAAATGTTGGACCTATAAGTAGAATGGTATTTTAAAATTTTTTTTGTTTTTCTTTGTATTTTTATAGAATTTACAATAAGTTTATGAAAGTCCTTAAGAATTTGGCCAATATTTCAATAACCGTTAGTTTTCATTTTTTTTTTCTCTGAAAGTTAATGGTCAACATTCTAGTATAAATGTTGGACCTATAAGTAGACTGGTATTTAAATATGAAAAAACAACACCTTCTCCAGCCATTGACAACAGGATATTCTTCCAGCCTCTATTAAAGCAGCATCAGAAACTCTCCTTCATGACAACAATCTTGTCTCTGCCATGAGCAGCAGGCCAGATCTTTAACTAAGAGCAACGTCAGACCGCCTCCCTCATCTTCGCCTCCTGCCACAGCCATGCCAAGTGAGTTCTCTTCTTCTTTCCCTGTTTTGCTAAATTAATTAGGATGTTACTGTTGCTTGCATGCGTGAATTATTCATGCATGCATTCAACAATGGTCAGTCGGGTCATTGGCTTGGGCCAGTGACCGGGCTGGCCGCTGGGTCTAGCTCAACCCATACAGCTAAGCTAGATCTAGTAAAAAAAAAGTTCCCTTTTTCTTGATCAAAATTTTACAGATTTATTCATTGGCGTCAGGGTCAGGAATACTGCATTTTTTGGGTTACACAATATAAACCAATGCTAGAGTCAATCTTCATAGGCGAATATTCACTGATTTCAGAGTCAGGAATATTATAAGAAGAACATAAGAGCAGAAAAAAAAAACCTTTAACAATTCAAAACAAAACCAGTAATATAGCCTGCCTCAGGTAGGACGGTTAATGGGTGATAACATCTTCTATTTCGAGTAACCAGTCCCGTACCATTAGAATATATGTTGACCAGTTAGGGTTCCTAGTGACCATAATACTAGGTGGCGACTCCTTGAACAAAGACCTTTTCCTCCCAAAGAACAAGATGCCAGATATCTGTTCTTTTTCCATTTGAGATTTAATTTTTAATGGGTCCCCGCGATGTCCGGGTGTGACACATTTTTAGGACCCCAAGTACTGGTGCTTCACTTTTGGGAATGTAGACATATGTCCTACTTTGAAAAAGTATGGTTTACTAATCGAATTCTCTCGAAATCTATATAAAGTCTACTTCCACCAAATGCATGATAGAGTGCTAACTGAATTGGCTAAATTGATCAAAGTTCCATATCTCCAAAAGATATTGGAGAAAAATGCTATTGGCCTAGAGTGGAAGATGATCAAAATGGTATTCAAAAGGAGGAAGAATGACTCTAGGTTTGTTGAAGAAAAGGGCATAATACTTGCTTTAAGAGTTTTTGGTTTGCTATTATTTCCAAACCCCACAGGAATAATTAGTTTAGAGGCGGCTGTAACTTTTGTTGCATATGAAAACACTAAGATAAATCCCACTACGGCGATACTAGAAAAATCTATCTTAACGCTCAACCATTGTATGAGTGTTGGTAAGGGATCAATAAGATGTTGTGAACAATTGCTTTACATATGACTGATTAGCCATATAAAAACCAAAAAGCCAATATTTAACAACTTCTGGTGGTTTAGTAAAAAACCATTAGAGATAGTTAAAGAAGAGGAGTGGAAGGACCTGTGCGAGGAAAATTAAAAAGTAAAATTTCAAGGAATCCTGCAAAGAGAAGTGAAGTTGTAAGCCCTATGGATGAGAGCAACAAATTTCTTGATAAGTTGTGGGCAAATACAATGGGTGCCTCTGATGAGAGTAATTGGATATGTCAGCTACGCATTCACTTTGACTGTAAGGCAACTTGGGGGTATACAACATGTGATAAGGACATCTAGGTTATCCTAATTCTTTAGGTTATTCAAAGACCAATATGTTTTGGAAGTTGTGGAGAATATCAAGCAAAACTATAAGCTTCTGGTATTGGTTAGGAAGGAATTAAATGGTTTGAGAGATCCAGTTACTAGTGAAAATATCCAAAATGAAGAAATGTATCACTAATCTTCATCCCCATAACTCTTGGATTTGAAGCTGAGACTTCGCAAGCTGTTGAACAAACTAAAAAAAAGAGGATTAACAATTATTACTAAGGCATATTTGTGTTTTTCTAACCACTGGTCTGTCTATTGATCAAAGCAGGTTCATCCAAGTAGAGTGAATCACCATGACTTTATGGGTCGAGCCTAGCTATTTTAAAAACAAACAAAAAGAATTGTAATTTTGTCTTTTCATTAATATTTGAAATACATCTTACGTATATGTTCATAATATATGGCATGAAAATAAACAAATTGATTTTATTGATGTTTTTAAAATGTAGCCCAAGTTCTCATGGATTTAATAAACTTGTTATTAAATCAAAAAAACATGTCAAAATATAAGAAAAACTTATTTTTCTTGAATTTTGGTATTTAAAAAAATATTAAATCATGCCAGATATTTTTTTTATGCAAATATGATTTTTATTTGAGAGAATTGGCCATATGATATTTAAGAATATTTAAATGTATTTTTGAAAGAAAGATTTTTGTTTTTTTAAATAAAATTAGGTTATTTAATTCTTGAAAAACACTTCGTATGTAGGTTACAATTCTAAATATTAAATATGAGTGTGAAAGAATACACGAGAGGCCAAAAAATAATTGCAAAATAAAAATAATAATTGCAAAATAAATCTTCAAATTTAATTAGAATTTAATTATGACAATGTTTGGAAAACACTAAAAAAACATAAATACAAGGCTCAAAATTTTTCTTGTGGCGTGTTTTCCAAACAAGCTTTTAGGTGAGTTAGTGGGCAATGTGTTCATGTGTATTTGACAAATTTAGACACTCAAAAGTCTTTTGGAATAGTGACATTTGGTACTAAGCACATTTCAGCTACTTTAACTAGGTCATATATATTAGATCTCTAAATCACCTTTATTTCTTCTTCTAATTCTGCTCATTTGTCATAAGTCTTATTCGCAGGATTCTCTTTTAAAGCTTATTCTTTAGTTAGACCTACCACAAGAGGTAGGCTTATGGGGAAAACATATGGGGTGTATGGAAGGCTTGTGAACTGGTTTTCTAAAGATGTTTTATTGAGACCTGGATTTTATTGTTGAAAGGGAGTCATAGTTGTTGGATGAGGGGTTATTATTGTTTAAGTAACTAGAGCTTCCATAAACTTTGTTCTTAATGCTTGCTTAAGTAGGCTGGTAGTCTAGTGACCTAGCTGGGCAAACAATGCCTCCTTAGTTACTGTTCAAGTGAATTATAATTCATTTGAACAAGTCTTGCCATGTTTATTTTAAAGCTCTTTATTTCCTTCTGATGTTCAATTTCCAAGCATGCACATTCTTCATTCTTCATTAGCTTGTTTTTGGATCTTGTGTTATAAATTCACATTGAAAGGGGGCTTATATTTCACTCTTGTGATGATGATAATTAAAACTAAAAATATGTTTGTGTATGAATGCTTATGCAAGCTTGTGAGAATGTATATTGGATATGGACTAGCCTTTCCGAGCTAATCAAACATTTGAGAGCATTCACCAATATACGGGTTCTAGTCATTAGGTAAATGTGGGTAGGTTTTCTATTTGGTTTCAAAAGGATCTCAGATCTACCCAATAACTATTCTTATAAAGACAATATGAGGGTATTGCAAGGAATATTGAAGGCATGTATACCAACCATTGCTAAGCAAGCACTTAGATCTGAGTTGGGTGTTTCACGAGTCTTGAACCCCAACTGATAATCATAGAATAGACTGCTAATTCCCCTCACGTCCTAAAAGTTTATATGTGCTCTAAAAAATTAAAGCAAGTGAAGCATGAAAACATTAATCTATATCCAAAATTAAAAAATGCATGACCAAAATGTGCAAAATTTAAAGCATATAAGAAAAATTAAAGAAAATACATACTAAAAATAAATACATAGACCAAATAATTAAAACTCAATAAATATACAATTAACAAAGCTTGGTTCACGAGAAAGTTCCCAATGGAATCACCATTTTATTGCATGTGTGCAATATCACGATGATCATCTTCCTGGATTAAGATCTTTGTGTGGCGTGGAAAGAACAAGAAATTCTTGTCCTTTATAAGCTAAAAAAGTTTTTTTAAATGTATTTTTGAATGAAAGATGTTTTTATATATATTTTAATATTGGAAAAGTACATCGTATTTAGGTCACAATTCCAAATATTAAACATGAGAAGAAAAAAAAAGGGAGGCTAAAAAATAATTGCAAAATAAATATTTAAATTTAATTAATATCATATTTGAGAAAACACTAAAAAAATATAAATACAAGAATTGAAATTTTTCTCAGCCTTAGGCCTTAAAAGCTTGGCACAATCATGTAAATTGGGCTTTCTAGCTCGGTCCAAAGCTAATGGAGGCCTTGTGATGCAAGCTTGAACCAAAACAAAAGAGATAGCCCAAAGTCTTTAAGCCTTTTAAGTTAAATGATTTTGTAGGGAGTCCAGTCCATAAACACTAACTAAAAGGAACATCTCACCCCTGAGACGATTAAAAAAAGGTACCGCAAAAACAAAAATCCAGAACTCATCAAGTGTTTTTAAAACTGAAAACAACATATTCCCTTAGTTTCACTCTTCTTTCCAAATTAAAATCATTACTTCATAACTTTATTTGATTACACGATATCACATGCATATCATCTTATTGTTCATTGCGTATAACGAATCATGTTTGTGAACCAAACACAAAGAAAGGCATGGTGAGCACTCGCATAAAAGGAAACCCACAATTTTACTAAACTTTCTACCTCACAGAAGCTGGAGTATCGGTATATGCCACTGTGACTTTTAGGTTTCTTCCAAATACTAGGTGCTATAACTGTTGGGAGAAGTTGCTAGCGCCACCACCACTTTGCAATAGAATGGTCCATGGTCTCATTTGCTTTCAAATGTGCTTCCAGACCTTCAATTCTCCTTCCTTTTCTTTTCTGTTGCTAGGATTTAAAGATGGTTTGTCAATACTGCTGGTGTTGCCCTTTTGCTACCATCGATGGAGGAGTTGAAGACATTGGAACTGGTGCTGGATTAAGAGGATAAAGCTTGTGAATGTCGGTTAGAACCTCTGCTGCTGTTCATGGTGGAACCAAAAGCTGCTGCACACGGCTGAGTTGGTTTGGAAAAGGAGGTCCTGGATTTTTCTTTTGGATAATTTGATTTTGGTGTTTTTATGGTGGAGAGAAACGAGATCACGAGTTTGTGGCCTATTTATCTGGTTATCGCTAGAGAGAGCTTGTTTGGTCTGTTTTAAAGGGGGTTTTGGGAGGGATCGAAACAAATTATTACAGCTTTTCCTGTTTTAAAGGCTTGCTTGTTACCTTTTATTTATAGATTAAAAAGATGATTACAGAGAGAGTGAGTTTGGAGATTTTCATCTCTTGATCTACAGGGAACCAACTTCAGCTCTATGATCTACAGGGAACCAACTTCAGCTTTTTGATCCTGCTGGTTTTTTTATGGTAGTTTTGAAAACTAGCTGGATTTCCTTGTTTCAACACAGTTTTCAAAATGGCTTAGAAATAAAGGAAACCAATAGGGATGTTGGATCATGAAGAAGGTAATCTTGACCATCAATCTAGGCAGTTTTGGTTTGGATTCGTGAGGTGTTGAGGGCATAGGAGAATTTAGAAGGTGGTTTCTTCCAATGGTTTTGAAGAAACGTGAAGGGGGATGATACTGTCTTTGTGGATTTTTCAAGTACAATGAAAATGAGATAAATGACCCACAACCATCTGATGTAAGAGAGAAATAATACCACATCATTTTTAAGGGTATGTTTAAAACTGTTGTAGTGGTGACGGTTTAAAGTGTTTTTTATTTAAAAATATATTAAAATGATATATTTTTTTTATTTTTAAAAATTACTTTTAAGATCAGTATATTAAAACGATTTGAAAATATAAAAAATAAAATTTAGCAAAAAAAAAATTTTAATTTGAGGGAACGCGTTTCAACCACGTTCCCAAATGGTCTCTAAACCAAAATAAACTACTTTGATCAAAACACATCGTTTTATTTAAATAGAAAGGTGTCGTTTTGAAAAACCTTAGGTTAATTAGGGCTTTAATTTTTTTTTATTTCAACTCTTAATTTTTTGAATTTGTTTAATTAAACCTTCAATTGAATTTGATTTTCAAGAATCATTTCAATTTCATCCTTGTAATGTTTCAATTGGATGCTCTTACTTTAGCATCTTTTTCAACACAGCTCTTGGTTTCGTGATTATGTAATTTAATTCTTATCAACCATCAATTTTTTAATTTGTCTCAAATTGATCTTTGACTTGATCAATTTTGGTTCTTGGATATTCGTGTCTCTTTCATCCTGGTTTTTGGTTTTATGATTTTTTAAATTGACTTTTAAACAGCCTTTAAACGTTAAAATTCTTTCAATTAAACCCCTAATTGCACCAATTAGGTTATCCTAAATTTCAATTAAGTCCTTCATCTTTTATTTTTTTATGAATTGATCAGAATTAGGTCTTTAAACTTAATTTTTCTTCAATTGAGTCATTAATTGATCAACAAAACCATTAAAAGTTTAATTAAGTCCTTAAACTTAATTAATTCTTTTAATTTTTGCCAAATTGCCTTCAAACTTAATTTTTGTTAATTAAGTTAATTAAACCTATTATAAGTTTAATGAAGTCCTTAAACTTAATTAATTCTTTCTGTTTTGGTCAAGTTTGAATTTCAACCTCAACTTTCTTTCCATTAAGTTTTTTTAGCTTATTTTGTCAAAATATCATAATTTAACTATTCTTCTGATATTTTGACCTGTTGCAGGTCAAGGATTTTTCTCCTCATGTCCTGGAAATAATATTTTTTTTGTTTTGAATTTTTATTTTATTATTTTTTTGAATTTTCTTAATAATATATATATATATATATATATATATATATATATTATTTTGGACCCAAAATTAAGTTATGCCAATAGCATTACTATGAAGTGATCCTTATTTGATGAAATGTTTTCATTGGAAGTTATGTTAGGCATAACTACAACTCTCCCCCTCGTAGTAATGCTTGATAGGATCTATCATTTTGAAGTTCACTCATAATGGTAAATTCACAACTAAGATAGCATATGGAATGTTGTAGATCATAAAACTCATGGCTAATGTCTAATGAAAGATTCATAACTTATATATTTTATAATGTTGGAAGCCCAAATGAATTTGGAAAACACTTGTTAGTTGGGAGCAATGGTCTTGATTCTTTTTCAGTAGTTTGGAGACTTGAACATGTTGGAAGAAGTATATGTGTGGTATAAGATAAAAAAAACAATAATGCAAAGTCAAAAACTCAAGAACAAGACGAAAATTAAGAGGAAGATATACTTTTATTAAGTGTTTCTATTTAAGTTCTCTTAGTTATTCTCTCTCTTTGGTGCTACTTAATAATGCTGAACCACAAGTCTTTTTAAAGGCATAAAATCCTAGACAATTAAAGAATTAAACTAATATAAGGAAATCCTAATTTAAATAGGAATTGTATTTTATCGAATGAATCAATCGACTGTTTTTGAACCAGTCAACCAATTTATTTAATCAAACCGATGGACTGGTTCTTTTATTTTTCAGAAAAATCATAAATCGAGTTTAATTTTCAACACCCTTCTAAAACTTGATTTCTTTATAACTCCCAACAAATCTTTTATTATGGTAAAAACATTATATTTGAGTGACTTTGTGAAAATATCTGTAACTTGATCTTTTGTCTTTTCATACTTGACTTCAACTTCTTTATTTGTAATGCAATCTCTTAGAAAATAAAATCCTATATCGATATGCTTATTTTTTTTCATAAAAAAATGGATTTTTAGCTAAGGCAATGATTGATGAGTTGTCCATATAAATCTCTATAGGCTTCTCTTATGGAATTTATAATTATTTCAATAATCTTCTTAATCATATGGCATGGAAAACACATGATATAATAACTACATATTCAGCTTCACATGTTGATAAAGTGACTATATATTGCTTTTTTGAACTTTATGTGAATGTTATGTCTTCCATGTAGAAAATAAAACCAGTAGTGCTCTTTCTATCATCTATAACTCTAGCCCAATTATTATCACTATAACTCACAAGGTTAAAGCTATTATAATATCAATAAAATAAGCCAAAATCAATATTACCTTTGATATACCAAAGAATTCACTTCAAAGCTTTACAATGTGTCATAGTTGGTGTCTCCATAAACCTACTAACAATTCCTACTCTAAAAAGAATATATGGATGATTGCATATTAAATATCTCAAACTTCCAACTAGGCTTTTGAATGTTGAAGAGTTTATCTTCTCTTCTTCATCATTCTTTGACATCTTCACTCCACACTCAACTAGAGTATTCACTTTTACACAATCCTCTCATTCGCATTCAACGGCGCTGCGAGCGAGTGGGGATGTGGTACTGAGATCGTACTTATATCCCTCGAAAAGGTAATCTCAATCCCTAAGTATATGTTATCAGACCAATGTTAGTCATTTCAAACTCCTTGATCATTGCTTACTTGAAGTCTCCAAGCATCTTTGTATTATTTTCTGTAAAGATTAAGTGTTCATATACAAACATTCAATACGAGTATCACTACTCTATTTGATCTTTACATAGATAACATATTCATGGGGGCATTTAACAAATTCATTCTTTAAGAAATAGCCATCAATGCAACTATACCAAGCCCTTGGAGCTTGCTTCAATCCATAAAGGTGTTTAATCAACTTTAATATCTTGTCTTCATGTCTCTTCACATCATAACTCATAGGTTGCTCAATGTATACTTTCTCTTTAAGAAAATCATTAAGAAAAGTTGATTTGAAATCTATAGATTCTTCATTTATTTTAGGTAGTTGTGGTAATGATTCATCGAATGGTCTCCAATCTAGCAATTGGAGTAAACACTTCATCATAGTCAATCCCATGCTTTTGACTATAGTCTTTTACCACTAACCTTGCCTTGTACCTCCCCACTTCTCCTTTGATATATTTTTTTTCTTTGTAGATCCACTTGACACCTATTGACTTCTTTTCATTACCTAAACTTCCACTATAAGAAAAGGATAAAAGTGATGACATTATTGGTGATTATGAGGGTGTAGCTTATTCTTGATGATCTTTATATCTCTCCTCCTCTTCATCAAGAATTAGTAGAAAATTATATTTCTCACCATCACTTACCTTCCAATCTCATGCTCCTTCTTCATCGAACTTAACATCTTTATTATTCACCATATTTCCTTTATTTGGGCTGTAGAGCTTATATCATTTGAACTTTTGGTTATAGCCCAAAAAGATCATCATTTTGCTCTTGTCATTTAACTTGACCCTTACTTGATCATCTATATGCACATAACCAATGCTTCCACATACTTTCAAATGAGTACTACTTGGCTTTCTTCTATTCCATGCCTCTTATGGAGTCATGTCATTCAAGCTTTTAGTAGGACACCTCTTTGATAAGTAGATAGCATAATCTATAGTTTTGGCCCAAAAATCTTTAGGAATTTTCTTGGTTTTGAACATGCTTCTTGCTATATTAAGAATGCTTCTATTGTTTCTCTCTACCATGCCATTTTATTAAGGGGATTTAGGTATCGTTAGAAGTCTTTTTATACCATGATCTCAAAATTCACCCCCTATTCGTCCTATGTGATTTTATAGAATAATCACTTTCCTTTTCAACTAATGCCTTAAACTTTTTAAAACAACTAAACACATTAGATTTTTCTTTTAAGAAGTATACCTAAGTTTTTCTACTATAATCATCAGTAAAAAGTAAAAAATACAAATTTTTATCAAACGACCATAGTTTGATAGAATAAAAAATATCTACATGTATCTTTTGAAGAGGCTTGCTCTAGATGTAGACTCATTTGGAAAGCTTTTGTGGAATTGCTTACTCATTAAACATCCTTCATATAATTGATTTGATGTATCATGGATGGTAGACCCTTCAACATCTCCTTTTGTACCATCATCTTCAAGCTATCAAAGTTTACATGCCCAAGTCTCATATGCTAAAGCCAAGTCTCATCTTTCACATATATCTTTAAACATTTTGGCACATTTATCTTTATGTTTAGCAAAAAAAATTCCAATTTTGTTTTTATCATAACTACCTTTGTAATCATAGCTCTATAAGTATCAAGTAATGTTAAGCTACGATGATATTTCATTTTAACCTCATAACCTTTCTTCAATAATTATCCCAAACTCAATATATTGCTTTTAACAATAGAGATGTAATAGACAACACTAATAAATTGATGATTTTATTTTTTAATTTTATGATAATCGTACCTTTTTCTTTGATGAAAACTTTTGAATGATCTACGAAGGTGACATTACCTTTAATTGATTCATCAAGTTCCATGAACTTGTCTCTATCTCTAAACATATGATTGTTGGCACCATTGTCTAGATATCACATGTTCTCTTTGGCTTGTCTTTGTTCATCATGGACTAGTAATAAGATGACTTTTTTCTTTTTTTCTATAACAAGATTGATATTCTCCTTAACCTTTCTAGTTGGATTCCAGTAATCCCTAGCATAATGACATATATTTTGAAAATTATAGCATTTAACTTTCGTTTTGTTAAACCTGAATTTCAGATTGCTATTGTTAGTGTAACCAGTCAACCTTCATGCGATTGACCGGTTGACTTGTTGAGACCACCATGACCTCCTCTTTTAAATTTACCTCTTCTTACTCTTCCTTTGCATTGTCCACGTTTTCAACCTTAATAGGATTATCTAGAACCATTATGCTTTGAAAAAGATGCTTATGTATCAATATCTTCTTGAATTTCATTAACTCTTTCCTCACATGATTGCAATTTTCCCACGAGACCTTGTATTGAAAGAACATCCATATTTTGCGACTTCTTTATCATGACCACCACATAATAGAACTTCTTTTATAGCGAGTGTAGGATTTTCTCTACCACACGTGTTTCTTCCATCTTCTCCCCATATCTTTTTATTTGATTGTATATGGCCAAATACTCTTGCAAAGTATTTTGAAATATTCTTTGATTCAAGCATATGTAACTTTTCAAAGTCACCACATAACTTTTATAAACGTACCTTTCTCACATTGTTAGCTTCTTGGTTTGATTATTGCAAAACTTCACATGCTTGCTTGGCAATGGCTGTGTTTGCCAATATCTCAAAAGTGGCATCATCCAAACATTGGTGGATGATTGTGAGTGCTTGTTGATTCTTTCTCTGTGCCTTTTGCACAGCCTCTCTTTGGGTTGAAGTCAACTTTGCTTCTTCTATAGGCTCTTCAAAGCCTTTCTTAACCGTTTTGCATAAATCTTGGAAACCTAACCAAGCTTTTATTCTAATACACCAAGTTTTGTGGTTGTCTTTTATTAAAGAAGGACATTGAAGTGGGAAGTTTGGACTGACCATGATAAACAATCAAAACAAGCTCGGATACCACTTGTTGGAAGAAGGATAAATGTGATATAAAATAAAAAACAGTAATGCAAAGTCAAAAACTCAAGATCAAGAAGAAGATTGAGAGGAATGTATGCTTTTATTAAGTGCTTCTTTCTAAGGTCTCTTAATTATTCTTTCTCTATTCTACTAGTTAATATTGCTAAATTACAAGTCTTTTTATAAGCATAAAGTACTATACAATCAATAAATTAAACTAATATAAGAAAATCTTAATTAATCTGACCAGGAATTATATTTTGCTGACTAAAGTAGTAGACCGTTTCTGAACCGGTTGACTGGTTCCCTACCGGTGGACCATTTCTTTTTTTATTTAAAAAAGCCATAAATCAAATTTAATTTTCAACATAACATACACTAATTTTGATTTTGGAACTAAAGGGTTAGATGGATGGAAGCTATTTTTAGTCGCTGCAGTTTCGAAAATATGAAAGATGATGCAGAAATGCTATTGGCTGCTTTAGGAGTGGCAGTGCTGGGATTGATAAACAGAGGAACATTCTGCTTTATGTAGAGGATATCCTGCATGCTACTGTTTCTTTGGGAGCTTCCAGTTGAGAATGTGTATAAGGAGCAGCAGCTGATTCCGTGGTCTCCACCAAGACGTGGATGTATTAAGGTCAGCACTGATAGTGCTACCATGGGAAATCCGGATTTAGCAGTCACATGGGGTTTTTTAAGGAATAGCGAGGGACGATGGCTGTTTGAGTTCAATGCATATTTGGGTTTTTGTTCTTCCTTGCATGCAGAACTTTGTGTGGTGTATTACGGGCTGCGTTTTGCCTGGGAAAAGGTCATAGGAGGGTGGTGGTGGATGGTGGAGGTGGATTTTGGAATTGTTGCAGCAGCAGCTCTTAATTGTCGTGAGGAGAAGGTTTTGGTGGATGTTATCTTTCACAAGCTAAGACAACATTAATATCTCCATCAGCCATAGGGAGTTCAGACGACGGATGCTTTTCACGAAGGTGATCGATGCCCCGACTGGTTGGCTAATTTTGCTTACAAGATGGAGCTTGAAGTGCACACTCTCTCTGAACCACCAACCGGATTGTGCTCGTTGTTGCATGCTCACATATATCATAGGTGCATTAATTTTCCAAGTCTGAACTCTAGTTTATAAGGGAAAAAATATATTAAATCATATTTGAAACAAAAAAAAAAAAAAGAAAGAGGAGAAAAGAAAGAGGAGAAAAGCATGAAGACCAAAGACAAGCATGCCCATCTCTCTGCTGGCCAAACATCCATACGGTCCCTTAATCATTTCTTGTTTGACTACCGATCAAAATAATACTGTTAAACCCGTGAATGTTAACACCATCATGTATCTAATCTTCGGGGAGAACTTTAGGCTTTGAACCGCTTAAGATAGTAATTTCGAATATGGGCCCACATGCTCACAACTTATAGTTGTATAAGCGCATTTTACTTTATGTTTCCTCTGAATATATATGAGTTAATTACAGTTTATTTTCATAATAAAGAAAACAATTAAATAAATAGTTTGGCTGCTATTGACCATACTGTATGTATAATGAAAGGCTTGAATTAAAAATAGGCCCTATGCTTCAGCTTGAAGTCTCGTACAAAGTTATGTAACGTTAATTATGAGTTTATACCATAGTAGTTTCTAATAAGGAGGGCTAGCTGGTGGTGGTCCATCAAGTACACTGCTCATTCGCCTTGCATATCAAGCAACCTCGTAATTTCTCTCCCTGTCTCTTTCTCTCTCTCTCTCTCTCTGTGCAAATTCATGGCAAGAGAATCATGATCATAATAAGCACTCTAGCCCAAAACCCATGTCAGCTCCCACCATCCCTTTCCCTTGTATTATCTCTCTCCATAATAAGTACCATCAATCTCTGTACAAATTTTGCTTCACTGTAATTGTTTTTTTTTTTTGGTATAAAAAAGTTTAATCTGTTGTACCAAAAATTGACAAAAAAATCTGAAGTAGATAAATAACTATTATCCAAAAATCTTGTTTATTACTTGATGTTTACAGCGGTAGCTAGCAGCCAGTTTCGAATTCCTCTATCAAATTGCAGCTTTAATTCGTGGATGTTAATTTGCAACCTTTAGCCATAGAAATACTAATGAGTCAAATAATAATGATGATGATTTCCCCAAAAAAAAATCTAAATAGTTTGGGGAAAATATTTATATATTGATGATCATTTAATTTTTTAGTTTTGATAATCTGATCAATTTTTCTTATTCAATTTAGATGGCGAGAGCCAAGTGCCTGATAACTGCAAATGATCTCCTTTGAAGAATTTGAAGAATATCTGATGATTAAGTCAGTGATTTTTTAGAGAAAATATAATAATATTATAGAAAGATACTTTGAAATAAATATATAATTGAGAATCGAGATTCCAAACCTTTTGTTTAAATGATTCATGGTCTATTTATTATAGAGAAAAAATATCAATGACATATGTATTAATATTGATGAGAAATATCACATACATATGTATTAATGAGGGGAAGTATCACTAACATATATATTAATGTGGATGGAAATATAGTGGGTCCTTAAAAGACTTTTACACGTTATCTCTTATACAACATTAATATCGATGGAAATATGATGACTCATTGGAAGACTTTTATACATCTAATGGGTGTAGAGAGAGTAGGATCCAAAAAGTGCCTGTATGTAGGGGTATGCCCCATGTTTGAAAAAAAATAATTTCTAAGCATATAGAGGTAAACTATAAAGGAACTCATACTTAGAGAATTTTCCAAGAGGATAAGGTGAAACCATAAGAATCCATACTAACAATTTTTTTCTAATAGATGGAGAAACTCAAAAAGGGTAAGTTTATATTTAGAAAATTTTCTAAAAAGTTGAGAGGAACCCAAGAAGGGTAGAGCCCGTGCATAGAAAATTTTCAAGTAGCCGAGGGAAACCCAAGAAGGGTGAACCTATATTTAGAAAATTTTCCAAGAAACTGAGGGGAATTAATCCCTATCGATGCCCATACTTGGAAAATCTCAATAGGCGGAGAGAACAAACCCATGTTGACGCCCATACTTAAAAAAATTTATAAGAGGCAGGGGAACCCAAGGATGGTGGTTCAATTATACTAAGGAGACCAAGTTAATTCTTTTTTTGGACAGTTATTGCATTTTTTTAATGAGTTGTAGGCTTATGGCCTCTTTAACGATGATAGAGGGCGTGAGAGCCCCCTACTGAAGAGAGAGAAAAACCTAAGAGTGGGAGATTTGAGATCATTTATGGAGATAACATAAGGGTCGGGAGCCTATCTGGAGAGTTGTGTTAGTTCTCTAGGTTCTAGTTAGTCTTTGTGGTATATATTTATCTATAGGACATCGGTCATATTGCTTTTTCGAGATTGTCTATCTTAAGCTGTCATGGAAGGTAGATCTATGGCATTAGGGAGAACCCCTTCCAAGGAGAGTGTGCAATCACACTAGGAAGAGCTCATTCTAAGGAGATTGTGTAATCAACACTAGAAAAAACCCTTTTTAGAAGAGTGTGTAAGAGTCCAAAAGCCTCAATTGAAGATTTGTAGATAGAAAGATAATTATTTTAATTTAAAAATTAAACGTACTTCTTATCATAGATAATATATCCTGAGATGATTTATTGGACTCTAGGGAGCCTTTTGATCTGTCTATTAGAGAGTTGTGCTATTGCACTATAGAGACTCTTAATCAATCCCTTCCAAGGGTGGGTCTGCCATGGGTGCCAAAACTTGCTAAGGCAGCAAAACCTGATTTTGCACTTGAGCATTCAACACAACTCGGGTGAAGGGTTCCACTTGGTTGATAAGCTGTTGGAAGTTTGAATGAGCAGAAGTGCTAGATCCATCAAGTGTTCTAGCTCAGGTGGTCATGGTCGTGTGTTATGAAATGACTTGGAAATGTCATTAGAAAGAATTTGAGTACTTTTTTATTAGTATTCCATGGATGGTGCAATTGATGATGTTCAAGAAAATTCAAGTAGGTTGGGAGTAAGATTTATATTGGATAATCAGTTAATCTCTTGGTTTTAGTAATTTGATTCATTCTTCCTAATTAAGGTGGCTGGAGGCAGGTGCCTAATACCTGTAAAAGATCCCCTTTAATGAATTTGGGGACTTTCTAATGATTAAGTTAGTGACTTTTTAAAAGAAAATACAATAATATTACAAAGAAATACTTTGAAAATAAATATAAAATCGATGGAGATTTTGATTTAAGTTAGTGATTAAGTCTATTTATAGCCCATTAGGTTTTTTATAAATAGAGGTTAAAGTGTAATATTGCCTTGATAATATTAAAGAGAGAAAATATCTCTAACGTATATATTAATATTGATAAGAAATATCGTATATGTATTAATGAGAAAAAATATCATTGACATGTGTATTATTAATTTGGATGGAAATATGGTGAGCTATTAAAGGACTTTGACACAATATTTTTTACACAATATTGTTATCGATGAAAATATGATATGTCCTTGAAGGACTTTCACACATCTAATGAGTGTAGAGAAAGTAAGATCCAAAAAACATAGCTAAATTCAAGGAAGATGAGTCAGTTTTTAGCTAAACTGAAGGGAGGTGGATCGTTCCCTTAGCTGAGTCCAATAAAAGTTAGGTTTTTTACTGTTTTTTGGGTTATTAAATTTGAGTTTATCAAATAAAAAATAAGAAAATTATATTGTTGTGATTTATAAAAAGAAGAAGAAGAAGATAATTATGTACTAGAGTAAACGTTCATATGTATATATATAACATGCTTTTGATTGTAGGGCTTAAGTAACAGCTATGAAATCTGTTTCTTTCCTTTTGCTTTAGTAGTCAAGCCCTCGAAACAAAAGGAGTATGAGAGAGAAGGTTCCTTAAGCTTTAGAAAATCCAACTGGAATGTTTTTTTTTCTCTCTCTCTCTCTCTCACATAAACCGCTTACAGCGGGCTACTTAAATTGGCAAAGACTCTTAAAGGTGAGTGCCTAGCTAGGCTTGAGGGAACCTTTTCCTTTTTCTCACTGACTTCGGTTAAAGTAAGAGACTAGAGAGAGCGATTTCTGGTGATTTCAATGGTTGAAGAACCAGGCTTATACCTAAATTCCACAGCCATAGTTTCCTCTTTTCGGGCTCTTCCTCCTCCAACTTCGTTCCTATCCCCTCTTACTACAAGTTTTCTTTTCCCTTAACGAATTTAAAACATTTATACTTCTGTTTTGGAGATATTTCTCATCTGGGTTTTTTTTTTTTTTTCTGACTACTTTTTCGTCTGTTGAAAGTATCGAGGCTGTATAGTACTCGTATATTTCCGTTCCACACACACACACACACATATATATATAGTTGTTGAGTTAATTTTATGATTCTTGATTGAATCAACATCTGCAAGTCTTTCAAGTTGTTTTTCTTTGAATCTTATCTCAAAAGAAAGCCGTATATTATGTGCATATTTTTGTTTTCAAGACAAATATTAAAGCTTATTCTTAATTAATAGCTATAATTAATATACGTGCTTTTGTTAACATGAGTTCATAAATCAAATTCATGATTTGTGCTGTATAGATAGCTCGCAGGATATGAATAGCAAGCTGTTGTTTAAGTTTTTAAAAGTTAGGCTTGGGAGAAAGAAGATACATGTACACATAGCATCAGCTTTCTGAGAAAGAAGCATGAGTACTAGGTGTAGCATGGCTTCCATCAGCAGCTCTGATCTCATCGATGCAAAGCTTGAAGAGCATCAGCTGTGTGGATCTAAGCAGTGTCCCGGTTGTGGACACAAGCTCGAAGGAAAGCCGGTAATTGATATGGATAATTTCCTCATAAATATTCTTTCCTTCTTTCCAAATAGATTTCAACACACAAGAATATTGCAAAGCAAAAATGACTAACATGCTTTTTCTGTTTTATTCTGGGGTTTTTCCCCTTTTAGCTTTTCTTTTTTAGGTATTGATTAATCAATGTAATTGTAAATAAAAAAAACCGTAATTTTCAAATTCATAAGTTGATCAGCTTTTGTTTTAACTTGGTTTTGATTAATTGGAGTTAATTTTCAGGACTGGTTAGGTCTACCAGCAGGAGTGAAATTTGATCCAACAGACCAAGAGCTGATAGAGCACCTTGAAGCAAAGGTAGAAGCCAAAGACATGAGGTCTCACCCTTTGATAGATGAGTTCATCCCTACAATAGAAGGGGAAGATGGGATTTGTTATACCCATCCTGAGAAACTACCAGGTCAAAACTCTCAATTCTATCATCACCTTCCTCTCTCTTCATTGTTCAAAGTTGTTAGGTTTTGCCATATTATTATTATATCCCAGATTCATGAAAAAGAAAAACAAGAAACCTAGCTGATGATTTATTCATGTACGGCTTGTTATTGGGTGTTCTTGTAAATTTGCCATGACTTTGGAGGAGACTTGTATGTATCGTGTCTCAGTTTGTTGCACCTAAGTGAACCGAACCTTTTCTTCTTTTCATGCAGGAGTCACGAGAGATGGGCTCAGCAGGCATTTCTTCCACAGGCCTTCAAAAGCTTACACCACTGGAACAAGAAAAAGAAGAAAAATTCAAACTGAATGTGACTTGCAAGGTGGGGAAACGAGGTGGCACAAAACAGGCAAGACAAGGCCAGTCATGGTGAATGGCAAACAAAAAGGATGCAAGAAAATCCTAGTCCTCTACACCAATTTTGGCAAAAATCGAAGACCCGAAAAGACTAACTGGGTCATGCATCAGTACCACCTTGGTCAGCATGAAGAAGAGAAAGAAGGAGAGCTCGTGGTTTCTAAGATTTTCTATCAGACACAGCCAAGGCAATGCAATTACACTGATAGAGCTGCAAGCATTGGTGAAGGAAGCAGTGAACCTAACAGCAGAAGAGACGGTGGTAGTGGGAGTTGTTCTTCCAAGGAAATATCTCTTCATGGAGATGAAATCTCAGGAGCTGGGACAGTTGCCTCGTCACTAACAAGTTACACTGCCATGGATATTCAACAACTGAAATCTGATCATTTTTGCTTTACTCCATTCAGGAAGGGCTTCGATGAGGTATATTTATCCATTCACACACGCGCGCACACACGAACATACAAGTACTTCTTTCGTATATATTTATTCATCAACCACCATTTGCAAAACCAAGGATATTGCATGTATTATATAGTGCCTGTAAAAAATAAGGAATTGTTTTCTAAATTATAAAATTTTATATATCGAAAAAATTGAGATGGCTGTAACGTCCTTGTTTCTATCATATTTCTCATGCAAGATAAATTAACGAAAGTAAAAGAAGAGGAATAATAAAAA
This sequence comes from Populus deltoides, assembly GCA_015852605.2. Lineage (NCBI taxonomy): Eukaryota > Viridiplantae > Streptophyta > Magnoliopsida > Malpighiales > Salicaceae > Populus > Populus deltoides. The sequence goes on from CM027587.2 coordinate 8,653,773, forward strand.
AGGAAGAAGAAGAAATTTCTAGCTAGGGTTAATTTTCTCATTTCATTGCTTGCAAATTCAGCATGAAAAACTCTTTAGACCTCACTTGATTATCTTTGTCAGCTAACTAAACTATCGAAGAAGAGGCTGAGTAGTAAGTTACAACGTACATTAATGAGAATGCAACCAATATTCAAATTATGACTGATAGATTGAGCAAAGGCATGTAAATAGAAAAGGTAAAGTAGGAACTAAAGCGGAAAGAAAAAATAATAAGAAAGATCCTGAGTCGAAGAGGTCTGAAAATAGACTAACTATCAAACTGCGTCATGGGGGTTGCAACCATTTCAGGTGGGGATAGGAGAGGCTTCAGTAGCAAGGGAAGCGTCAGCATCAGCCACATGCGATGAAATTCGAGAGCACCATCAGATGCCACATCATGTGGCCCATGATCCCCATCAACAACAGACGCAGCAGCAGCAACACCACTACCACCACCACCAAACGGCGCATCACCAGTTTGCAACCACTGCCTTTCAAATCAGCACGCCTTCCCATCCCTTCTCCACCATCATCTCTCCACCTCCCCTCAATCACTCCATAATTCTTGATGAGGACCCGTATCATGTGTCCAGAATAATGCTTCAAAACGAAATCCAGGTAAGTTGATCAACCTAATTACTAATCACATGTCCTCCAACTTCCTTTCAAATCTTATCACACACTATTAAATTGAATCGCATTCTAATGTGACTATGATTACTTAGTCTTAACGTATCTCTTATTAAGACTTAATTCCCATTTCTTTTATAGCTGTACTAGAACTTCTCCATATGGAACATGAGATTTTAGAGTAAATGTACGTCTGTTAACATAAAGTTGTTAACCACAATGTCCAGGAAACTGTTCATCAAAACACACATCTCTAGAGAATAATAATAATAAGACTGTGTACTTATATATTAAGTTTGACCTGGTGCCGGAATGTTATAGATCAGGGAAGAAAGTTGGTAGCCCAGGTGATATATAGAGGAGCCAGCTACCAACACTAAGACTCTTCCTCGTCCACCCTGGCCCTACCCCTCCCCTCCTCTAGTTCAATGAATAAATTTTCACCCTCACAGCTTGAACCAATTAGTGGTGTTGGTCATTTTGGAGTCTACGAGATGGGAAACTCACTAACTTGTATTGTCTACTAAATTGGGTGCAATAAACTGTCTTCTCTCTTTTTAAGGCTCTTTGAAGACATGATGATTAATCTTGAGGTTTTTTTATTTTTTTTTTTATTATTTATTGTGGATAAATGAATGCAGCAACAGCAGCAGCATCATAAAATGGGAGGAAGGTCTGCATCTGGTTTGGAGGAACTCATAATGGGTTGCACTTCAAATGATGTAAAAGAAGTGAGTATGAACTTTTTGACCCTGAAATCCATGAGCCATGTTCCTCGTAGGAATTAAAAAGAACGAAGAAAGGGTGAGAAGGGATATTTTAAATAAAGAGAAAATAAACTTGATTGAAAACCATTTAATTTCGTTATTACCGGAGAAGATTACTGTTATTTTAAACTAAAGATACGGAACCGGAAACCTTTCCTCTCTCTCTTTTGTCTTTTATTTTCCTTTTCCTTTCATGTTTTGAGCTTTACATATCATGCTTACAGTATGTATGCATGTACGAGTAAAGAAATCGATAGCTAGCTAGCGTAGAGAGCACCCTTTTCTTTTTTATTATTACTTGACAGGGAAGGGTAGATTTTAAAATATTTACAGCGTAAATTGAAATTAAGAACATATATAAACTAACTTACAGATTTACTAGCTACGGGTTGCTTTATTCCTTGCAGCATGCAAGGACTGCGCGCACCTTTCTTTGAAATCACAAATTCTCAAACAATTTTATTTATTTATTTTTTTAAAAAAATAGCTTTGAAATCACAATAGAGGTTATGAAAATACAGAAGAAGAAAAAAACCCAAATAAAAATAAGAAACTAAAGATTAAAATAAAAGGATGCGTGTGTCTAAAATAAGAAAGGTTGATGATAGCGACCTCAAAACTTTTATCATGCGTGTCCTCTCAAGATAATACAGTATCAGACAAGCTTATTGTGGATGAGATTAAAAGGACAAAAGACGCAGCTTCATTTATTTGTTTTCAAGTGCATTTTCTGTTCAAACCAGAACCCTAGCTAGCAAGCAATTTCTCACATGTTTTCATTTTTATTGCAGGATTCTTCCATTGCAAACCCACAAGAGGCAGAGTGGTTGAAGTACTCTTCCTTCTGGCAAGACCCTGGCAACCAGGATCATCATGGGTAGAACCGAAGGAGAAACAAAACCCATACAGACACTATCATTATCATCGTCATCATCAGTACTTGAAGCTACCCTGATATTCCTCTCTATAAGAGAACCAAGAGATCATCTTATGAGGTTGCTCTTTTACTTTATTTTCTCTTGGGCTGGGGCCTGCCTTGTTAAATTGAACCACCTATTCAACAGTCCATGCTGGTGAGAAAGAACAGAAAAACAGAAGGCACAAAAACGAAAAAAAAAAAAAAAAGGAAACCAAGAAAGGCTGCCCTCTAATGACATATAGGAGAAACAAAGACCCAAAGCAAAATCTTCGCGCATGAAAATCATCACCATTTATGTGCCCAGCTATTCTTAATTATTATTTTATTTTTTAACTTCTCCAGTGTAAGTTCTTTTACTGTCATCTGAACAGAAATATATATATATATATATATAAAAAAACGAATAGGTTGTGCAAATTACAGGAAAAACGTTGTTAATTTGTTTTTCTTATTTCATCTTATAGTAAAATACGAATATATATAGCATTTTTATATAATCTCTTTTCTCAGCAATAAAAAGTTTGTCTGTGATTTCTTTATATTATCGGTTTCCTAATTATATCCTTTTCCACTTCTTTAAGTTCTTCAAGACAAGTTAAAAAGGACGTCAATTTATTTATTTAATAGAAATTGTTTTGTATTAGAATGAAAAAAAACCCAGCATGAGGAGAAATTTTATAATTTTTAAGGAGTACGTAGTAATATATTATTAGTTATTTTCTGAACCACTTTGAAATAAATAAATAAACACAAGTAGGAAAGAACAATTCTAAATTGAAATATTCTTATTATTTTTAAGGGGTCATGAATTATATACTCTCTCTTCTCTTTATGTATGTCTTTTTTATTAAAATGAATCATATACAGTAACTAATAAGATGTTATTAGTTACTTTCCAAGTATCCTAAAATTATCCGTAAAAAGTGATCAAAAAAAATAACATTGATAGATTATATATAGGCAAAAAAGTCTCTATTTTACCTTAACTTTGTTTTGCAAAACTATTTGTTACATCTCCTTTACATCTAAAATAAATATACACAAGTAAAATATAAAAAATAGTGATTGTTCATTTATACACAAGTAAAATATAAAAAAAAAACTGAAATATATCATAAATAACAAGAATTGGTTGAGCTAGGAAAGTTGTTGATCGACTAGAAAATTTAATTAAAGAGGCAATTGACTAAGAAACCTTAAGTCATGATTGACTAAAAAGAAGCAATCAACTAACAAAGTATGAACAAATGAATACTAAAAAGATATAATCTTATTCAAAGCAAGAGTCAACAAAATAATTAATGAAAATACATATATTAGACTAGGCTTATGTGTGTATCAATAGATGAGAAATTTAGCTTGTATTAGAATTTAGTAAGTCTCTTTATCTTATATGAATATTTTTATAAGATTAACATTATTTATGTAAGGAATTCAAACACTATAATAATACAAATAGAGCTAGATACTACTATAAACGATGATCAACCCCATGTATTCAAATTCTTGTAATTTTATCCTTTTTCAAAGGGTTTTTTATTTATCTATTTATTTACTATCTCATTTATTTTCTACACTTAAGTTTCTCTTTCTCACTTAAAACTCCTCTATTTTCTTTACATGGTAGTGTTTTAGAGCAAATTATCTTATTGAGGGTTCAAGATCTAGAATAAATGTTTTGTTTGATTAGAGATAGTTGTTGACTCTTCATACGTTCAATACTAAGTATAGTTAATTAATTAGGAAAATAATAAATTGGTACATTTTATAGGACTAAGATTCAGAATTTGTTCTAGAAGTCATTAAAACAAGTCTCTAAAAAAATACTAGTAAACTCATCTCGACTACTGTAGACAAATAGTTGGTGTTGTTTTAGAATTAAGGCAACAATAACACCTAAGAGGTGAATTAGGTGTTTCACTAATAATAACAAATATTGCAATTAACTTAATTAAATACAATTAACTAATGATATAATTAAAATGCTTAAAGTAAAGAGTATAGGGATAGAAATTGCAAACTCGGTTTCCAACGTGGTTCGACAATCCTACATCCACACCTCAAATACCAAACTGGTCTTGAGTATTATATTATTTACTAATCCAAGCCAAAGATTATAATGTCCTTTTTTAAATTCTCACCAAGCCTTTTTTCACCACTTGAAGAAATACCCTTTTCAAGATATTTCACGTTGATGATGTACCTCACTAATGATCAAGAATTTCACTTAAACTCTTGAAGGATTATAATTATTTGAAATGTAACAATACTCTCTAAAAAAGTAGATAATATAATTGAAGTTTATATCTCTATAGCTCACTCAATAACATTTAGAATATATAAAGGTGTTTAAGTGTAGTGAATGCTAGAATTTATACTCTTGTGTAAGAATATGAAGATTTTAATGCACAATTATGAGTATGATTTAGGAATGATGATTTAAAGTTGTTTTTGCTCTTAAAATAGTTTGTACATGATATATATTCAAATTTTATGTTTGATTTTTCAATTAGACTAGCTATATATATATATATATATATATATATATATATATATATATATATATATATATATATATAGCAAAAACTAAATGTTTTATAGCCATTACAGTTCCTCTAATAACTAAAATGGCCGACCTAGTTAGATTAGTCAAGTCAATTGGTCAACCGGTTCCTGCGGATTCTCAAGTGTTCATCCCTGATGCACAAGCGATCTATGATCATTTCATTTGGTATGGCCAAACAATCAACTAGTTCAACTTAAAATTTAATTTTAAGCCTGGTGAAACATGAACAGATTAAATGCATATCAATCCTGTCACATATGTGTGGTGTTATGGTGATTGTCCTCCCGGAGCAGGATTATCAAGATGATGTGGGTGAAAAGAACAAGGAATTTTTGTCCTTTATTAGTAAAAGAGGAGAATGAGAGTCGTCACCTAGTATTTTGATCACTATAAACCTTAATGGTCTATGAGAGTCTAGGTAAGGGGACTGATTGCGCAAGGAAAAAATATATCACCCCCAACTATGAAAAAATATTTTTTCGCTTGTTCTAAGTCATGTTTCTATTCGTTAGTCTATCTAAGGTTTGAAAAAAGTCATCCTTAATGAAAAGATCCTTATCTCATCAAGTTAAAACCTAACTATTCTAAAACAATCTTAAAAAAAGTGTCTAAAGTTTAAGAAAAGTCCTTATCGGTAAGGAGATTCTTATATTACCATGTTAAAAACTAAACAATCTAAAACCTAAGAAAAAAATGGTTTTTTTATTTTATTTGAATTTTCTTTCAAGTCCTAAATGATATCCATTAACTATTATTTTGTTTTATATTTTTTATAGTATGATGAAAATGTAATTTTTGTTTTATGTATGAAAAATACATGAAAATTTTAGAATTTAGTCATATGCACACAAAATAAAATATATTTTTTTGTATTTTTGAAATGAAGAAATGTTTTATAAATTTTTAGAATTTTTTTAAAATTTTATGAAAAATAAATATTTTTAATACTAGGTCTGTATCTTACAGTATAAGTCTACAACCTTGATATTAGGTGAAATGTTTGGAAAAATTTATAAGCGACCCCTAAATAATTTTAAAATAGTCCTTGAATGTTTTTAGAATTTTTTTAGATTTGTTTAGGGCCTATTTAGCAAAAAAAAAATTTCTTTAAATGTAGCTACCAAAATAGACGTAATTGCATGTTTGCCAAAGAAAACCTTTATCAAAATACTTGCCAAACCAACAAGACCTTATTTAATTGACCCAATGCCAAACTAACTGGGTTGACCTGAAATCATTGGTTTGACTTCGAACCAAACCTAAAACTTTGATTAAACCAAAAAACAAACCTAAAATAAAGTAAATATTAAAAAAACCATATTCAACTAAAAAACATGAAAAACATAAAATTTCTTTAAAAAAAACAAATCAAGCATACACAAGATGAAGAATATGAAGAACGTTATTCGTGAACCTAGAGAATATCACTCTCATCATTGGCTATATATAGCTAAACCAGAGGCATAAAAAGATTATAAATCATTCAAAGGTCAATAATATAACACTTACTCACTTTGATTATCACTAAAAAAGTCATGATCTGATTAGGGAAGGTTTCAGTTTGAAATCGAAACTCTAAGATTAAAACCATAAACAACATGTTATTGAGGCAAAAGAAGTCTACAGAACTGGCTAGGGGTGTTGTACAAAGTAGAGAGTGCAAAGAAATGGAACAAAACTAGTTTAAGTCATGTAACCACAACAATGTTCTTCCTAAGAACATTGCACAAGAAAAAAAATACAAAAATGCCTAGACAACTAAAAATGGCAAATATTCAAGCAAACAAAAACAAATGCACTAAGAGCCTAGAAAACATACTAAACTTAGCAAAAGAAGCTTAAGCACACTCAAAACAACTTACTTTAACCATTAAAACAACAAGAAACAGGGAATTATAGGCAAAACAACAGGCATAGTCAATGTTATATAGCAAGACAAAAACATATTATAACATTGTTTCATAAGTTGTTCTTCATTTTCTTAATCATCAACAACATGCATTTGGCCTAGGCAAGCTAAAAGAAACACTAACAATAGTCTAAGAACAACAAATGAGGTATAATGAACACTCATTGTAGAAGATAACAATGGAAAGAGAATGAAAAAGGAGAGTGTGCTTATTAAAGTACACCCTCTCACCAAAGTTGAAAGCTTACCTTATCTTAAGATGTTGCCTTCTTGGTACCTTTCATTGAGATATTGTATGTGTGGCCATGTAGTTGTGTGTTTGAGAGGAGATAGAGAGCTTAGTAATAAAAGGTAAGGATCAGTGGTTTAGAAGGTAATCTCTGTTGTTTCTTTTCTTTTCTTCCCCTCTAGTATGGCCTTTTGCATGATTTTTTAAAGGGCCACTAGGATCTTTCCAGGTGCCCTGAGTTAGACTATTCTCCTCTCTTGATGTAGAAGAATCAATCCAGACCATTTAATGAGGCTGAAGGTCAGGCTTTGTAGTGTTTTGAAGTCAACAAAAGGGGTACATTAGCAAGCCTGGCTAGTTGAGGCGTAGGTTTTAGCTTCTTGTAGTAGTGCCTTTAATGTTGCAAGAAAGTTTTTATTTTTTTCGATGTAGAAGTACAACATACAAGGTGTGAGGGGTACGTTCATTGTCCTGTTTGAAAAAGAGATGGAGGTGATTTCAGTCTTGTAAGGTGGCAACAAGACCAACCTTCTCAAGATCTTTAGGGAGGAAGAAGATCTGTAGTAAACAAACGACAAGTCATCTGAACTTTTTTTTATTTTTACTTTTGAACTTATCAAAACGATGTTGTTTTGAACCAAAACCAAATATTTTGGCCAAAACGCACCATTTTATTTAAATGAAAGTGTGTCGTTTTGATAACCTTTAGTCAATTAGGGTTCTAAAATTGGGATTTAACCAAAAGTCAAATTAGCCCCCGATCTCTTGACTTCTTTTAATTTCTCTTGTCATTACTTATAACTTTTAATTTCATACAATTACACTCCTGCCAAACTCAAACACCAACTTCTGAGTTTAACACCTTTACCATTTTGGTACTTGGTTCTTAATTTCTTCAATTTGGCCCTTAATTGACCCTCAAACTTTGATTTTATTGTCATTTCATCCCTAATTTCAACCAATTGAGTTTGGAAAAATTAATCCTAGTCCTCTAAAATTCTAATCTTCTCAAATAAGCCCAAATTAAGATTCCAAACTTAATTTTTCACCAATTAAATCCCTAATAAAATTAATTTGACACATTAAAAGTCTAATTAAGTCTTTACTCCTAATGAATTCTTTTAATTTGGCCTAGATAAATTTTTAAACTTAATTAATTCTTTTAGTTGGGCCCATTATTAGATCAAATTGACCTATTAAAAATTTAATTAAGTCCCTATACTTAATTTTTATGCAGATTTATTCAATAATCATTTAGTTTGACCTTGAATCTGCATTGTCTTTTAGTCTTGGGTATAATGGAGTACATTTGGGCTTCCAATTTTATCCAAAACTCCTGTTTAGTTCCTCCATGCATTTAAAATCCTTCTAAGCCTGCTCTTGCCAAGTTACTAGTATTTGCTTTTTCATTTTTTTTGTTGCTTTTCATTTAAAAAAATGGTAATTTTAGGGGAAACACAAAATTAGGTTATGGCAGTTGCCTCATCTTTACAATGCTTACAACAATAAGTCTTGTAAAGGAAATTATATAGTAAGCTTGTAATGAAGAAAAGATGAGAGATTGTGTGAAACCCTGGTAAATTATAATTACAATATACAAATGATTTAGTGGAAATTCCAATAGGTGAAATTTGTAACAAGACGTGGAACAAAATATATGGGTAGGAATCAAGTAGATAATCCTAAACAATATTGAGACTTTACTTGAATTTGAATGGAACATTGTAATAGCTAGTTATGATATAGTACATAAAACATAAAAAAAATATTAGGGAACAACCAAACAAGACGTAAACTCATTAGTTCGGGTATAAAAGAAAAGGGGAGACAAAAATTTCATGCCTTGTCTCTCATTGAGTGTAAAGTCCTGAAATAGGATAATTAAGAAACATGGTGTAAAACCCCTAATCTAAAAATTAGCAAATCAGAGTAATTATTAAATAGGGTAAGCATGGGTAAATGAAATATTAATTAGCGATAAATCGTTTAAATTTCCAAATCAGATAAAATATCATTTAAAAGAGGAAACTTATAGATTTGAAGATGATGATTTATAGAAAAATAGAAGGGAGTTCAAAAAAAAATGTGTAACCTTTTGCATGAGAAACATTCATTGGTAGTATGAATCTTGTGTAGAATCGCGTTTTTAAAAGTAAGAAAAATATTATGATAATTATGAATAGAAATCTTCAATGAATTAACTTGAGAACCCAAAAGATTTATGTAAATCATGTAGGAAGCCAAATTTAGATTTTTGCCGAAAACATTATTGATTGTCTAGTTTTACGGTATTGAGAATATCTTTCAGTCCGACTGTTGGATGGGGCTGACATTTTACGAGTAAACCCTTGATATATTTTGGTAGCTTGGATTATAATTTCAGGTTAATCAGAGTCTAGGAAGACCTTGTGAAAATACCAATAAACCTGGATTCGATAGAAAAGGGTATATATATAATTATGAGTGGTAAATGGGTCTTTAGGGCAAAATCAAATTCCTTGTTTTAAAGGCTATTACAAATGAAAAACCAAAATCCACAAAAATGGCTTATAAAGCCTGCATTTTCTCCTAAAATTATAAGGGAATCAACCATGATTGAGAGCTTTAGGTGAGATTAAGTTGGTCTTTTAGAGAACACTCATTGAAGGTAGGCACTTTGACAACCATACACTTTACACCTTTGGATTGGGCTGACCTTTGGGTATGTTATTCATTGTTATGTCTGATACATTCTAGCCTGAGGGATTTTTAATATCAGGCTCCGTGTGTGAGATATGACTAGTGGAATATTTTTGAAGAAGACACCATTCTTCTCATTCGCAGTCACTAGATGTTTTCTCCTTCATCAACCATTGGATGAGGATGTAATTTTGATAAGTTGTTCATCCAAATGTTCTCTGAAGTCTGAACAGTAAAGATCATAAACAAATTTCCCGGCCATAAATGGCTCTTCCTGAACAGTAGGTCTCTATTCTTTAAGGTTAGTTTGGTTATGTTCCATAACTGTTGGATTGATCTGCAACTTGGATATGTTATGCTAAACATGATGCAGTATAAAGTCATTGTTGGGATTGATTGAATATTGAATGTGCAAAGAATTATGAATAAATGTTATGTGTTGATATTATGATTTAACATGAAATGTGTGATAATAAGGATACATTCAAATTATAAAGGTGAAATAAATCAATGGGTATATATTATGACTTAAAGTAGAGTTGGTTAGATTGGTGAAGTACGTTCTTGTATAAGTATATATTATGAATAAACATGAGGTATATGGTTATTGATGTGTTTTGTGATTATGAATGTAGTAGAATGAAAGAAAGATAGTTATTAAAGATGAAATTATTAAATTAAGGAATTCTACTCTTGCATAGAGATAAGGAAGAACACGGTTCATGCCATATTATATGTTTAAGGACTAAAATATAACTTGTAAAATATAATTGTGAGAATAAGATGAGAAAATAAAGTAATTGAGATGAAAGAATTTGATTAAATAGGTCTAGTATGTTTCGACCAAATAAAGATTCAAGGAAGATTTGAATTATTGATTTAGTATCCCTTATGTAATGAAAATTATGTTATGAGAAGGCTAAGTTAAGTAATGTAAGAACAACAAAGAAGTTGATCCTTGCCTAATGACATCACTACTTCCTAGTATAGATTATTTTGAGTGAAAGATCAGGGTGTGACTTAGTGTTGATGAAGTAGGGGTAAAGATTTAGAAATATAATGATGGGTTCACAAGGATGAAGGAGTACTTAAAGTCAAACTTGTATAAGGAGTATTACTTGTCAAAATGGGAGAGATTAATTGGTGCACACATATGAGTCATGAACCTTAATTAGGAAGAAAATAATAAGGATAATAATGTTAACAAGATCTTAATTAGAAACAAAAGTTGTATGACGCTTAAGATGACAGTTGTCAAATGAGTAGATTGGAAAATTGGACAATTTTGTTTATTAAACTTACAATAAGATTAGTGATTGAAAAAGAAAAACTTTTAAGAAGGTTTATTCATAACATTTGTAGGAATAGATGTTAACTTTCAAATGAAACTAGCCTTGCTTAATTTGGAGCTGTGTAACTCTAAATATAAGCCAATAACCAAGTAAGGGTCTTGTCGACATAAAACTATGCAGATTGTAGACGCTATTGTGATAGTTTAAATTGAGCCCTAAAATGATATATTTTGGAGTTGGTTTCTTTATAAATTTTGTAGGCATGAATATTAACTTTCAAATGGAATATTTCATAATAAATTTGGAACTATATAACTCCCGATATGACTTAAAAACTGAAGGGGGGTCGAATTCAACCATACTAGATAGATTTCATTAAGTAGAATAACGGATGAATTTGGGTACTTTAAGGATAAAAATGGGTTTCCCTGCACTTCAAAAAAGTTATAGATTAGTGTCTTATCTTTAAAAAGAGTCAAGCCAAGTTCAAAATCAAGGTCTATAACTTTTCTTATAAATGAAATATGAAACAGAGATATGACTTGAAAACTGAATGAGGGTCGAATTCAACCATACTAGATAGATTTCATTAAGTATAATAACAGATGAATTTGGGTGCTTTAAAGATAAAAATGGGTTTCCCTACCCTTCAAAAAAGTTGTAGATTAGTGTCTTATCTTTAAAAAGAGTCAAGCCAAGTTCAAAATCAAGAACTTTTCTTATAAATGAAATATGAAACAGTGCTTTTGAGTAATAAAATAAGGATGGAAAGTGTAATGAGAAAATTAGTTGAAGGAAAATGAATTCATAGTAATGAACTTATATGAATGAGATTTCAATGATATTATAAAAATTCACATTATGGTAAAGTTATGATTAATACAAACAGGAGAGGTGTCTTGAGCAAGTTCATCTATGGTTAGAATGACTTATTGGGATGGAGAAGCAGGTAGGTGCCTCACACCTTATCTTTTCAATCTGTGAAAACTTATTGATAAATTTCAGAATTTATTATTGAAACCGACCACAAGTGTAATTGTAAACCAGGGAAAATAAAGGTTGATTGTATAAATTATAATTAAAAAACAACAAACAACAACACAACAATAATGACAAAATAAAAGTGAAGAAATTTATGCATAGGTTTAAATAAAAACAAGAATTCAAAAAAATTTTGATATAAATTTATGGCCAAAATATTTTAAGACATTATAAATTAACTTGAAAATATTGAGGGTTTGATTAAATTAAAGAAAATAAACTAAACTAAAAGTTGTAGTATAGAGTAGTAGTAGTAGTAGTAGTAGTAATTACTAATAAGAAATGAAAAAGAAGTGAATAACTTAATTAATGTAAAAGATTAAACAATGATAAAAACAAATGTCAAGGTTAGAGGACCCCCAAATTTTTTAAGAAAAAAAAAAAGTAAAAACTCTTTATAAATTATCAACATAATCATATTAATCACTATTTACGGCAAAAACCTATCCATGATGCTAACTTATGTTGACAAAAATCAAGTTCCTCTATAATAACGATGTCGGGAGACCTGAAGGAAATTAGACCAAGTGTAACAACACACAAATCTAGATTAACCATTTAACAAGCAAGGTATTAAGGATTAATAAGATAAAATGATAAGAGATGTTAAGAGCAAATTAAAATTTAAGCATTGAAGTCATTGAGTTCATATTATAATTATTCTAACACCATTAGTGAAACCTTGTCACCTTGAAATAATAACTTAGCTAGACATAATAAAGAAGAAGAACATAAATAAACAAGATAAGAACATAAACATGAAAAAAGTTAACTAAGTTTTGTAAAGGATCCATTACTTAATGCAAAATAACAAGAGAGAAACATCAAAATTTTAGAACCCATCCAGGACTATTCATTTGGCAATTGATTATGTGAGTGGCCGACTATTGATTTAGGCTGGGGGAAACACACTCAAGCACTTGCTGGATGAAATGACATTGATACATTAAGAATTTGATAAAGTGTTCCTTATGAAAGTTGTGGAAATCATCTTACTGAAGAGAATTTCAGAGCATTTGGATCACTAGAGCTTGAGATATGGCTAAAATACTGAGTAGTGCTGTTGTGGGCGTGGTGGATAGACCCGAGCTCTTGTCCGGTGGAAATGTCATTGTTTCCTCCGAATTTGAGAAACTATTCTTCATGAAAGTTGTTGGAAATGGTCTTTCCTTCCACCCAAAACCTTGCGTCATTTGTCCTTTTAGAACTCCGGATATGGGTAAAATTCTAGCGGTGTTTGGGCCGGATTACTAAACATTGGTTATAAATCATTTTAAATTTGATTATGAATGATGCCTTGATGTTGAATAATAGATTAGGGTTCTTAGACTTGAATTAGGGGAAAAGTATTAGTTGTCCTTAAAAATTAAGTTAATCCAATCAATGCTTTTGAGATATTGTGACCATTTTAAAATGAACATTTACCATGAATTTAAGCTATTTGTCAATTATTATAAAATGCTCTAGTTAAGGAGTTATTAATACTTCAAATGCGAAGTGATGATATAAAACCTTGATAAAAATGCACTTTTAAGTACTAATCATAAACCCCGGGAAAATAAAGGTTGTGTAAACTGCAAACTACATAAATGAGAAATAAAAGTGAAGAAATTTATGCATAGGTTTAAATAAAAACAAGAATTCAAAAATTTTTGGCGAAATGTAATTTAAGACATTATAAATTAACCTGAAAATATTGAGGGTTTGATTAAATTAAAGAAAATAAACTAAACTAAAAGTTGTGGGGTAGAATTTTAAGAAATGAAAAGAAGTATAACTTAATTATAAGAAGAAAAAAGATGTGGGGGCAAAAATAATACACTTAAAGGAAATGAGGCCTAAATGGAGCCTAAAGAAATTAGAGGATAAAAAAAACCCCCCCCCCCCAAAAAACCCCCACCAACCATAAGCAAAAAAAAAAAAAAAAGAGTTTTTGTATCCATTCTTGCAAAATCAAGAGAGAAACATCAAAATTTCAAGAACCCATCCAAGACTAAGGGTTTATAGCCAGAATAAACACTTGTGGGCAAGGGATTAAAAAAAATATTTGAACAAAAAGAGAAAAGGGAGGGTCGGCTGTCAATAGAAAAAAAAAAGGAGAGTCGAAAATCTTAAACTAGTTGAAGATCAAAACCTTGATTCTTACCGGGTAAGGTGTTCTAAACATGGTCTTATAAATCATTTTAAATTCGATTATGAATGATGCCTTGATGTTGAATTATAGATTAGGGCTCTTAGACTTGAATTGGGGGGAAAGTATTAGTTGTTAAAATTAAGTTAATTCATATGTTGTATGTGATTAAGGGCGCGAAATTATGATGATTTGTCAAAGAAAATGTATGAGTAATTAAGTAAAGGATGGCTGACCATATAAAGAGAAAAAAGGGGAAATTGTGGTTTTTCCTTATGGAATCTATTATAATAGGTTGTTTGTGGATGTTGTGTGTGAATGGAAAGGTTGACGAATCTGAACAGGTTCATCTCCTAACTTTCAGAGAGATTTCGGATAGAAGGATGAAAGAATTAGGATCAGGTTCCTTTATAGAAATTGTAATTTTGAATGTTGACTAACTAATAAAATTGATCTTGCTCAATTTGGAGCTGTATAACTCCAATTATAGATCACCAACCGAGACTGGATCATGACAGACCCTGTAGGGCAGTAGGTCTGATTATTGATGAGTGATTTCAACTGTCTTGGGGGTAGAACTAGGTTCTCCTTTCTTCAGGGGACTTGTATCCCCGTGTCTTAGCTTTCCAACGAGACTAACCTTGTTGGAATGCGACGACCTTCTTTAGCGATACGATTCAAGGTAACAATTGGGCGATAGATTCAAAATAGTAACGGTTGGATAGTAATAGTCCAAAGTCTAGACAATAACAGTCTAAGTTCTAGACAGTAACAGTCCAAGGTTTAATCATAGTTTATAGGACTAATAGATCTATCATTATAGGGTCATTCAGTTGTTAAATCCACAGTGAACGAAGCTTAAGGTGGCTAAACAGGGGTAATGGGGACAAAATGATGCTCAATTACGGAATCTGCCCTTAAGTTCTGAGTGTAAGGGGAGATAAGCATTTGGTGCTTCTATAAAAAGTTATGCAGTTGTTCCCTCCCTATTCATGGACCTTACGAGTTTCTCAAGTAGATTGATCAGTCAAACAACTTCATTCTTTACAAACTCTAACTCATTCTAATAATGTAATTTCAAATAATCTATCTTTTTGTTCTTCATTTTTTTCTTAATCGGGTGTAGTAAACCTTAGGCAAAGGAACTATGTTTCACAGCCTATACATGTATATGATGATTTATAAACAAATTCATGATCATGATACATATATTAATGTATATTGAATAAACTGATTCATGACTTTCATAATTCCTTTAGCAAGATTTCTGAGTCCAACTGATTACTTTATATAAGCATTTGCCAAGTTCTTATCATGGTTGAATCCCAAAACACAATAGAAAGAAAGATGGGTTGTGACCCTCTCATGAATAAAAAATTTCGTATATTATTTTGAATTTTTTAAAATTTAAAAGCCTTATGCATCACTACTCATAAAAAGCATCTTCTTTATTAGTTATGTTTCTAATGAAGAAAGTGATGGCACTCATGTGCTCTTAGTACTTCACAGTATCATTTCCCATCTAGGAGGCCTATTATTGTAACCTTTCAGCATGATGGGCTACTTGCTCAATTTGCTTTATCATTTGTCTTATTTTATCATGGAACAAGGTATTATCGGTGATCAGTACTCAGTTACTAGTTCTTAAAGACTCATTGCTTCTTTCCAGCACTCGTACTGTAGTCTTTAATTATGTTACCTTAGCCATTTTCATTTGGCCCCCCTTAAGTCAAGCTTAGATTTTGGTTAATTTGAATCATAAAGCATGTGTTTGACATCTTTGATGCTCTTGTTTAGTCCTAATTAACTCTCTTTTATCTCAAAGTAATGGCTTCTTAACTCTTCCAGCTCCTTCTTTCAGATTTCCAGCTCAGATTATAATACCATGATTTATCCTTTTGAAGATTCGAATATCTTCTAGTAGTCTCTCATATCAGACTCAACAGCTTTCTTAGTGCTTCTTTTTTCCTCATATTGTGTTATATATTGGGACTGGATTCTTTTTTCCTCTTCTATATCAATCCCATCTAATCGATTATTCTCTTTCTCAACCTTCAACTTCTTTCTAAAGTTGTATATTTCTTTCTTCAAGGAATCTATTATTTCCTTATTGATATTTATCATGTCTTTAGATGACCTCTTGACTTTGGCCAACTCTTTTATGTTAGCACATGTTTTTTAGCCAACTCATCATACTTGGTCATTTAAGTTCTCAACTCATCTTGGATACAATTGGTTATTTCATCGGCTTCCTCAACCTTTCTCCGCCTTTCTTTTATTGCCCTGTGATTGTTTATCAAAACTGCTAGTTGTTCATCCTTCTTTACCAGCTTTTAGTTAAGGTAATTCCTCATATTATATTTCTTTTCCAACTATTTTTCCAAAAGTTGTCACTACCCTTTGCTATGATAAAGGTTAAATCTGCACTTTTATAGTTATTTTCTTAACTTTTTCTCATTATCAATCCTTTTTTTTTTTGGTTGCTCCATTTCTAATTATGAATTTCTAAGCTTTGAGAATCCTATCATTCCATGAAGCTCTTTTTTTCTATAAATCACATAATTTTGACTAAATGGGGAATCAATCTCACTTCCTTTTTCATCATTAAAAGCCTTTTTCCAGTCATGTCTAATAAGTTTCATCTCTTTGAGGAATGACTGATGTCTGAATATCGGTAATATGTTAATCTCAGAGTTCTCAGTACATACTGTATTCCACCCAATTATCTTGTTACAAGTATCGATGCATAACTAATATATCCAGTTACACCAATCAAAGGAACCCATATCTGGCTTCCATAGCTCATTACACATACCGCGTTCTCATCCATAGTGCTTTCCATTTAAAGTTGTTTTATAGTAATGTGGTATATTTCTTCATCCATGCTTTCTTCTTCCAAGTCTCATCTATATAAATCTTTAATGGTCGAAGATCAAACCACCAAAAGTTATTGAAAATATCTCTTGATGTTTTGATATGATTAGTAATCCATAAATCCAATATTGAGACACATTATCTCATGGATCCCTTCCCATGCATCCTACAATGATTGAGTGATAGCATGGTTTCAATAAAAATTACAACAGAAGAGTTGATTCGCTCATGCTCATGCTCATACTTCATGAAGACATTTGCAACTTTTAAATTGTTGACTCCGATTTCAGATAGGAACAGAACTAAACCAAATATAGCAAAAGCCACTAGCTTATATCATTTGTCTCCCAACTTGCCTTCCTTGGCATTTTTCTTCATTCTAGCTTTGATGATCTTCCACTTAAATCCATTATTAGCTACCTTAAACTGGCTGATTTTTCCCAAGCATAATAAATTGACTACCTGCAAAGTTGTTTCTTTAAATTTTTGTTTGAGGTAAATCTTATGGCTGTTGTTTGAAAATCTAGGATCCTTTCATACTCTTTCAAGGTAGGTGTCATATCAATGTTCCTGAAAGTCAAACACCTATAATTAGGATCCTAAAAATTCCGTAAGGCTTTTATAGTTGTTGCTTATACTAGAAGCCTCATTAGTTATGCAATCTTCTTATATCGCATCTCTAAGAGAGTCTCGTCGATGTACCCCATAATAGGTAGCAATTTCTCCAGGCCATTTAGCATGTGATTTATCTTAGTAGTGCATGGCAATCCACTAGCATCGATTCTTAAACATTTTCCCTCAACTATTTGGGTTAACTCAAATTCTTACCCAAATTCTTGAAAAGATGGATACTTTACGAAAGTCATGATTTCAGTTCAGAATCTTGCAATACAGGATTAGCATGGTCAGACTTGCCTTGATGCAAATTCCAGGTAAAACATACAAACTGAAGACATAATTTATTCATTAAATAAGCATGGTTAGGTCTTTTACCTAGTCTTAAAAGGGTCTCAAATTTACCCAATAACAATCTTTATAAAGACAGTATGGGGGCATTGTGAGGAATGGTTAAGACACATATGTCCATCATTACCAAGAAGACACTCAAATTAGAGTCGAGTGTTTCACGCATATGAACTCTGATCAATAGTCAAAGGGAAGATCGTTAATCCCTCACCTAACCTAGAAGTTTATGTGTGCTTTTCAAAAATTAAAGCAGGTGTTGCATAAGGCATTAGTCCATATCTAATATAAAAATGCATGTGTCATATGTGTGTACAAGAATGCATACTAATAAAAATAATGGATAAAAAACAGTAAAATTCAAAGCATAAAAAAGAAAAAAAGTGTACACACTAGCCAAAAAAACCACTTAAACAGTAACCTTATAATATCAAAAATATCAGAAAAATTTAAAAGAACTTTAGTAAATAAAAACCACAACAACAAAAAGGTGAATACAATATTATTTGTCGAGCATTCTAAACCTCTTTTCTATACTTGTAAACATAACTATAAAACAAAAATAAATAAATAAAATCTTAAGCAGACCACAAGGCCTACTTTTGGATTAGAAAATATACCTAGAACAGTTACTCTTTTTTTTGCTTTTATATGGAAAGTTTTGCCTCTCTTCAATTACTATCCTTTCAAAACTTAAAAAATCTTTATGTTAGGCTCCTAGACCTTTACACTTAGGTTTCTTATAATATTTTCCTTTTTTTTTCCTCTTATTTTTGCTCGCTATGATCTTAAAGGGGTATTTATATAATTTTGCTAAAGTTTAGGGAGGTTTTGAATCCATTTCTAACCTTTTGATCTTGAGGGAAGGGTTATAAATCCTTAATAAGAAGTCATTGAAAACCCTTTAAATGTGAACACGCGAAAAGAAAGTCAATTTTTAAACAATGCTTTCATTATCGAGGCTAACTGAGTTGCCCACTTTTGAGGTTACATCAGAGCAACTCTGACGTTATCATCACTTGAGACCACCTGAAGTTGACAGAAGGGATGCACACCTTTTATTTGGATTCAACCTTGCTCAATTTGGAAGCTTGTAATCCCACATTCATTCATTTAAAGTTGTCAACTCGATCAGCCAAAATTATCAAAACAATTTTGCCAAGATGATGAACGACATGTCACTCACCTTATCTTCATTAAGTCTAAATGACACATCCTTTAAGGTTTAAATTCGGGATTGGCAGAATTCAATTGAGTCCTTGTTCTTCCAATTTATTTTATTTACGCCTATAATCGCCTCCTAAATTTTAATTTCTTACAAATTTCACCCGTGTCAAACTCAATTATTAGCCCTAAAGTTGACCATCTTTTTCATTTTAGTCTTTGGTTCTGAGTTTGTGTATTTTGACTCACAATAGACATACAAACTTTCAATTTCTTTAATTTGAAACTGATTTGATCAATTTCAACCATAACATTCACGTGTCTTTTTTAGTTTAGTCCTTGATTTTGAATTTCTTCAATCAAATTCATAATTTCATATAAAACTTCAATATTTATGCACTTAAACCAATAATTTGACCAAATTAACTTTTAAAAATTTCAATTTGACCCCAAGACTTTAATTTTTTCCAATTAAAGCCTCAATTAACTTTAAAAATTAATTTTTCTTAAAATTAAGCCCTCAATAAATTTAATTAAACCTTGAAAAATTGTAATTGAGTCCTTGAAAATTCAATTTTGAATTTTCCTCCTCAAATTGAATTTTTCTTGCAAATAGGACCTTCAATAGTTGAAAATAGACTGTCAAATTTTTTAATTTTATATATTTTGATCTTCCTCAACTAGTTTTTGACAATTTTCTGGGTGTTCTAGTATATCACTTATATATCATTTTTATTTTCGTCCAACATTTTTTTTATTTTTTTATATTTTCATTTTTTTCCTTTTTTGTATTTTTTATGTAGGGGCCCAAAATGAATAACAATAATATGTTATGATTAAATTTGTCTCCCTTTAAGTCTATATTTATTGTTTATGATCTTGAATGGAGGAGGTCGAGTATCTAGAGGTTGAATGAAAATAAGTTATTAGGCTTTCTAGAGGATTCAATCTTTTATATATGAATATTAAGCATTAACATGGAGAGTATATTAAGATCATTTAATGTTATAATGTAATTCAAAAGGCAAGTATAGTTAGCTGGTCCATTTTCAAGATTCGACTTAAACATTTTTAATAATGAATTTTAAAAATTATTACATCTTACAACTTTTTTTATTATTATTAACGTGGGTGTCCGGGCCAGCTTGCGTACACCTTGACTAATCCCATGGACCCTGAAGTTAATGATCATATATATAAGCCTTCAGTGGTCATCATATTAGCAACCACAAGGCTCGAAACTGAGACCACAGGGGAAGCAAACCCTTTGGTCCCAAGCTCTTACCACTAGGCCACCTACTAGATGATTACGTCTTACATCTCTTAAAATTATAAGTATTGGTATGTCTAAACCAAATCTAATTAGTGGTTTGACACCTATTTATACATCTCCTATATATAGAAACTTATACTGATTTTACATGTCTTTTATTGGCTTAAGCAGAAAAAAGTTGTATAGTTTCATGAAATTTATTTAAAGCTAATATTCTTTCAATAGTTTTTATTAAGGAATAAGTAAAAATTTAAAAAGATTCTTTTAAATAAATGCTTTATATTTGTAATTAAGATATTGACTGTATTAAATTCTTATGCGTTTATAATAACAAGGTCTTCTAAATTAGAAATTTAAACATGAATTAGTAGAAGAGAAATGAACTAAATCCAGTAGGAAGACAAGGCATTACAACACTTTTAAGGGTGACTACTCTTGTGGCAACACCTAAATGATAGAATTAGATCGGTTTACCAATATAGTCTGAGCTGACCAACAATAACCAAAGGTTTTATTTAATGTATTTTGACATTAAAGTAACTAACCAATTAAGACTCAGTTTTAGTTTTCTATATGTTTTAATAAATAAATTTGTCTTTTATTATATTGCAAACATAAAATCTAGAAATATAGATAGTTAAAGCCAAACTTCAAAATTTTACCAAATGTTCTTCTACAAAATAATAGAATAATATGGACTATTAGTTTTGTAAGAGAGAAAATATTTGCTCATAAGATTTTTAAAGAGGATATTTAATTGAGACTAAAGTAGATATCCCCTATTATGTTCTCTACTAAAATCTAAACAAGAATTATAGAGGAAATATTAACGAACTAAGTCTCTTAAAATCCAGACTTCAACTGTAAACTCCGAGATAAATTAAAAATAAACAAAATTATGGTATAATGAGATAAAATAAGAAAAAGAAAAGAAAATGAGGTAAAAAGATAGAAGAATAAAGGTTTATGGCCAATTTTTCTAGTAACAAAACTAGTCTAGCCATTTTGAGAAACAGTTAGATCGATTTAGTGAATTGGTCGAACCATTTCTAAAATTGATAAGACTATTTTGGCTATTGTCTTTTTAAAAACTAACAGGGGGAGCCAAATGAGAGAAGATAGTTTTTTCATTTCTTCTTCCTTCCTTTCACTTTAAAGGGATAAAAAGTGATTGTTAGGGTGGAAAGAGAGGATTTTGAGAGATAAAAACAATTTCACATTAAAAATCAAAGAGAGGGAAGATTGAATTAGAGAGAAAAAGTTAATGAAAAAAAGGAAAAGAGAGAAGTTTTGGGAAAGTCTTGACAAGTCAAACTTCAAATTTCATTTGGCAACTGGGTAAAGTGTTAAAAAACTATTTGTATCAATTTGAACAAGAGTTTAGTAATTTTAAGCTAAATTGAAAAAAGAATTGAATTAGGGTTCTTGAGATGAAATTGGAGGAAGTGAAGATTTCTTAGAAATTGAGTTTCTAGGACCTTTATAGGTTGTTAAAAGAGTGAAATCATGAAAGAATGATGAAGAAAGGTGATAGGTAGGAAGCCTATAAAGGTGGACCATATAGAGAATTAAATGGGAAGTTATGCATTTATAATATTTTCCATTAAGTATGCTATAAATATATGTATGATTATGTGAATAATGATTTTGATTAAATTGAAGTACTGAAATGATAAAATATTGAGTAGTTGAATAGTTAGGCCTAAAAGAGTGAAATGGCAAAATTTTAGAGAATTGTAAATTTCATGGAATTATGTAAAATTGATGATAGTTAAAGGAATTATAAAGTTGTTTGTAATTAAGTTGATTTTTTTATAGTAAATGATTCGAAAATATGGATGAAAAACCTAAATAGAACTATAATGAATGTTACAATGAATAAGGAGTATGTTGTTATGTAAAAATGATAATTAATGGAAAAACTTGTCGATACAGGGGAGATTGTTGAGGTGATTCAGCATATTAGTGGAGCCACTCATGGTTAGGCTTCAAGTAGGTACTCAGTACCTTATAGAAACTCTTTTTTAAAAGCTTTTATTGTGTAAATTAGTTGATAATGACATGGTTAGTAAACAAAGATGGAAAGATATACAGGATGTTAGGATTAATTGGTAACCAAGATGGGATGACCAGATTATTGGCTTCTAATTGGGAATGCAGGATTGATTGGCAACCAAGATGGGTTGATCGAATTATTAGCTTCCAAATAGGAATGGCGAAATGTTTGAAAACCAAGATGGGCTGACCGAATTGATGAGTATCTAAGATAGGTTACTAGGTAATTGGTGATCAGGAAAGAATATTGAAGTGTTGGTTTCCCTACAGGGATACCATAATGACTAAATTTATAGTGAATCTCAAGAGATTGTTTGGAAAATGAGTGTGTAAACAAATTGAGTAGATTATATGATTATAAGAATTGATTAAAGTATCATTTAGATGAAAATTATTAATGTTCATAATCTATAACTTAAGACTTAAATAATGTAATTAGTTTTTGTTACATTTCAAGTGATTTACAAGCTCATCAAGAATAGTTAATAGTTGCTATTTTGGATTAGATTTTAGAAATATGGATTAGCATGAAGTATAATCTAGCTTTTTGGGTTGTAATTATAGATATTTTATTTTGTTATGTAATTAATTTCCCAAAACTTGTAAAATGAAAGTTTTAAATGTATGTTATACATGATTTTGCATTTTGTGTAGAGACAATGTAACTAGTTTATTTTGTATACCGTTAATGTACACTTTATCATATTATAATCATCATATGTTACATTAATAATTATTGATAATATGAGTATTAATAGTTCTTAATGGTATTGTGGATTAATGAGATATAATGGAATGAATGATAGATAATGAGTTTGAGATCCAGGATGATTGGATCAAACATAGACGATGGATTTTGCATGAACACACAATTTAGAAGTGTTATTGATTTTACTTTATTGATGCGTTTAAAATACAAATGAAACTTTATCAAAATCTTGGTAGAAATAATGTTAATTTGAAGTAATACCCAAAGATAGAAATTGATTGGGTCTTAAGAGTAAGGTCCTGGTATAAACCGATCGACTATTTTGTTGATTAAAAAAACATTGTACTACTTGTGGATTTATTAAAAAGGATTTGTACCCAAATGTTGAGGATGTTACATGAACTCTATCAAAATTCATGGAATTAACAAAATATTATCGTTCTTAAAAAGTTATCAGGAATCTTGTAAAGGATATTAACAAAAGACTTTAATAAGAGGAATCTTGCAGATCTTGAAATGACTTTTTTCGACCACTTGAATAATAAAGGTTTTTTCTTATAGGAGTGTTGATAAGAAGAGAATTCAATTTCATAGCGGTCATCTTCATTTTAAGGAGTATAACCAGTTGCTTTGTTTGAATTAAAGTTAATTGATCTTATTAAAGAAATCATTTTTTGCACTATTCAGGCCATTTCAGTAGGTGAAGTACTTGATGCTGGCTGAAATAACAATTGAAATATTTACGACAAAAAATTGGATGTTTCTAAGAACCATAGAATGAAGCTTGTTATGATGTCTAATATGTAGGTATAGGATATCTAATATAAGGTTAAGAAGCTACAAACATTCCTATTGGAGTGCTTGTTATCGGAGAAAATAAGTGCATAACATACCCTAAATAAACTCATTTTGGATCTGATTGACTTCATGGTCTTGTTGACAACCACAATGTTAATAATAAATCGTTAGACAAGTTTAAATTCTAATGAAAGAACACTTTTTCAAGAGGAGCCATTGCTAGCTAATTAGGGTTTAATAGAGTTGGTTGTAACCACCTAGTTATGTCACTACGTTCATAAAAAAGGGATAAACATGGGGTTATGATAGAGGAATAGAAACACCAAGATATCCAATAAAAATTGTTAGAGGTAATGAAGTTGGTAAAAGTTGAAAGCATGGAGACTATATGGGAGTACTATGGTTTTATGTTGTTATGGGGAATTAAAGATGAAAAGTCATCTTAGGACATATATATTGCAAGTTGTTCCATTGGTACATTTGTTGGTGGATTGTTATGAGATCTTCATGGCTAAGAGAATGGCCCTTATTAGTTGCACAAATCGATTGGTCATCGATTGTTATAAAAATGTTCTTGTCTATTCGTCTTTTTAGCATGATTACTAATTTATTATTGATCATACAAATTAGGTATCAACCTCGCAAATCAAATGGAATATGGAACTCTAAACCTGACCCTAACAGGCTTAAAATAAATTAGGGATAGTGCCAAAGCTACAAACTAGAGAATAGCGTTAAAAAAAAAAAGGAAAGCAATAAAAAGAAAGCTTGTAAATAAGAGTTGTAAAGAATAAATTGCAATAAACAATATATAGCTGAAAGTTGTGAATAAATTAAAGAAATAAATTGATTATATGGTGATAGCCATCATTTCTAACTACTAGATGACCTATTTATAATGTTATAAAGATAGAATTTAACACAAACATAAAATCATAATCCTATACAAACTATATAAATAACAGATAAATATTATATAATCTTAATTCTAATATTATTATCCTCCTTTATTTTTTAACATACTTATAGCAGTCATGTTTGTTCATAATAATCTATAAAATCCACTTGTTATCCTACTAAAGACTCATTGTTCTGTATAGAAGTTGATTAATCGATCTCTTAATATGAATCATAATCTTCTAGTTAATGGTCGATTTCACCCTTCTTTACTATCTTGCTTGAAAACTAACACTGAAGAGAGAATAGAGAACTAAGAGAGAGGTAAGAGTTATAGGGTTTGATTTAATAGATTTATGGAAAAGAGTGGTGGTTTTTTTGTGATGGTTACAATGCTAGTAAGAGATGTGGTGGAGAAAGTGAGAAGAAAGGTGAGAGGATATATTTTTGGGATTTTTTATTGTGTTCTTATTGCTCGTGCTAGAGAGAGGGCAAGGTTTGATTTAATAGATTTATGGAAAAGAGTTGATGCGAACCTCGTGATCACGTGGTCATGTAACCCACACGCAAAGACATCAATTCCCGGAAAGCCAAGTAAATCAGGTTTGATAGGAGTGTGACACAAAGATAACTTATACCTAGGCACCAGCACTATTAGAAACGGAAAACCCCCACCCAACAAATATTGATTCGCAAATGAGAAGTATAAGGATGACGCCATAAAGACAGTTGTTCTTCGATAAGTCATTTTTCAGTTCTTTAGAGGACCATGGAAGGAAGATTATCTCACCAACACACACACACACACAAAGTGCGACAAACAAGAAGTTTTATTAATCTGGATTGTCTAACTTACATGTCTGGTTATGCCTTTATTTATACTAACTCTAAACTTAAATAAACCCTAATGGACCCCCCTTCGGTGTACTTATATTAAGCCCACTTACAATTGACCCAAATAAGTAATAATAACCCAAAGACTAAGAAGAAAATAATAAAAATCCAAAAATTAGCATCCTAAATATGCTAGAATCAGATTTGTCACCATTAAGAAGTCTCAAATAGACTAGGAAATTTGATCTGAAGGTAGAATTTATTCTGAAGTCTTCTTTCCTTTTTGTAGCTAGGATGAATAAGGAATCCTTGTAAGAAACGGATTCTGAAATAATTATGAATCCTTGCCACACTTGAAAACTATGTTGCAGCTCATTAAAGATCTTTGTAGCATTAGTAGATTTCCAAAATAAGTTGCCACATCCTTTTAGAAAAAGAATCTTAGCCAAATAGGAAGTCCACAAGTCAAAAGGAAGTAAATAACAAAATTCATACAGCCTCTATTAACCCGTGTTTCAATGCTTTTCCAAAGTCAGATTGACCTGAAATTTTAACCTAAAGTAGGACAATATGTCAGGAGACTCCACGTAAAATTTTAACTTAATCCAATTGTCGGATTGAGAATTATAACTATTTTCGTAAAACTGGATAGCTGCACATTTTACATCAAAATCGGAATTTGACCTTGCCTTGATCGTATCATTCCCTCTCTCTTCAAGATGATTCGTCCTCGAATCACCAACAAGTTGAATGGAAAATTCCTTAGCCTCTTTTTGAAGCCTTTGGAGTTCTTTTCTTGCCAACAATCGTCGCCAACAACTTTGCATCGGTCTCTTAATATGAATCATAATCTTTTAGTTAATGGTCGATTTCACCCTTCTTTACTATCTTGCTTGAAAACTAACACTAAAGAGAGAATGGAGAACTAAGAGAGAGGTAAGAGTTATAGGGTTTGATTTAATAGATTTATGGAAAAGAGTGGTGGTTTTTTTGTGGTAGTTACAATGCTATTAAGAGATGTGATGGAGAAAGTGAGAAGAAAGATGAGAGGACATATTTTTGGGATTTTTTTATTGTGTTCTTATTGCTCGTGCTAAAGAGAGGGCAATGTTTGATTTAATAGATTTATAGAAAAAAGTTGTGGCTTTTTCATGGTAGTTGTGATGCTAGTAAGAGATGTGGTGGAGAAGGTGAAAGGAGAGGCAAGAGGATATATTTTTGGGATATTTTTGTTGTGTTCTTATGGCTCATGCTAGAGAGAGAACAAGGTTTTATTTTATTTTTATTTATTTTTGGTTTGTATGTTAAAGATAAAATGGAATTTTAAATTTATTTATTTTTAAATACAAAGAATTATAAATAAAAAATTATATTTCAGTAATATCATATATCATGTTATTTTTGTTCATTATAAATGACATTGCATTTTATTATGGTGAGAGCATGTAATATTTTATCATTTTCATATGTTAAGGGTATAGTTGTAAAACCTGATTTAAGATCGATTCGAGGCAAGACCTAAGTCCTAATCAAGAGGGTCGATCTAAAAAAATTAAAAACAAAACAGCATTATTTTGAAAAAAAAAATCAACAAGTTAATGGTTGGGTTCAACCAAACCCGTTTTTTACCGGGCATTGAATCAATTTGAGTTTTTAACTAGATCAACTAATTTTTTTGTTTCATTTTTCAAACTAGATGGCCCCGGGTCATCCTAGTCTTGAGTAATATATTGAGAGGCAAGACCAAGGTCCTAATCGAGAGAGTTGACCTAAAAAAATTAAAAACAAAACAGCATTATTTTGAAAAAAAAAATCAACAAGTTAATGGTTGGGTTTTAGTTCATTCCGGGTTGGTGTCGCAATGAATCAATTTGAGTTTTTAACTAGATCAACTAATTTTTTTGTTTTTCTATTTTTTTCTCAAACTAGACTGATCTAGGCTCTGGGTCATCCTAGTCTTGAGTAATATATTGAGAGGCAAGACCAAGGTCCTAATCGAGAGAGTTGACCTAAAAAAATTAAAAACAAAACAGCATTATTTTGAAAAACAAAATCAACAAGTTAAGGGTCAGGTTTTGACCGATTCATACCCAAGTTGATTAGGTCAATGAATCAATTCGAGTTTTTGACAAAATTAACTAATTTTTTTTTCTTTTTCTATTTTTTTCTCAAACCAAACTGGTTTAGGCTCCAAGTCATCCTGGTCTTGAATAATTTATTGGGTCAATTCAAGTTTTATAGCTATGGTGAATGTCTTGACAACTAAATAGTAAAGATATTAAAATAATCTAATTAATTATAATATAATAATTCAACTATTCAAATCTAATGTGTGTGTTTATTAGTATAGTAGTTTTTATAATTACGGTTTAAAAAAGTATTAATTATAACTTTTTTTAAGGATATATATAAAATTCTAAAGTATTAATTAATCAAAAATTTTTAAAATTATAGTAGTAACAAAATGTAGTTTCAACCTACTAGCAAAGGGGCTATAAAACAGAATTAGCAAAAAATAATAGGGTCAAATTGGATAATTAACATACAAAATCAAAGCAATTAGTGAATTAACATAATAGCAAAAAGTTTTGACGGAATAACACATTTTTGGATATCGCAGTTCTAAACCGTGATATTAATTAAATGTCATGATTAGGAACCACGATAAGAATTTAATTGATGTTGTCATTTACAACCACAACTTCAATTAAATCTTGGACTAATCGAAGGACCAGTTTATAATGGTTAATAAAATCAGTCAACTTGTTCCAAAAATAACAATGAAAATCTCAAAATTGCCAAAATCAAAAGGTCTCGATGAGATTTTTTATATCTAAAAATTCGATGGTCCGTATAGCGATGTATCACTACTATATGAAAAACAATCTCTAGAAACTCCTAGAATAATTTGATTGTAATCCAATGATCAGATCAAAAGTTATGGCTTTATTGAGCTGTTATTCTAGATTAACGCAACCAAACTTTCTCTTAGACCTAAACCTATCTCATTGGTCCGTAAAATGCATTTGTTAAGCTATCCACATCATCTTTTTAGAGCAGATCATCATTTAATCATGGCAGAACCACATTTAATTGTTTAAAATCACTCATTGTCTCAGGTCTTACTACATCATTGACATTGAAAAATAAAGGACAACTACTGTATAAACAATAATTTTTTAAGATTTTAATTGGAGTTAATTTTTTAGTCTACAAGTTGAAAAAATAAGTATATTTTGATTAATAAAATATATTTAAAAAAATCATAAAATTATGGTTTTTATGTGAAAGGTCAACCAGGTCATATAATTAAATCAACTAGTTGACTAATTGAACCGAATGATTGGAGTTTTATCTTATCACACTTCAAAATCTTAATATTTATTAAATATTATTATTCTAAAATATAAAAATTACCTTGTTATTCTTAAAAAAAATATCATTTAGTAAATATTATATTTTGCCCCGTTTGTTTGTAGAAAAGTATTTTCCTTTTGGAAAGTGAATTCCGGGGAAAGTGAATTCCGGGAAAGTATTTTCCGATGTTTGGTAGTGTAATGGAAAATGAACTGGAAAACACTTTCCAGTGTTTGGTTATGTTATGGAAAATGAACCGGAAAATAATTTATTAATGAATTAAATTTTTTTTTCAAATTTATCTAATATATGAAAAATATTTAATATAAATATTTAATCTATTAACTTTATAAAATATAACTATATATGTCATATAATATTATAGAGATATAACCTTGTGAAATTTTTCATAAATAAAACCTATTAATTTTTTTTTCAATTTTAAAAGCTTAAAATATGTTTTTTTTCATATAAAGAAAGCCAAATTAGTTTATAGTAAGAGTTAGATATTTGGGTTTTTTTTTTTTATGAAGATTGTTTTAAAAGATAAATAAATACAAAAATATTTTGATAAGTTTTTTGGATAAAGATTTTTTTTTTACGGGTATAGGCAATAATCCCTTTAATATATATCAAACAAGCATCAAGAAATAAATATAAATATCTAACATCAAACATAGTCATGCATAAATATTATGTTTTGATGTCATATACATACATATTAGTTCAAATTAACAAACATAAACATGCTAGACCGAATTAAACAAGTAAACATACTTGTCTAATAACAAACATATAGTTTCTTATCATAGTCAAATCATCTTAGCAAGCAGGCCTGTAGTAGTGTTGGTTCACAAAATTCTGAACCCAAATTTTCCTCAAATTAGCATTTTTTGCCATAAATGCTTTTGCCAATATTTTATTTTGGACCAAGTGATCAAATGCTTCCCCAAAAGTGATCTCATCAAAGCCTTCAATTTTCATCACTTCCGTATACAGCGCATTAACATCAAGTTGATTTTTGCTGAGACTTTGAATTGCAAGTGTTACATCTTCAATCTATTTAGACAACTTTTCAACACCATCATCTTCATACATGTGATTTCTCTTTCTATGTTGCCTCTTTTGTGTACTAGAGGAAGATGTCTCTTTTCCCTTAGATGTAATTAATTAATGTATAAAAATATTGGTATTGTTCTCATAACTTAAAATAAGGATAGAATCTTCGATTATTCATTATTTCAGCTGGAACTGTATCCTCTGGATCTTTAATAAGGTGTTTGTATAACTTAAGAATTGCTTTTAAAACAATTTTAAAGTAACGATGGATAGTTTCAACAGACCTATAGTATATACCACTAATAAAACGAAATATTTGGTTTTGGCCTACAATTTGTAAGAACACAATTACTTGCTCCCTAATAGACACATTTTGAGTTGATCGTAATAGGTCACGACTTATGAGAACATCACACAATCTATATAAGACAACAGGTTTCATACGAATTTGTTCAACGCAATGTCTATCACCTCGATTCACAATGCTGTCAATATAGAATTCTTGTTAAGCAATTGCATTTATACGTGGTTCTCTTGGTATATAAATTCTATTTATTTCTTGTTCAATAATAGCTACCCCTGTAGCTATCACAGTTACAACTGCTCTCATACATGCTGTATGACTTATCTTACTATCCATAACATGAAAGTGAATTTTTCTGATAACAAAACCTAAAAATTTAGGGAAATAAATATTAAAAAAAACATATAAAATACTTCCATAATCAATACAATAAATTATACTAAAAGAAGCTGACAATGTATAATATCTGATTCCCTAAACAAACAAGGTCTTAAAATATATTATTTAAGACCATAACATTCAATTTATCGATGATAAAACCGTTTTGAAAATTATACAATTCATAAGTTCACAACGATCAATAGACATTGTGCAATGAAATCCTTATAATTACCGGCATAGACCCACAAATTTGACCATATGTAACAAATATAATCAAACACTAATCATAAATTAATCAAAGCAAAATAAAACACAAATTTATGTTTATTAGGTTCTGTTATAATTCTCATGTTCCCATCCCATTCTCCCATTTCCCTCACCCTCTCGGTTTCTATAATTCCCCATTTCCCATGTTATATAACATTTTCCTCACCCTCTCGGTTTCTATAATTCCCCATTTCCCATGTTAACATTCACTCTCCATTTCCCCTGTTATATAACATTCCCCAATTGCACTATTCCCATTCCCCTCTCCTCTCGATTCCTGTTCCCATTTCCCTCTCCTCTCGGTACACTTCCCCTGTTCCTTTCCCCAGTTCCCATTCCCCTCTCTCTCTCGGTTCCAATTCCCCAATTCCCCTGTTCCCATTCCCCTCTCCCTCTCGGTTTCCCCCATTCCCATGTTCCCTCTCCCTCTTGGTTTCTCTCATTCCCCCATTCCCATGTTCCCTCTCACTCTTGGTTTCTCCTCCCTCTCTCACCCGGCTACTTGTTCTGGTAACGCTGTGACTTGAAAAAAAAGAGAGCAAGGTTTGATTTTCAACACATTAACCGATCCCCCCTTTTACCATGCCTCTCTCTCTTTGTGCTTCCACCCGGGATATGGTGGTTGAATCCGGGACGGGGTAACAGGGAGGGGTTGCTTTTTGCTGGGGAAGTTTGGGGATTTTGCAAAAGGATATTCACAATAAGTTCACAGAAATCTCCCCCCCCCCTCCCGTTTTGCCTCTCTCTGTTAACAGAAATCGACCCCCCCGCGTTTTGCCTCTCTCTGTTCACAGTAAACCCCCCCTCGTTTTGTCTCTCTGTTTGGTTAGAAATTCCCCCCTTGTTTGGTTAGAAATTTGAGTTGTCGATTGTGATTGATGAAGAAGAAAACTGTCATGGAAAAAATATGTTTTTTTGTAGGTTGCTTGATGAATTTGGTTAGTTTTAACTATCGAATGTGACAAGATAAGATGAAGAAAATTGTGTTATGGAAATGTTATGGGAAAAATATGATAGGTAGCAGATTTATCAAGAATATCAAAGGATTTATGCCATAATTTTTACAGATCTAAACGAAGAAGAAGATAAAAACATAAAGGAAATAATAGAGGAAAAAAATACCTGAAATTAATTGGTCTAGAAAAATGTTTTGTTATAGAAAAATGCTCTTGTTCCACATAAATGAATTGCTCAACTTCCAATTGTTTTTGAAAAGAAAAGGAGACTATGATTTGAGAAAATAAACGGAGCTGAAAAAAAAGTATTTTTTTTATCAAAAAGATACTTTTCTCTAATAAAGTTATGTTTTTTGTTTTGACCGGAATTAAGTTTCTGTTGATTAGTTTTTTATATTGTTACCAACCATTGAAAAAAATAAATAAATAAATTTTAGGAATTGATTTTCCTGGAATAAAACGCCACCTGAATAGCTAAAAGATTTATTTCATCGGATCTTTCTTAAATAGTATTACTCTACTGAAACTCTTAAAAGAAACTGTTCTAATTTTTTTTAAAAATAAAATATCCAAAAAATAGTGGGGGACAGATATGCCAATTAGCGGAATCGAGGCACTTCTATGCTATATTTTACATTATATTTCTGAAATCCGGTCCTGTAGCTCTACTGTCTGTCCGACACGAAATTCGACCAAAGCGTCCACGCCAACTAAAGCTTAGTTGCTCTCTCTCTGTTCACGATCTCAGAGAGAGAGAGTCTCTTGATTCCTGTAGCGTTCCATGACCGTTGCAATCACTGACAAAAAGAGTAAAGTAGAAAACAAAAGAATCTCTTAAAAGCATTTTATCTAAACGAAAACAAAGCTAGTTCACTTGCAGGGTAATGGCGAGAGGAGTCGAGCAGCTTATCTTCTCAATATCACTTTTACTTACTCTTCTGGGTATGTCTTCTTCTTCTTCTTCTTCATTTCTTTGTACTAATCATTGTACCCTCTGTTTCTTTCAATGTATGTACTGAAAATCCTACCTTTCAATGTCTGTACTGAAAATTTACCTTTTCTGGTTTTGAAGAGCCAATGTGTATGAAGTCTCTTTTTTTTATAATGTGGACTTGTTCATTTTTCTTACTGAAAACGGTTTATATATATATATGCTTTTATTTAAAAAAGAACAAAAAAAAAAATTGGGTTGGTGTCTGTTTGTTCAAGTAATGCCAATCAAAACTAGTGTTTATTTATTACCAGGAGCTGTATTTGCAACATTTTCAGCCTAGAAGACTAAATATTTTAGTGTGAATGTATTATTGATTCATTACTATTAGGCACTAGATATGATTACAGTCAATCCAATTTATTTATATCGTGAGATAGATTAGCTAACCATGTGAATGTGTAATTGACTAAATGAATTAGCTCAACGTTATGTGACTGACCATGTTTTAGTGTGTTAAGGCTCTCATCTTTGGGGTTCTTGTGTTATGTATAAACTTGATTTCTCCATAAACTAAAAATGATCAACTCCACAAATAAGCTACTGTTCTTCGTTCTACAAATTGACCATGTTTTAGTGTGTTAAGGCTCTCATCTTTGGGGTTCTTGTGTTATGTATAAACTTGATTTCTCCATAAACTAAAAATGATCAACTCCACAAATAAGCTACTGTTCTTCGTTCTACAAATTAACTTTCTTTTAAGTGAAATGGACCAAGTTATAATGGAAGAATTTCAAAATCTTTGTAGGTTCACCTATGTAGCATAGTATCCATTCAAGAGTAAATGGAGCTTGCTGAAGAATTGGTTCTAACAATGAGATGCCACTTTATATCATTACATTTATTTCACCAGTCTACCTGCATTTAAGAGAAAGCTATAATGGCTAACCAGATGTTGTACTTTGCTTTCATGCATTGAAGAAGAAGAATCATTTGGAGATTTATTATTTAAGATTTTTCCTCTTGTCCATCAGTATCAAGACGGAGTTTTTTAAATTCCCTTATCCATTTTATGCAGGATTCTAAAGTATTAAATTCAGTATTACCTTCTTATAACCTATATTAAGGAACAATTTTTGTGATTGAGGATAGAGAATAAAGTTACCGATGTTGTTGTTCTCGAGCATTTTGAGGTGGATCCTAATGCTCTTTTGTTTAAGAAGTGGATTCCTCTTGTTGATCTCTCATTTGTCTGTCTTCTATTCTCTTCCAACTCGTTCTACATTATATAGTCAAGTTTTAGTCATAATGGAGGCTTTGTCTATATCAAGTTTATTAAAGATTTTGTTAACCTGAATCACATCAAAGATTTATGATGAAAACAACTAGTGATAGGATTCCTGATACTAACAAGTTTGTGATGAATGTATATGTTAGGACAATATGTGAAAATATTACATTACCATTTTTATTTAAACAGTAGTTGATTCTTAAATTATTTTCTGAATTGATGTTGGAGATAACGTATGAGGACAGTGTGTCTTCAGTGCATTTAGTTTCATTTCATCTTGGTGAGTACCATATAAAAATATGCAACCCCTACAGGACTATCCATTCTGGCAATGATGTGAACCAAAGCCCCAGCATATTTAGATGCCTGTCCCCATGAAGTAATAAGCATATTTTCCTGCCTTCCGTTCTTTTTTCCATCTCCAATTTCCCTACATTAAAGCCCCAGCATCTAGTCAATGTAGTGTTATGTTGATGAGAAGGGTAATCCATCACAGGGTAAAAGTAGTTTCATCAATCACCTACAAGATGAAATCAACACAAGCAATTCTTTGCATTTGGCAATGTGTTTGAGACTGTTTCAGTAATTGCACTGACTCCTTAAAGCTCCCATTGATAGTTACAATAAATGATGTATGGTTGATTGTTTCAGTAGTTGTGAACATGTTATAGGAAAATATCCTTAACTTATACTGCTGCTGACAATTTTGCTTTTATTTACATGTACGAGAACTTTCCAGCTTTGCTGTTCTAGCTTGCTGGTTGTACTTTCATTTCAAACACCTCCACAAACAAAAAATTTCATTTTATTTTGCAGTTTTGTGCAGAGGAAGCACAATTGGAGTTTGCTATGGAAGAAATGCTGATGACCTCCCAACTCCTGATAAGGTTGCTCAGTTGGTTCAACAACATAAAATTAAATACTTGAGGATTTATGACTCTAGTATCCAGGTTCTCAAGGCTTTTGCAAACACTGGAGTTGAACTTATGATTGGAATTACAAACTCCGACCTACTACCATTCTCTCAATTCCAATCCAATGTAGATACATGGTTGAAAAACAGTGTCCTTCCTTACTACCCGGCTGCAAGGATCACATGCATAACTGTTGGTGCTGAAGTAACAGAAAGCCCTGGTAATGCCTCTGCCCTAGTTGTACCTGCCATGCACAATGTCCTCATGGCCCTAAAAAAAGTTGGTCTGCATAAAAAGATCAAAGTTTCAAGCACCCATTCTCTTGGGGTTTTGTCCCGTTCTTTCCCACCATCTGCAGGGGCTTTTAATAGCAGCCATGCATTCTTTCTGAAACCCATGCTGGAATTCCTCGCTGAAAACCAATCTCCTTTCATGATTGATATTTATCCTTACTATGCTTATAGAGATTCCCCAAATAATGTGTCTTTGGATTATGCTCTATTTGAGTCGTCTTCAGAAGTGATCGATCCAAACACGGGTTTGCTTTATACAAACATGTTTGATGCTCAGATTGATGCCATTTATTTTGCCCTGATGGCTCTGAATTTCAGAACAATTAAAGTAATGGTCACTGAGACAGGCTGGCCATCCAAAGGGTCATCAAAGGAGAAAGCTGCAACTCCTGATAATGCCCAGATTTACAACACCAATTTAATTCGTCATGTCATCAATAACTCTGGTACTCCTGCAAAGCTTGGGGAGGAACTAGATGTTTATATTTTCTCATTGTTCAATGAGAACAGGAAGCCTGGTATGGAATCTGAGAGGAACTGGGGATTATTTTATCCAGATCAAACAAGTGTCTATAGTCTGGATTTCTCTGGAAAAGGTGTCCTTGATGTGCCTGCAAACAAAAGTTTGACCAGTTTTAATGGCACAAGTTGGTGCATTGCTTCAAATAATGCTTCCCAACTTGACTTGCAGAATGCCTTGGATTGGGCATGTGGCTCTGGCGATGTGGATTGTTCTGCTATTCAGCCTAGTCAACCATGTTTTGAGCCGGACACTCTTGTCTCCCATGCGTCGTATGCGTTCAACAGTTACTACCAGCAAAATGGGGCTTCTGATGTTGCTTGCAGTTTTGGAGGTACAGGAGTTAAAGTCAACAAGGATCCAAGTAAGTATCTAACATTCTCCATTTTGGTTCAAATCTCACTCCTTAGTTGGTTTTTCTTGTTTCACGTGCAGGAGTGCTATCCCACTAGTGTTTCTCAGTTTGAAATAGTATGAATTGGCACTGTCAAATTACCCTTCCTTTTGCAGGGATTTGAGTTAGCAGGAGCATTAAAAAGCTTCTTCACAGTGCTCCAATATGGCTATCTTATTTATTTTTTGTTAGCCCAGTAAACCTCTACGTTTAACTCATAACTGCCTTTGGCTTGCAGAACTTATTAGCAAATTACATACCTGTGATTTATGTTTGACGGGTTGATATTTTCCCGGATCGTAAAACTTTTCTGCATCTGTATGCCTTTGTTGGATTGTCTGATTAGACTTCAATGTTTGTTTTAACATCTTTTAGTCAAGAGTCTGGATGAACCTTGAAACACTCACTTGAAAAACTGACTGTCTATTTTGCAGGCTATGATAATTGCATGTATATGATCACTGGGTAAGTTTGACAACCATCGTTTTGATTTCAACATCACTCCTGTTGTTATAACGTGCCAAAAATATTTTGAATTTATCACTCAGGACCAACAAAACAGCGGCAAGTAACACAACAGCCATTGCCTCAACTTCCTCCTCCGCCAAGAATGAAGCCTGTGCATGGATTTCTAGTTTTCTTCTAATGACCTGCGTTGTGTATTTTTTATCTTTTGAACATTAGTAATGGACATGGAAGCAGGATCATGTAGGCGCAGTGAAGTCGACCACAAAACAATGGACTGTTTGATGAGGCAAGAGGCATCGTTTTGAATTTTTTTTTTTTTGGCTTGTGTATATCCTGAGAAAAAACGCATCTGTCAAGGAGCTATCCGCCATCCTAGTTTTGTATGATCTAGTACTTGTTTAGAGGAATGCAAGACTCATCCATCTTGACCCTCTGTTGTATGGTTTGTTCTCTTTAACATCTTGCAAGTTTGGATCAGTCTTATTTTAACACTGCCAGTGTTTGTCAGATACCAGCTATTGAATCACAGAACCTCGCAGATGAAGCTCAAATGCCGATAAAAGAACATGCAATTGGTTTCTCTTTTATCCCAATTCCCATGGCTGCAGGAGTTCCAGCCATTCTTATCGACCCTTTTCCTGGCTGGTAGAAATACGTTTTATTGTTAAACTGGATGTGGTTTGGTTCAGTGAACCTTCATATGGTTGGACATGGACCTGATATGTGGTCGAAAACGAGCCGGAAGCTACATGAAAGGTGGCGAAAAGCTCATCAAAATTAGCATCGATACATGATTCAACTCCACATATCAGTAAGGATGATTAAAGTCCATAAATCTGAAAGGAATTGGGGTGTCAAACAGTATGTATGTGTGCGCTTGCACTCGGCCGGCATTTATTCGCACACTCGGCCGGCATTATTGGCATCAAACCGACATTTATTCTCACACTCGGCCGGCATTATTGGCATCAGACCGACATTTATTCGTACAAACTAATAATAGAGCTCCATTTTCACTCATGATGATAATTTAATTCAAAGAAAAAATGGATGTTTTTTTTAATAATTAATATAATATAAATATTATTAAACCCAACCCGAAACATATACAAATTTAAATCATTTAAATTTTTTTAATATATATATATATATATATAACACATGTATATATATACTATTCATCATTTAATATGCATATACATACTTCAAATATTATATTAATTATTTTAATTTTTATTAAATATGCATATACATATTTCAAATATTATATTAACTATTTTAATTTTTATTAAATAATAAATATTTATATAAATATTTAATATCTGATAAATAATTTATAAATATCTAAATTTTTTATTTAATGTATAATAAATAAAGTATAAATATAAAAAAAATTCTCAGCCATAGTACAGCATTGTCTTCCCTCCAATAACAACAAGATCACGTCGACATGCAAGAGAGATGCATATAAATGTTAATTTCTATAGGTAATTGATGAAATCTTGGGTGTGGCTCGCTGATTCATGAATTAAAAACATTCAATATATTCCAAGACAGAATAACTTGGTACAACATGACATGACACGAGAAATATCTTCAGAGTAACTATCTTGGGTAATTCACAGGAGGTTCCAAGCTACCAACCAAAATTCCCAGATCAATGTCTTTGTCTTCGAACTTTTTGATGAAAGGGTGACTCTGGAAGCATAAAAGGAACAACAATCAAGATTCTGCTTCTTTTCCTCTTTGGTGAAAAGTTCTAAATCATGAATTTCCAAAATAGAGGAAAGATATACTAAGTTACTAACCAATAGGTCCAAAGATGACAACCTTCCCTGAGGATCCTTCTGTATACTGAAAATACCATAAAAGACATGAGGAACATTAATACTGATTGCACTTCGAGATTAACAAATACAAGACTTTACGAAAAAGAAAATGTTAAATGTTCTTATGTATGTGAAGCCAATTGATACGGTCTATTTTAGCCATTGGAACCATGATATCTATTAGTTCAACCACATGAGCCATCCACAGTCCATGTAAAATAATGAACTTCGAAAGCAGAATTATAGAAGCAGATAGAATCCAGAAGCCACATAAAAGGAGCAATAGATAAAATATATAAGACAGAGTCACGGCATGCTCTTATAGATTATTAAACTGTGAAATGAATTTATACAAGCTGTTACCAGGCTGATACAAATGAACAGAACTCAGGGGAGAACTGATCTGCTGGGGCAGATGGCGGTGGGCTGTGCACAATGGCTTCTAAAAGCTCGTAAAAGCTTGGCCAGCCTTGTTGATCTTCAGATTGCATGTAAGGAAAATGTCCAATTGCACACTCAAGTACTACCAAGCCTAAACTCCAAATATCACTGCTATAGTCATAGGCCCTCCCGCTGATTCTCTCAGGCTATCAAACAACAAAAGAAGAGGAAAGACTAGTGATATACAAATTACATCTCGAATCAGTGGTGTGCAGAAAAAATATGAAAGATATAGAAACCAATACAGGTGATTAAATGAAAATAACAATAAGATAGTAAACTGATCGACATAACCACCAAAAAAGAAAGTTAGTGATATGAAGCAAGAACAGAAAATTAAAACCTATACATACCGACATGTAATTATAAGTGCCAACAAAAGTATCCCTTTGGCCCATAGAGCTAGCTAGCATTGCACTCACACCAAAATCAGTTATCTTCACTTCCCCCTTTTGGTTTACCAACAGATTGGATGGTTTAATGTCTCTGTGTATGACATGCCGCTCATGGTGCAGGTAAACAAGACCCTGCAAAACCTGAAATGCATACATAAATGTTGAGCCAGGGGAAAAAGGAAAACATGAAGCAAGCGCAAGAACTTTTATTTCGTGGTCAAATCCCTAAATTCCAAGAAAGAAGAATCAAACCTCCTTACAAACGACAGCCAGATAAGGTTCAAGGATTGTTTTAACTTGTCTGATCACATCTGCCAGCGACCCACGATCCATGTATTCTAATACAAGAGAAATGGCCCCATTGTGATAGAAGGAGTGGTAGCAAACAACAACATGTGAACACTGTGAAGCTTGGTTTATCTTAAGCTCCTGAACAATTTGTTTACGAATTTCTTCTTGTATATTCATCTGGATAACCTGTGAAGACATATATGAGTTGTCGTTGATTTACTTTTTTTAAGTAAAAAAAAAGGAGCTGTGAAGACGGAGATTTATGTGAAATGAAAAAATTGAACACCCATGATTTCAAATGTGGAGAAAAGGTAAAAAAAACATAAAAAACAAAAAAGATTGTTGGGGGGACAATGACCTTCAAGGCAAACAGTGAGCCAGCCCATTTATGGCGAACCAGCTGCACAACACCTCCACTCCCTTTACCAATGACTTTGATGGTCTCAAGGTCTTCCAATGAGA
Source organism: Populus deltoides (assembly GCA_015852605.2). NCBI lineage: Eukaryota > Viridiplantae > Streptophyta > Magnoliopsida > Malpighiales > Salicaceae > Populus > Populus deltoides. The sequence continues at coordinate 8,694,077 of CM027587.2, forward strand.
AATCAAAATCAACTTCTTTGCTGTCGAAAGGCTGCACAAAATAGATGATTAATTTTAAAAAAAAATTAAGAAAAGATTAAATGATAGATCAAATCAACTGGAGTAAACAATTAATTACAAACTTACAACACGGGATTCCTTTATGTTTTCTTCAGAGATGAGACGCAAACCTTTCTGATTTAATAGCAAATCTCCGTCATGAAAAGTACCACTTGCGGTCCTGATATTTTTAATTTAATTTAAAAATATCGAAATTAATACTATATTTATCATCAACAACAAAAAGAAGAAGAACGTTGAAATTGATACTTACAAGAAGGAAGCGATTGATGTTTCTTGAGCTGGAACGGTCAGCTTGAGTTGCTGCAGTGGCTTCTTGCTCTTCATCTTCGAACTTAGGGTTTTCTTTCTTAGTTTTTTTTTTTATTTTCAAAAGACAAGAGCGCTCCTCACCCTAATTGTGTCTACACAATAGCAGGAGGAGTATGTATCTATCAAATTCAAACAAACGGAAGACCGCGCACTGAAATTCGAAATTAGCTTCAAATACGTGGCTATTGCTGGAAATTTATTATTATTATCATTAACTTTTCAAACTTTTAAATTTTACCTTCCAATTACTTCTTTCAATATTTTATTAATTTTAAATTAATAATCATTATTTATTTTAATTTTTTTTAAAATTATCATCTTCTCAAACAAACATCTTAACATTTAATTGATATTTAATTTTTACAAATGTCTATTTTTTATATCATATCATTAAATAAAAATTATTTAAAAAAACAAAGTCTTTAACCTCAGTAGAATCTATAATCTGAGTTGCTGGTTTTGCAAGTTCAGCCGCAAAACTTGAGTTGATTAAATATCTCTTCATCTCAATATTAAAAAAAAAACATGTCATCTTGAAAAAAAAATAAAGTCGAATTATGTTTTTATCGGTCGTCTGAGTTGCCTTTGAACCTGTCAAGTCAACTGGATCACATAGAGTCAACTCTCATACGAGTTAATTCTAAACCCAGGTTAGGCAAAAAGTTGGATCTAGAAGTTTGAAGGTTGACCGGTTTAATAACCATATCAAATAGTTTTTTTTTTAAATCATCTTCTAATTTTTTTTCTTTTGATTGAATTCTTTTTGATTTTTTATTAATTTTATCCTTCAATATTTAATTAATTTTGAATTGGTCTTCATATTTTTTTCAATTTGCTTTTTTAAGGTTATTGCAGTCTTAAACAAACATCCTGATATTTGGTTAGTGCTTAATTATATAAGTGTTTATTTCTATTATCATATTGTTAAGTCAAAAATAGTTTTTTTTTTTTTAAAAAAAACAAAGTTGTTAAACTCAATGAGTAAAGTCAAACCACACTTTTATTAGTCATCCATGTTGTTTTTAGACCCGTCGAGTTGACTGGGTCACGTCAAATTGACTCTCACAAGGTTAATTCTAAACTAGGACTAGGCAATGAGTTAGGTGAAGAGAATTGAAGGTTGAACCACTATATCAGATTTAATAACAATAACAAATAATTTCTTGGGACCTAAATATTTTTTTAAGGTTCAAATTGTTTTTTATCCAACCCGCAACATTGTATGGGCCACGAAACAAGTTGAACTCTAAATGAGTTAAAACTTAACTTGATTTATAAATTGAAGTTAAGCTTCCGATTAAATAAACTTAACTCATTAAGGTTTATAAGTCAATTTAATTAAGAATGTTATTTTGTTGTAAATTAATCATAATTAATATTAAACATATGATGAAGCACTAGCAACCCCATTCCTCTACAAACTTGTGAGCCCTCAACAACACTAGTCGTAACCCTTCATCGGTAGCTCTTGATCATCATCGTCAGCCATAATAGGACAACAACTTCCTCTTGTTTTTCTCTTCCTTATGGCAGCGTCATCAACCTCCCTCCACTCACAACAACCATTGTTTACAACAAATAGGAAGGAGGAGATCTGATTATATAAGAACAAAAGTTATAGTAAAGAAAGAGAGAGGTAGATTTGAGAAAAAAATAAAAGTGATTGTTTGTAGGTTTTTCTTTGTTTTATAGGTGGCAGTACCCCTCACCGCTAGTACAGACATGAAGAAGAATAGGAGATCTACCTGATCTACCTATTGTTTGTCCTCCCCAATGACGGCGTGTGAACTCACGCGCCATGGGAGGTGACAGCACAGAAATCCATATGCTGTCACAATTCCAGCAGTCCTAGAATCTTCTAATATGCTTCTTAGGTTCCCATTAATCTCTTCAACCAGTTTGCAACCTTTGAAATGATCATTTTGCAAGTTTTTGAATTTTTATTGTGTGTTTACATTATTGTTAAATTTTGAATTTTTGTGATTTATAAACATGTACTTGTGGGGTGTGTGAGTAAAATATACTAAAAAGAGAATATGTGTGTGTGTTGTATTTTCTTTTTATTTTGCATTAAATAGATGGTAAAAAAAAGAAGGGAAAAGATAAAAAGTTTTAATTAACCCAAATGTTTTAATTGCATATGACCAAATTCTAAAACAATTTCATGCATACTTTCTAAAAAACAAAATGCATTTTTATCATGTTTTAAAAAATACAAAAATAGATATTGTAACCAATTTATGATCATCCATTAGCATTTGATCAAAATTTCAAAAATACCATAAAAATTAGTTTGTTTAGTTAATATTTAGGGTATCAATTTTGTAACGTAACTATACTCACGATATTAAATTAAATGAATTAATAGTAATAAATGTTAGGAATTAGTTGTTCCCAACAAATAATTATGATGCTGAAATTTGGGTCTTATAACAACTATGATTTAACCTGATATGATAGAAACCAACGTTAGATGAGACCAACAAATAGAATTATGTCTTAGATTAACAATCAATCAATCATGCAAATTACCATAGATAAGGTGCACCGATGGTGATGCGTCTTTCCCATGCACAACTAGTCCTCTTACCTAGACTCTCGCAGACCATTAGGTTTTTTAGTGACCATAATACTAGGGGGTGACTCCCTAAAATCATAACTTTATGATTATACCCAAAACCCCTTTCAATTTTAGGAGGTAGTTCCACCATTCGATGTCGTGCACGTCACGACAATGGATATAATGCACGGGATTAAACCTTAAAGTAAAGGGATGGATGGTTAGGTCGGTGTCTCTCTTATCTAGGGTCAAATCATCTTATCATTTCTAATTTCTTTTGGGATAATGGCTTGTTATGGTACTTTTATCCCTTAAATGATTAGTGAATTGACTTATCTTTTAGTATAGTTAGGAGATATGTTATCTCTAATCGATGCTTAAACAATGATCTTTTAAGCAATAAGGCATGCATGTGTGGGGTAATGTTGATCCAACCCTAAACCTAAAATGGATGCTAAAAACTTGTTTATGAAATCAAGATTCTAGGATAACAACTGGTGATGATTCATTTATCCTTGATGAAAGATCATACATATTTTGTTAAGTGATTTTTAATACCTTAGTTCCAAGTATTAAAATAGCAATTATTGATTGTTCATCTACTTGAAAGTAGGATCTAGAGGTACCTAAAAAAATAAACACTCTTATTGGACCAAAATGCATACATTATCAAGATAATGACCTATTAGGATTTATTTATCCTAAAGCATATTAGTGTATTTACATACTTATTATTTATTTCTTTTAGTATATTGTCTTCGATCAAACATGCACATAACAATATGCAAAGACTCATTAATCTACATGTATGATCGATGGGCAATCTTGAAGACCAAAGTATTTATGATTATAACTAGTGTTATTATTTACATCATAAGTAAAACTTGACAACTTATGTATTTTTACTTTGAATAAAAAACTTTCATTTTTTTAAAACCAAAGTATTTTCATGAAAAAAAAGTGTTACCCCTAATTGATACCTAAAAGTAACAACCTAGTACGGTTCATTTACCTTAGGCATTATCACTGGATAACAAAATGAAAAATCATTTATTTTATATTTGTTTTAAAAAAAAAGGAAGCTTGAAAATTGGAAATTAGAAATTTTATGAAAGAAATTGGAATTTTGCCTAATTTGCTAAGCAAAGCGTTGTATTACAGGGTAAACCTTACTTATGATGTATCCCATAACCGAAGTTATAACATACATCATAGGATACACATACATGCAATGAAATGAATCTACTTTTTCTTGGATTATTCAAAATAGTGAAAAGTGTCATGCATGTTAAGATTATTAAAGGAAACCCAAGATGTTTATGTTTGAGAGTATGTTAAAATACCAAATATAATTAAAAAAACAAAAACAAAACTTAGAAGGAAACTACAAGTTTCAATTGTCCGGCCTCTAATGATAATCAACACGAACCACCAATGAGAAATCTCTTAAATTTCTATTTAGGAGAGAGAGATTTACTAAGCTTAAAGTGTTACCTCTAATTTTATGTTTACGCAGGTTTTTTGTAAAAATTATCTAACATAACTTTTATTTCTCTACCAAAATAATAGGCTTATATTTATAGGGAATCCTAAAAACCCTATAAATGATAAAACATCAACTTTCCTCTTAAATAATAACCATATATTATTTAAAGATAATTTTAGAAATTTAATCAATCAAGTCGCTACTTGATTATTCTAGAATTAGAATTATAATCCCTGAATTAAATATATTCTAATGCTTAATTTCTGAAATTATTTTCAATCAAGTCACATTTGATTAATTATCTCAGTTTGATTTTGACTAATGGTTCTTAATGTGTATGACCCATTAGGTTCCTAATATGTTAGCCCAAATATAAATTATAATTCTAAATAAATAGAATTAAATAAATTAAACAATTTATTTTATTATCAATTCAATAATTAATTAATTTATATTTGAAGTGTACCCGTTTAACAATGTGTCATAATACTCTAAATATTAGGAAAGTTATAAGTGGTTTGACTTAACTTTTCAGTGACCGGTTTTTTAGTGTAATTATTATTTATTTATCAATAATGTTCTAATTTAAATATTTTAGCATGAAGCATGTCTGCCATGTTAAATCATATTTGTCCATAATATTATAGTCATTGATCATTTGAATAAGATTTGAAGCTCTTTTCAAATCTCATTCCACCTTACGTAAGGATTTAACAATCAATACTATTTGAGAACATGTGGAACATTTTCTTTTATTCATCTAGAGTGATGAATCCTCTCTTGATCACTCAAATACTTTCATATAGTTTATATTATATCCAATGTCCCTATTTATTACCTTTACCAAGATAACGTGTAATGAGATCAAAACATAGCACTCCTTATATATAAAATAACTTAGTAATCTTAAGTCTAAAGATCACTTACACAATTGTCACGTTAGTCTTTCCATAGACATAAATGATATATCCATATGGAATTCTCATGCGGGTCAATTCAGTGTACATGTCATCTGACAAGTGCCTATATATTAGTTTTAGGTATCCCTTATACCTCAACTTATGAGATCAACTATTTTCTTTCATAAAAGAAAAAACATAATATGTATTAGTTTCAACAACTCTAAAAAATGTTTATTATTAAGAGTATATTGACCAGGAACATCTAAAAATAATACTTTCATGCAATAGGAATCTTATAATTATAACTAGGGGTGATCATTTTCGGCTCGGTTCGGTTTTTACCCAAAAACAACAAAAAAAAAGACTCGAAACCGGCCGGTTTCGGTCCGGTTTCTATTCGGTTTTTTATCCAAAAAAACCAGAAAAACCTATATGCATTTTTTGGGCTTTTTTTGGATTTATAATGGGCTTTGTAATTGGCTTCTAATGGATTTCTGATGGGCTTGCAATTAATGTTGATATTATCTCATTTTCTTTGAAGATTCCAAATATATATAATTTTTTTACCCCTAAATATTCAATTGTATTAAATTGTTATTGTCAATCTTATGTTTATTAAGTTTTTTAGCCACTAAATATTCATTTATATGAAATTTATTAATGTCAAACTTGTGTTCAATAAATTTTTTACCTTCCTAATATTTTTCTGCTTTCGAAAAGTTTAAATAACACACACTCACAATCACACACCAATAAGTTAAAATTCAAATTGCAAACCATTGCCTTCAAAGGGCTTAATGAAAAAACAACAAATAACATTATCATAAAGCACTCCAAGCCAAAAACAATAAATCTTTATATGCACATCGTCTCAATAAAAAAGCACTTCAAGAGTTTGCACTTTGATTCCTGAAATTCATAACCTAGAATTATAACATGATAAATTAAATCAGAAGATATAAAAATAAAAAATAGTATTTATACCATACGTTTTCAATAAATGCATCACAATTTGTGAACTAATTATCATCCGTTGCTAAATGCAACTTTTCACCAAATTCTATAAAATAAAATATTAAACATGTTAGAATAAAAATGTGTTAATTAATAAATCATAAAATCATGTTTAAAAATTAAAATGAAAAAAATATTTGAAAAGGTAAAGAGAATTAAGTATAATGATAATGATATCATAAAACAAATGAAGAAGGCCATAACATCTTCCAAATACCTCTTGGCTTGACTAGAGGTAACTTCCTTAGAGCAAAAGATGTCTCTCTTGTATTCTGCAATCTGCATGACATTAAAAAGGATGCACATGTCAAAACAAGCTTAGAAAATCTATCAATGGAGGAAATATAATTACAACCAAGATCATCCAATACATGTTATGACTAACTAGTTTTCATAAAACAAAACATAATGATGAATACAACACAAATTCACAGAATGACAAAACAAAACCGAATCAACGAAACCCATCAAAACAAAACTAGTTAAGCCATACAAAACAAAACCCATCAAAACAGAATACAATAAATTACATAGAATGACAGAAGAAGGCGCGAACTTATTAAGTAGGCTAATTAACCAACCTAAGTGGAAGGGAACATAAAAACACATAATCAAATAGCATTGCCGATTACCAAACTACTTGGCGTGACCTTGTAAATCAACCAACACAACAACAGAATCAACACAGGCTTACAGTAGCAGAGATTGAAATTACATGTACAAGACAGCTCTAATCCTAAACTGCAAAAAAATTGTAAAAACGACAATTTTGATTAAAAATAATCATAACACAATAATCATAATCCTAAACTGCTAAATCCCTTCTATTTAAACAAAGAAAAAAAAATTCGCTCTAATCACCCATATAGCTCTAATTTAAACCTACACCAAAATTCATCACCCAACAAAATTGATTAAAAATAACAATAAGCTTAACTGTATTTAAAATAACATTAAGCTTAACTGAATTAATTAATTAGAAAAGAGAAAAAAAAATTAAAACTTACTGGTTTTGAGAGGCTGAGGAAACATCAGTCTATTTTTGAGAGGCTTGACTGGTTTCAAACGATGGAAACACAAACTATTTTAGTCCAATGGAGACTGAGGAAACGTCGATGGTCGATCTGTGTTTCTATTTTCTAAGTCTAAGAAGAGTGAAGAGTGGAGAGGGAGAGCCGAAGAGGCGAGAGGGGGGCGGACGGCGGGTGGCTCTGAGTGGGCAACACAGAAACTGTGTTAGGGATTTAGGGTTAGCCTTAGCGGAGAGTAGATTGGAGAGGCGAGACTCGAGAGAAGAGAGGGGCACGGCATGACAACATTTTCTATTTATACTAGGGACCTTTTTTTTGAACCGGTTCGGTTAACTCGGTTTCTGCACTACAAAACCGAAAACCGAACCGAACTGGGGTTGTTTTACATAATCTAATCGGTTTTATTTTTCAGTTTGGTTTTTTCGGTTAATTTTTTTTGGTTTTATCGGTTTACTCGGTTTATCGGTTTTTTTGAATACCCTTAATTATAACTTCTTTATAATTTCATTTGCAAAGTGTTTTTGTTCCATGAACTTTATCTTTACTCTAGATTCATTTATCAAACATCAAATTCATAAATTAAATATAAATGACTATTAAAGATAAATAATGCCTTTATTTAATAAAATTAAATATATTCTACATGAATAAAATAGTGTCACATGCAACCAACAAATTGACTATAAGACATATAAATTAACAATAATGTTATGTTAGTTTTGATAATGGTTTAATATAACATTCCTCATATATGCTTTTCTCTTTTGGTCACACGTTCCTTTTCCTGTATGAGCATAAGAATAAAAAAGATGCCTCATCATAAGAATGAGGTTATGGCTTAAAATGCCTAATATTGACAAGTGTGAGATGTAGATAAATGTTCATATAAATATTCTGTTTAGAGAATAGAGTTTAGCTTTATCAAGATTAAGTTTGGAGAGTCAACTTAATCTATAAGCCTTATTTGAAAGAGTTCTAATAAGTTTATGATTCTCCATCAAAATAAGTATAAAATGATTAATAGGAAATGAACTCTTTGATATTTTTTTCTATTAAAAAAAAAATTTTTCACACAATATCTTTGTTTGTTCTCAACAATATCAAAATTCTAGAGATTTATAACATATTATTTATTTAAGTGATTCTTGTAGCCTCTAAAAAACAAGATTGGTCTGGTATACGAAAAATTTTATTTTCAGTGAAAGTTTATGAAATTTACTCTTTGGTATACAGAAAAATTACATATTTTTTATTGTAAAAATTAAGATCACTTTATTTTATTGAACTCTTAGAAAATCATCTTCTTCTTTTTAATTTTCGTTTTTATTTTTCCATAGAAGAGGAAGTGGTCTCTCTCTTTACCAAAAACCCAATGTGCGCATTTAAAAAAGTTATCTCGGAACCAAATGTCGGAACGCCTCTCCACGCTTTTAATCAATTATTACTTTTCTACGGGCAGCCGGATTGATCTGAACCATACAAAGTGCTCAAATTACGATAATATGCTTAATTATCCTTACCTTTTAGCCCAATTAACTAGGTTTTATTCGTGGCCAATGTCATGATACAGATACAGGCACCTAATAGCCCCAGAAGAGGGCATGCAGGGAAACAAAGCCCATCATTCCATAACGAATATTCACCTCCACACACAAACAGAAGCAGAGGTTCACGAGCACAAAAACAAGAAGAAAAAGAATACGGGCTGTTTGAAATCGTATCTATCCATTTTTTTATGACAAAAAGTGCTACCATTTGTGGCCTAGATTGTTCGCTCCTCTCTGTCTCCTAGCGGAAGCGCCGCCCGTGATCTCTTCCCTCATGTGTATGATTGTGGACACCCCTTTCCACGTAAAGTAAAACTAGTGGTGCCCTCCATAACAAAATAGTGGTTTGGTTTGGCGGTGAAAGAGCATAGATTCAAGTTATGGCACCATCTTATTGGCTGGTAGTAGTTCTAGTTCTAGGTATTATGTTTTCAAATGCAGAGATTCCTAAATGGCGTGGAATAGGCTGCCCTCCTAGAAAACAAATTAGGTATATAAACCACACAGCAGCATCACACAGCCACAGCGACAGCCACAGCCAGCATTAATATTCTTTCCATTGTTCACAGCTCACACTTTCTCATTCTCATATGCAACAATGTCAAACTGTCGATGCAACTCTGTCCACCTCTTCGTTCTTACTATTCTCCTCCTCAATTCCGGCCAAACACTATGCCACACCAAAGGGTTAAGAACAAGAAATCCTCGGGTAGTGCAACCGATGATGAATGCGAGCAGAGTTCAATTCTCGGAGCAGCAATTCATGAAGTGGGTCACGTTCGTTGGTAGTCTTAAACACTCTGTTTTCAAAGCAGCAAAGAATAAGATATTCCCTTCTTACACCCTTATTGTCGCTAAGAATCCATCCGCCGGAGACTTCACAACAATTCAAGAGGCAATTGATTCTCTTCCCTTCATCAATCTTGTGAGGGTGATCATAAAAATCCGTGCAGGAGTTTACAAGTGAGTTTTAATGGGTTATGATAATAATTTATTATCTGTATCTTAATTTTCCTCATCGCGTCTTCTGCATTAGCTAGCCTTTACAAACTGGTCTGATTCTGCTGAAACATCTCTGGAGTTTGCCTGTGTATGTTCTTTCATGTTGTTATACCTTTTGAAGCGACAGGAAATCAATCCTTGTTTTCGCTTAGTTCTTTCTCCGAGGCAGATTTTCTCTCAAATACCAACATTAAATCTGCCGACCACTCACCAGGAAATCACTTATAAGAAACCCTTATGCATTGAATTGATGGTTCCTCCTCCACAGCTGAATTTCTAAACACAACGGCTGTTCAAAGAATCGCTCCCTCAACCCACTAGTTCAAACTTTTATCAGGCTTCAGTTTTATATTTCTATAGAAAAATGATTTTGAAAGGTATCTTATTAGAAACTAATATAAAACCATTTTTATAATATTATTTAGAAGCTTAAGTATTTTTTATGTTTAGATAATTATATTATTTAATTAGTATTTAAGTGCTCATCAATATCCTTATTCTTTCTTCTCAAATTAATAAAATTAAGTAAAAAATAATAAAGGTATGCTGAAAATTCTCAAAAGACTTTCATTCAAAAATTTATATTAAAAAAAACTATTCATCATATCGAATCCAATAAAAATTAAATTTTTAGATTTAGATGACTTTTTTATGTGTTTTTTTTACTAATTTTACTAAATTATTTTTTTATTAAATCACTTCAAATTAAAACATCTCATGATAAACTTTTTTTTTTTTTTTACTAAAATTGACATTAATCATGTATAAAGATTATTTGGTATGAAAATTTTTAGATATTGATCCTTGTAGAATATGATTGTTGGACATGTGATTATTTATTTTTGGTTTCAATTAACAATTTTTAGTAATATGTCTTGAATTGTATTTTATTTATGTAGGCATTTGACGAGGAATTTAAACAAATTTACTATTTCATCCCAAGATTTAGAGTTCTAAAATCCAAAAAATAAATTTTACTTTATTAATTCATAGCTATAAAGTGAGATAGTAAATTCATCAACAAATTACATAATATATATAATCTTGAATTTCATAAAGTCATTAAATACATATTGTTGTTCGAATAATTATAAGCCTATAACAAATGTATTATTTTCAGTAAAAATAAGTGTATGTTATTCCACTTAGAATTAAAATAAGAGCAAAAAAAAAAAAAAAAACTAAAGACATAAATTCTTTGTAATTTTAAAGCTATTGCCAATCTCAATGATTGGAATAAGGCCACGTGGCATGGGTCCCCCACTCTATATATAAAAAAATAGCTATATAAATGTTTTTAATGATGGAATATTGTATGAATTTTTTTTACAATGTTTGAAGTTTTATCTTGAATAATAATTATTTTTTATGCCTAAAAAAATACTCTTAATTACTATTTTAAACAAAGAGTTAAATTAAGAAACATAAAAAAATATTAGAAAAAAATATATATTTAAAAAATGGCATGTCTGCTTTTTGAGTAGATGAACATCATTAATCTCACTATTTAATTTTGGTCAATTTTATTTTTTTAAATATTCTCTCTAATTTTCATTATATTTATTTATCTATATTAATTTTTCTTTTAAATTCTAATCAAGGGAAATTTCGATATACAAATGGTTTTTAATATTTATTATAAGAGATTGCAATTTAATATAGTTAATTTGCTGAAATAATACAAACATATGGGTAATATATATATAATGTTTGATGTTGCTAAAAGTACTTGTTTATAAATGAAAAATATTTTATTATTTATCTTTTTATTTAAATGTAAAACTTGTGAAGAAAAATTGCGGAAAAGATCAAAAATATATTCTTTACTAGAAAAATATTGTATTGAATAGGAAACTTCCATGTATTTTTTTTTTGTACTTTAATTTTCTAGAAAATTATGTAGTTAACAACTCTTAAGCAACTATAAACTACCAGCATAGATATATAATAGTCTTCTTTTTTTCAAAATTGTCGGTATGAGTCTTGTTGGGTCAACCAGGGCACTGTAGCTTGTTTTAGCCGACAAAACTCCCCTTCAAAATTAATGAAAATTGATCAAGGATAGATGTTCTTGCATGCTTTTACAGAGAAAAGGTGAATATACCTCCATTAAAATCCTTCATAACCATGGAAGGAGCAGGAGCAGATAATACAATTGTTCAATGGGGAGACACTGCTCAAACACCAGGGGCTAGAGGACAGCCTATGGGAACCTACAGTTCGGCTACTTTTGCTGTGAATTCCCCGTTTTTTGTTGCCAAGAACATCACATTCAAGGTAATATATATTTTGCTGTGAACCTACAAAATATATATTATATTTGCTCTGAGTGCTTCATGTTGTAAGGGAAATTGCGGTGCAGAACACGGCGCCGCTGCCGGCACCGGGAGCCATGGGAAAGCAAGCAGTAGCATTAAGAATATCGGCAGATACAGCAGCTTTCCTGGGGTGCAAATTCTTGGGAGCGCAGGACACACTATATGATCATGTGGGCAGGCATTATTACAAGGACTGCTACATTGAAGGTTCTGTGGATTTCATTTTTGGCAACGGGTTGTCCTTATTTGAGGTTAGAATCATTCATTACTAATTAATCACTTCTAATTGTGATTTATTATTATTTTCTGAGGAAGGAAAATAGCTATTTAATTACAAATAAATCTATATATATATTATTCCAATTAAATTCGGATGAAATAAAATAATGAATGTTAATTTGCTTCATAAAACAAGAAATAATCTTCAATCCTTTATTAAATTGAGAAAAATCATGATGACCAGAGGCAAATAATAATAATAATAATAATAATTTATGGATTGTTTTAGATTTGACGGTAGCTATGAGTGAAGTCATAAAATATTGTATTGAAAGTTGAATAAAGAAGAAGAAAATCATTACAACCTCTTGACTGAAATTAAGGATGCAAGGAGTTGTGTCGTTGATGTAACGGTGTCCTCCATGGCAGTATTAAATAATTAACGGTATCGTATGGTGTGAATGAAGGGGTGTCACGTGCATGCAATAGCTCAATTCACTGGGGCCCTGACGGCACAAGGCAGGAGTAGTCTTCTCGAAGACACGGGCTTCTCATTTGTGAACTGTAAGGTCACGGGGTCAGGTGCTCTTTACCTTGGGAGGGCGTGGGGCCCCTTTTCTCGGGTCGTCTTTGCTTACACTTACATGGACAACATCATCATTCCCAAGGGCTGGTATAATTGGGGAGATCCTAACCGTGAATTGTAAATCTCTCTCTCTCTCTCTCTGCATTTCCAACTATAATTCAGTAAGAAATGTTAAGTAATTCACCATGCATGCATGGCATATATTAATTTATCCTTGATCATTTAATTAAAAACGTTAATAAGTGTGTATTATTCCTGAGATATGACTAATCCAGAGAATAATATAAATTATATGTTGAAACCTTACTTACTTAATTTAAATTATTAGATTGAGATAGTTCTTTCATATAGCATTAAAGTTTTGATAACCAAGTGATCACGAGTTTAAATTTTATCATCTTTATTTATTTAATAAAAATCAAGAATAATTATTCGGTTTCCTTGCTATAATTTGTTTCTTGGCAGGACTGTGTTCTACGGGCAATACAAATGCACAGGGCCTGGAGCAAGCTTCGCAGGGAGAGTGTCATGGTCGAGAGAACTCACTGACTCGGAAGCCAAGCCCTTTACTTCACTTACCTTCATCGATGGTTCTGAATGGATCAAAATGTAATTATCAACATTATATACCTTTTTCCGCAAAATGTTACAAGCGATTTTTAGGAGAAATCCCAATGTTTTCTCCCATATTCAAGTCCCCTCCTCCCTATAGAGTCCTTGTCCGTGTCGGGTTGGTAGGCTTTACTCAAACATTAATCAAAAGCAACTTTGTTGTTGAGTTATAATTCAACCGTCATCAATATACTCTTTTACTTCAAAATTATTTCTTATAGCAAAAAAAAAAAAAAAAAAAAAACCCAGATTCAACACTCTAATACGATGATTTTTTAACATGTGCCCTAAAATCACTCGTTAGTAATTCTATATATGAAAAAGTTATCCCAACAAGGAATTTATTTAGGCTTAACTATGATCATATATAACTATACATTTTTTAAATCTTAAAAATACCCTTTAATTTTTATCACAATAATGTGGAGACTCTTTAGCATACACTAATTCTAAGCTTTCGAGACAAAAGCTGCCCAACAATGAGGGTTTTCGTAAGGAAAGATTACTCATGTGTATGAAAAGATTTGTATTGTAGTTATGTCTGTGATCATTAAACTTGATATCAACAACTTATTTTATATAAGAAGTATTATGTTTTGACATTGATTATGTGTTATCTTAATCAAGGGTAACAAAAGAATATATATTGGTTATAACATAAACTATATAAAGGTATTTAAAAGATCAAGAGAAGATTCATTTGTTAGTAAATATGTCATGTAGCCAATCGGTTAATTACACGTAATACTGATTTTATTCATGTAAAATATATTTATTATTAATAAATGATTTTTTTATCTTTAATATTCATTCATATTTTATTAATCAAACTAGAGTAAAGATAAAGTCCATGGGACAGAATGATTTGTAAAGAAAATCATAAAGTTGTTATAACTATGAGATTCCTATTATATCAAAGTATTATTTCTAAATTTTCTTGGTCAATATGTTCTATTAAGATTGAACATTAATTAGAGTTATTGAGACCAATGAATATTATATTTTTTTCTTGATGAAAGAAAGCAGTTGTTCTTAAAAACTAAGGTATGAAAAATACCTGAAATTAATATGTAGGTGTTTGTCAAATGACATATACATTGAACTAACTCACATAAGAATTTTAAATGAAAAGATCATTTTATGTCTATGAAAATGTTCATGTAATAGTTATGCAAATGATCATTAGACTTGAAATCACTAAGTTATATATAGAGAGTGTTATGCTTTGATCTTGATTGCACGTTGTCCTAATAAAGGGTAAAAAATAAAAAGATATTGGGTATAACATAAACTATCTTAATATATTTGATTATTTGAGTAATCAAGAAAGGATTATTCACCATAGGTGAATTAGAGAGAATATTTCAAATGTTCTCAAATAGTATTGATTATGAGATTCTTAAACAAGGTAAAATGAAATTTGAAAAGAGTTTCAAATCTTATTCAAAGAGTCAATGACTATTGTGTTGAGAACAAAAATGATTTAACAAAGCGGACATACTCCATGCTATAATGTTTAAATCAAAACATTCTTAGTGAATGGATAATAATTACACTAAGAAAATAGTAACTAAAATGTTAAATCAAACCACTTATAATTTTTCTAATATTTGAGGAATCATAATAGGTTGTTAAACACTTACTTGATCTTTAAATATAAATCAGTTAATTATTGAATTGATAATAAATTAAATTATTTAATTTATTGAGGATCATAATTTATTTTTTAGACAACTTATTAGATAACCTAATGAGTCACACATATAAGAACTATTTTTCAAAAATTAAAATAAGATGATTAATCAAGAATAATTTAATTGTAAATAAATTTTAGAAATTGAAGACTTTAATGTAATTAATATAGGAGATTACAATTCTAAACCTAGAAAAAATCAAGAAGGGACTTGATTGAATAAATTTATAAAATTTTCCTGAAATAATATATGTGATATAATTTAAGGGGTAAATTGATACTATGTCATTTATACGATTTTAGGTTTCTTTATAAACAAAATGTCATATCTCATTTTCTATGCACTACACTCAATAAAGAAAACCTATGTTACTTACATAAACACCTGAAATAATAATAATAATAATAATAATAATAATAATAATAATAATAATAATAATAATAAACAGAGCTCGCACTTAATGATATAAGAATAAATATAATACAAACTCAATATGAACTTTAATGTTTACATTAAAAAAAAAGTTTGTTGTTAACATGCGTTATAATTGTTATCTTCATCAATTTAACTATCTTCCTTGTTAAGTGGTGAGTCTTGATTCGTGGTGTACAATTCTTGACACAACAAATATTTTATTCTTTCATAGCCTACCGTATGAAGAACCGATATTTGTGCTATGAAAGGATCTTGATTTGTTGTTGACATAAATTAACACCATGAATATTTGACAATATTTACAAGTGTTGGTGTTACTTAAATAAGATAATTAAAGATTATTACAATAATCATGTTAATAACTTAAACCGAGCCAATAATGATAAAAAAAATCATTTAGATCCTTATTTGTGTATGATTTCCAGTTGAGTAATCCTCTAACACTGATAATTGTTTTATCTCTATTAAATCCTTACATTAATATCACATCTTTTAGATCTTTTTAACTCTTTTTAACTCTATTTCTTTTATTATTTGTGGTTCTATATCCTTAACCTCCATATGGATCAACCTCAGTTTTGTCAAGTTATTTATTACTTTGATTCTCCTTATTTGGAAGAAAACATCAATTATTTGATCATGTCAATTCTTCAACGCATGTTCTTATTAGATCAAGTTGCAAACCATTCAAATCTAAATTTTAGTGTATCTTGAGAGATGTCTATATCATTAGGTCATATAAATAAAATAAGGATCACGAAGTCATATAAAATAAGATATTTTAATCTATTTGATTATGAAACATATGAAATTTGTTTATTGGATACGATTAACACCCTTTATTAGAAATGATTAAAGATATAATAAATTATTAAGCCTACACACACACACACACACTTACATATATACATAAACGCGTGCGCGTGTTTGTCAACCAATAATATTTATAGATAATCATTCTAGATATGATTATAATAAATTGTCACTACACCATTAAATAGTTTTACCGACGGACTAATTCTGTCGGTGACAGGAATGAACTCCGTCGGTAAAATAATTACCGACAGTTTTACCTATAGAACACGTCCGTTGGTATAATAGTCATCGGTAACTCCCCTTTTTGTCGCTAATTTTGTCGCAAATAAAAAAAAGCACCCACCGACAGCTTTACAGACGGATACGCGCGCCAAAAAAAATTCCCGCGGGAACATTACTAATGGACTAAATCCGTCTGAATTTTCAATGGTAATTACCGACGGATAATCCGTCGGTAATTATGGCATCGGTGGTAATTGCCATGGCAACTCTCTGTGAAATATCGATGGAAAGTATTCGTCAGTAAATCTGTCTGTATTTAATCACCGACAGAATATGTCCGTCAGTAATTATGGCATGGGTGGTAATTGTTTGGCAACTCTTTGTGAAATACTGACGGAAATAATCCGTCGGTATGTATTTAAAAATAATAATTTATTAATAGTAAAAAATCTTAATAAACAAATAAAATTGGATTAAACATTAAAATTATAAAAATAATGTTAAATAATATTCATCCAAATATTCATAACAAATTTAATGTGTTTAAAAAACAAAATTAAACTAGAATAGTGGCGGAGTTGGAGGAGGAGGAGAAGGAGGCTAGTTGTTCCCGGGACCGTACGGCCAAAAAAGAGCTGCACAAGTATCATTACCCATCTTTGATCTCATCTCCATGACTATTTGATGGATCTCATCATAATTTGTCGAGAGTTGTTGATATTGTTGTTTCAAGGCAATGAACTCCTCTGACTAGGTGCTCGATACTGATGGAGAGCTCCCAACGGTTGAGACACTATGAGCTGAACGCAAGTTTTCAGCCGTAGTGTTAGAGAGCCCGTGGACCTGATTTTTATCGGGTCCACTAGACGATCCCACCTCCATCCACAAATCTGGATCGAAATCTGGATGGGTAGAAGGATTGTCCCCATATCTCTCCCTCAACAAGCTATTATAGATCTCCTGAATTTTTTTTTTTAAAAAATCATCATATGCAATTCAAGATGCAATTTAAGAAAATAATAACTTACAAAATAAAATAAATGAATGAAAATACCACGAAGTGCTGAGCACGGTTGTCCACGAACTACTGCATCCCCTTTTGGAGGTCTTGACTCCGCACATGCGTCTCTACAAACAACTCCATTAGACTCGGCTCACGTCTAAGAGACGCAGCCTGTAAGGAAAAAATAGGTTGAAAGTTAAATATATTATAAGAAACGACAAATTAATTAACGATATATTTCATTAAAATTAATCTTACCATCCGCTTTGCATGTGCGCTGAATGTGACAGATCCACCAGTGTGCGTGGTCACCGAACCATGAATTTGCCGGTTCCAGTTGTTGGTGCCAGACTGTGAGCACCGTGAGAATTGCTCTAAGGTCACGTGCTCAATATATGCTGTCCATATTTCCCCCTAGATAAATGGCGGTTTGAATTCCTGCCAAATCGCCACCTCATTTCATCCTTCAATATTGTCTTTTTGATTTTTTTGGGGTATCATACCAAAAATCACGCAACCTACTTCCATAGTAACAAATTAGAATTTAAAACATAAAATTATAAAACAAAAATAAATATTATTTTTGATGTTACCTAGTTGCCGCGTGATTCTCCCATACCTTCCTCACAACATTGTTGTTCGCCTTATCCCACTCAAATTTGTTCTGTGTATATAAATAATTCATATAAAATAAAAATAGTATAAGATATAAAATTATAAAAATCATTTATTAAAAATAAGCTGGAAATTAAAAATCAACACCGACCTGAAATCGCTTAAACCATGCATCGATATTAGGTTTCCACTCAGGATGTCTAGAAACCTGGCTCCATTGAAATAATGAAGTCTTCATCGATGATTTAAACGCTAATGTTATAGCCTTTGCAATCTTAATGTTTGTGAACCTGAAATTAAATAAAAGTAATAATATTAATTAGTTGTTTATAAATAATGTTATAAGTGTGTGTGTGTGTGTGTGTAAACTAAAACCCAAACAAACTTACATTGAGAGGTCATCCTTCCATTGTGCCTAGTACTTGCAGGTGAATTGACCCCGTTGTGAAGACACACAACTTTTGCGCTGTGAAACTGCGCTAGAAAATCTCGCCAAACTTTTCGATCCGTCGGTACGTGTGCCATTGGACACGCGTCTAACATGCGTGCGCTTCAGGACGTGCATAATCCGTTGGTGATTTACATCGGTAAAGCCATCGGTGAATCCGTCGATGATTGTGGCACAATCCTGTAAATTTTTTTCAACTCTTTGTGAAATACCGACGGGTTATATTTCATCAGGGATTCTGTCAGTGAATCCGTCGATGATTGTAACACGATCCTATAAATTTTTTTCAACTCTCTGTGAAATACCGACGGGTTATATTCTGTCGGGGATTCCGTCAGTGATTGTGGCATAATCCTGTAAATTGTTTTAAACTTTCTATGAAATACTGACGGATAATCTTCCGTCAGGGATTCCATCGGTGATTCTGGCACAATCCCGTAAATGTTTTTCAACTCTCTGTGAAATACCAACAGGTTATATTCTGTCGATGTACCCATCGGTGAAACCGTCAGTATTTCTTATTTTTTTGTGTATCCCTGTCACAAAATCTTGAATTGCAATCTTACAGCACACACAACACAATAACAAAAGCTGATCATTAAAGAAGAATAAATATTTCATGTTCCAAAATATTACATTATAAAAATAAGGCTTTAGAACATGTTTAGTTAGTCAAAATTTTCATCTTCATCCTCAATTGAATTGTTATCATCAGCTTTATTGCACTCTTTAATTTCATTATCATCTTCTTCAACAACATTCTTTTTTCCACTAGTAGAGCTCAGAATAACATTCAACTCCTCTGCGTCAACATCAATAAGACTATCGTTGAAAACATGAAAATTCAAATTTTCTTTTAAGTCAATCGAAGGAGCAACTTGGTATGGTTCAACCAACTCATTAGCTTGAAAGACTTCATCTATCACACTTGTGTCTTCGTTCTCATCCTGAACAACCTTGACACAACCCTTGGGTTTTGTTTTTAAAATGGAAACCAATCAACTCTTGATTGGTCATTTCTAAAGGAAGGGGTGTATATGTAATAAACTTGTTGGCATTGCTTTGAGAAAACAAAGATGTCGTTTACGTTGCGGTGTCTAGCTTTTGAGTTGATTTCAATGAGATCATAGTGAGGATCTACTCTAATTTCTCTGTCAGTTGTGTCATACTAATAGCATTTGAATAAAAACACTCTAGTTTGCCCGCTATGATATTACAGTTCGATGACCTCTTCCAATCTACCGTAATAGTCAACTTCAAACTCACTAGAAGTCGATCCCTTAATACAAACACCGTTGTTGTATATCTTTCTTCCATGCTCGTATTCTTCAGTATGAAAGACATATTCATTGACAAAATACCTGTTATAGCACTTGACTTTTCTTTCAGGGCCCAGGCCTAGTAAATACAGTGAAATAACAGCACTACCTCCCATTTGATAAACCTAGCTTGTAAATTAAATACAACAATAATCAATAAACAGATATTATGTAATATTGACTAAAATAAATTACATTACAAGAGATAATGAGTTTGTGATAGGACTTACATGTGTTTTAAACCATGTGGCAAATTGTTCATCTTGTAATTGAAAGATCTGGGATTCGGTCAGCTGGGAGTTATTGGACAGTAAGTATCGTCGATGTTGCCTACAAGGTTGTTCCACATTATATGAGTGTATGTTATCACAAAACATAAATAGTACACTCTTGACAAAGTTTAAGTCGAACATCTACTTACTTAATAAAATGTCTCAGCTCATCACAGTTAAATAGGACATAATTGTGTGCTTATCTGAACTCTATTTTAGATAAATATCTTCCCCTCACGGCATTTTTAGGTGTGGGTCATCCAGAATTGGAGAATATTGACAAGTTTCTACTTGAAGGCACTTCACCACCATCATCATGTCGTGGAACATGGTTGATCCTCGTTCTCAAATGAGGTTCGAAATAGTATGAGATAAATGTTGAGATCTCCTCAACAACATAGGTCTCACATATTGACGCGTCAACATGCGCCTTGTTCTTAACCTTTTTTTTAAGATTGAACAAGTACCTTCATATATATATATATACATATATATAAAATAAAAAATTATCAATTAAAAAAATAAAAATAAAAACATTTAATTATGAATTACATAGCTCCTGTAATATCTAACCTTTCGAATGGATACATCCATCTGTACTGGACCGGTCCTCCAACTTTTACCTCAAATGGTAAATGTACGGGTAGATGCTCCATTAAGTCAAAAAATGATGGAGGGAATATCATCTCAAGTTTGCATATTGTCTCGATGATATTCTTTTCAAGCCTTTCAATGTGATCAACATTCAACTTGCTGGAGCATATATCTTTGAAGAAATGACTGATCTCTGTTAGTGCATCTCATATCCCCTTTGGCAACAAATCACAAAAAGCTAATGGGATGAGTGTTTGCATAAACACATTGCAGTCATGACTCTTCATTCCATATAATCTGCATTTCTCCGTATTAACCAGCCTTGATATGCTCGAGGCATGTCCATCGGGAAAACGCAGACTCTTAAGTCATTTGTAGACTAATAGTTGTGCGTTTTTCTCTAACACGATGCTTGCTCTTAGTTTTGCGACCTGTGACCCATCACGAACCAACTCCATATTTTTATAGTTACAGAACAATGCTACATCCAATCTAGCCTTGATGTTGTCCTTTGTCTTCCCCTTCACATCCATGACGGTGTTGAAAATGTTCTCAAACATGTTCTTTTCAATGTGCATGACGTCAAGGTTATGGCGGAGAAGATTGGTCTTTCAATAAGGAAGCTCTCAAAAGATACTTTGCTTTACCCAATTATAGGTCAAACCAAAACCAGAAAACTTCTGCTTACCTGATTGGAGACCAAACATAATGTCATCGTATTCTGACACAACATCAAACAATTCTTCACCGGAAAGACGCGGGGGTGCAACATCCTTTTCAACTCTGCCAACAAAGAAATCATTTTTATTCTTTCTATACCTGTGATTTGGTGGCAACAAATAACAATGACAGTAAAAAAAAGAAGCTTTAACCCCGTTTGTTAGCGTGAATGCCTTGTTGTTCTCCATATAGTATGGACATGCTAGCTTTTCATGCGTGCTCAACCAGAAACCATTCCATAAGCTGGGAAATCATTGATAGTCCATATCAAAGCCGCTCTCTTAACAAAATTCTGTTTCCTCGAGATGTCATAAGTCAAAGCTCTAGAGGACCACAACTGCGTCAACTTATCAATCAACGGACGAAGACAAACATCTATATTCCACCCCGGATTGCTCGGACCTGGTATGATCATAGATAAAAACATGAACTCCTGCCTCATACACATCCCCGGTGGCAAGTTATAAACTGTCAGTATGATCGACCAACAAGAATAAAGAGCAGCAAATGACCCAAATGGGTTGAATCCGTCTGTACACAACCCAAGATGCACGTTCCTTAATTTAACTGAAAAGTGAGGATGCACACTGTTAAAGTGTTTCCAGGCTTCACCGTCAGAAGGATGAACCATCACTTCATCAACCGCATGGTGTGATTGGTGTCATGTCATGTCATGTGCTCAACAGTCCTTGGTGACATGAATAACCTCTGCAGTCTAGGTATGATTGGGAAATATTTAAGTTTTTTATATGCCACGAGAGTCTTCCCTCTACCAGTTCTGGGTTTGTAACGGGAATGCCCGCATGTTATGCACTCGGTCATCTCAGCATTTTCAAGGTAGTATAACATGCAAAAGTTAGGGCATATATCAATTTTCTGGTATCCTAAACCAAGGGGTTTCATCATGGGCTTAGCAGCATAAAAGTTCTCTTTTAGCATGTTCCCTTCAGGTAAAATGCTTCTCGCTCATTCAATAATCTTGTTATAACCGGCCTCACTCAACCCGTGATCTGACTTGATGGTGAACACCTGTGCTATGGTTGATAATTTACTGTGGTTCGTGCAGCCATCCCATAATGGTTCATTAGAATCTTTCAACAGATCAAAAAACCTTGCTGCATCTGCATTAGGTTCTTCTTCTACGATTGGACATCCCTAACATTACCTTCACTCATTCTCATTGCATCCATAACCATATTCCTGTAAGGATTATTGTTCTCATTTCCAACTTTATGCATGTTGCTAGCACTAGAAGTTGACCCAACCACCTGTTCTTCCATGCTCTCATCAGGAACAAATAGTTCTCCGTGTGCATACCAACACAGGTAATCCTCCATGAACCTTTTGGTCAGAAGATGCATCGTTACAACATCTTGATGCAGAAACTTTAAATTTTTATACTTCCTGCATGGACACCTAATATCGCCATTAGTAAAATTCCTCGGAATAGATGTTGCAAAATTAATAAAATCCTGGACATCGTTACAATAATCCATCCTCCGCAATCCTTGGGGTGAGTCCCGATACATCCATGAACGATCATCCATGACTTCTATTGAACCTCTATAAAGCATAACAAAAATATTGGTTTTCCCCAACATTATCCAACAAACTAAAACAATACTTATGTTAAATATTCATTATCAATTATCAACTATCAACTATCAACGTTCATACATACAAATTTATACATATATAAATTTACTGAAATCACAACTTCAAAATAGAATTGATAACAATTAAAAAAGACCCGTTAAACAAGCTATTAATTATTTATTTCATCACAACACATTTAATCCGGTGTAATTCAAACAAAATTTCAACAATTTACAAACAAATATAATTTGACAAAATCTAAAATAAACTAAAACAACTACAAAATTATACACTCATATTACAAGTTTCTTTGATGAATAACAATCAAACAAGTACATACGTTAACAAAATACATATACCGAAAAAACAATAAAATTCACATTTAAATGTTAAAACTAAAAAGGATAGATTTACTTACAAAAAATGATAAAATCCACAAGAAACGGATATTGTGACCACGTACAAAGTATAAGAAACTTGAGTGCTTGTGTTGAGAAAAGTGGAGAGTTGAGATGGGTGGTTGGCTGCAGTTTGAGAGGGGAGAGGTGAGATGGGGAAGAAGAAGAAGGAGAAACAGAGGAAGAGAGTGTCGGCAGAGGGGGTGTGTATATAATGGCTTTTACCAATGGAATCACTGACGGAATCTATCTGTCGGTATTTCCATTGGTGATTTCGTCGGTGACATTACCACGTCACTGTACGGCTATCTCAGTTTGAATCTCTCAGTCAGTCCGTCGGTAAAATCGTCTGAAAAAACTCCACGTTACCACACCATTGCATCTTTCCAAACAAACTTTATAGGCCGTCGGCGATCCGGTCGGTATATACCGACAATATCACCGATAGATTTATGTTGTCGATATATACCGACAGATTTTGAGATGGAATTATTTCTGTCAGTAATAATTACCGATGAAAAAATTTTGTCGGTAATTCCGTTGGTTTTCGCCGGTTTTCTGGTAGTGTGTTAAGTCTATATATGTGTGTGTGTGGATCAATAACAATTCATGTCTTGAAAAAACTTAAAATTTTCTTTGGCATTAAATTAATTTTTTTTGTATTTTTGGATTGTTTTATTGTGTTGATATAAAAATGATTTTTTAAAAATTTTATTTTGATATATTTCTAAGCAAAATATACTTTAAAAAATAATTTCTACTACAATTTCAAACATATTCTAGGTCTATAATGAATGGCAAGTGGCTTGACACTTGGCTACTTGGCGGGCGGTACTTCATTTTTCTTTATTGTTTTATTAATTAAAACTTTGATATTTCATCTATTTATCAATCCATTTATTTTGGTTCATAAAAATCATTTTCATGATATTTTTCACTCTTCATACTTAAGTTTATGGTAAAAGATATATAGATAATACATTAATTAATTACTTTTAATAATTATAAATAAAAAGAAGATTTTGAAAGCAAATTCACTTGAAAAAGCCTGAAAAATACGAGGAATACGCAGTTCATTGATAGAAAATTAAAACGTCAGATTCATTTGTTAAAATATTCAGTCAATAAAAAAATGGGTGAAAAAACTACAAAGCAGATTTTGGCTAGTGGATTAAAAACTCAAACGACACATGTTTCAATCTTGTAAACGACGCCTTTGGTTTTCAGGGTTTTTTTTTTTTTTTTTTTTTTTTTGGGCCCATGAAATTAGCAAGGAGGGAGCCTTATCTGATGAGTCCCTTCCCTTACTTCCCTACCTTTCCCTTCCTTGTTCTTTTACCAAAAAAATAAATATTTGAAAATTGAAACGCACTTTCGCAAGAACTCTTCCATCTCATCCTCCTCGATAGCAATCTCTTCAGAATGGCAACCGTTGTGAATTCAACACCACTTTGCCCCTCTGTTTCTCTAAAACGTCCAGGCAACTCTCTCTCTCTCTCTCTCTCTCTCTCTCCCTCTCCTCCTCTCTCTTTCAAATAAACGCTGACAGTATTTGGGTTTCTATCATGCTAAGCAGCATTTATTGGGAATTCGGTTGCTGGGAAGTTCCTTCGGGCGAAGCCAGCGTTCCATACCTGTAGATTTCCATCCTTGGAGGTCAAGGTGAGTGTGCTTATCATAATTATGCTTTCTTTTAAAGATTCCTGTGTTTTATTTTTCTAATTTTTCATCGAGTGCTCTGTAGGGTAATTGCTATGTTAGAGCCTTGAAAGAGTTGTTATTGATCAAACTTCATACATCAAAGTAATAATCCCAAGTCTGATATAACTTAGCGAGTGTAGTTGGACTTAAATCATCATTTTTGCTTTTGCAATACTTTAACTTGCTGTCAGAACCGCGACAAGTGCTTGTTGGCTCTTAATGTATATTAATGGAGAAACATGAGAAACCTTTTTTGGACAAAGGCCTTTCGGGGAACTATATTGCCATGTTTTTCTGCCAAGCATAAAGATTGAAACCATTTATTTTCTTATGGATTGGTTCAAACTCACAAGATAACAGGAGGTCATTTTTTCACTGGTTTCATTCAACCCATTTCAAAGTGAGAGTTTGTTAAACTCAATAGTATATTTTGGCATATCATGTCTCTTTCTCTTTATGAATGGAACTTTCCATTCATCTCAATTATAATTGATCAACAAGAATTGCTTGTCTGTTTTTATTTTATGTGTTCCCAAGTGTTCATTTTAGGCTTATCTTGTTGTGCGTATTGCTCTTCAACTTCACCTAGGAGTGCAATGCCTTTAATTTATCATAAAAAGCATCACCTTTTCAATCCACTTTGTACTGCATAATTTATAGGTCGAGCATTAGGGATGGGGTTTTCTTCTTCGCTATACCCCAGTCTGACATGTTCGAGGATTTATCATTGCCTTCCTAAATCTTCATATGGGCTCTTATCAAATCTTGCTGTTGCCAAGTTTGATTAGTCTTGACAGATCTTTAATCAAACGATCCTTAATGGGTATGTAAAAGTAAAACTAACAATGGGGGGAATGTGGGATGCTTTTACAGTAACATTGCAATCCCTGTAAAGAAAAGAAATGACCACTTGTTCAATTTAAGTTAAAAAGTTTTTTTCATACTTGAAAAAAGAAGGAAGAGAGGCTTCAACCTGACCTTTTGAGGAGACGGGGGACATGGCTGCCAACAAGTGGGCTTATAAAGATTCAAATTCCTGAAAGAATATGCAAAACTAAAAAGATTCAAACACTCGAAACTTAAAATACTAACACCAAACTGATATGGAGTTAAATGACTAACACTATGTTGAAATATACTTAGATTTTAGACATTTGTTGTAATATTTCCATGGCCAGCTGCCAATGTTAAATGCCTATGGTTCACATAATACTTTTCATGGTGACAATGTGTGAAGCTTGATTGTCTTCTCCTACTCTTTTCCGGAAAGTCACTTCAGATTTGTTTGACAGGCTACAGATGGTAGTAACAAAAGCTCCAAAGGCACCAAATCAAACAGCATAGTCTGTGCTGATTGTGATGGAAATGGTTAGTTGTAATTTACTCCCTATAACTACTTTGTGTTTTCTTTTTTCATTTCTCTTTTATTGGATTCTTATATTTTCAGTGTCGTGTCTTCTTGTCAGTTTGACAGCTAGGCTGCAAGTTTCTTGCAATTGTGCTTGCTGTATGTGGCCCTGTAGAAGTAGAGCTTCAATCTATGCATGCTTGTCTTATGATTGGCTGTTCTTAGAATTTCATTCTGTTTTAACATCGCTTTCCTTTCCATTCCTGGTATGCATGCTGGTGCTGATTTCCATACAAATTGGATGGAGCTTTCTTGGTCTTGATGTCTGCAATAAACCATTACTGATTGTTTAATGTGATTACGGATGTAAATTATCTATTGGATTTCCTGCTGGCATAATTAATCCTTCACAAAGTTTTTGGTCAATGAAATTACAAACAGAACTTTCCCATTGATCCAGACGGTTTTGTACATTGGGATCTTGTCTTCCCTTTGATACCCTGCATGAGTTTTCTGCGAAGTGTCATCTTCATTAACTTGAGTCAAAAGCTTGTAATCACTTGTTAATACTATCCTAAGAAAGTTTTAGCTCGTGTAACTTTATACCTTTCTATCACATTACCAGGTGCAAAATCGTGTACTCAATGCAAAGGTTCGGGAGTTAATTCTACGGACCACTTCAATGGACAGTTTAAAGCTGGTGGATTATGTTGGCTCTGCAGGTAAAGGAAGCAAGTTGTCCTCTCACAATTATCTGCTAGCTACATAGTGATAAACCAGTAGTACTACTAACAGTAATTGCTCTATCATTCCGTCAAGCTTGACCACATTAATGTGGTTCTTTCAAAATATCTACCATTTTCAAAAACTGTTTAGGCTGTAGAGTTCAAAACATTTGCTTTCACTGAGAAAGAACCTTGAGGTATTCACTTGCTGGGTTCATAAACACCTGCCTTTTTTGCTTGCTAAACTAAATATAGGTGCCGATAATTGGATTAGATAAGGAAATGTATCATCTCATGCACCCTTCTCCCTGGGTGGATATGATCCAATCTGTATTTAACAAGATTTAAAACATTGTAGTCTTAGCTAGCTATTTGTCAAATTTCTGTTATGACCAATCCACAAACAGATGAGCTTGCTCCATGGCTCTTAGTAAGCTGATCTCTTAAACGTGTATTTCCTTGCAGAGGTAAAAGGGAGATTTTGTGTGGAAGTTGTAACGGAGCTGGCTTTATCGGTGGATTCATGAGCACATTTGATGAATAAAGTCTTGTGGGAATTGGATGTTGAATTATGCTGTGTCATTTCCTTGATTTGTTTGGGTTTATCCTGCACTCCTTAAAGTTTTGACTGAGTCTGTGTTTCGTTTTAACCGAATTCATGTATTTATTCCACGTTTATAACTTGGCCCTCTGTCCATGATGACTGTCACGAAATATTTGTTTTCCTTCTCTTTTTATTTTCTAGTCCTAAAAACTAACATGTAACCAAATTCTTTTTCTTATTTATGACTTTTTATTCGCCACATACCATAAAAAAACAAAATTGAAGAAATAAAAACTATATTGAATTTTTTTTCTTCAAATTTTCAAATTATTTTCATATTTACTATGCTATAATGAATGCATCTATATAAGTTATCATTTGGGTCATTTTTGTTGACTACTGTGCAACCTAGATCATTACAATTACGAAGAAAACTATTTTCTAAAAGAGGTGACGATTTCATTGCATTATGTTTCTCTTCACAGTTCATGTGAATTATATTGGGGTTATTTTTTTGGTTCGCGAATTATATTTTTAATTGTATCCTTGCATGTACTGATTGTGATGTTTTTAGTTTATGGTATGATCTATTTGCATATTCTTGAGAGTTAAATATTTTGATTATAACTTTATTAGGGATAAGAGTTTATGTTTGTCCACATATTATTCGATGACTCTTTTGTCTTTCTAATTTTAGCATTTTATGTTTTGATTAAAAAATTAATTTTGTTTATGTTTTGATCCTTGAGTTTGAAAGAAAAGAGAGAAAATCTCAAAAAAATAAGAAAAAAGAGTGAAAGTTGATGGTTGATTATATTCTGATAATAAAAAAATCGATCTTAGTGTCAATGAATTTTATGATTTGTTAACTTGAGCCTTTTTTTTTTAATTGATTTTGTTTTTTCAATTTTATCTTTCATCATTAGATTGATTGAGAATTAAGTTTCGTGATTTATTTCGATTTGTTTTCTATGAGGTTATTTCTATTTCATGAATCGAGTCACGAGTTTAGCTGGTTAATTGGAGTTGAATTGAGTTGTTTTTTTTGTGTTTTTTTAATTTCAATTACATCCTTCACCATTATATTTATTAAAGATCGAGCTTTATAACTTGTTTTTTCTATTGGGTTATCTCAGTTTCATGACCTGAGTCGCGGGTTTGACAAGTTAACTCGAGTTGATTTGATTTATTTTTTTGTCCTTTTTTAAATTGATTTTGTTTTTAATTTTACCCTTCAACATTGAATTTATTGTAAATTGAGTTTTATAATTTGTTTTGATTTTTTTTTTTATGAGGTTCTTGTGGTTATATGACCCGTATGTGGATTGACAGGTTAACATATGTTATCTCGAATCAATTCAATATGTTACCATCTCAATATTTATAAAATAAAATATCATCTTGAATATTGTTTTGAGCCAAACTATGTTTTTACCAGCCACCTATGTTATCTTTGAACCTGTTATGTTAACCGGGTCATATCGGATCAATTCCCACATGATTTAAATTTGATAGGTTATCTAAGTTGACTTGAGTAATTTTTTTTAATTGATTTTATTTTTCAAGTTCATCTTTCAACATTAAGTTTATTAGAAATTAAGTCTCATAATTTATTTTGATTTTTTTATTATGAAGTTGTCATGGTTTCATGAACCTGTATGTGGATTGATATGTTCATTTGAGTTATCTCAAATTGATCAGATATGTTACCGTCTTAATATTTATAAAAAAATCATTTTAAATATTTATTTAAGTCAAATTATGTTTTTACTAATCATCTTTGTTGTTTTTGAACCTATTAAATTGACCGGATCACATTGAATCAATTTTCATAAAATTTAAATTTTATTTTTCTATTAAAAAATAATAACAAAATCTAGATATTTTTCGTATTAAAAAAATAATCCAATCCCTAGCATATCACAAGTTAATGATTTAGTTGAATGCTATTTTGCTTCGGCACTGAATAGATAGAAGTCGATCGGAGTCATATAGGAGTATTGTGACCAGTGGGGGCGATTGTAGTTGATTGTAACACGTGGAAAGTTTTCAAAGCTAAATGGGGTACTGGTTTTTCCCATCTTCCTTAATTTTCTAATTACTATTTGAAAGGTATTATTAAAGAATGATAAATAAAAAAACTCCAACAGAATAAAAGTTTGAAAAAATATACTATACATTAGGGATACATATAATTATCAGTGTGATATAAATATTAAGGGAAAATTACCTTTAGCATTTTATAATTGATTTGAAATTGTATTTGCTTCCCGTCTTGAAAAATTACAATTTGTAACCTGAATCAAAGAATTAGAGACACCAAATAATAGATCATTTTTTTATATCTCTCTCTCTCTAATAAATAGTGAAGAGAATGTAATTCCTTCCAAATTGAATAACAAAATCACTATTGAATTTGATTTCTGGCACCGAATCATGTGATTGTTTGTATTTGGTGGTGGAATCTCCCCACCCAATCACACACACATACAACATCTTCATTTCTTTTCCTTGCCAAAATACTTGACAAATTTATTTTCCTTAATATTTCTATCAACTTTTATGCTTCGCATTCAATTTTTCATATGGGTTTTTGCTGTTTTTTTCTTTATTTTTCCTCTCGTGGGCTAATTTCTGGCCAAAAGATTATATTTTTCTTCAAATTCTTAAAAGATTGATTTTTTTTAGGTTCTTTAATTTATGTTGTCAAGAAAAGTAGATTCTTGATTCCATGTACATGATTCTTAGACTTATTTAAAAAGCTTAATATTTACATATACCCTATACTTCTTCTTCTTCACCTTGCTCAACATCTCTTGATTCCAATAAGAGATCATATCTTTCCAAGATATGTTTCCATGTCAAAGGAGATTTTCTAGATTTCAAATCCTAGACTTCAAGAAAAAAATGGGTTTTCACGAAATGTTTCTCTTTCAAAGAATGTATGGATCTCTTTAGAGAGAGAAGATAAAAAAAAATAAATTATGAGCTTGAATTGTGTATGAGAAAAAGAGAGAGAGATACAAGGATAATTATATATATTTTTTTAATTTTAATAATGTGAAGTGATAATTATATATATTTTTTTAATTTTAATAATGTGAAGTGTTAATGTGTAGATATGGATGGACGAAGTAGATTTAGATTTGGGATGGAGGTGAAGTATCTATTTTTTATTATTTTAATGCAATAAGACCTCTTTGGTTATTAAATGAAAAATAATGACAAACACGAAAAAAATTAGATAATTTTTGTTGATTTTATCTTGTTGCACCAGGTATAAGATGTAAACTATTATGTACACATAAAGTTTAGGTTGGAAATTATAATTATGCAAAACTCAATAAGTTCAATTCTAACTAAATTATAGGATGTCAAGGGTAATTTTCTCAAATATTAATTCATCATGTAGGTTAAAACTTAATTATTATCTATAAATGATATATCTTTGTGTCGTCACATATGTTTGACAATATTAAACATTGTAAAAGTTTAAATTGTTATAAAAAATATGAAAAAAAATTATTATTGTTGCATATGTGCGGCGTCTTGACGAACGTCCTCCTAGTAATTTCCAAGTATATATGGTGTGGGGAAATGGATAGGATAAGGAATTCTTGTCCTTTATCAATGGAAATAGGGAATAAGAGTCGTCACCTAATATTTTTGTCACTAGGAACACTAACTGATTTCAGAGAATCGAGTACGGGGACTAATTGCATAAAGAGAAGGTATTAACACTTCTAATACGCCTTACCTCAGGTAAGCTGCATTGTTTATTTATCTAATTAAACTAGTTCTCTGATTGTTGGGTTGTCTAAGGTTAAAGACAAATCCTTCTCAGTAAGTAGATCTATATATTATCAGGTAAAACTTTAACTATTCTAATGTTAATAAAAAAGAACTAATTTTTTAATATCAAGAATATATCTTACGTATAAATTCATAATCTCAAACACTAAAAGAAAACAAAATATTTTTTTGGGTATTTTTAAAATATAAGCTAGTTCTCATGACTTTAATAAACTGGTTATTAAAACCCAAAATGTATACTAACACATTTTTTTAAATTTTATTTTGTATGAAAATACGATATGGGATATTTTTTATATTTTGAGAGACTTGGTCATATGCATGAAAACAAGATATATTTTTTTGTTTTTCCATATATATTTTTTGCAACGTTTCAGAGAAACCAAGTATTGTAATACCGGATTTGTATTTTTATAGTATAAAAATATAAACCAATATTAATCAAAATTGGTAGAAAAATACGAGAGAAAACCAAAATTTTTTTTGAAAGGATTTTGAATTTGTTTTGGAATTTTTGTTGTTGTTGTTGTTGTTATATATAGGGATGGGCCCAACCCATCCTAGTGGGGCTGAAATCAGCCTAGAAGAAATTAGGTCGAGGTTGGCCTAAAACAACTGGACCAACATCGGCCTAAGACAGGGGTTGGGCCGATGTCGACTCAAAAGAGTGTTGGCCCGATAAATATTTTTGTTTCTATGGGACTGGGCCGAACCTGGCCCGATCATTTTGGAGAAGACTCTCCATTGTTCACATGCTATATGAATAGTGAATAATGAATTATAGTTCATTCTCCACTGTTCACTAACAGAACAATAGAGAAGGAACAAGAAGAAGATGGGAGGCTAACCTAGCGGTGACATTGATGGTGGTGACTAGATAAAATAACGACAACGGTGTTTCAAACGACGGAGAGAAAGATAGAGAGAGAAAGGTTACTATTTTTCTTCTATTCTCTTCTGTTCTCTTCTTTCTTTTATCTTTTATGCTTCCTTTTCTTTTCTTTCTTATTCCCCTTTGGTTCCTCAGTTTTTTTTTTATGTTTTGTTCTCTTTCTCCCCTTTTTTTCTCATCTTTTTTTTCACTCTTTGTTTTCCTTTCTTCCTTTCTGTTTTTTTTTCATCTCCTTTCTTCATCTCTCGTCTTCTCATCCCTCCCTTTTCTTTTTTCTTTCTGTTTTTTCCTCTCCTTTTTGTCTCCCTCTTATCGTCTAGTAATAAAGGGTAGTGGGAGAGGGAGCTACCCTACCCTTGTCCAGTCATGGTGAAAGGGTAGGGTGGGTGGGTGGGTCTCTATGTAGCCATTCACATGCTTGTCTTCTCTACCCCTTTCATCATGGTGGTAGGCCATGAGGGGGTGTGGGTTGTGTTGGGATTTTTGGGCAAGTGAGAGGGAGAGATGCTACAAAGGAGGGGAAGGAAAACCTTTTTCCCTTGCCTTTGCGCGTCTAGGGGAAGACGATGACGAACAGTGCCATCAAAACGACATCGTTTGTAGCTCTTTTTTTTAATAAATAGTGGAAATGGCGTCATTTTGAACAAAACACGCTGTTTTATTTATAAAAAAAAAAAGGGCGCCAAAAAGTTTTGTTTCCAAATTAGTCCTCAATTTTCGAGTTGTTCAATCAAGCCCTCAATTGAGATTTTGAATTTAAAGATCAATTCAGTTGCATCGCTGCTAAATTTGAATATTCGCCCTGAAGTTGGTCGCCTTTTTCACTTTTGTCTTTGGTTTTGAATCTGTGCATTTTGACCCTTAATTGATCAACAAACTTTCAAATTCTTTAATTTAACCCCTGATTCGATCAATTCAGTCCCTATATTGGTGCGCCTTTTCCAATTTGGTCCTTGGTTTTGGATTTCTTAAATCAAGTCTTTAATTGCCCATCAAACTTCAATATTTATGCAATTAAACCCCTTATTAAACCAAATTAACTCTTAAAAATTGTATTTCGACCCCAAAATTTAATTTCTTCTAATTAAGGTGTAAATTGACTTAAAAATTAATTTTTCTTGCAATCAAACCCTTCATAAACTCAATTAATCTCTCAATAAAATATAATTGAGTTCTTAAATATCTTAGTTGGGATTTTTCTTCCTCAAATTGAATTTTGTTTTATTAATAAGGCCTTTATTAGTAAAAAATATATTGTCAAATTTTAATCTTTGTATTTTTGAACTTTCTCAACTAATCTTTGTCTATTTTCTAGGCGCCCCTATATCTTCTTCTCACTGCTATATATTTTTTATATTTTAAGAGACTTGGTCATATGCATGAAAACAAGATATTTTTTTTGTTTTTCCATATATTTTTTTTTGCAACATTTCAGAGAAACCAAGTATTGTAATACCGGATTTGTATTTTTATAATATAAAAATATAAACCAATATTAATCAAAATTGGTAGAAAAATACGCGAGAAAACCAAAAATTTTTTTGAAAGGATTTTGAATTTGTTTTGGAATTGTTGTTGTTGTTGTTGTTGTTTATATATATAGGGATGGGCCCAGCCCATCCTAGTGGGGCCGAAATCAGCTTAGAAGAAATTGGATCGAGGTTGGCCTAAAACAACTAGGCCAACATCGGCCTAAGACAGATATATATATATAGGGATGGGCCCAGCCCATCCTAGTGGGGCCGAAATCAGCTTAGAAGAAATTGGATCGAGGTTGGCCTAAAACAACTAGGCCAACATGCCTGTTGGGCGCGACTCAAAAAAGTGTTGGCCCGATAAATATTTTTGTTTCTATGGGACTGGGCCGAACCTGGCCCGATCATTTTGGAGAAGACTCTCCACTGTTAACATGTTATATGAACAGTGAATAGTGAATTATAATTCATTCTCCACTGTTCACTAGCAGAACACTAGAGAAGGAACAAGAAGAAGAGGGGAGGCTAACCTAGCGGTTGCATTGATGGTGGTGCTGATGGTGACTAGACAAAATAACGACAACGGTGTTTCAAACGACAGAGAGAGAGATAGAGAGAGAAAGGTTACTGTTTTTCTTCTATTCTCTTCTGTTCTCTTCTTTCTTTTATCTTTTATGCTTCCTTTTCTTTTCTTTCTTATTCCCCTCTTTCTCCCCTGTTTTTTTTTTAATGTTTTGTTCTCTTTCTCCCCTGTTTTTCTCCTCTCTTTTTTCACTCTTTGTTTTCCTTTCTGCCTTTCTTTTTTTTTCATCTCCTTTCTTCATCTCTCGTCTTCTCATCCCCCTCTTTTCTTTTTTCTTTCTGTTTTTTCGTCTCCTTTTCGTCTCCCTCTTATCGTCTAGTAATAAAGGGTAGTGGGAGAGGGAGCTACCCTACCCTTGTCCAGTCATGGTGAAAGGGTAGGGTGGGTCTCTATATAGCCATTCGCATGCTTGTCTTCTCTGCCCCTTTTATCATGGTGGTAGGCCATGCGAAGGTGTGGGTTGTGTTGGGATTTTTGGGCAAGTGAGAGGGAGAGATGCTACAAAGGAGGGGAAGGAAAATCTTTTTCCCCTGCCTTTGGGCGTCTAGGGGAAGATGATGACAAACAGTGCCATCAAAATGACATCGTTTGTAGCTCTTTTTTTAATGAATAGTGGAAATGACGTCATTTCGAACAAAACACGCTGTTTTATTTTAAAAGAAAAGGGCACCAAAAAGTTTTGTTCCCAAATCAGTCCTTAATTTTTGAGTTGTTCAATCAAGCCCTCAATTGAGATTTTGATTTTAAAGATCAATTCAGTTGCATTGCTGCTAAATTCGAATGTTCGCCTTGAAGTTGGTCGTCTTTTTCACTTTGGTCTTTGGTTTTGAATCTGTGCATTTTGACCCTTAATTGATCAACAAACTTTCAAATTCTTTAATTTAGCCCCTGATTTGATCAATTCAGTCCCTATATTGGCGCGCCTTTTCCAATTTGGTCCTTGGTTTTGGATTTCTTAAATCAAGTCTTTAATTGCCCATCAAACTTCAATATTTATGCAATTAAACCCCTTATTAGACCAAATTAACTCTTAAAAATTGTATTTTGACCCTAAAATTTAATTTCTTCCAATTAAAGCCTAAATTGACTTAAAAATCAATTTTTCTTGTAATCAAACCATTCATAAACTCAATTAATCTCTCAATAAAATATAATTGAGTTCTTAAATATCTGATTTGGGATTTTTCTTCCTCAAATTGAATTTTATTTTGTCAATAAGTCCTTTATTAGTAAAAAATATATTGTCAAATTTTAATCTTTGTATTTTTGAACTTTCTCAACTAATCTTTATCTATTTTCTGGGGGCCCTTATATCTTCTTTTCACTGCTATATATTTTTTGGTTTTTTTTTTACAATTGTTTTTTATTCTTTTGTGGGGACCCAAAAATAGGTAACAATAATTATATTATTTTGTTTTTAAGTTGAAAGCCATTCCATCAATAAATTCTCAAAAATATAAAAAACATTAAACAATTTCAAGGGAATGGAAGATTTGAAGAATAAATCCTTTTCCACGAAAATATAAAGGAGAGTTTACAAAATATAAATTAAAAATAGACCACCTATCAAAGTATTTTAAATGATCCATGTTCAATTAGCAATTTCAACAAGTAAAAAAGTTTTTCTTTTGGGAGTGAAATATTCATTCTTAGTTTTTTCCTAGATGACTTCATTGAGATTAGAGAAAGTAGTAGACACCTTCATTTTTAGGTATGAATAAATCTACTTCAAATTCTGCAATATGCTTGCACTGATTAGAATACGCGGCCTTTGAAATCTAGCAAATAATGGACCAATAGCAAAAGCTAAAATGATGGTAATAAAGTGGGATTGATGATCAATTCTTTATAGAAATCTAATATTGAGAAAACTACATAGACAACACTACTCTACATGGTGGATTCGATTTAGCTCTAACATTCGAGAGGGTCATATACTTATGTGATTTGTACGTCATCTCGTTATAAATAAGCTCACACAATGATGATAGTCATGCTAGACATGTTTGTGCTCAATATGTGGTTGGGCATGCTATGATAATTAATTTGAATACAATACAACTATTGAAATGGTATCATGGGCTGATTGTGCTTTGTTATTTGTGTTACATCCTCCAGCAAGTTGGTGAGTTTTATAGGTATAAAATCCATATAAAACACCAAGTAAAAAGAGAACATTTATAAAGCAACACACAATAATGGTATATCCTTTTTTATGCATATCAATTTATGACATCAATGAATCCAATTGAGGTGTTAATCAAGTCCATTGCAAGTCTGTGGGCCAAATTGACTAAAAAGGTTATTTTGGGTTTAATGTTTTTTATTGTCTGGTTTTATGATATTGAGTATAAATCAAAATCTGACTGTTGGATCGACTTTAAACTTTACTAGGTGATTCCAGAGGTGTTCTAAGTTAAGGCAAATTTCAGGTTAATTGAAGTTTGGTAAGGCTATCTGATACATGTTAGAAGTTATCGTATGAAAATTACATTATTTTTCTAATTGATTTGGGATTCTCTTTCCTTATGATTTTTTGATTCTTTGATTGGCAAGGATTCCTTATTTTATTTGGAGATATATATGGCATAATATTACTTATATATTTTTTAAGAACCAAACCTGAGCCTATCCAGATTATCGAACAAACAATGTTGTAAGGTGAAACTGTTAAAAAAAAACAAAACAATCCCTATTAAATTAGGTAAACTTGAAAATTTCATCTCTATTAACAAAATTTTGAGACAATCTCATAGAAAAAAAAAGCAGAAATTTTTTTTGAAATAAATCAATTTTAAAAAAGAAAAGAAAAAACAAAAGTGAACCCACATTAACCTTTAAAACCGGTAATCCTTGTCATGAACTTAAGGTTAACTTAATAGAAGGCAAACCGTAAACAATAACAAAAAAAATAAAAAAATAGGAAAACATTAGTTTAAAAAAATAAAAAAAACCAGGCAAATATAGGCAAACCTTTTAAACCTAGTATAATCTCTAAAACTCGTAACCCATAAAATCCTGGATAAGGGTTCAATTAAGAAACTTAATTCTTAATCAATTTAATATTGAAGGATGAAATCATGTAAAAAATATCAATAAAAAAACTTGCAAAAAAAAGAATTAGGAAAAAATTTGAAAGAAAAAAACCCAAGGGGGATGAATTAAAAAAATTTAAAAATGATCCCAAATAAAATAAATAGCAGTTAGAAAAATTATGACCAAATTTGAAAGATTATAAAATCATAGGGATGGTGATATTGAAAAATATTTGTAATTTGATAGAATATTTATAAATTACAAAATGATAACAGGTAAAATTAAAAATAATTATAAGAGACTAAACCAATAGAAGACAAATCTAAAAAACTAACAAAACAAAATTGAAAAGGGGGATAAAAATAAGAAAAAAATCAGTGTAAAAAGAGGGAAAAAAAACCCCTATGCAAAACGTGGAATTGATCATCAACAATGGTAGTTGTGAGAACATTGTATCATTAAAGGCAGTAAAGAAGTCATGCCTCAAAATAAACAATCACCTTAATCCCTATAAACTGACCTCATTGAAGTGGGATAGCAAGGTAATCATGGATAAATGATGTCTTGTTTCATTTTTCATTGACAAAAAATATTATGATAGTGATTGGTATGATGTTGTTTGTATAAATGTTTCACATATTATTAGAAGGCCTTAACAGTATAATAGGAATGTATTGCATGACAAGTGACACAATGCATACACCTTTAACATAAAAGGAAAGCATGTAATATTGGCATCCAGGTGAGGGTGGAATTGTTAAGGCTAAACCAAGTAAGGGTAATAATTTTTTTTCTTTATCATAGTTTATAGAGAAAGTAGGGAATGAAATGGAAGTTCTTGTATTGATGCCTAAGAGTGATTATGTTGCAGCTAAACCAAAATCCCTTGAACTTCTATCATAGTTTATCATTGAGGTTTAAAGGATTTTAGTTGAATTTACAAACTTAATGCTAGAAGAATTATCCCAAAGCTACCTTCTATATGAGACATCTAGTACTAGATCAACTTGATTTTATGTTCTAGCCTACCAAATGAACCAGTTTATAGACTTAGACCAATAAATCTAAAGAGTTACAACAATATGTGGTAGAGTTATTGAAGAAGAGTTAAACTTGAGAAAGTACAAGTCCTTGTATAGTTTTAGCCCTTTTGGTAACAAATAAAAATGGAAAATGAGGCATATTTATGGATAGCAGAGCCATCAACCAGATTAATATGAAGTATTTTTAGCCCATGCCATAATTGGATGATATTATAGATCAATTAATAGGTTTTAAAGTTTTCTCAAAAACTGATATTAAAAGCAGCTACCACCAAATACAGATCAAGCCAAAGTATAAATGGAAGGCAACTTTTAAACACAACATGGGTTGTATAAGTGGATGGTGATATCATTTGATCTATCCAATGCACCTAGTACTTTTATAAGATTCATACACTTAGTTTTGAGACCATTTATGGGCGGGTTTGTAGTAACTTACTTTGATGAAATCATGATCTATAACTCATACTTAGAGTGGAGCACCTATAGACTATTTGACACATTAAAACATGAGCAATTGTTTATAAACCACATAATTGTTTGTTCTTTAATAATACTATCATTTTTTTGGGATTTGTTGTATCTATTAATGATGTGCAGACATATAAATCTAAGGTGTCAGCAATTATGGAGTGGATCACTCCCATAAGCATTCATGATGTTAAGAGTTTTCATGAGCTGACATCTTTTTATAAGTGATTCTTCCATATCTTTATAGCACTAATTGGACCTATTATTGAATGCCTCACAAGTCATGTTTTTCAATGAATGGAAAAGATAGAAGCTAGCTTCTAATTAGCAAAGCAAAAGATTATTGAAGCTCATGTGTTGGCTCTTCTTGATTTTGACAAGCTATTTAAGATGAATTGCGATGCCTTGGATTTGGGGATTGGAAGTGTTCTTAGTCAAGAGGGGCGTCTCGTGGCATTTTTCAATGAAAAGCTTACTAGCTTAAAAAAAAACTATTGTAAATATCATATAGAGTTCTATGCTATTGTTTAGTCATTGAAGCATTAGCAACACTACCTAATGCAAAAGGAGTTCATATTTATTATTGATTACGAAACGTTAAAGTACATCAATGGGTTGTAAAAGTTAATTCATTGGCATGCCAAATGGGTATCTTTTCTGTTAGAGTTCATATTTTTCTTAAAACAATAGTCTGGTAGCCTAAAAAAACTAGTTGATGCACTAAGTAAATGAGTTGTTCTTGTCAACATGTGTATTTAAGTAAACAATATGATTTTGTATGGTGGATTATTATTTATTTCATGTTGTGTAGCTGTGTACTTGATACATTAAACAATGCACCTAGTATGAGATTATTGCTATTAATTATGAGATTACGTTCATGAGTAGATAAGGATTTTATATTATATGGATGGTCTAATGCACCTAGTTGCATTATCAATGAGCTACATTGCGAAAATTATTTCGAACATACGAGACAATAGCCTTGGTTTCATTATAAAAACTTGACAAACATAACAGGCGAACTAAAAAAAACTAAAACTAAAATTAAAAGTATAGAATGATTTTAAACTCAATACAAACCTAATCAATTTATAAACTGTTTGGCATTGCAGTTGAATCATTGTTTCATTATTTTTTGAAAAACAAATCTTTAAATTAATTTTTTTAATTATTTTGATGCGATGTCAAAAATAAATTTTATAAAATAAAAAAATATTATTTTAATATATTTCTAACTAAAAAACACTTTAAAATATAATTTTTACCACTCTTATTCAAGCAATTAGCCTCTAATAAATGCCATATTCGAGATGGACAGATGGCTGAAATGAAAAGAAACGCCCATACAATTTCTCAGATACAAGCAGGGAAGGTATTATTTATTTGACATGAATAGTTCAAGTGAATTTCTACCATTAGAGTCTTGAAACGAATTCAATTTATTTAATATGAAATAAGAAAACCGAGTTTTAACCCTTCATAAATCTAAATTTCAGCTCAACTTCAATGATGAAAGGAAAAATACACAATAACAGTTCCAACTTTATCCTACTGATGGATGGTTCTCCGACAGGCTCAAAATCTTTTATCTGATAGTCAGAATATTCTCAGATGGACCGCTTCACGGGTTTATCCACTTAATTGAACATGCATGCTGTCTACACTACACACGAATTAGACTGAGATCAACAAATGACAACAGCAACAATATAAACCCCTGCAAAGTTGCAGGCTGCTCGGATCCCTTTTTCC
Organism: Populus deltoides; assembly: GCA_015852605.2. Classification (NCBI taxonomy): domain Eukaryota; kingdom Viridiplantae; phylum Streptophyta; class Magnoliopsida; order Malpighiales; family Salicaceae; genus Populus; species Populus deltoides. The sequence continues at coordinate 8,735,244 of CM027587.2, forward strand.
TGTCACATTATCCACGCCAAATTCTTGACCAATGCAAATTTAAAAGAGTCTACATCCAGAAAACATCCGAATTTAATCTGGAAAGGGCAGAAGAAGAGGAGCACAAATACATCTCTACAAAAATCCACCTACACAGGCATCCGTCCCCTCTAATTGCTATCGGTCCTAGGCAAGAAAACGGAATACAGCTAAAAATCCATACGATAAACTAGTAGTGTTAATTCCCATAATCATACAGGTCTTGTTCCAAGTCCATGTCAAGGCTTCGAAGCACAGGAAACCACATGTGACTTGAACTTCTCAAGCTCTGCCAAAACCTCATCTTCTGGCCTGTAGATCAAATCACTCATGCGCCATATCTGCACACATTTTATTAAATCAAATTTAAGCATTACCCCAATGACTCAAATTAGAAACATCTTTAAAAGCATTCTAAGAGAAAAAGAAAAAGTAATGATATCTCTAGAAGTTTAGATTTAGTGATACAAAATTTTGAAACTTCATTCCCATCCTTCATACTCTATGTTTTACCAACTTATCCATACACTTGCACAATATGACATTTCCATGGAAAGCAACTATTACCTGCAGTGTCCCTCCCCCGCCAGTGGTATCACAGTCATCAGAGACACTAACCACCGTCCAAGGATCAGATGCATTCCAATGGAAATCAACAACTTTATCCCTAAATGACAGTAAAAGAAAATATATGATTACTTATCAGCCCATAAAGAAATACGTGAGAATTTCAAAAAAGAATCAAGGATTCAAATATTGAAGATGCACTTTGCTATCAATCAAACATATAAAGTAGATTAAATATGACTAGGAAAAACACAATAAACATGTGAAGACCAAAGCAAAAGATGAGAAAAATGCTTATTTACAGTGAATTTAGAGCTGTTAGTTGATTTCAATAAACCATGAGAATCTTTAAACCGAGGTAGATAAGACATTAACAAACACTTAAACACAAAAAAGTCGAGGCCATTTGAGCTTTCCTTAATTTGACAGGCATGTGTTTTAACATTGTATGTATCTTAAATCACAAACATTTGTTAGGTTAAGAGTATGAATGTGGTTGGTCAGAGCTTTCACCATTCATGCTTCAGCCAGCCACACCTAATAGTGCATTAGCAGTCTAAGAAACTCAGGAGAGAAGAACCTTCAGAAAGCTAACATGATAGAGAGATCAGGTTCAACACATCTCATAAAAATATTTCTTGCAACAAAGAGATGTTGCCAATGATTCCTAAAAGCCAAATTCAGAAAGTAGAAGAAAATAGTGTTTTTCACATATAGATATGGTAGGCATTCAAGGCAAAGAGACAATCAGGTGAGATGGCTGCATCCAACAAAGACCAGTCAGCAACTAGAGAAATTGAGGTTCATGTAGCTGCATGGAGAAGAAAAATGATAAAGAAACCATATAAAATGACAAATGCTAATGCACCATATTGAATGATGAGAATTTCCTTTTTTCAATCGCAAGTGATAGATGCTGGTTTGAAAACATATATTCAAGGTATTCAAAAAGGAATCCTTAAGACAAATGAGAAAACAATTACAAACCATTGAGAATTGCTAGCAATTAAGGAACTGTTTTCAAGGAGAAAAACTATCAGGTACAAACCTGTGCCCAGCATGCTGGAAAAACAATCCTGCAGGAGAACTTGGAGCTCTAGTTGGACGCTCTGTCTTTTTGCCAACCTGTAAGAACAGAAAAACATAGAGGACGCAAGCTAGTAAAACATCACTCAAGTTCCAATCACACAGCAAAGCAAGCAACAATTCAACCAAACAATCAAAGCATCTTTAATTAGAACTTTTGAAATCTGAGGCAGAGATGGAGGAAAAGCTTTCACCAAAATGAGGTGTAGCTCACAGCACCATAAGGAAAGCTGGGCTATGCTCAAGAACAATTGGGATAAGAATCCCCCACCCATGCAGCGAACAAATGATGGGAAGCGTCCCCGTACACACAAAAAATTTCTTTTATCTCAATGTGAAGATCCAGAAACCAAATAAGACTTCTAGAAGACAAGTTACATATGTATTCAGAACTATGTGTTCTTGCAGAGGAGTCCAAAGCGACTATATATCCTGAGGACATGCAATGAAAAATAGATGAACAGTTTGGTCTTTTCTTCAGCTTCTTAGAAAATAATTAGTTAAATATTTCTTAAAGAGCATTTCAAACAAGAAAAAGGGTATGCAATCCTTTCATTTTCCCCTTCTCTTGAGGATTCGTTAACTTTCACAATGATTTGTCAAACAGACCTACATTGCAAGAGACCTATTTTGCATTCAATTAGATGGGTTGATGCCCATGCACAGGCAATCCAGCTCATGTATGGAGATTGGACATACAAACCTTCTCATAATCCCAAATATTTAAGAGACCATCCTCCGCAGAACTCCCAAAAACAGATGCCTTATCTGGAGACCACTGAAAAAGAAATGGAGATTAATAAAGTAAGCATTTACAGCTAGCTTCCAGGGCCAACAAATGACTTCCAACTAAAATTTTGAAGAAAAAGGCTTAGGGTATGAGAGGAACAAAAGGAGGTTGATGAGTACCTGTACACAGAGAACAGCAGCTTTGTGACCCTCAAATTTATAGACAGGCAAACCAACTCCATTAGAAGTGAGATTCCTTCGATCAAACATGCAAACAGAAGTATCTGCAGACCTGAAGAAAAAACAAGCAGAGCTTAAAAAAATCTTTGGCATTTAATTTTTTCCTTACAAGCACAAAACATCAACCAAACTAAAAATGTTTATCTTGTCCACACCTGGACAGCACAGCATAACTGAAGGAAGCATAAAATTGAAACATACCCAGTTAAAATGAGATTATCATCTTGAGGATTCCAATCAACACAGTGAAGATCAGCATTATGTGCCCTTTCAACCTGTTGACCAGAAACCAAAATCGATGGAGAACAGGAAAACATAGATAGTCAGAGCTGAGCTTTTACATGAATGATATTTTAAAAGTGAATAAGCACAATCTACAGAATACCACTGAATGGTGACCAGATAAAAAGGCATACAAAACATGAATGTTACTTTGGTTCAATGAAGTAGATATTAAAAAGAAATAATTAAAAAAAAAGTTATAACTCAGTTTCTTGATCAAAACTCTACACCCAATCAATGTGGACAGATTATGGTAAAAAAAATAGATAAATAAAAAAGTCAATACAGTCAGGTGCAGAGAGTAAGGAATAGTACACACTAGTATTAACATCATTCAGAACAATGAGATCAGGTTTTCACTTCATCAATACTGGGAATGCCTTCATAAATACCCACAAGATTTGTCAACCATAAATCCAAGAAAAATTTACAAAGACAGATGCTAATAACAAGACCAAGAATATAAAGCTGAGGCAAATAACCTTTATAGCTGGGCTAGTACCAGTTCTAGCATCCCATAATATAAGGCAAGAATCATCTCCTACACTACAAAACTCCTGCGCACTTCAGAAGACATATAAACTCAATCAGAAATAAAAAGCCATATCATAAATGCTTTTCCAAAGTTATAACTAAAGAAAAGTATAAGAGCATATTAACGAGATTAATTTTACAGCCACATTTTCAATTATTTGCATAATACACTGAATATAATAACATAATATAAATGATGACTAAAAAAATCATAATTTCATGAAAGATGGATATTATACATTGAATACTAAGACAATAAACAATGAGATGACTACATGCATTTAACCAGGGCCATGTGAGATACCTGGATGGACAGAATGCCACGTCTTCAACTGTATCCTCATGCCCTTGGTAGATACCTCGTGGTCCAACAGAAGGGCCATCAGTGGCTTTATCACTGCCATCCCCAGTCTTTTTAATGATTGATCCACCAGATCCTGGAGACTTAGTGGCTGGATCAGAGGCAGATGATGTTATATGGTCCTGGATACTCCACAAAACTACCAACTTGTCCTTCCCTGCAATTAACAACCCATACTTGAAGAAAATCTTTGTCAAGATAAATCAAGTTTGTCCTAGTCCCCATCCAAGCAATCTAGATGTGCCTGTAAGAATCATAAACATCCAACCAAACTAAAGAGACACAGCATAACAGTACACACCAAGATACATTTTTCAACCAGAAGGAAAGAAATATGTAATAAGACAAATATGCTGTTTGGTGCAAGTAGCAATCTAGTCCTAACTTTTAAGAAAGTCATTTATTAATAAGTAAACACCATAATACGAATCCAAAAGAAGAAGAAGAAAAAAATTGACAACAAAAGGAGAAACACAGAATAACACAAATAAGCTGTTGGACAAATTTCATATTCTAACCAAGCACAAGTAGCAATCCACCCCAAATTCATCCATCACAAGGAAAAGAAAAGAAAAGAAAAAAGAACTTAAAAATAGATTTTCAACCTCCAGAAAGCACATAGGGTTCAGTTGGGCACATTGCAAGGGCAAACTCAGCATTGTCTTGATGTCCAGTCAAAATCTGTGGGAAAAAGTTCCAAGTTGACATGGTTTAGCACGCGACACAAAAAAAAGGGTCATTTTGATAGAAAATTATGAATCCCTAGAAATATAAAAAGGGTGTGCAAATGCATGATGATATGCCTGGAATGCAGCAGTAGTACAAGAAAATGCTTTATGGAGAGGATCATGTAAACACGATAGCATTTGCATATGATTGTCCACAATTTACAACACTCTTTTATATCTAGAAGGCAAACATCTAAACGACCCTACTTTCCATTGTAGCGAAACCAATAAAAAAACAAAAACTACTAAGAGTGCTGATTATAAATATAAAAAGAGAGCCTTGATAAATAAGTAAATAAACAAAATGCTGCATCCTGCATTTCAAAATCAAATTACCAAATCTGGACGAGAATTTGTAGCTCCAAGAACAGCATGTCGGTTAGGCTGTGCTTCAACATCCCATATAAGAACCTGAAGTTTTACAAGTACAATGCTGGCAAAATTAAATTATGGGAACTAACAAAACCGTAAAAACAATCAAAAACAGAATAGGTTCAGCCTAAATAAAGAAACCAATAGGTTCCTAAGACACTCACATCAGGGCTGTCAGTATGAGTAGCCACTATCTTACTATTCTGGGGGAGTTCTCTGATTCTGTTCACCTGAAAAAGTATAACAAAAAAATCTCTGAAGAACAAGTTCAAATGGGATTTCCTGCCTTTTAAAAGCAGAGCAAAACTTTAAGATCAGGGTGGACATGAGTAAAGAGCCAATGCAGCAAAAGTACAAGTCCATACTCCTTTTTCTAACAGGAAATGTGGCATTAAAATTTTACAACAAACTTAATAGAGAGATCAAGTAGATACCTATTTTATACCAAAAAAAAATGTCAAAAGTTTAATAATCAGCTGATGTATCTGCATCACTGCATGCAACTGTAATAACTACATATATTATGGCTGTGTACATTCTGTATGTGAAATCTATACCTCTCCAGGATGTATGATGGTCTTGTACTTCTTAACAAATGGAGAGCGTGCTTCTTCATTAAACTGAAAAGACAAAGCAAATGGTATTAAGTAAATAAATTAGATGTTAACCACATAAACTAAGTTGTAGAAACAATTGAGGAACTTGACAAAGTAATTGGAGGATAGATATGAGGGAAAAGAATTCAGGGGAAAGGAATGTGACGGGGGAGAGTTACTTAAATTTGTTTGGGCAAGAGAGAAAATGAGGGGAAGAGATGAAAGTGGAGTGAAAATTTTCCTTGAGCACCAAAAATCTATCTCCAATTTATAGAGAAAATGGAAAGATAATGGAAAAAGGTTACTCATTCACCCTTATAATAACTTTTCTATTCCATAAAAATGAAAGGTAAAAAGGATTTTATAAACTTTCTCTACACATTAATTCTCCTCCAAATTCCTTCCACCAAAACAACAAGAGAGGAAATTACTTCTCTCCTGTAACTTCCTTTCCCTTGATTTTCAATGATTTCAGTTTCCTTTCCCTCATATTCTGCTCCCAGACATTGAATAAAAGTTAAGAGCAGGTAGAAGAAAGAAACAACAGAAAATAATTAATCACCTGAGATATGTGTTCCGCAGCAGCAACTCTAGACTTGACAACATCACAATTTGCAATGACCAAAGTATTTGGAACACTACCATCAGTCTGGCCACACAAAAGAAGTTGGATAAAGAAAAATAACCAGAAAAGGGAAAAACATTTGTTATGAGAACAGTTCTGAAGAAAAGTGACCAAATAAAGTCTAAATTATCATGGAAGGTAATATTTATTGGCAAGGTTAACATTGGAATGGACACAAAAACAGTAATCACGACATTATAGAAACTGTCTTACAGGAAAGACATTAAGAAAGTAAACACAGCACCACAAGTCATAATCCATCAACAGAGTAACAAAATCTCACATTGCATCAGCTAGAAAGAGATGTCAGAGGGTAAATTAAAATGCCCTTTCCAAGCTAAAAGAATGACCAATTGCACACCAAACCCATAGGCTCCAATTATTACCATTAAAACCTTGAAGTTTCAATGTTGTTTCAGTGTAAGGATGCAATTAATTGTCTATTAATTGGGATGGGACAGAATCACAAAAATTCAATGTGCATGGCACAATGCTTATTTCTTCAGCCTTCAAGACTCATTTGAGCAGTAAGATTTTAGCCATCTTGCTCAGATTAAGCAGATGAATAGTTCTCTTCCGTAATTTATCTATTGCTGAAAAATAAATTAGAGCATTTCGTTCATTACCATTACAGAAATTTCAGATGTTTGACCAGAAAGATGCTCATATAGTATAAGCAAAAAAACTTGCCTGCTCAGAGAGATAGAGGCGCTGGCGATTCTTGTAAGTAGCTTGCTCAAGCTGCGGGCCCCACCTAATCACAGCATCATCGATCGATTAAAAAAAAAAACATACTGAGCTTTAATCGTGGTAGAGCCATGGAAATTGAGCAAAGTAACCAAATTGAAAAACCCTAGCTTTGGTTCACTCAAAACCAAAGGTAAAATAAAAGCCCTAGACAAGAAAGAACGTTAAAAAAATACAGAGCAAAGGGGAGAAAGCATCTGACAATCAAGAAATGTAAGGAAAACCTAGTAAAAAGAGAGAGAGAAACAATACCGGCAAGAGAGAGATGGCCAGACGAGGTTGTGATTGGCTAGCCAGTCATAAAGAACAGGAACCAAAGACTTCCACTGAGTGTACTTGTCATCAATAGAGGGTTGCTGTGCCTTCCTTCCCTCTTTCATTCGGGCACCAGCACTTTGCTGCTGCTGCTGCTGCTGCTGTTGATCTTCTTTGGGCTTCGGTTTTCGGCCTCTCTTCTTTGGCACTTGAGCAGTATTGGCAGCAGGTTCCATTTCAAAGACACAGTAATTCTCTGCTGTTATGGGTGAGAACTAAAACCCTGAGAAGATGGACGGCCTGCCCCTGTCTAATAGTAAAGACTTGATAGTTGTCTAGTGATGTGTCGCCGGCGGGTCAATTTTTAAACTGGTGATGGCAGTGTTTTGTTTTTCTAAAAAAAATAAATATATCCAGTTAAATTTAATAATATAATTAAAAATAAATAAATAATAATAAAAAAAGATATTTTTCCATATTATAAGAAAATATCTTTTACAACTTCTAAAAATATTTCTACAATCTTATATAACAAAACAAAAACTAAATACAAATAAAATAACCTTAAAAAATAAAAATGAAAAACATCTAAAGTTTAATTATTAATAAATCAAACATTGAAAAACAAACTAAAAAAAATTATTTAAAAAAAAACTTGACTAGAGTCTGCATGTCAAAGTCATGACCCTTCATGAGACTAAAATAAACTTATTTAGAAGAATTGAAATAAAATAATGGAGGTCAACTTTTAAACCAATAAAATAATAACAAGTGAAATTATATATATAAAAAAAACTCAAGTTAAATCGGATTAACTCGATTAACTTGTAACCCGGGATATGTGATGAAAATGACCTCACTGAAAGGAAAGCAGAAACATCATGAAGTTTAAAGCCTAATAATCTTATGTTGAATGATGAAATTAAAAAAAATATATAGTTTTTGTTTTAAAAAAAAACAAGTCAACATGGGTTAGCATAATTAACTCACAATCTAGTATATAAGATTAGGATAAGCCTAAAAAAAACAGAAAAATCATGAATTTCAAGGTCTAATAACCTAATATCAAATAATAAAATTAAAAAAAATTAATTAATAAAAAAGAAATGTAAAAAAAACACAAGTCAACCTAGATTAACTATTAACTTGACTAATATGTGACCTGGGATATGAGTTCGGGATAAATCCATAGAAGCAAAAGCATAAAAAAAATCATGAAAATCAATACACAATAATCTAATGTTGAAAGTTAAATTTGAAAAAATAAAATCAATTTTTTTAAAAAATGACCTAAAAGAAACCAAATTTAAATCAGGCTAATTTTAAAAACAAAAAATCCAGGACATGAGACCGAGATTATTTCATAAAAAAATAAGAAAAAATCATGAAGCAAAATTCTTAATCATCAAAAAATTAAAAACAAAATAAATAACAACTAAAACAATGAGGACCAATTCTAGTATGAAAAATAAATGAAAGAAAACAATGAGGGACTAAATTGAAAAATAAAATAAATCAAGAAAATAAGAAAAGAAAACAACAATAAAAAGAATAAGGACCAAGTTGGATGCAAAAATTAAATGTTGATGGATGAAATTGAGAAAAAAACAAGAAAGAGATAAAAAATAAAATAAAAACAATAGCAATAAAAAGAATAAGGACCAAATTGGATTAAAAATTAAATGAAATAAAATGCTTAGGGATGAAACTAAAAAAAAAATCAACTTCAAAAAGTATTAAAAGCAAAACAAATAGTAATAAAAAGAATAAGGACTAGAATTTGATATAAATACAAACTAGAAGGCACATTTAATTTTTGGAAGGGTTGTCATGAAATTCAAAGCGGGAATATAAAAAAGAGGGAGGATAAGGAAAAAAGCTTCACAAAACCCACCTATTGCTCTACCGTGCTCACGCGTTGACCACTATGAAGAGCATAGCGTGACGCTTCCAACACCATCATGAAATATAACGTTTGCTGTTTAGATGCATCGCACGCGCTGCCAAAAAAGCATGGGAGCCTTCGCGCCGCCCTTTTTTTTTTAATTATTTTTATATATGTGAAAAGACTAGTGTGTCACCACAGGATCTAATCGTTGCTCTACTGTGCACATATGTTGACCACTATGAAGAGCATGACGTGGCACTTCCACCACCGTTATGAAAGGCGGCGTTTGACCGCTTAGAGGCGTCACATACGCCATCCAAAAAGCTTGGGTACTTCCGCGCCAACTTGTTTTTGTTTTTTATTTTTTTTATATGTGTGCAAAGATTAATTTACCTCTCATTTGCTTATAACTAAAAAGTCATGATGAAATTGTTAAGAAGCCTCTAGGCATCTATTTTTATGTTTTTTTTCTTTTAAGGATGATGTAGTTATTTCATTGTGCTAGAAAAACACCCCTAAACCACAATTTAAAAAATTTTGTTCATAAGAGTAATAAAATCATTTTACTATGTTAAAAAATTTCTATAGATTAGTTTGTTCTCGAACAATTTAGTAATGTCCAATGGATCTTGTGGAATAATCGACACTACCCCTAATAGTAAGCTTTTTTTTTTAGAATGACAAAATTGTCATTAGATTGTTCCAATCTACAGTGTAATAAGTCTAGAGTCACAATGTTTTACTGATGACTTTTAGTTCCTTTTATAACTAACTAGTATCTATACTAGGTTGCAAATAAGATTTAAAGCTAATTTTTAATACAAGAGAAAAAATAAGTTGGTGTTGTAAAAGCCTTTTATGACTCCATTAAAAATTTTAACTAAAAATTAAAAATTTCATATGAATTGAAAATATATGACTAAAAAATTGTAAAAACCTAATTACTAGGGTTTGTTTGTTTTGTGTAAAATATTTTGCAAAAGAAAATTAAAATATTTTCTTTTGTTTAGCTTAAAAAATATTTTCTTGTAAAATATATTTCTTAGTGAATGCCATGGAAGAGGAGGTGGTAGTGTGATAATTATTGTGATGGTGAAAAAGGAGCTAGTGGTAAGGGGATTGTCGTGGTGGTATATAGTGAGATTGAGATAGTAGTTAAAATAGTTGGATGATATTACAAATGAATTACTATTCGGAAAATATTTTACGGAACTTTATGAAATGAAAATATTTTTTAGCAAATGAGCTAAGTTTGAAAGTTGATTGTGATATTTTATAAATATAAAGTATTATTTTTATATCCATTAGGATATATAAAGTTGGATCTGAATGACATATTGGAAGTTCATTTATAAAGTTTATTTACAAACAAAGTACTTATATTAAAAAATAGTGTATTGTAATGCATATAAGGAAGTATTTTATTGCAAAGTATAACTAGTATGATTTATATATTGTATTCTTGATCTAAGTGTAAGTGTGTTTCTACTCACTAGCTTTTCTGGGTTTTATAAGAAATTGTCACTTTTCAAGTAGTGTTATAGGAGCTAAAAGGTATAGTGTAAAAAATATCAAGAAAGTCATATGATAAGTTATGTCTTTAAATTAATACCATATTTTTTTTCCATATTATTTGTGAGTGGCAATTAAAGTCTTATATGTTTGGTCATAGATGTGCATTCTCTAGATGCTTTAATTTTATCAATTTATCCTTCTTTTCTTTTTACATCCCTATATCTCAAATATAAGGGACAAAACACTATTAAAAAATAAAAAAAAGTTATGAAATTGCCAATGAAAAATAATTCGTCGTTTACCGATAAAAATTGCAATGGAAAATTTATGTATGTAATTTCTAATGAAAACAATGATGGAATAAAAAAAATTCAATCGGCATAGCTGACATGTCAAATTACTAATAGAATTGCCAACAAAAATTCCATCAATGATTTTAAACTAAATTAAAACCCAATAGTCCTCTTCTTTCCCTATTTCTTCTTCTTCTCCTCAAAACATCAAATTAATTACTATTGATAGCCCCCCCTAAAAATCTATTACCAACAGTACATCTCTCCCCATCTCAAGTTTGATTTCTTGTTTACTTTCGCTTCCTAGTAAATTTGTTAATTACTTTGCACGAGGCTTTTTATTTCTTTTTTTTTTCAATTTGAGTTCAGACTGCAACAAATAACTTCGTATTACTTTTTAAAAATGTTTTGATTTTCACTTTTTGTGTGTTTGCTTGCATTGGTTTAGATGGCGTGTCGTGTGAAAATTATAGGGGAGATTGATTTTGCTTAATGATAACACTCGCATGCGTTGGACCTTGAGGATTGTTCTTACTAATTTGGTCTGACATAAATATGATATCTTAGGGCTGAATTTTGAATGTTTTTATGTGTGTTTGAAAATTTTCTCAAATGTATAGGGTTTGAGACCTTTATTAAGCTTCTCAATAATGGATTCATATTTGATTGTTTGTCTAAAACACGTTAGAGAGTTGTTGCTACATTCTTTGTATTTTTAGTGATTTTATGTTTAAAAATTTTGTTTGGAATGGTTTTAAGACAACAAAAATGCTACTATATGAGCTTTGATAAAGTTGATTTTTTTAGTTTTTGATTTTTTTCATGTTTTGGTTTTAAAAACTTGACTGTCATTTTCTTTTGATTTTGCCTTTGCTTGAGTTTGGTTGAATATTTTATGCTTTAGCCTTGAAAGTGTAAAAATGTGCCTTCCATTTTACTACTCCTTTTCCTCTGTACAATTTGGGTTGAAAATATTATGTTTAGGATGTTTTAAATATCCAATTGTTTTGGATTTTTAATTATGTATTAGAGGGGTCAATGAAAGCTACAAGACACTAAATATTTTCAAAACAAGCCAACTTATCAAATTTTTAAAATGGTGGAATCTAGTGTGTTCGAATCATGGTTGTGTGTTTAATGACTACATGGTTGTGCTCAATTTATTAAAAGGACAGAGTTAAAATGGTTATATATTTGTGTATAGAAAAGTCATTGCCTACCAACTTTATGATTGAACATCAAAGAGGCATAGTTAGTAATATCTTTGTAGTAAAAATAGTTAAATTCATGATCACTTTTCTTTTTGTGCACTTTAATGTTGTAGATTCATATACTAGATTTTGATTATGATTATGCCAATAACAAGAGTTAGTATTGTTATTAGGAAGTTGTGTGCCCTTTGTTGGATGGTATTGTTGAGACTAAAAGGTTATGAAGGTAGATGATTGTTAATAACCAAAAAAACTAGACAAATAAAACAACCACACTATAGTACAATTGGTACCAAATGTGCTGCCTTTTTTTTTATAATGAAATTGTGAAATGCAAATCTAAAATACACAAATATGAAAATGGGTTTTATCGGTTAAACATCAAGTTCTAAGTTCTAAACTGCCATTAACATAATATGTTCATTGTTTCCTATTAGATACCATGTATACAAGAAGAAACAGGTCCAAGTCCAACAAGAGCGTTACTACATCAAGTAGTAGTGTCTATGATCGTGTTGTAAATCTAGATGATGATTATGAAGAGGCACCATCTAATATAAAAGTGATCGACCAAAACTAAACCAATAAGAAAAATAGAGCAGTCATCCCTTATTTGATAAAGCTTATTTTAAGCAAAATTATTGCAGAATAGAGGGGCAACCTCTCTATATAATTAATGTTTTGTCTTAATATTGAAGTTATTTATTTGTATTAAGTTATTTTAAGTTTTATATTGCATGAAAATGACATTGATGAATTGGTTTTCAGGTTCAATAGTATTAAAGTTGCATGTCCAATCACCCTTACGATGAAGTGGTCATTTAAAGAACCATTGTTTTAATAGGGTTAGATTTATGAATATTCTAAATGGATGAATATGGTAAATGGTTGGTGGATAAAACTTAAGACTAGATAAATAATCTCTAATTTGAGTTACTAGTTTTTAAAATTTTAAAAACTAATTAATCTATAAAATCAATTAGGGAAAAAATTTAGTGGGATGAGAGCAACAAGACGCTTATCAAGAGAGTGTGAAAAAACAACAGTGCAACTAGGTAAGTTTAAATCAAATAATGTTATAATATTATAAATTCATATTCTTTTACTTTCTCACTTTATTCTTGTTTAACAAATTTATATACCAGGTTGGGTGATTTATGGTATGATGCCCACAAATAAACAAATAGGAAAGCCAACTTTGATGATGTTGAGAAATGAAAAAGATATAAACTAAAACATGTCATAGAGAGTAATTAGGTGTTGTTTCAATAATTTATAGAAACAAAAAGTTTTAGAAAGTTCTCCTGATTCAGTACACAAAATAGAAATAAAAAACGCATGGTTCAATGAGCAAGTATACTAGATGAGTGATTCAGTTTGTCAACCATGCAAATAACCTAGTAAGAGTTTGCTGTTATATATTTTATTTTTTTCTTTAGGTTTTAATTAAATGTTTATTTGTGAGGCTTTTAACAAACTATTTAATTTTCAGAAAAAAACAGCTTGGGCATGAACCGACTCTAATGGAGTTATATGAGGAAACTCATATAAAAAAGGGGGATAAGAAAAAAAAAAGAAAATTTTTATTAATACAAGAACAAAAGTGTTCCTTTCCATCAATAATATAAAATATAATTGAATTTAGGAATTTAACTTACTTTGTTCTTGTTTTGTATAAGACATATAACATTAGAATTTGGTAAGGACACTTCCGCTCATCCTCCTTACAATTCTCAACTATGGTTAAAGGCTATTGCAAGTGATGGGCCTGATAAGAATCAGCTTTAGGTTATGGCTATGACATCAACTCGAGAAATGAGGACAGACTAAACTATTTCAATTGTAGGCATATCACATTCTGACCCAAGTAATAAATTGCAAAACTTTGATGAACAAGTCAAGAAAAAGGTTCATAAACAATTGTCCATTGAGAAGAAAAATGAGAGAAAAAACAATAAAAGATCTAAGAGCAGATCTCAAATCATAAATGATGACAAAAATGATAGCGTAACTCCAACAAGAAACTAGGATGTATTGGGCTTAGAAAATTTTATATATGGGTATACCTTTTCCTCCACCTCTGGAATCTTCTAGTTGAAGATCTTAAAAATTTTAATGTGTTATTAATATATACATTGTTTAGAAATTGATTATGTATGAAATATTGTTTATCTTGTTATTGTGAACTATTTAAATATAATATGAGCTTTGTATAAGTACATTTTGTTTTAAATATGTATTTTTATTGTAATTTATTATGAATTGTGGTTGTGGTTTATTGATTGATTGATTGTTGTTGTTGTTTAGGTAAAAATTATAGGCTTGACAATAATAATATCTAACAAAATAAATAGTGAAACTATCAATGAAATCACCGATATAAAGGTAATTTCGTTGATATCTTTTTGGTAATTTCACCAAAATATTTGTATCATTTTGAAATTTTTGACAAGACATGAATGTTTAGGGCTTTTCAAAAAAATCAGCAATGAAAATTGTTTTTAGCAATTTAGTTACCAACAAAAAATAAACAGGAGAAACTTATTTTTTTTGATATAATTATTTTGTTGATTTTTTAATTGCGGATAAAAAAACCTCAACAAGATATTTTTCAATGACATGTTTTTGTTAATAAATCCATAAACAATTAAAAATACCAACTTAATTTAGCCTAAACATCAACTGAATATTCCATCAACTTTGTCCAATTTTCTGGTAGTAAGCGTTAAAAAAGGTATCCTATTAAGAATTATGAGTTAATGTATGAACAATTTTTCAATATCCTGTTAATTCACAACAATTTTTTTTTTAATTTGTTTACATATAATAATTCACGAATCAACAATATCATCTACACTAGATAGGGCCCTACGAGCAAGCAAATGAGCAACTCTATGGGAATCTGTGAAGAACCCACCTTCTCATAAAAAAAAAAGGTAGTGTTCGTCAAAAAAGGAGTTTTTCCAAAAAAAAAAATACATTTTTTCTCATAAATTTAAATTAATTAAATTCATATAAATTTCTATTTTAATTGCTTTAGATTGTTATTGAAAAACCCATACCGTTCATAGAAAAAGTCATGGCTATGTTAAAAAAAAAATACATAAATAAGAAAAGCTTTTGACTTCATAAATACACTTTTTACTCTATAATTTAAATCATTGAAATTCTTTCTAATAATTATTTTAATAATTTCAAAATTAAATAAAAATAAGTTTTCAAAATAATCAGCCCTCTACGCGCGGAAAAAAAAAAAAACCTACTTCTAACTAGTAGAATATTGTTAACAATGAAATAGTAGTTGTAGAAAAGGTTAGACGCCTACCGGGCTTATAATATGAAATTGAAGATTTTGAAAGCTGTAACATTGTATCCTGGAAGTGCTGCCTTCCATTGCCAGTGATGTAATTCAACCAGGAGCTTCAACAAGTTGAAATATCACTTGTGTATCAGAACGGGTTTGATACGAACATAGGACATTACTTGTTTCTTAAAAATTACAGCTTAAAGGAGCACAATGAAGAACATAGGACATTACTTGTTTCTTAAAAATTACAGCTTAAAGGAGCACAATGAAGGTCAAGAGTAAATTTCATGAGCATCCAGACCATTAATCCAAGAAGATGTCTCCAACGTTGCTGGAAAACTGGAAAGAAACTTATTAAACTACTATATGCACATCCCAATTTATTTTTATTTTTTGAAAAAGAAGCTGAATATTTCTACAGTGAAAGTGAGAAATGCTACCATGTATTTTAACTTGATTTGATGAAAAAATCTTACAGACGGGAAGGAAGGAAATATCCTGCTCCTGATGACTGGCAGACTTGAAGTGTTGAATATGTTGATACACCATTGAATTCAGCTAACTCCATATCATCGTGTTACTGCCGCCAGTGCAATTGAGTACAGACAACGAAAGCCTTATATGGGATCACGTCCTGTTATCTTCGAACCTTCCTTAAAATTTAATTCATTTGGAGCGAGATCAAAACAAATGCTGCAACTGTCCTGAAGTGACGGATTTTGGCATTCTGCATTCCATAATAATAGCTTACTTCGTTGTCCAGGCTCCTTCGAGGCCGCAACCAATTCTTGTTCTTATGGAGGACTGAATGCCTGCTTGCAGTACAGGATTTTAAGACTGAAAAACGGGAAGTCAATATTCACAAAAAAGAGGGACGATCTAGCTCTTAATGTGAACCTGGCCACATTTTGAAGATGGCTCCACGTTCACTCACACTTTCCCCTGTCAATCTCATTCTCTGAAACAACTCTCTGCCCCTTCCTGTTTTCAATGGACCTGACGAGCATCTCCTCAATGATCCAGAGCCCTGCCTCCCACACCTGTCTGATGTACTGAAAAAATATGAATCCACGAGTCCCCTTTCTATATCTGGCTCGGAATCATAATTATGTACTAGGGCCTGACTTCGTAAAGAATCCCGCAGCTGTCCTGAGACTGCACTGACCTCAGCATCCATGTAAATAGATAAATCTTGGCTGGAACTCCTGGAATCCAGTTCCTTTGCCTCATCACACTCGTTAGATACTAGTTTTAAGGCCTGAACAACCTCACTCATAAAAGGACGGTGTGATACCTCTGGTTGAACACACATTGATGCAATAGCTGCTACTTTGGCCACACTATCAAAAGGTACATCAGGTGCTAGAGTCGGATCTATAATTACTTCAAGCCCTTCTTTAGTTGTTAGAAATGGACGAGCCCATGCAACTAGATTCTCTTGACCAGGTGGCTGGGACATATCCACTGGTTTTCGTCCTGTTAGGAGCTCAAGAAGGACTACACCATAACTGTAAACATCACTCTTCACAAGAAGATGGCCAGTCATTGCATACTCTGGAGCGACATACCTAGATTAAATATTCATCAGGCAAATAGATACATCAAATTCAATAAACTCTAATACAATTCAAATGAAGGAACTTAAAGCAAGCCTATATCAGCTTGAAGGTTGCCTAAATGTTAAAAAGGTGTCTTGTGTGTCCTCACTATCCTTTTTCTAGAAAAAAAATAATAATATTGAACTGGTCCAAGAATTCTTTATCCCCAAAAAGGAGGAGCAACTACATATTTATGATTTTATGCAGGTCCATATTAGCACTGCCAACCAAGATGTCTAGGTTGAAGAATATCGAAATTCAAAAGTTCACCTTGGCATCATTTCAATGAGCTTTAATTTCATTTGCAACTGATACATATAATTGAAGTTATGGACTTTCAAATTTATATTGCCATAAACATATTTTAATTTTATTCTGAATTACAAATGGATGTTTGTATGCATGTGGTTTAGGATGAGCATTGAGTCATTAGACAAGCTTAAGAGACGATTCTGCACAACAGAGATCTGGACAATGAGCTATGATTCATGGATGTTCCTTAACAGTCTAATTAGAAGACAATGTGGTGGCAGCTATTTTACTTTCTAGAACAAGGAGCAGGAGCTAACTCGGTTGGTACCTTCTAAAACATCATATGGTCATATAAAAAAACTTCACTCTGTGTAACCTAATCTGGGACACCCAGCAACATCCAGAATGCTGAGCAATTATGCAGGTACTTGGATCTACTACACAGTGAGCATGCCACCTCCATCTATTGTTCTCCCAGAGATATTTAGCGCTTAATACATGATTAAGGTATGACTAGCAAACAAACATGGGCATTTCCTTGTAAGGAGTTGGTGTTAGGTGGGGAATCATATAACAAGTGATACAATAAGACTTCATGAAGCCTGGAAGACAAATTCTTACCCAAAAGTTCCCATGACCTGCGTTGATATGTGCCTATTTTCCTCATCCAAGGCAGTCCTAGCCAAACCAAAGTCTGAGACTTTTGGTGTGAAATCATGTTCCAACAAAATGTTGCTTGACTTGAAGTCCCTGTGTATCACACGAGGGCTTGAATCCTCATGTAGATAAGCTAGACCTCGAGCTGCACCAAGTGCTATCTTGATCCGAGCATCCCAATTAAGAGCAGATTCTTTATCAACCCCTGGTAAGTAAACAACATACAGACAAGCATATTCATGTTATAGAACATTGACTCCTTATCTAAGAGATAACTTTCTTGATCCAAATATGAAAACTCAGAAAGAGCAAGGCTACTACCATGTAGATGAGATTCGACACTGCCATTTGCTATGAGCTCGTAGACCAAGCTGCGTGAACATTCCTCTGTGCATATTCCAATCAACTTGACTAAATTTCTGTGATGAAGGCGGCTAAGCATCTCAACTTCTGCCAAGAATTCTCGACCACCTTGCTGATCATTTCTCTTTAGAACTTTTACAGCAACTTTGGTCCCGTCTTCTAAAACACCACTGTAAACAAGCCCAAAGCCACCCTCCCCGAGTATTCTTGAAGCATCAAAGCTACTAGTGGCCCGCTCTATGTCACTTTTGCTGAAGGTCTTAGCAGATCCTGTGTACGCTGGAATACTAGATGCAAAGGACAATGAGGCAGAACTAAAACCACTTCCAATCAATGACCCAGCAATACCTGCAAATTAGTTTTCCTTTTTCATCGCAAAACTAAGCAAGACTTTTGAATTGTTCAAATTGCCAGATATTACTAAATCAAACATATTAGAATAGAAAGAAAATGGTTATCCATCAAAGCATGTTAAATACAGAAGGACAACATGGAAATACAAAATTAAGACAATGTTAAGTCTAATATATACATGTCATATTTGTACAACCTTAGTATTTCACAACATTCCAAGACAATGTTAAGTCTAATATATACATGCCATATTTGTACAACCTTAGTATTTCACAACATTCCAAGACAATGTTAAGTCTAGTATATACATGCCATATTTGTACAACCTTAGTATTTCACAACATTCCACAGTTTCTTTTTCTTTCTATTTTACCTTGCCAAGTTCAATCACTGTGCTAGCTAATTAGTCCAATTCTGTATGTTCTATAAGCTTAGTGTTTTACTCTGTAAAACCATTGATCCATCAAGCAGATAGGCTAAACTACACAAGGCTTTAAATACTATTACCTGATGGTTTCACAGCTGAAGGTGGCAAAGGCTGCAGGACTGATGCCGGTTGACTAGCATGATCTCTATGTTTAAACAGCAATGCCAAAGCAACAGCAGAGAATAAAACTAGTGCTGCAGAACCAGACACAGCAATAATAGCAATGATGCCACCAGCAAGCCCATCTTTACGCTTCCTTTTATGGACATCAACCCCTAGGGGCTTTATCATCCTTGCATTGTTGTCATTGCCAGAATATGGACCATCATCGATTATTGCAATTCCAAAAGGTGCCATAGGTGGAGGTGGAGGTAAACCTATAAATGTAGCACTTCTATAAATATCCAGGAAAAGAATAAAAAGAAAAGGAAAAAAAATCTTCACATTTAGAAATTGTTTACCTAGATAACGCACATATAATACTTCATAGTCACCAAAAAAAGAAGGGTTTATAACAACTTGTTTTTTCCAAAATCTTTGATAAGTCAAAAAGGCAGTTGAATTGTCAAATCTTTCTCCAAGGGGAACCAAGTCAATAAGGACGATTGTCTTCTCTAGCTGCTGGCTGGGGGCATTGGCCCCTATAATGCGAACTTGACTTTGTTTCATAAAAACGCCAGCAGCAATTTCCTGAGCAAGCTCTGAAACTAAAGGGAAAAAGGTATACAGTGCAACACTAACACCCAGTCCTACTTGCATGGGCAAGACACAGCGACATGGTGACCCAGGAGGAGTATTTGTGTATGGCTCTGTGCACACAGTCGTTGAACAATCTGCAGATTCAATGAGCCTATGCATTACATTTAGGAAGACAAAGAACGTCGAAGGGAAAACATAACAAACTTCAAAGCAAGAGAAGCATGGATCTGTGTACCTTCATTAGGAGGTGGAGGTGGCAATGTGTGGAGTGGTGGCAGGGGGGGCATCTTGGGAGTTCTTGAAGAAAACCCAGAAGGAGAAGCTTTAGGGGAAAGAGCTGGCACTTGGAAATGCAACAATAATCAAAAGGTAAGATATTAAGCATGTAATGAATGAAATAAGTAAATGTAATGCATAATCAACTTGGAAAAAGGGGAAAACGAAATTTAAGGAATATGAGTTTTCCTTACTTTTTGTCCATCCAGATGCTGCAGTTTGAGTGGGTGAAGGAGCAGGTGAGACAATGATCACTGGTTTAGGATAGCGGTAGTGTGATGCATTATTTGAAGAATCTACCATAGAGGAACTGCATTAGAAACTGAAAAGACCTTCAAGATAAATGCTCCAAATATGAGCCACTAAAACAGTCACTATTATGATACCTGGAGTACCAAGGGGTGAGAAAGCATATTGTTTATGCCTGCTTGTTGGAACAAATGATGGAGGCATGACTGGACCTGTAAAGAGCATCAAAATAAAACAAAATCATATATATGAATGTTAAGTACATAGCAAACCAAATGGTTATCGATTGGGGAACTTCTCAAGCACAAAAGAAGGACCTTGCTGTTTTGAAGAGGGCGGAAATGTTGGATTTGAGGATGCAGGAGCAGAGTCACTGATTCTGCTGCTTTCATGGTTCTGTTTATGAAATGGGATAGAAGGTGAAGGCGCAGAAGAGTGATGCTGTTTATCCAGAGGAGTTTTCGGCAATGATGAAGGAGAAATGGGAGAGTCATTAGAGTGCCTCATAGCATTGTGCGTGGAAGGAGCTACACCAGAAAAAGAACCTGAAAATTTTATTGTTAAATTCCAAGTCTTCATACTAGTGCTTCATATAATTGATCTTGGTGAAATTTTCAGTTTAATTATGCATACCTTTAGCTGGAAAATGGCTCATGGGAGATAAAGGTGTGGGTGTTTCATCTGGCGGTGAAGAAACTGGAATTTCATCTTTCTTATCATCAATGCTTGGGGTAGGAGCAGATGGATGGGGGACATTTGGACCTGCAATGTCATATGAGAGCCAATAAAATGTAGCATTACCTAAGTGTAAAGAGTTTGCATATATGAAAATAGTGCCAGGAAAACAATATGGAAATACCACCTAGTCTTGTAATCCATGCCATGGTCATCATATCATACATTGCCACACCCACACAAAAAATAGTCATTCAAATGGAAAAATGAATAAAATAAATGAAGGAAAAAAGGAAATGAAGTTTTCATGATGCTGAAAACTGGCCTTCTTTAAGTGAATGTTTAAAAGAAAAAAGAAGATAATCTAGTGGCTTTTTCCAAGTATGCATCAAACGTTATTCAAGACCATGGTTATTAAATCATAGAATGGAACACCAACTAAAAT
This sequence comes from Populus deltoides, assembly GCA_015852605.2. NCBI lineage: Eukaryota > Viridiplantae > Streptophyta > Magnoliopsida > Malpighiales > Salicaceae > Populus > Populus deltoides. Next base: position 8,756,593 of record CM027587.2, read on the forward strand.
AATTAGTTGCTTAATTGGGAAGAACAATTATAAGAAAACACATAAGAAAAATAAGAAAATGAGATTTTCATAATACTCAAATTGACCTTTTTGAATGTAAGTTGAAAAGACCAAGGAAGATATATCTAGTGGCTTTTTTCTAAATACAGATCATGGAATGAAGCTGCAATCCAACAATTTTGTGGTTTGTAATGGAAATTTTCAGAAAATATTTATAGCATCATTATTGTTTCAATCACTTTGTCCATGTTTTATAACAGGCCTTAGTGAGGCATCACTATAAATTAAGTAAAAGAAGGTTGCGGAAAGGAAACTTTTGTTCATTTCTTCAGCCATGGACTATCTATTGACACATCCATTATATGACAAAGTTTAGCAGACTTTGAAAATGAAGATGTGGAATGGTTCGATGCTAAAGGAACAGCTTCATAACCAACATGAATTTGAAGTGCTCTCTCGAGTAAAACCTGATAATATAGCAGGGGATTCTCCAGGCATGACTGGGTGGGTTGCTGATGAATTTTGTGGCATGGCTCCCATTGGTGATACAACCGGAACTGCTGTTATCAAAATAAAAAAGATCCAACATGATTATTTAGTTTGAACTTTTGGAAGGAAAAAATAAAAGAAAGAAAGGGATTATCCACATATATAGAACATATCAATGCACACCAGATGGCATTGTTGCTGGTGCAATAGGGGGGGCTGCTGGTTGATTTTCTTTTGAATTCCTTGATGGAGATGCAGCTGATATTGTATTTTGTAAAATAAAAATGCAGGAAAACAAGAAAAAGAATTAGGAACCTGTTGAAATAGAATCTATCAGAAGTGTCACAGAAGAATAGAACACTAATTCTATACCAAAACAAGAAAATGAATTAGAAACCTGTTGAATTAGAATCCACCAGAAGCGTCAGAGAACAATAGAACACTAATTCTATACCTGGAGAAACTGAATTTGGGACAGGAGCCCCACTTAAGGATACATCTTTTTTATGAGTACTTAGTGATGCAGCTTCAGGTGCATTTGAGTGGCTGACTGGAGAATATTCTGGTGACTGTCTCGAAGGTGCTGCAGCTAGAACCAAACATTGTAATTTGTAACAAAGGCACTTGTTATAGAACAAAAAGTAAACTTGAAAATTACTAAAAAAAACAAGCATTATAAGTTATGCACCTGGCGCACTTGACGCAGAGACAGGAGTCTGTCTAACTGCTGCCTCTCTTCGATGAGCATTTGGTGGCTTAGGTGGCTCATGTCCTTGATCAATTGTGGGTGGAGGAGCTGTATTATACGTTGGAGATATAACTGAAAAACTTGGTGACAAGGATGGTACATGTCCTTGAGAAATCAAGGGAGGAGGAGCTCTATTATGTGGTTTTGTTACAATCAGAGGACTAGGAGAATATGATGGTACATGCCCTGTGATTGTTTGGGGCACCGGGGCAGAGGTGAGTGGTGGCAATGCAAGTGGAGGGTGCAAGTTTGACCCTGTATTTTTAAACCAGAATCATATTAAAACGATCTCAAGATTAGTAAACAATCTACAGTAACAGTTTATGCAAGTTACCAGTTGACAGAGACTCTGAGGCTGGCACACTGCTTCTGAATGGCTGGAGTTGGGGACCAGGCATTCCTTCTATTGGAGGAATATCAGAAAAAATTGCTGGAGTTAGGGATATATTGTCAGCTGAAAATTAGATATAATACCAGATTTAAAACCACATATAAATGCAACTTGGTATCTATAATAAGTTTCAAACTAAAATATATCAATCAGAACAGACGTAAGGGCTGTGTCTTTACAAAATTAGCATTTATGATTTGCTTCTGCTTATATCAGTGGTGGAGAATTGTCTTTCTCTTATGGGGTTTAGTTTCCATGTTTTCTAGTCTATGTACAGGAAGAGTTCAAAGACAACCCTTTGGATCTGGTCTCTGTTGAATTTAAAACTCCATAACGAAATATCTTTAGCAAATCAGACTGTAGACAATGGAATCAGAGCAAGATGAGATATCAATGCAGTGGCAGAAATGCAGCTGGATTGTATGAAGTTCTAAAGAAACATAGAATTATATAAGCAGCTAAAGATACTTGTAATGCATTTCCATAGTTGAGCGTAACTGACAATGTTAACTAGCCGTCCGTCCTCTAAGAGAGGGAGAAAGATTTGGCATAACTATGAGCTCCTTTCATTGTCTCAATTACTTGAGCTTTTAACCAACAAGCTCTGATCTATGGTTACATAATTGAGGGGGAAACATTTTTAGTTTCTGGTTCACTGTTAGTAAACAATCCCAGGTCAACAAAGACACCACAGTCCAATTTGGCTCGTATCAACTCGTACATGTATTGTCAGCTTCTTCACATTAGCATTGGCAACATGAAGTTAGATAGGCCCAGATAGCAAAATGATTGATTAATAAAAAAAAAACCCTTAAACAACATAAATTTCTCCTAATTCAATCCAATCCTAACAAAGAAGAGCTAGCATCATAAATTTACCAGTAGATCCTTGAACTGTGAAAAAAAAGCCAATGGCAGAGAGTTTCCCCAGCAGCTGAAGAATGGGTGGCACCATCACCAGCCCCATGACATCAAGCACCAAACTTTCAAAAACCTTTGGAAGACCCTCCTCGATACTAATGAAGAAACCACAAAACAATTAAAATAATACTATATAGCAAAGAAAGAAGAGGTTTTTCATTTCTTTTTTTCCTTCCGTTGTCTTTTAAATAACTTGAATCAATAACAAAAAGGAGGTTAAATTGGATTAGCACCCGCACACACAAACAGACACAAAAACTGTGTAGAAAAAGCAAAGACAAGGTGATTCACTGACATGATTCCAACAAAATTAAAAAACCATAAATAAATAACCCACAGAACAGAACAGGCGACTAACAGCGACTGTGCAGTGTAACAGAAGGCATAAAAAGGTATGGACAGTTAGGTGGGGCAGAGAGAAAGAGAGGGTGGTGGTTAGAGTATAAAATATAAATTAATGGGAAAGATTAGATTTAAGTGGTGTGCTAAAGGAAATAACTTGGTGTTGTTGAATTTACCCTGGGATTGTTTACTGGGGTTGCTCGACTCCATTTTCTAGGCTGCTGATTTTCCTGTTGATCCTTTGAGAATAAGGTGCGGTGCTGCGTGTTCACTAAATATTAAAGAATGTTGACCCTTCATTTGTGTTGTCTCTGGAAAATTTATTACTTTTTTTCTTAACAAAAGACGGACGGATGAATCAACATGATAAGTTAAAAGTAATTAAGGAATAAAGTGTTGTTCAGTCAACTTAAACATCTAAGATGGGTGAATTACGTGTGTATCACTAACCTTAAATTATACAAATTATTTCAAATAAATATAATAATTAACTATATAATTAAAATAATTTATAAAGTTATTTTTAATGTGGTTCAACTAGTTCTTAAATTCAAGAGTATAATAATCCTTAATAAATCTACATTAAGATTTTTACATTACTTGATGATACACTCTTTTCGGAATTTTTTTCAATTGAAAATATATTATTTAAAAAAAAATTTCTTGATGAAATCATCTCACCAATACCAAGAATTTTTACCTAACTCTCAAATATTTACAAAGGTGATTTGTTTTCACAACAGCATCTCTTAGTATAGTATATATTACAATTGATGTTCTAATATCTTTATACTTGATTTAATAACATTTATAAGATATGAAAGTGTTTAAATCTAGTGAAAATGAGATTGAATATTATTGTGCTAGAATATGAAGGTTTAATAGTACAAATCATAGTATGATCAAGGATTGATGATTTTGTAATTGTTTTTCTCTTATAATAACTTGTATATGATATATGTTCAGATTTTTTTTTTAAAAGCTATATATATGTTTTTTTTAAAAAAAAAAACTAGTCGTTATAATCCAATTGATAATTCAAATGGTTGATTGGTTCAGATTGGTCAAGCCAATCGATTGATCGATTCCTGCAAGATTCTCAGGTATTCATTACTAATGTAATAAGCGGTCGACCGATTAATTTAGCCACATCAAACGATCAACTGGTTCATGCAAACCAAATTTATCAGTTTAACTTAAGTGAATTCTTAGAACCGTCTATCTTAGATTTTATTATCAATCATTTAATACATGCAGAGCGAAGTATATAAGTTTATTTTAATTATGTTATTATGTAAGATATAAAAGGTTTACATAAGCACTAAAATGAACATTTAATCTAAGTCTTCACTTTACTTTTTTTCTTGAACTTCTTGATTGATTTCTTCACAAAATTCGTCATGCTTGTTGATATGTTTTTCATATAAAACCTGTTTAAAATTTATTCTCAGCCAAGTATATCATTAATTTATTTTTCATTTTATTGTTACCATCAGTATATATAAACATGAATACGATACTTGTCAATACAAAAGGCTTCTTATATATTGGCACATGTTAAAGAATATTTTGAGTCAATGAGTCATGGAAAATTTTAGATTTTTATTTAAATCGAGTTCTAAAAATCTCTTAAAAATTTTGAATATGAGTTTCATTTTCCTTTACTGGTTTTTTTTTTTGAGTAATTTAACTATTACAAATGTTTTTTTTATTTTTCTTTTTTAAACCCGTATAATATAATTCTTTTGTAATTGAAAATCTATTTTTAGGATGCAAATGAATTGTTGTAAAAAATAATTATTTAATCGTCCTCTAGAATATAACATTATAATAATAATAATAAGACAAGAATATATATCTTCTAATCTAATTGAGTTCATTTCTATCTTTTTTTCTATCCTATCTTATTCATGATACCAAATGCTTCCTTGTAAATTAAAAGATTCAAGACTTGGTGGTGAACGATGTCATCCTCTCTCATTGTGGGGGTGGAGGAGAAGTCCAAATTTACCTTTTATAGTGACATGTGATGGATAAATAGTTAAAATTATGATTTTTAAAATTTATTTATTTTATTTAAATTTGTTTTTTAATATTTTTAGACTGTTTTAATATGTTAATATCAAAAATAATTTTAAAAAACTAAAACAAAAATTATTTTAATATATTTTTAAATAAAAAATATTTTAAAAACCGACTTCTACTTTACCCTTATCCGAAATCAGAGCCTCATAGTCAATGGCGTAAGTGTTTTCTAACGGGTCATTAATTGCCTTCTTTAGTGCATTTATTCCTAATGCAATCAATCAAATCGTTGAATCCCCACAAAAAAGGTAATGAAAACAAGGATAATTACTAGAAAACCAGGGAAATAGCCAAATCAATGCATCGTCCATAGAGAACCAGCTAGAGAAAGGGAAAACGAAAAAAAAAAAAACAAAAGACAAAAAAGGTACCATTGCAAATAGATGTTACAAAATTGAGCAAGCTAGTAAAGACAACTCATATAAGTGCATAACTGTCACTATTATTATTATTATTATTATTATTATTTATTAATATGCATCTTCAGCCCCTTGTGTGTACCTCGACTAATCCCACGAATTCTGAAATTAATGACCATATAAGCCTCAAGTAACTCTGAGATTTGTAGGACTTGAAATGGCGATCAAGGTTGTCAATTCCGTTCCATTTCACCTGGAATGGTCGAAACATTCTATACCAATTCAAAAAACAGAACAAAACGGAACAAATTTTATCTCATTTTAAATCTCGATCCGTTCAATTTTTCGGCTAAATTCGCCTTAACGTTAGGTTTCATTCCACATGTTCCGTTCTGCTCTTGAAAAGTCATTGAATCAAATTGAACCTTATTCAATTTAATTAATTAAATCATCCAATTATAAAAAGCTATTTTTCATTACTATTTTCAATAACAATAATATTGATAATAATATTGAAAATTATTATTACTATTTTCATTAATAATAATATTAATTTTTTAAAATTAGATTTATCACTAATATATATGGTTTATATTCATGTTGTTTTTTTTTCATGTTTATACTTTGTAGGAATTTGAGCAAAACAAGGGATGCTTTAGATTCCATTAGCCTTCATAACATTGACATAACTTTATATTTAAAATATTTGTATTAAAACATTTTATTTTCATAATATTTTGATATTTTATTTAAGTTGAATTACTTTAAGTTAAAAACCTATTTAATCTTGACTATTTAGGAATATTTTAAATTTTGAAATTATATTTGTTTGGCATTGTGTTTGTATTGCATAATTTATAATTAATTTATCTTTAATTTGAATTATGTTTGTTGAATATATATATATATATATAGGTCCCTGTCACTGCAAGTAATTAAAGACAAGAAACAAACACAAATGTATTCTGCTTTGGGCGAGAATAAGCCACAATTGATATTATTGAATATTGAATGAATCCGTTCTCTGTCTCATAGCAGAGTTTAAATACAGGAATTGAAATAACAACTTTCCTAAAATACTGGCACGACTACATAAAATCAGGATGACTCCTGCTACATAGCTGGCATTTATTTGCTGAATAAAACTTGACTCCTTCCTCCTGTGCACTAAGGCACTACAGTGAGAAGACCCCCTTGACTCGTTCCTCCCTTGACTGGCTCTTCACAGCTCAAAAAACCTGCAATTCTTCTTAGGAATTCTGCATGATCTTCTCGGCTCCAGCTGTTGCTCATCCCATTGAGGATCATGGGTATATAAGGATGGACAAATAACTCCATTGGTATGAGGCCTTTTGGGTATAGCTCAAGAGCAAATCCATGAGGGCTTAGGCCCAAAGTGGACAATATCATACCAATGTGAAGATAGGTGGTGTCCATAGTCCTTACAAGTGGTATCAGAGCCTTGATGACCAAGTGGTCTCGAGTTCGAATCTCACCATCCCCATTTATTTGATAAAAATTAAGCACAAAGGTAATGTGGGTCTGTGCAAGTTTCAAGCCCAAATGGCTTTCATATAAGGGGGTGTGTTAGAGAATAATATAAATCATATCCTGGAACCTTACCTAATAGCTTAAGCTATTGGTTTGAGATCCCCCTTGACTCGTTCCTCCCTTGACTGGCTTTTCACAACTCAAAAAACCTGCGATTCTTCTTAAGAATTCTGCATGATCTTCTCGGCTCCAGCTGTTGCTCATCCCGTTGTTGTAGTTCATCACTTGACTCCTTCAATTGCTGCTGCTGCTTATGAATACCTCCCTCTTTTAAGGGAACCTTGTCCTCAAGGTTCAGATTCTGAAATCGCTCCCGTAACGCCACAGCATCTTCCCACGTGGCATCATCATTCTGCAGATGTTTCCATTTGACGAGAATTTCTTCGACAAACCGAGACCCTTTCTTGATCCAACGAGTGTCTAGGACAGCCTCAGGTTCAATCAGCATCTCTCCCGCAGCAGACATAGGTGGCAATTCGATTGATTCAACCACCTCATCTCCAATTTTCTTTTTGAGCAAGGACACATGAAAGACTGGATGAATTCGAGCCTGTGTAGGCAATTTTAGCTTATACGCTACCGCGCCAATTCTTTCTGCAATTTGATAAGGACCATAATAGCGGCTAGCCAACTTTTTTGCATACACGCCTGACCACGGATTGTTGACGGTAAGGGTGAAGTTTAAGAAAAAACCCAATCTCCCACCTGAAATTCAATATCACGTCGCTTAGAATTAGCGAGTTGTTGCATGCGATTACTAGCCGCATGCAGGTTTGCCTTGAGCAGACTCAACAATTCGTCCCTAGAGGCGAGTTGCTGATCCACTTCATTCACCGGAGATATGCCAATGTGGTAATGGGGAATTGTAGGTGGTAAACGTCCATAGAGGGCCTGAAATGGTGTCATTCCTGTAGAAGCATGATAAGTTGTATTATACCAGAATTCGGCCCAAGGTAGGAGGGAATTCCATTTTGCTGGCTGGTGGTGAACAAAGCACCGAAAATATTGTTCGACGCAGCGATTGACCACCTCCGATTGCCCATCCGTTTGTGGATGATATGTGGAACTCATCTTCAACTTGGTACCTGACAATTTAAAGAACTCACGCCAAAAATGACTGATAAAGATAGGATCTCTATCACTGGTAATGGACCGCGGCATACCATGTAGCTTCACTACCCCGTCAATGAATTTCTCGGCCATAATTTTGGCCGTATAAGGATGAGCCAATGCCAAGAAATGTGCTAACTTACTTAGGCGATCAACCACAACGAAAATTATGTTCTTGCCACCCGATGTCGGAAGACCTTCAATAAAATCCATCGTAATATCATCCCAAACCTGACAGGGAACAGGTAATGGTTGTAATAAACCAGCCGGTGACAGTGTGTCTGATTTTACCCGTTGACATACGTCATAGGATGCGACATATTCCTTCACTATGCGAGCCATTGATGGCCAATAGAACTGTTGTGCCAACCGTTTGTAAATGCGTAATACACCTGAATGCCCTCCAATAGGTGAATCATGGAATTCACGTAATAGTTGCTGAATGATGTCCGAGTTGGGGGCAACTACTACTCGGTTTTTATAGTGGAGCAACCCATTCCGCCGTGTATATGGCTGCCGGATTTTCATCAGCGAGCTTGCCAATTTTCTTCATGTAAGGAAGAGAAACAGCTTCGGCCTTAAGCTGATCCCATACGGTACTTTGTGGAACAGATAAGTGCGAAAGGCAAGGGCTTCCTGTCATTCGTGATAAAGCATCCGCAGCTGAATTCTCCTTTCCTGGCTTATACACAATTTCATAATCATAGCCGAGTAATTTCGATACCCATTTCTGCTGTTCCGGGGTAGTAATACGTTGCTCCAAGAGGTACTTCAAGCTGCGTTGATCGGTTTGGATCACAAACTTACGGCCTAACAAGTATGGTCTCCACAGCTGGACAGCCACCACAATAGCCAGCATCTCCGTCGTATAAGTTGACCATGCACGCTTGGATAGCCCCAAAGCGCGACTCATGAAAGCTATTGGCCGCCCTTGTTGGGTCAGAACAGCGCCGATGCCATCACCAGAAGCATCAGACTCAATCACGAAAACTTTAGCAAAATTAGGCATGGCAAGTGTTGGGGTGGACGTCATTGCGGTCTTTAATGCCTCAAAAGCTGCCTCAGCTTCATCATTCCAGCCAAATTGACCTTTGCGTAACAATGATGTCAACGGTCGAGCAAGAATTCTATAATTGCGGACAAATTTCCTGTAATAACCTGTAAGACCTAAAAATCCACGAAGCTCAGATATATTAGTAGGTCTTGACCAGGATAGCATAGCCTGGATTTTTGCTTGATCAACCTTAACCCCCATTGGAGTAATAATATGCCCCAAGTACTCCAGTTCTTGTTGACCAAAAGCACATTTCTTTAATTTCGCAAAGAATTGGTACTGCCTTAGAATTTCGAAAGCCTTGCGAACATGTTCAAGATGCATGGTCCAATTGGGACTGTAGATCAATATGTCGTCAAAAAAGACTAATACAAATTTTCGAAGGTAGGGTCGAAATATGGCATTCATAAGGGCTTGAAAAGTAGAGGGTGCGTTACACAAACGAAATGGCATGACTAAGTATTCGTAATGACCATTATGAGTGCGAAAAGCAGTTTTATGAATATCATTTGGTGCTACCCTAACCTGATGGTAACCAGCTGTCAAATCTAGTTTGGTAAAATAAACAGCCCCATGCAATTCGTCTAACATGTCATCTACTGTAGGAATAGGAAATCGGTCTTTAACAGTTACTGCGTTAAGTGCTCTATAATCTGTACAAAAACGCCATGTGCCATCTTTCTTTTTGACTAACAAAACAGGTGATGAAAAAGGGCTAGTGCTTGATCTTATAAATCCCAATTTTAACATGTCTTGAACCTGTTTTTCAATTTCAGCTTTTTGAAAATAGGCATACCTGTAGGGTCTGACATTGACCGGTTCTGTCCCATCTTTGACAGTGATGGTGTGGTCAATCTCCTGGGCCGGTGGCAATTGAGCTGGAGTTTGAAAAATATCTCCAAATTCCTCCAACATCTGCTGCATTTCAGACTCAACTTTGCTAACAGGCATCTCGGTTTCGGTTTGTAGACAGATAGCAAACATCGTTTTGCTTTGGCGTAGCTCCTTCGATAAATCATTGAGAGACGCGGGTTGAATGTGTTGGCTGTCAATTCCCTGTAATTTTTGCATCTGATTCTTCCACATAAACTCCATGGTCATTTTCTTCTAATCACAGGCTACTATTCCCAATTGTTCAAGCCACTGCACTCCCAAAACCAAATCTAACCCACATAAAGGTAGGGCATATAAAGTCAGCATAAATGGGATACCTTGAAATAGGACGTGTATGTTTTCAAATCTGCCTTGACACTTCAATGGATTCCCATTTGCCACCTTTACGTTGAAGGGCTATGTGGGTATCACTGGTAGGTGTAGCCAATTAGCAATCCGCTCGCTAATGAAATTGTGGGTGGAGCCACTGTCAATGAGGACAGTCAATTCGTGATTTCCAATTCTTGCCATGATGCGCATTGTTTTGGCAGTCGACCAGCCAGTAAGAACATGTAGTGAAATTTATGGTTCATCATCTTCGAAGTCTTCGTCATCTTGCAGATGTGTCTCTTCGTCTCCTTCCAGTAGCAACAAACGGGGTCTTTGACACTTATGGCCAGGAGTGAATTTTTCGTCACAATTGAAGTAGAGACCTTGCGATCGGCACTTCTGCATCTCGTCCCACGCCAGACGTTTCATAGGCATAGCTGCTGCTGGTGATTTTATGGGTGAAAAAGAAGCAATTGGATTATGACTAATGGGAAATGGCTTACGTCGTTGGCGAAGTAATTGCTCATCTCTCATTCTAGCAAGGCTAATTGCCTCTTTCAAGGATTTGGGTTTAAACATCCTAATCCCTTCTGCAACGTTAGGTTTCAAGCCTCCCATAAAAGTTCCCACTAATGCCTTCTGCGTCCAGCCTTGCACACGGTTACCCAGCCTTTCAAATTCTTTTTGGTACTCCCGTAGTGAGCCCCCTTGTCTCACCCTTGACAGTGCTTCATCGAAATCTTCACATTCTGGTGGTCCAAACCTTGCCCATAATTCCTCCTTAAAAATTAGCCATGTCATCTCCTTGTCTTCCTTTTTGTAAGCACGTCGCAGCCACTGCCACCACTGGTTCGCCTCCCCTTGAAGATGAAAAGATGCCAATGACACCTTTTGTGTTTCCACAGTACCTTGGTATTCGAAGAATTGATCAACTCTGTTGAACCATTCAGTGGGGTCGTTGCCTGAGTATATGGGGAACTCAAGCTTCGCCAGTTTTGAAGAGAACATCTGTCTGTTCCCCTCAGCTCGTTCTGCAATGTCTTCACGTTGATAACGCGGGCGTCCATTGCGCTCAATGGATTGGCTGCTGGATCCTTCTTTGTTGGACAGTAACGCCTCTGTCAGCTTATTGATGTTGACTTCCATCTGCTGCATTCTGTCAACAAGAGTAATTTCCATTCGGCTCATTCCATCTTGCAGACCTCCCAATCCGATTTCCAAATTTTTTATCCTCTTCTTGTTTGTTGTCATTGTTAACCTTGCTCTGATACCAATTGATAGGTCCTTGTCACAGCAAGTAATTAAAGACAAGAAACAAACACAAATGTATTCTGCTTTGGGCGAGAATAAGCCACAATTGATATTATTGAATATTGAATGAATCCGTTCTCTGTCTCATAGCAGAGTTTAAATACAGGAATTGAAATAACAACTTTCCTAAAATACTGGCACGACTACATAAAATTAGGATGACTCCTGCTACATAACTGGCATTTATTTGCTGAATAAAACTTGACTCCTTCCTCCCGTGCACTAAAGCACTGCAGTGAGAAGACCCCCTTGACTCGTTCCTCCCTTGACTGGCTCTTCACAGCTCAAAAAACCTGCGATTCTTCTTAGGAATTCTACATGATCTTCTCGGCTCCAGCTGTTGCTCATCCCGTTGTTGTAGTTCATCACTTGACTCCTTCAATTGCTGCTGCTGCTTATCAATATATATATAAAGTACAATCCCAAAACGGCACATCGAAACACTCCGAAACTGAAACATTTCATTCCAATTGAAAAAACGAAACACTTACCAAAACAAAATTGACAACCTTGATGGTGACATCTAGAGAGTAAATTTAGGACCTTACTAGTTAAATTACACCCTTCAAGATTTTATTATTATTATTATTATTAACATAGATGTCCGGCCAGCTTGCGTGCATTTCAAATAATAATAATAATAATTATTATTATAATTGATAGCTCCCAAAGAGACCCAATTCCTAGCTAGAGATTACTGTACAAAAAGATGCAACTATGGAGCAAAAGGACGTCATATCATAATTATTAAACCCAGCTGGGGTTGACCTGGTCAAAGGGTCAGGTCTCGAGTTTTATGGGTTAACCCGGATCAACCCAGATCAACCCAAAAAATTAAAAAAAATAAAATTTTAATATTTCATATGAAAAAAATCCATGTAAATATAGGTTATACATATTGTAAACAATGAAGTTTAAAAGAATATTTTAAAAAGTTTTTTTATCCCACATTAAAAAGATATTATGTTATCCTTTTAAGTTGAAGTATTTAAACCAAAAGGTTTTTTTATCCCACATTGAAAAAACATAACTTTTTTCTTGGGGGCATAGAGTATATATACTAATAGGTTTCAAATCCCACATTAAAAAAACATAACTTGTTTCATGGGAACATAGAGTATATATACGAAAGGGCTTCAAATCCCACATTGAAAATATATTATGTTATTCTTTTAAGTTGAAATATTTAAACCAAAAGGTTTTTTATCCCACATTGAAAAAACATGATTTTTTTTCTTGGGAACATATATATATATACAAAAGGGCTTCAAATCTCACATTGAAAAGATACTATGTTATCCTTTTAAGTTGAAGTATTTAAACCAAAAAGTTTTTTTATCCCATATTGAAAAAACATGACTTTTTTCTTGGGAACATGGAGTATATATATACTAATGGGTTTCAAATCCCACATTTAGAAAAAAAAACCGGGTCTCGTTTGGGTTTGCCCGGGTCATGGGTCTACCCACAAGGTCACCCGGGTTTGACCGAGCTGTTTGCTTAGCTGGTCTTTTATTAATCCCGGACCGGTCCAGCCATCGGGTCGACCCGCCGGGCCGAGCCGGGTTTAATAACACTGATTTTTATAAGGAACCAAGCCGCCATAACTAAATTTGAATTAAGAGAATTAATTCTGTCAATTTTTAATTTATTAAAAGCATTGATTTTTTTATAAACAATTGATATTTTAATACAAATTTTTAAGATTGTATTGTTTATGAACTAAAAAAAATAATCTTCTTAAACAAAAATAAAAAATTCTTGTATAATAAATTCAAACTCAGGCTCGTGTCAAGCCAAGCATGTGTGGGGCTTAAGTCTAAAAGCTACTTATCTTAGGATCTCTTATTTTTTAAAGTTTTGATGTTTTACCAAACTAATTTTAACTTTTCAAGTCTCCATTATATAAACACGAGAAAATCTTATAATCTTTTAATATATAATTGATATTTTTAAATTTGTATAATTTTTTAAGATTAATTTATCATTTAATCACAATTAATTTTAGATTTGTTAATTTTCTATGTTAAAATATTTGTGCTGAAGAAAAATTTCCAATAAAACCTTAACCTAAAATATAATTAGACCTCTCTCTTGATTGAGGACTCATTTGGATAACAAAGTATATATCTATTTTCAGGATTTAAGATCTTATGTTAGAGTGAAATAGAGGAGACACTAGCGGGTCTAGTTGGATAACAAACTAAAAAAGATGTTACATATGAAGTTTTAAAGTAGAAAACATAACGTTATTAAGTTGTATTTTTATTGGAGCAATTATAAAAAATACTAACCCACTTGAATTCATAAAGCTTTAATTGTAATTGAAACGATAGGTTAAATGGAAAGTAGTATCCATTGAAGTAAACTTGTCTTATCATGGCTATCTTATAGTTTTTTAGTTTAGAAAATTACAAAATAAACAAAAAAAGCTTATGGTTTTCTACAGTGCAAGCTTATTATTTATCATCTTAGTTTTTACCATGATTTTTTTTTAGTCTTTATTTTTTTTAGTTCATCCTTTTGTAAGTCATTTTAGATGTTTAGTGAGTTTTTGTCTCCAAACTTCATGTTTTTAAGACATTTAAAGGTTTTTTTTTATTAAATTTTAAAACTTAATTGGGGCTAATTTAATGAGATAATAATAAAAAGAAACAATTAAAAGAAATAGGACCAAACTAAAAAACATAAGCAAAATATGTTGCCAAACTCAAATTCATACAAGAAAGTTCTTTTTGGTCCACCTACTTTCCTTTTACACCCTTTAGTTTATGGAATTTTAGTTTTGGACTACAAATTCAATTTTTTAGTCTTTGAGTTTGAGAAAGGAGAGAGAAACTTGCTGAAAAATAGTGAAAGAAAGAGAACGTTGTTCGTTGATAACATTCTAGTAATTAAAAAAAAACTTAATTGGATGCCAACAAATTTCATTTGACAAGGGATGTTCTATTAAGGTATTCTTAATCCCTAATCTTGTCAAAAAAGCATATCGTGTTAGGTTTCTCGAAACATATAGACATAACAGAAATAATAAATCTTAAAAAAGATTTCAAAAGTCCTCAGAATTCTTTTAGACAATCAAGGGTCATTTAGAGTTTAAGCAAAGATTACCTAAAGATCAATTTTTTTTAGGTTTGAACAATTTCTTCAAGGCTGGGTTGTCACAAACCACAAGTCTTTCAAGTGTCCAACCTCTAACTATAATTCATATGAACCACTAATGAGAATTCTCCCAAAACCCTTTTGAGAGAGATGGACTATTATGGCTTAAGTGCTAACTTTTCTTTTCTGTATAGGTGGAGTGTGTACAATATGTTATGTATCGTAACTTATAGAAAATATAATGATGCGAACCTCGTGATCACGTGGTCACGCAACCCACAATCAAGATTGAGATCTAATCCCAGAAAGCCGAAATAAGTCTGATAGGAGTGTGACACAATGGAAACCTGCCACAAGGCACCAACACTATTGGATTGAGTATAATGACATCACGAAGCCAGTTAATCTTTGATAAGTCAGATTCAGTTTGTTTAAGAACTGAAGAATGAAAGAATCACTTTCACACGTTAAAACTGAAAAATTCAGAAGTAATTATCATCAAAGCTGTTGAAATTTTGGCTTACATGAGTTTAAATAGTTCTTGAAAAATTAACTCTAATGGATCTACCCTTGTGGGCTGAACTGACCCCCATAGAAAACTAACCCTAAAACCTTAAACTGAAAAGCCCATAACTTGATCCAAACAAGTCTCGGATCCTAGCTTAAAACAAAGTTGTAATTAAGCCCAAACATGAAAAAAAATAATAAAAACAACTAATGTGTCATTAAATACCACTAGCCCTTCTTTCCTTGTGTAGCTAGGATAAATAAAGAATCCTTATAAGAAAAGGATTCTGAAACATTAATGAATCATTGCCACACTTGGAGATTATATTGCATCTCATTAAAGATTCTTGTGGAACTAGAAAATTTTCAAAACCAGCTGCCACATCCTTGTAGGAAAAGAATCCTAACCAAATAGGAAGTCCACAAGTCAAATAGAAGTAAATAACAAAATTCGTACAGCCTCTGTTGACCAGTATTGTGGTACCTTCCCAAACTTTGATTGACCTGAAATTGTAACCCATAGTAGGACAACATGTCTGGAGAGTCCACATAAAATATTAGCATGATCCAACGGTCAAATTGAGAATTATGACTATTGCCGTAAACCTAGATTGTTGCGCTTTCTACACCAAAATCCGAATATGACCTTACTTGGATAGCATCACATGGCTGAACCGTATCATATAAGACATAATATTATCTTTATAGAGCAAAGTTAATAACCCTATAAATAGAAAAATATCACTTTGCCCATGAATAATATCACATTTATTATTTCATGACAATTTTAAAAATTTATTCAATCAAGCCCATACTTGATTTTCTAGATCTAGAATTATAATTTCTTATATTGATTATACCATAGTCCTTAATTTCTAAAAATTATTTACAATCAAGTCACACTTGATTAATTATTCTAATTTAATTTCTAACCAAGGGTTCTATATATATGTGACTTATTAGGTTTCTAATAAGTTGGCCCAAATATAAATCATAATCCTAAATAAAATATGATAAATACATTAGAAAATTTAATTTATTATCAATTCAACAATTAATTGATTTATATTTGAAGATAAAATACAATGTTTAGCAACCTGTCATGATTCTCTAAATATTAAGAAAGTCATAAGTGGTTTAACTTAAACCTTTAATGAGCAGTTTCTCAATATAATTATTATCCTTTTATCAGGAATGTTATGATTTAGACATTATAGCATGAAGTATGTCTAATTTATCAAATCAGGTTTGTTATCAACATCATAGTCATTGATCTTTTGAATAAAATTTGAAACTCTTTTTAAATCTTATTCTACCTTACGTAAGAATTTCACAATCAAATTTATTTGAGAACATGTGGAACATTTTGCCTAATTCACCCAGAGTGATGAATCCTATCTTAATTACTTAAATATCTTTATATAGTTCATGTTATACTTAATATATATCAATTTGTTACTCTTTATTAAGACAACAAGTAGTCATGATCAAAGTATAATATTTACAAGATAATACAATTTAGTGATCTCAAGTCTAAGGATTATTTACATAACTGTCATGTGAGCCTTTCTATAAACACATGTGATCTCTCCATATGAAATTCTCATACAGGTCAGTTCAATGTACATGTCATCTAACAAGCACCTATATATTAGTTCTAGGTATTCCTAATACATTATCTTATAAGAACAACCGTTTTCTTTCATAAAGGAAAGAACATAATATATACTAGTCTCAACAGTTTAAATTAATATTCAATTTTAATAGAGCATTTAACTAAGAACAATACTTTAATGCAATATGAATCTCATAATTATAATCACTTTATAATTTCATTTTCAAAGTTTTTTTTCCCCAATGACTTTGTCTTTACTTTCATTCATTAATAAAATATAAATGAATATTAAAGATAAAGAAAGTCTTTATTAATAATAAATATGTTTTGCATGAATAAAGTCAATGCCATATCTTTTCAACTAATTAGCTACAAGACATATACATTAACAATCTTCCACTTGCGATAAGGCCAATCACTCATGTATCAAATACCATACCGCTCCATATGGTGATAATGCTTTTGTTGGGATAATGACTTAGTAAGAGGATCTACAAGATTATCTTCAGTGGGTACTAATTTTATCTTTACATCTTTCATTTCTATGATTTTTTTAATTAAATGGAATTGTCTAAGTATATGTTTGGATTAATGAGAACTTGGTTTCTTTGCTTGCTTGTGTGATGGCTCCATTGTCATTATAATACATTGTTATTAGATCAACAATACTAGAAACTAGATCTAGTTCATGAACTTCTTGATTCAAACAATTTTTTTTGCCTCTTTAAATGCAAAGGTGTACTTAGCTTTAGTTGTTAAATCTAGTATGATCTCTTGTTTGAAACTTTTCGAACTTATAACAACAATGTTTAGAGTAAAAATATATTCTGATTGGGATTTGTTATCTTTAATAGTAAATTAAGAATTAACATCTTAATAACTATGAACTATTAGTTCATCTCCTTTATAGACCAAAAAGACATTCTTAATTTTTTTCATAAGTATTTAACAATATTTTAAACTATTTTTCAATGATCCTTACATGATTCGATTGATATCTACTTGTTATGCTCAAAACGAATAGTTTATCTCATATATAGACTAGAAAAACATTATTTATTCTTCTTAAGTATTTAAGAATGTTTTTAACTATTTTCCAATGATCCTCGCGTGATTAGATTGATATCTACTTGTTATGCTTAAAACATAAGATACATATGGTCTTGTGTATAGCATCACATATATAATGGATCATATAGTCGAAGCATTTGGTATCTTATCTCTTTCGATTTATGTCTTAAAACACATGTTCTTGGAGAAACATATCTCATGTATAATTGGTAAGTATTCTCTCTTGGATTCTTCAATGCTAAACTATTTTATCATCTTGTCTATGTATGTGAACTAAGACAATATAAACAACTTATTAGATCTATCCATATAGATTTTTATTCTTGGTATATAGGTTGCTTCTTCCATATCTTTCATAGAGAAATTCTTAGACAACCAGATCTTTACTGACAAGAGTAAAGGATTATTGTTTCTTATCAATAATATGTTGACTACATTTAATATTAAAAAATTGACTTTACTTCTATTAACCTTTTATAAACACAAGACTCGTCCATTATTTTTTATGAAATCAAACTATTTGATCATCTTATCAAAACTAATATTCCAACTCCTTGAAGTTTTCTTGTGTCCATAAATGAATTTTTATAACTTGCATACTTGTCAGAAAAGTTTTTAGATTTAAAACCTTCAAGTTATGTCTTATACAAATCTTCATGAATATTCATATTCAAGAATGCAATTTTGATATCCATATTTCAAATCTCATAATCATTATGGATTTTAACAAAGTTACTAAAGAGAAAGTTTTATTAAAGTCAACTTAACCTTTAACAACTAGTTTAGCTTTGTATGTTTGTATGTTGTTATCCATGTAATTCTTTCTTTTAAAAACACATTAAAATCCTATGGGTTTTATCGTATTCGGTGGATTAACCAAGGTCCATACCTTATTAATGTATATGGAATCCATCTCAATTTCATGGTCTCAAACTATTTCTCAAAATCAATATTAGATAATGCTTCAACAACAAAAGAAATGCAACATTAAAAGAACAAATAAAGAGAAATAAGCTCATCACCCACCCAAGGTTATTGGTCTTTGTCGGCTGGTTGATCGGAGATCAATGAAACAACATATTGGTTTGTCATCGATAATTGAAATGGGTGGTAGTTAGGCTTCTAGTGAAGGAGAGGAATGACAAGGAATGTAGAAAAGGCATGTGAAGGAAAAATATTGTCCTGCTGACTTCTGTGAGTAGGGAAAGAAGAGGAAAAGAAAACATGAAGTGCATGTAACCACGTTTAATAGAAAGAGTAGAGGAAAAAAAGAAGAAGTGGGATAATAATAATAATAATAATAATAATAATAATACAAAGTAATGTAATTGGATCGAAGCAACGGACAAAACCATTCACTCACAAGGCACGAGCGAGAGCTCAAACCATAGAGCAGCAAACCCAATCGCTGGTTTAATAGTAAGTACAAAATAAATGGAAAACCTTGTTGTTTGTAATAATTGTCCAGTAGTAGTAAAGAATTCATCAATCTCAAAAAAGCCCCCCTCTTCGCCTACATCTCCTCTTCGCCATCTACGTTCATTCTCATCCTTGTTCAATCGCAGCGTGACATTAAGGATGGCTCTCCCTCCCTCTGGCCAAAACCCAGGTAATATACTTATACATGTGCGTGTATTAGCATTTGTTTATGGATGATGTCAAAGATGTACATTATTAGCGGGTTTGCTTACAGTTGTTGAGCAGCAGAAAGTGATCATATCAAACAAACATGGTGAAAAACTGGTGGGCTTATTACATGACACTGGATCCAACGAGATTGTTATATTGTGCCATGGTTTTCGTTCCACAAAGGTTGTCTGCTTTCATATTTGATTTTTTTCCCTTACAAAAACAAGAAAAGAAGTAAAAGCTGACTTGGGTTTGTTGTATTTTCTCTCTATCTCAAGGGAAACGATACTATGGTGAATCTTGCCAAGGCATTAGAAAAGGAAGGAACCTCTTCCTTCCGCTTCGACTTTGCTGGAAATGGGTAACTTGTTTTTTGTTTGTTTTTACTGATATGTACAGGATATTTTATTTTTTTGCTCGCCACTTTTTTCCCATATGTATATAATTGCTTAGAACTCGAACAAAAAATGACTTGATAATTGCAGCAGAGCAGATTGCTGATCGTGTAGTTTGTCTTAATAGGTAATGCAACCTTTTTAGCTGGCATCATCAATCATGAAAGGGAGTAATTGTGGCACATAACGTATCTAGATGCCATGGAAAGAATGATCAAAATTCTCCTCCTTTTGGTCTTACAATCTGCTACTTGCTTTGTTCTTTTTGTGGAAGCTGATGACCAATTTGATATCGAAGGACCTTTCTATTTTTCCAACGCTTTAGAATCAATCAAAGCAAAGAGAATTGTGGGTTGATTTCTGATTGTTATTTCTGTGATCCGTAGGGGTCTCCTTTAAAAAGAATCCAAGATCAATTTGATATTTTACTAAATATTATCATGCTTGATTTCTTCCAGGACTTTCATGTTTATAATTGAATTGTTTAGATATCAGTTATAGTGTGGAAATATTGTCAGATTAGTTAGTGGTCGTTTGTTCTCAAACTGGAAGAAATAAATCTGTGTTTACCGTGGTAGATTCCAATTGCCTGAATCGTTGGCACACAGTTCAATTCTTGCTGCAAACAATAAGCATTTAGTTTCATGCTGATTTTGTTGTAATATTTTTTACCAGGGAAAGTGAAGGTTCATTTGCGTATGGTAGTTATTGGAGAGAGGCTGATGATTTACGTTCTGTAATGGAACACTTCCGTGGAGCAAGCCGTGCCATAAGTGCAATTCTTGGGCATAGTAAAGGTGTGCATACGATTATTCAACATCTAAATTGTGTAGACGCCACTGCCAAGATGAAGTTAAGTTTTTTTTTAAGCCTACAATGTTAATGCAGATAATACCACTGTTGTTGAATTTCCATTGCTGTAGTAAGATGGAGGCAATAGAAGTTGACATGCATAGTTGATGTAGTGAATCATGTGATAGTAGAAAAGAGTGATTAGGAATAAGGCGTGAAAGGTATTGAGGTTGTTCTGAATGTAATAACACTTGGTTGATGAGGCGATGGCAAATTGGCTGTGGCATACATACCATTGATGACGACACAGCACTTATGATGCATTCGCATTGTAGTAAAAGGGTGACTGCTGGGTGGCAATGCTGATAGAGAGCTGGAGATAAGTTTTCCGGAAATGTGTGTGCTGATGCTGTTGCCCTAGTGGCAGAAGTGAGAAGTCATTTGAGGTGGCAACGGATGCTCGAGGTAGTGCTCTTGGCTACTGCTTGCCTGGAACATTCTCAACTTTTGGCTCTCAGCGATGTTGGCGGGCAGTCAACACTGCCATGAATGTCGTTAATTTATTTATTTCTGATATATGTTTTAAGCTCCAAAGAGACATGGTGTAGGGGTATTATTTATCTATGGAATGTCAATTTTGGATGGAACCTTTTAAATGACAAGCTTATAGTCCAAAGTCTTCATATTAAATCTCCATGCAGAATGTCATACAAATACTTCTAAAGATGCCTGCTCGTCTTCTGTGCCTAATCTAAGGTGGAGACTCAGATGGGAATTCTAAAGAAAGAAGCCCAGAATATGAAGGGTTTCAGTAATATAATGCATGGAAAAAGTGGGCCCCTTTTTTTGAGTGGAAATGAAGGGCAGTTTAGTAATAATGCTTCTCATGATTAGCTGTGTCAATTTCATGTTCTATTCAACTCATCTGTTTTGGAAGTCTAGTGTGCAAGGTCTACTATGATAAATAATAAGTTTATGTAAATTATAATCCTCTCTTTGAAAGCTGTCATGCCAACAATGTAATTGCAGGAGGCGATGTGGTGCTCCTATATGCTTCCAAATATCAGGATATCACTACAGTATTCAATGTTTCTGGCCGTTATGATCTGAAGAGAGGCATTGAAGAACGGATCGGAAAAGACTTTATGGAAAAGATCAAACAAGATGGATTCATCAATGTTAAGAATAGAACAGGTAATCCATTTTTGTTTCCAGAATATATGTAAATTAATTTCTTAAATGAAAGATTTTGCAAGCTGCCTGACATAACCTTTTGCAGGAAGTGTTATTTATCGTGTGACTGAGGAAAGTTTGATGGATCGCCTGAATACTGATATTCATAAAGCATGCCTTGTAATCAATAAGGACTGCAGGTGAGCGCTTTCATCTTTAAGTAGCTTGTTATCTTTGCTTTTGCTTGACAAGCATGTCTAGTGTGTCAAACTTAGTTCCAGTTGTAATATTTTTGTGAAAATCTATCCATAAACTAGATGCTAATAAGCAAAATGAGATCCCTAGACTTGATGAAATGAAATTAACACACTAATGACAGGCAACCCCACGGATGCTCTCAAAGCACAAGAAGGAAACAAGAAGTTTCTAATTGTGATGAACGAGAGAGAGTGATTTTCTTGTGAAAATGCACCATGCTATTTTATTGTACAAATAAACAATTTGGTCATCTCCTTGTTTTTTGCTGCTGGAAATCCATTTTGATGATGTTGCTTGAAGCATAATTCAGGCGATGACACATTTTTTATCCAAAGAAGTGCTGCTGCATCTCTTTAGTTCCTAGATTGGGAATTTCTTTGTTATAGCCAATTGCTCGCTTCTTGTTCTGTTTAATCTATTTTCAATTTCTCTCAATGCTTTATAATGCATTTTACACTGGTGTGTCTCTGTCTGTGTATTGTTTGTGCCTTCATTACCACAATTCTGCATGCAGGGTCTTCACTATTCATGGATCTGCTGATGAAATCATCCCAGTGGAGGACGCATTAGAGTTTGCCAAGATCATACCAAATCACAGTCTACACATCATAGAAGGAGCAAATCATAGCTACACTTCACATCAAACTGAATTAGCAGCTGTTGTTTTGAAGTTAATGAAGGCAACCATACAGCAGGACTAAGGGTAAACCCAGCTAGGTAGTGGTGCGCGTCAAGATACTAGATTGTATTGAAATCGTTAACATCACTTGTAGCACATCATGGTGATAATTTGACTTGGAAACAATATGCTGATAGTCAGCTCACTATTGTGTTCGGCATCCGAAAAACAATTGGTGATGAGGCAACTACACGTCCGAGTATGAAAATTTCGAATCTGATTATTTCATTGGCGTTTGGTATCTTTTTCATTTCAGATTTTTAGTCGAGACAAAAAAGAAGTGGAATATCAGAGTTTTTCAATGTTTAGATTTTGAAATCAATGATAGGACAAAATGCTTGCATGCGTGATCTGATGAATCATGCGGACGAGGACAGTGACGGTGCTATTTTGGTCGTTTGCCGGCCTTAAAAGATGAACTCGTGCATTCTATTTGCTGTGGATGGTCAGTAACGAAGCCTCAAGCAATTTTTATTACATCATTTTTCATGGAAATAGAAACAGATCTTATAAGCTCGCATGAGCAAGAATCACATGAAAGAAGGGCCAAACACCTGATAAATTATATCAATAGTGCAAGATTTTACCATGATTATTACATGTCAACTCCAGCCCACTATTTTACCATGATTATTACATGTCAACTCCAGCCCACTATGGCTATCCTACCCTTTGCATTGAAGCCGGAGAAGATGATTACTTCTACTATCCTTGATATGGGATACTTTTTTCTTGATCTCCAGTGTACTACGTAATCCGAGGAAGCCTTTCTTCCCCACAATTATGTTGTCCAGAGCTTGGCGAGTAGAAATTATTGATATCTTGAGTTGCAATCAGTTGGGAATTATAGACTGCTCTTCTAGCTTGTCCTCATCACTCTCAGTGCTTCGAGATAGGCCTCTTCTTCCCCTTATAACACACAATTGCAATTAAAACTCTATGTTTAATTTCAAGTATGCTATCCTAATATGGTAAATAAACAAAAGACGAAGGCAGGCAAGCTCCAGCCTAGAGATTGAAGTTTCCAACAGAATGGGGGCAGCGTGGTTCATTGCCAGTCGAGGAAAGATTAAAAGTTCATAATTTTACATCATGAACATAAGAACAACTTATCTAGAACGACTACATGAATGATTTATCTGTTAACGCCCTTCAAGGATGATATATTCGAACGATTTCCGAAAGAAAAGACATTCAAATGATTAAAAGCTGCTGGTGCCAAAACAGAGAATAGAGAGCAAATCTACCGATTACGGCTTAGTGCCATGCTCAGCTTGCAGCTACGTGACAGTGACAGACATAAAAGCACTTCTTAACAAGAATCGAATCAAACAAATGTTAAATGCACCAGTCAGGAAAGTCTACTAAATAGCCATTTACCTCTTCGTCTTCATTGGGAACAGAAGCGTCATCAACTCTTGGGTGCTTTATCTACAACTATCTTGCCAGCTTCCATCTCCTCCTAGATTTTAACAGAAGACATTTAAGAATTCATAAAAAAAATGTCATTTCTTAACTCAGCTATTTCCCATATGAATCAAAGCATCGTCAACTAAGAGCGGAAAAGGAGATATACAAGTGAAGAAGATAGCACAGCAGGAAAAAGAAAAAAGAAAATTGACAGCCCAGCATTTTGGGCCAGGCCCAAACGGCAGGGTGATTGTCCGTTTAAAATAGCATTCTGTCTGGACCAAGCCCAAACAGAAAGCCTTCTCTTGTTCTTTGGGCCCTCAACAACTGAGCCTCGTCCCCCCAACCACTCTAGAAAGGAATCCCAATCCCATGCAAATTCCTAGAAAGACCATTGATTTGCGCACACCACAATGCAATATTATGACCTTCAACAAAGTTAATATAATATTGTAATTTCTTGTATTTATAAATGAATTGTGAGTGTTACGTCTGCTTTTCTTCTCAATTACTATTTCCTATTAACTTGTTATTTAATTTCCATTATTATTTTCATTAATTATTCGTAAGTGTTAATTTCGTTAATAACTATCTTCTATCAACTTGTCTCTTTAATTAACACTATTTTTTTCATTAATCATTTGTGAGCGTTAATCTCTTATCAATAGTCATCTCTTATCAACCTGTCTCTTTAATTAATACTTTTTTTATCCATCATCCGTAAGTATTAACCTCTCGTCAATAACTATTTCCTATCAATTTGTCTCTTTAATTAACATTATTTTTTTCCTAATAAATAAAAAAGACAACACTTCTCAGACGTTAAAATGTTATAGTGCAAATATTCTATATATATAGTGTGGTCTACAATACAATGAATCTATGTCCACAATATATATATATGATGTTTTTCCCAATGCTTTTAAAGTATAGTATAATGTTCTAAATTGTATGTACGGCTTGAATAAGGTAGCTTGAATATATTAACAAACAAGTATTAGAACCGTATAAGGTATTGTATTTTAAGACGTAGCTGAATTTGTTTCCAAGTCGGATTTCCATGAAATGAATTTAAAGGTACAAAGTTGAGATATAATTTAAGAGCTTAGGGCAAAACCGGATTGTGCGATCACCGATATTTATAGCCGACGGAGTCATGGCCGACAGTGTGGAGCAGAAACCACAACGAGGAAAAGGATTTATTTACTAGCATGGAAGCCATTTTCATCTGTTCCGACCAACTCTGATGCCCTAGCCTCTTAACAGTTCACCAAAAAGTACCCGCATAAAACACAATGACAGGGATGCATTGAATAGGATACTGCGCTGGATTTTTAATTACTACATAAATAAATAAAAAATTGGCCCCATTCACAGACATAATTTAGGTGTACATTTCATGAAATATGGCAACCGCCCTGCATTTTCAGCAGTAGCTCATCTAGACCCGCAAAACTTTGATCCATTCTAGAACCAAAACCTACACTGACGATTAAAAAATCTTAGCTGCGGCACAATCATAAACCATGTGTCCTGTCACAAGCTAGGGCAGTTTTTAGTTATAATAAACCTGATGCCTTCCGAATCCTTCAATTTGTGCCCACTGGAAATCCTGGTGCTGTTGATGAGCAGGAGATGGGATGGCAGGACTCCATAGAAAACTGGGCGATGCCATGGGATTTAGCAGAATAAACCTCCATCTACAGTTCTGAGGTCGTTTACGTATATGCTTCAGCTGCGGCAAATACTTCTTCATCAGTAGAATCAGGTGGGATGCTTTCTTGGGTTGGTTCTCCATCTGTAGTCTCATCTTTCAGTTCCTGATCAGTCTCAGCTTCAAGTAGCTTCTCCCTGAGCTTCATCATAAGCTCTTCCTGGACATCATCATTATGAGCTAGAAACTCCCTCAATGCTTCCTTGCCATGGTACTTGCGACCACTACAGTCATAAAATGCACCATTTTTCTTGATGAATTTGTGTTTCACTGCCAATTCTATGATCTCCGATTCACGACTTATTCCCTTGCCAAACTCAAGCTCAAATTGAACAGTTTTAAATGGAGGGGCAAGCTTATTCTTCGCTATCTTCACTTGAACTTGAGTTCCTGTTGTCTGAAAAAGAAAAACGAAAGTAAGAATCAACACTTTGACACAAAGAAGACAAAGTAATGCGAACCTCTGTAACCAAAAATGTATAATTGTTGAGATTTAAACCTAATAATCTACAATCTGCACTTCTTGCTTCCCCCACCCCATCCCTTCACCATTTCTGAACAAAAAAAACAAAGAGTAAACCAGCTTCAATCCAAAATATAGACAGTTACGGGATCTGAAGAATGTAATGTCAAAAGTCACGAGATCCGAGGTCATTCATTTCACTTGTTTACTCATCTTGAATGAGACATAAACCAATTGTCAACAACAATCTTCTAAATGTCTTCATGGGCGACTAAGCATGCAGAGGTGGTTAAAACAAACAGATCTCAAGCCAAGAAACAGTGAGGGAACTAACAGTCACTTCCAGAAAACTCTCTGTAAAAAGATACACTGATTTGCAAAATAAAGGAATCCATCCCTCCCTTTTCAATTCCATTGTCAACCCTATTTTTTTCTGCCATCATAGATCAAGCCTGTATCCTGTTCAAGCAAAAGCTTACACCAGCAAGTGTCTTAAGCTTTGTTGCACCTTGTTTGAAAAACAATGAACAAGACCAGAATCAAAGTCAAGAATATATTGTCTAAAGGAGCCCAAAGCAGGGTGGAGCTAATGCAAATTTAGTCTATATTCCACCTAGTGTGGTAATTAAGTATCACAAAAGTTCCTCATCTTGACACGGTTTCAAATTCACGGGTTGAGAAAAAGATAAAACAGCCATACCTCTTCTCCCTTCTTGATAAACCCTACCCTTCTTATGTTTAGGCGTACAGAAGCATAGAACTTCAGAGCATTACCACCACAGGTTACTTCAGTGGGCCCACCAAATCCGAAAGTTGAAAGCTTAGCTCTCACCTGTTGACAGATAAAGTTTACGAACCAAGCATTATACATACACACACACACATCATATTGCAATAAATTCTGACGGTGCCTGTATAATTTCATGCCATTACTAGCACAGCCAGTCTCAATTCCAATTACAATGGACTCATGATCAGCACACTAATTTATACATGGATCCAAAATTCATATCCAGAATCATGGAGGCATTAATATCAGAAAAAGGTAAGCTCGATATCGACTGCTTACTTTTGACTATGCTACCAGGGCAACAAAAGGGAAGGAATTAAATTACACGTCAAAGAAAAAGATACAAGAAAGAATACATAACGAAAAAGGAGAAGAGAAGAATACTCTAAAATCTGAATAGATTGATAAAATAACAAAGAAAGTCTATATAATAACCCTAGCACCCTTATTTATACATAGTTAAAGCCCTAGATCCTTGTAGGAATAGGATTTCTAGTCTTGGGCTCCAATTAAAATAACTTAACCTCCAAGGAAATACTTTAAAAGTCAGATGCTAATTACACGAGCCTAGATTAATTAAACATCCTCAATATCATAAGCAAAATAAAATAAATTATAAACACAACTCCTGTATCATTCTCTGTGAGTAGGAAGAAACCCATCCTTGGACCAAAACCATTCTTGCCTCGATCTCATGTGTCCAATCAAGAATCGCCAACCCATTTTCTTTCTTCACTCCCAAGTGTACAACAATTCTAGAAATTAGCTTAAGTTCCTCCATAAAAAAGCTTGCACCAGAAACATCTACTGACAATTTTTTTTTCTCTTCCATCAATTTCCAGAGTAATGAATAGCAAAGGTTAACTTGCTTCATCAATACATGTTGTATCCATGTATCCTTTGTACAATTCTACCTTTGTGATGATATCAAAGGTGTAATCAAAAGAACCAACATAGTTTAAATCATTGTATTTCTTTTGTTGAGCAACTTTCATGTTCTCTTTACACTCGACAACTAGTTTTTCAAAGAGGGCATCAATGTGAAAAGGAATTGAACTGGCTTAGAGTCTCAAATCAAATAACTTGGGTCCTTTACCTTTGACCTATCCCTCTTATCCATAGCTTGCTTGAAAGACAAATAGCTTGTCCTTGCCTATTGGCTGGGAGTTTATCTAGCTATTTAGACTAAAGGGAGTGTTGGTCTTTCAGTTAGAAAGGGTCACCACAGTAGATACGTTTTTCCATTTAGAAATTTTTTTAAAGTGCCAATAGATTTAGTACGAGTTGAACCTTTCTTATTCTTGGTCCTCTCTAATACAAGCTTGCTCTCTTATGCGCTTGCCTCAGATAACTAGAAACATTCTTTAGGCCCTTCTAAATTAGCACAATCAGATCAGGGGAAGAAATGCAAAGGACAAGAAAATCCAACTCAGTCTTGTCCTATTAGTAGAACTACTACTAGTCTTCTAAGGTTATTAGTTATTTTGTTATCATGCTAGGTAAAAAGGAAAGCTTAATAAAGACTAGTTTATAACTACTGTTAGCATGTTAGCTCACTAATAGTACTGATAGAAAAGATTAGGGGCTTCTTAAACACAATAAGAAACTCTAAAGATGGAAGAGAAAAAAATAAAGAGGACTCCCATTCGACGCTAGAACCAGATGTGCTTATGCAATTGGATAGATAGAAAGCAATTATCCTTTCACAAACAAGAGATGGTTGAACTTCAACTAATTCACTAGTTTTCCTAACCTTGTCTGATACCTTGTTAAGAAACTGAACTTGAGCCTAACTGCCTTTTAAGTAGTGCCCCAGCTACAACTCTTTGATACACTACTGAAAATTAGCTTGCCCAGGCTTGACAACTCCTTTGATTTGCTTACTAGAAAGAACATGGCTTTCAATTGATTTACCCCTTGCTTGGGTACATTATAACGATTCCATGGATAGTTTTGTTTGACATCATGATGAAGGACATAGCTTATAACTATTGGCTTTGATCATGCCACTAGGCATTTGATTTGGACAATCCACAACGATTCAAACACTTTGTCGCATCTTCAACACGGATACAGTGAAGATCACATAAATCTCCTTTGTTACCTGCTGGCGTGTCATTTCTTAACTTACCTGGCACAAGCCCAAAGGTGTTGACTAATACCTCTTCTTCACACGAACCCATTCTAAATAATCCACTCCTACTAACACGAAGGGTAAAGGCATGCCTCATCCTACTTTCACTCTACTGTTTCAATGGTAGCTAGATTGTTGAGTTTTATGTTAGTTCTATTTTCTCTAGATCTCCTTGTTCTGTTGAATCTTACAATTCAGTAAGGATTTGATTTGATTCAATACAATTCATTGAGCTTTACAAGTCCTCTCGAATAGAAAATTGAAATAAAATGCATAATTTTAAGAGAGGTGATAAGAATAGGAATGCTAAGTCAAGAGGTCATGTATGTCAACATGTAAACAATCTTCTTCAATAAATATTTCTACTAGAAACTTAAACGAATTATAAATTAAATTTTCACAAAAAAAGAAAACAGTGAAAGAAAGCAAGAGCGTCAAAGACAAGGAACTACAAAGATTACATCAATGTCGGGGAAGAACAAGATTATTGAGTCTTTAGAATAATCAAGTAGCAATGAACAATATGTTGAATTTTGAGACTTAAGTAATTAAATGACTAAGAACTAAAAACTTAAATGACAAGATTTACTATGTTAATTATATTTTATTAATGTCATTATCATTTGTTACTAAATTTTATGATTCACAATCCCAAAAATGGACCTTTTGATTCACGAGTCAAATCTCAATTTGACAGCCATTACACACAAGTTCTGGCCAAAACCTTGAACAAGCTCTAATGTAGGTCAGCCACCACAAGCATCAATTAGGACTACTATATATATATATATATATATATATGGGGATTGTTTACATTAGTTAATCATTACATTCATGTACAAGCTCAAATTCATTCAAGGAGGTACTAAACGAAGCTTCTACATTTTTTTGGCAGGATAATAAACATGAGTCCAACTCACTTGATTTTAATTTGAACAAACCAAGCCTGAACAGTATAATACTCAACTCAATTACAATCCTGGCATGCAATTATTGTACTCTACTGAGCCAAATTGACAGCCTGAATGAAAACTCATATGAGAAGTTTCTTTGATTGGGACAAAAATCCATTTGGCATGACATCTGGACCAGATTTGGTAAATGACCAATCTTTAGTTAGTTTTGAATGCAAATAACTGCTGGGTCTTTTAAGCCAGTACCTAAAATGAATGTGCAAATACATCTTTATAGTTTTACGGTAAATCAGTACAGATCTCCTAAACCTATAATGATAGGAATACTTCAAAATAGCACCTGATTGATAAAGATCAGAACAGTCTGTGACTGTGATAAAGAGTGGCTCAGTTTGCGAAGTGCCTGGCTCATTAATCTGGCTTGCATTGCCATATGAGCATCACCCATCTCTCCATCAAGTTCACTTTTAGGCACAAGTGCAGCTACCTGTCATTATTCACGATAGAAAAATAAAAACAAGACTTAATTCCAAACTGTAGTCTGAAATTCAATGGTATGGATAATTCTAAACAAATAAACTTTAACCAAGCATTGATGTCTAATACATGTGCGCTCACGCTATCTGCAGCAAAAGCTGCAGGCATAATGGTTAACACAACTCTGCTAAGATGATAACCATTAAATAGGACATATGAGAAGGTGAGTAGGAGGGGCATGGTAAAGTGAATGAATTATCTTACCAAGTGTTACATTATACAAACACTGATTCATTGAATACAAGAAACTATAACTACAAAGCCTCATCCATTGAATACAAGAAACTATAACTAAGAGAGGACTTGATAACATGTAAGATTACGAGCCAATAAAGCACCTTACTTACACTATCAACAACGACGACATCAACAGAACCACTCCGGATGAGAGTGTCCACAAGACTGAGAGCTTGTTCGCCACAATCAGGTTGCGAAAGAAGCAAGTTCTCAGTGTTCACCCCAATAGCCTTAGCTAATGATGAATCAAGGGCATGCTCAGCATCCATAAAAACACAGTAACCTGCAAAGAAGTAGACATGTTAATGCCATGGAAGAATTGAAATCGAGTCCTTGACAACTCAGCAAAATTCTTTGACTTAAAATCCTCTGAAACAATTTACAGTATCCAATATTCTACGTATATGTTACTAGAGAAAGATTAATACTTGAATCTTTTTCTGAACTTACTAATAAAATAGCTTGACAACTTAATGACGGATGGTACAAAAATTGACATGTCATGTCCTTACCTTATATTTTCATTATAAATAATGTATTTGTGGGATTCAAACCAGGGCAGGTGTACACCTCCTAACAGCCCAGTTTGAGGAAATGATGGCCCTGTTAGTCCTAAGAGCATCTCCAACCGGAGAGCTAAATGAAGAGCTAAATTCAAAAAAGCGTCATTTTAACTTTTGTTTTTTTTTTTAAGAGCATCTCCAATGCAAAATGCTAAATTAAAAAGCCAAATTGATAAAATAGCTTTTTGAATAGTATAAATATAGCTTTTTTTATTATGTGCATTTCAATGGTAAAAAGCTATTTAGAAAAGTCAATTATATTTTAATATATTTCATGTTTAATTAATTTTAATATAATTATATAACTAATTTAGATATTTTATATATAATATAATTATGATGTTATTAATTATATAATTAATATGAGTAATTTATAAGTGATATAAAATTAATGAAGTAATATGAAAGTTAAAAGAAATAATTTAAAATTTATTTATATGAATATTTTTAATTTTCAGTTTTATATGTTACTATTAAAAATTTAATTTTTTAAAAGTAAATTCAAATTCAAACTTTGAAAAAACCCATCACAAATATCAAATTAACAACAAAAGGTCTAAAAAATCAACAGATATAAAAGAGAAAATAGAAAAAACTTTTAAATAAACATGTCTTTTAATTTCAGCTAATTAACACAACCGATGTTATTAATTAACCGGAGAATAATTGATTCTTGTTTTTCTAAATTTGAGAGAAAGGTGAGGCACAATACAAGATTTTAAAATTTACAAGTTTCTTTCCATTTGCTTTTAAAGGAAAAAAAAAACTGTTGGCCAACGGTTATAAAAATAGCCGTTGGCAACGGTATTTCTATTTGGCCATTTCTACAGAAACATGTAGAAATGACTTTGCACATGTTGAATAGCTATTTTAGTTATTCATTTACCTGCGCCGTTGGAATTGTTAGAGCATCTCCAACCGGAGAGCTAATTAAAGAGCTAAATTCAAAAAAACATCCTTTTAACTTTTGTTTCTTCTTTTAACAATTCCAATGGCGTAGGTAAATGAATAGTTAAAATAGTTATTCAACCTGTGCAAAGCCATTTCTACATGTTTCTGTAGAAATGACCAAATAAAATTACCGTTGTCAACGACTATTTTTATAGCCGTTGGCCAACAGTTTTTTTTCCTTTAAAAGCAAATGGAAAGAAACTTGTAAATTTTAAAATCTTGTATTGTGCCTCACCCTTCTCTCAAATTTAGAAAAACAAGAATCAATTATTCTCCGGCATAATACAAGATTTTAAAATTTACAAGTTTCTTTCCATTTACTTTTAAAGGAAAAAAAAATTGTTGGCCAATGGCTATAAAAATAGCCGTTGGCAACAGTAATTT
Source organism: Populus deltoides (assembly GCA_015852605.2). Taxonomy (NCBI): domain Eukaryota; kingdom Viridiplantae; phylum Streptophyta; class Magnoliopsida; order Malpighiales; family Salicaceae; genus Populus; species Populus deltoides. The sequence continues at coordinate 8,789,475 of CM027587.2, forward strand.
TATTTGACCATTTCTACAGAAACATGTAGAAATGGCTTTGCACAGGTTGAATAACTATTTTAGTTATTCATTTAGTTGCACCGTTGGAATTGTTAGAGCATCTCCAACCGGAGAGCTAATTGAAAAGCTAAATTCAAAAAAGCATCCTTTTAACTTTTGTTTCTTCTTTTAACAATTCCAACGGCGCAGCTAAATGAATAACATCGGTTGTGTTAATTAGCTGAAATTAAAAGGTATGTTTATTTAATTTTTTTTCTATTTTCTCTTTTATACCTGTTGATTTTTTAGACCTTTTGTCGTTAATTTGATATTTGTGATGGGTTTTTTCAAAGTTTGAATTTGAATTTACTTTTAAAAAATTAAATTTTTAACAGTAACATAGAAAACTGAAAATTAAAAATATTCATATAAATAAATTTTAAATTATATCTTTTAACTTTCATATTACTTCATTAATTTTATATTACTTTTATAAATTACTCATATTAATTATATAATTAATAACATCATAATTATAATATATATAAAATATTTAAATTAGTTATATAATTATATTAAAATTAATTGAACATAAAATATATTATTGGCTTTTCTAAATAACTTTTTACCATTGGAATGCACATAATCAAAAAAGCTATATTTATACTATTCAAAAAGCCATTTTATCAATTTAGCTCTTTTTGCATTGGAGATGCTCTAACAATTAGCTGCTACTGCCATAAGAATTAAAATAAATCTTGTAGGCATTTAAGAAGTAACCTCCTTGCTTTTGTGCTTCAGCAATTACATGTAAAGCAAGAGTGGTTTTCCCAGAAGCCTCCGGACCAAAAATCTCCACCACACGACCCTGTTGAAATCCAATTTCGATATGTAATACACAGCCAAAAAAAAAAAAACATAAAACTGTGGGGTTTGATTCTTGTTTGCATTAAATATATGGAGGTTCAGAATTCACAGAACCAGAAATGAACTATCAACTCCAACCCTAAACATTCAGTTAAAGCACAATAAACTCAAAATAGATCTCCTCACAAAACTAATGCACTTTTAAGCTATTTCAAGGGATAAAAATTGCAAAACAGTAACCAGTCAAAGCATTTTTTGTTTAAGAAACTTTATGCATTGCAAAACAGGGTATTGTTAACAAAAACAAAGCAACAAAATGCTTGAATGAAAAATGTTCAGTCATACCTTTGGAAATCCACCACATCCAAGTGCTATATCAAGAGCAAAGGAACCTGTAGACACGACTGGAACATTTTTGGGAGCTTCAGAGCGGCCAAACCACATGATAGATCCCTTTCCGAATTGACTAGTAATTTGATCAAGGGCTTGTTGTAAAGCCAAATCTTTCTTTGACGTATTTTCTTCACCAGACTCGCTTCCATCTGACTTGGATTTTCTTTTACCTTATCAATATTGGTTTTTAATAAGAAAAAAAGGTAGACATTTGTTACAAATCCACTATGTTGCCTGAGAAATGAAAAAAATAAATCAACGCCATTACTGCGTGACACGGCTTGTTAATTACAATTACATAATTACTCATATGAACTATAAACTCTTAAGTTTCAGTATAACTTGTCCATTTCATCAACTTTCAATACCTTTTGTAGCAAAATTGCGTGTCTGAGAAGAAGTTCCCAGCACAACTCTCCTTAGTCCCTGCTATATATATTTCATTGATTAATACACGCAAAACAACCCTGTTTAAACAACAAATATAGAATGAAACACGGAGAGTTTCACCAAAAAAAAACAAAAAAAATCAAGCGTATGGATGATAATACTGAACTAGGTGAAACGAACAGTAGTAAAAATGATCAGGCACCTTAAACAAACATCAAACAGAAATGTAGAGATAAGGTACCTCGGGAACAAAAAGAGCGCGTCTCAGAGTAACAAGCCTCGCCATGGAAATTAATTTTTTCTTTGTTTTTTTTTTTTTTTTGTTGGCGGATTGTAATGGAAAATAGAAAGAAGCGAAAAGGAAGACTAGGAATATACTTACTTGTTATTGCATGCCAGAAAATAAAAAATAAGACAGAGTTAAGAGAATTTTAGAAAATGGAAAGACTGAGGTTCTGACTTCTGAGTTCTGTCTCTGTGCTCTTTTTTTAGGGTTTTAGGGTTTATTTCCCGCCATTGATTTTCAGTGTGCTCCGAGTAAACGGATGGATTAAAATCGCGAGTTAACCGATGCTTCTCTTTCCGAGTAAAAGGTGTTGGGTATCTGCTACATAATTAATTAATCTACTTGTGTTTTTTTTTATTATTATTATTAACATGAATATTTATATTTTTTATATATATCTTAATTAATTTTACAGGTTCTAAAATTAATGATAATATAAATTTTTAATAACCCTAAAATTTATGGGACTCAAACTAATAATTTTTAAATAGCAAACTCAAAACCTAATCAATTAAACTATATATCTTAAGATTATCTACTTACCCAGAACTTCATCAATTAAATTACTTTACTTAAAGTTATTTGTTTATGGTGCTAGTATCATTGCCATTTCATAACACTTCTGTATCATGAGATTTTATTTTTGTGTTTTAAAAATATTTTTTTATTTTAAATTTATTATTTTTTTATTGATTTCAAATTATTTTAATATAATAATATTAAATTTTTTAAAAATAAAAAATATATTATTTTAATATATTTTTAAAAAATATTTAATACCACATTTTAGTTCGTGCTGGGTTTTATTTTGTAGCCCTTTTGAAATCAATTTTTGCTTTAGCTTTCCATGATTCTGTACATCTATTTCTCATCATGATATAAGAAAAATTAAGGCATCATAATAAAACAAAGTGAAAATGTTTTTGCTGCTGCTGAATGGTAATTAATCATGATAATACTTGAGTGACAGCTTTCCGTAACTTCTGCTACTGCTGCAAATGCTGCTACTTGAGTTGTTCTTGTTACTATTAAAAATTTAAAATACTTAGTAACTAATCTAGCAGCTATAACTACTAGTATTTTTATTTGGAATATATATTTTAAAATGATTGAATTATATATATAAAAAATAATTTACTTATTATTTTAAAATTTAAAGATTTTTTTTACTATCTAAATTTATATTGTATTTTTTATATCATGTTAAAAATATATTTTTAATAACCTTGAGAGAAAACTTGTCAATGTAACAATCCCAAAATAATTAAATAAAAACACATATTTATAGTTATTCAAACCATTTTTTTTATCTATTAAAATTTTAACAGAATTTCTCATATACTTGAAGGTCTCAAGTTATCAATTATATCTTGTTACACTTCTATACATAATTTTAAAATATAATTCAATTATCCTAGATGTCACACCACATCAATAATGCTTTTCATTTCAACATTTATAATTATATTCATAATTAGTTATGCAACCTAAAAAAATTAAAATTTAAAACAAAACCATCTAAGTCATAGAAACATCATATTAATAATTTGTTTGTTTATGTCATGCATAAAAAAAAATAGAGTTTATAAGTCCTTGAAGATAATTAAATAAGATTACAATCCACCTCAAAAATAGAATAAATTACTTTTAGTCTATAATAATAAAATAGGTGGTATAATTAAGAAGGTCATGTAAGAAAAATATAATTATTATAAAAATACATTAATAATAGTTGTGTTTAATCTTTTTAAATTGTTGATAATACATCCTTGTTTTATTTATATTTAATCATTATAACTCCCCATTTTTTTCTTTGTACTTAAGACCTTACTGATGCTGATAATCTTATCAGCATTATTAGTCTCCCTTACCCGGGATCGACTAATTAAAACTAGAAATTTATGTTGATATCAATATGCCCTATTGATATCATTAGTTATCCTGGTCCGGAATAACTAATCAATCTCTCTTCGAGTATTTTAAGTTCATTATTTGAAAATGCTGATGTTAAGAAAACTTTTTGATATCATTAGCCTCCCTTTAGGAGTAGTTAATCAAGTTTTATTGGAAATGTCGATATCAACATAATCTATTGATATTATTAGTTATCTAAATATCCAAAATAGCTAATAAGGTTCTTTCGAATACCTTAATTGTGTCCTTTTCTAATACGGATGCTAAGAATCAATTATTTCTTTCAAGTGCTACCTTTCTTCTCTTCTTTTATATATCATTCTTTTATACACTTACTTATACAATAATATCATAATAAATGAATAAATTTCCCAATAACAACATTAATATAACATAACAAAGCTATTGAGGTATTGGGCACTTATCTGTTATGTTAGAAGCTTGTCTTTTGGCTCGAGTAAGTGGCACAACTACTAAGATATCCCCTGCGAAACAATTTTTTTCACATTGATCAGCATAACCCTTAACAAACTCAATAATATAAAAAGTCACTATTATGTTTAACTTTTTCTTCTCAATATTCCATTTTGATTTCCAATGAAATTAGCCGTATTTTACATATAACTTCATCATTTAAATTTCTTACTAAAAATCTAAATAATTAACCATATATAATCATTTCATCATGCTTTCATTTCTATCTTCCCTTGTTTATTTATATTCTTATTACACAATATATCATATCTTGAAAGAAATCTCCCTACTAACTTAAAAAAAATGATTAATTCAACTATTCTTTCATCATTCTCAGTCAACCCTAAGAAAAAAAACATGAACTTAATGGTTTCTATAATTTTTCTTTTTTAGGAATCATTTTCCTCATTCTATTGTTTAATAATTTCTTCAATTACACTAAACTCTCAATTTATTGAACTCATCATCATTAAGTGAAATAACATCAAATACTCAAAAATTATCTTTCACATCATTCGTAACACAATTTGTAAAATTTATAAAGAAAAACTACTATTCATTACTCTACACATCGTCGACCACTTAGGGTCTAAAAAATCCCCACAATTTAGAATTTTAGAATTTAGAATTTTGCCCCACAATTCCTTTAATTCATTATTTTGTTATTTTTCCTAAATTCCTTCTAACATTTAATACTCTTCTTTATACTAACTTGGTCCAATTTCCATTTTTTTTATTTTCAAAAGAATCCCTCTAATTATAATTTATTTTTATTAGAATACAAACCCTATGATGTCTCATTTATCCAATTTTTTTTAAAAAAACTTTCCTAGAGCTTACAAGGCTGGATAGTTAAACTTCAATAAAAAAAAATCTTTTTGTATCTAAACATTTGATGTAACAACCCTAATTTAAGTACACAACATTTTATATATCTATTTTATTATTATTGAATGTATAAGATTTTTTTTATTCAATAAAAAATCTGGCATAGTTTCCTCTATATTTTTAATATCAAGTTATTGACTCCATAATTTTCACAATTTACAAACAATAATTCTAATGTTTGTCCCACTATCCTATCATTTGGGACTTCCTTAACTTAATCATAATAACAACTTGCTATTTTCTAAATTATTCACTCAAATAAAAACAAGTATTATATTATTCCATAAATATTATGAATAATATGACAAATAAATCAATTGAACATAAGTCAAGACACATATATTCACTTCACACAAAAAATGCAAAGGTACGTCTAAGGAGGAGTGCAACAAAATTATAGACATGCTTTAAAAACAAGTACTTTAAATACATTGTCCATAATTAATTTAGATATGTAAATACATTTTTGGATACAAAATAATAATACAAAGCAAAATATTCATTCTACTAACTACATCATTTGATTAAACAAAAAAAAAATATAAACTCATGAATCTACTACTCGACACAGTGCTACGAGCCACCTAAAACTTTATTTAATATCTAAATACAATCAATTTTATACTCAATGATAAGTTAATATTATTTCGCAGCATCATTTATCAAACAATTAATTTCTTAATATACCCTTATTTTTACATATCAATGTCATTAGCACAATTTAAAGGACATACCAAAATCATCTCTAGCCTGAAGTAGACATTTATTATATTTCTAAATCAATTAGTTTCTCAAATTGCCCATTAATCAGGGCACTATTCTCATTGACTAGAGAATTAGTTTCTTCAATTACCCATTAACCAGGGCACTAATCTCATTAACTAGAAAATTAGTTTCTCATATCATCCACTATTCAGGGTATTAATCCCATTAATTAGGGGATTAATTTATCTAATTGTCCATTAACTAGAACACTAATCTCATTAACCTGAGAATTAGTTTCTACAATCGCTTATTAACTAGGGAATTAGTTTCTCCTATAGCCCATTATTCAGGATATTAATCCTATTAATCGGGAAATTAGTTTCTTTAATTATCCATTAACTAGAGCACTAATCTTATTAATTTGAAAATTAGTTTCTATAATCACTCATTAACCAATGTACTAATCTTATTAACTAGGAAATTAATTTCTCATATCGTCCACTATCCAGGGCATTAATCTTATTAACCATGAAATTAGTTTCTTCAATTATCCATTAACCACAATATTAATATCATTAACTTGAGAATTAGTTTCTATAATCGCTCATTAACTAGGATACTAATCTTATTAACCAGTAAATTAGTTTCTCCAATTGTTTAATATTTTCCAAATAAAAATCAAGATACAACTAAAGAAAATTACAATTTAACTAATATTATAGTTTTAAGGTGTCGAGCATCCACATAATATCTGAGCGCGTGAAATGATCCCCTGCTATTGATAAAGTCTCTCATCCTCTCCTGTACTAGTAGAATCAATATATCATTTGCCACTCATCACCATAAAGGTCAATTTCATTCTCCATTTAGATTTTGAATTCTCAATTTAATCGCATCAAAAATTCCAAATTCTCGTCAGGTATAAATATCCATTTCTTTGTTTTTGCAATTTGATCCTCAACCTCACATTAAGTGTTTCAATCATCATCGATAAACATACATATCATGCTAAATTACATCAAACAATTTTCATCTCCCTTAAAGCAAACCCAAAAGAACAAAAAAAAAACTAAGAAAAGACCAAAATACAAAATCATACCAAAACTGGACAGTAGCCAAAATGGTCTAACGATTTTGAGAAATGGTCCGATCATTTCTTAAATCAGTCTAATCATTTCTCAAAATGGCTAGACCATTTCTAGTTCTAGAAATTTTGTATCTTCTTTCTATCTATAGCCGAATGCACCATTATGAAAAACATACGAGTTTTTTCCTTCAAATTTATATAATTTCCTACTTACACAATCTTTATTCATGCTTCAAAACTTGTTTCTAACAACATATACTCATACAACCATCATATACATAAGGATGCATCCAGATCCATAATACTCAAAACATCTAATATTCCAAATATATTAAGTTTCCACAATCAAACTCAATAGAAGTTGTTCTTACTTTGAAATAACAAAGAATCAAAAAAGAAATAAGAAGAACAACTTCTGTTCATTAACAATTTCCTCTCACTTTAACACCAAAATACTTCCTCTAAGCTTCAAACTCTCTAAGACACCCAAATACCTCATTTTAATCACTTAATAACTCTTTTAATCACCATAAATTAGCTTCTTGTTGAAGATTTCATCAAGAAATGAGAAAAAAAAATCAAGGAACCCTACCCTTTCTTTTTGTTCTTGCAAGCTCATGGCAAGAGAGAGAATGGAAGGGTATTTATAGTGTCATCTTCTTGTTAAATACACATTGACCCTCACCTTTTTTTATTTATATATTGACCCCTATTGGTATTACCTATTATATTTTGTCCTCGTGAAGTTTTTTTTCCCCTAACAATTTAGTACTATATTCACTCTTCATTTCATTATGTTCACCTCATTTACCTTGCTTAAGTTTCTTTAATTTCATTTAACCCATTTTATTATCGGGTTAAATTTTTTTATATTTTACTAACCTAGACAAATTCTAGCCAGGAATTTACATTTGATTTGATCGAATTTGTTATCTTTAAGTTTAGAACTTGATTGGTATTCACGCTAAACTACAGGTCCGTATTATTTTTCCAGTAAAATATTTAGGCGTTGCAAGAACATTTTATTTTTTTTTTTAAAAGAGAGAAATCCAATAACCCGGGTTATAGTCCCAACCAAATAAATAAATTGGCTTTATTTGAATCATATGAAAAGAAGAAGAAGCAATGATAGCTGTGTGTGTGTGTGTGTGTGTCTAAAGTGATCATGATAACATTGAAAAAAAAAAGATGGGTCATTTACTAGTTGTGTTTAATGAATTTATGTATTAAAATCAATTTGTAATAGAAATCGACACATAAAATTTATGGACTAAACTCGAAGAAAAAAATAATATGTAAAGCTACACATATTAAAAATATCATATAACACTAAATATTTAATCTATATAAAGTATAGAAAAATTACAGATGAATCATATTAATCTTTTAAGAAATTAAATACATCGAATATAATTAGAAAATAATTGCTATTTAAAAAATGATGAAAAGATCAAATAAATCACAGAGAAGAGGTATTAATTAAAACATAAATTAAAAAAAACATATAAAAAAGGTATTAATAAAAAATTATTTTTTAAAAAAAAAAGAATGAGGCCAAACACTTGCCCCACCAAGAAAAGTCCACACGCACTCACTTTTTTTTTTTAAAGTTAATGGGGTGGATGACATGTCATCTGTCATATGTCGTTTGCCCATTCTTTGACAAAAAAAAAAAAGAGATGATGTGTCTTATCTCTTTGCAGACAACGCGTCATCTATAATTCCTTAGATTTCGACTATTAAGGTGGCCGGAACAACATGGTTCTTGTTTTCTTCACCTTGAAACCATTTGTAATCTATTTTTTTTTTACCCAAAACACCTAAAAAACACCTTTGAAATCTTGTTAAACCAATTCATGGCCTTAAAAAACACAAACTCACCAAAAAACCAACAATAAACTCGAAATAAAAAATATTTTCAAGCTCAAATATGTTTTTTAAGCGCTTTCAATGTAAAAAAAACATTTAATCTTAACTCGCATTATCATATGGAATCATTTGATACAAAAGTTAATCGTTTTAGTGGCTGAAATCATCACCAGTGAAAATTTTTTTTCTCTACACTGGAATTCAATAACCCCCCTCTCTCTCCTTTACCAAAAAAGGAATGAAAAAAAATTTTGATACCAAAATTGAATTTTTGAAATTTAGGGGGATCAATTACCTAATAGCTAAAAAAGATAGGAGTGTAAAGTATACTTTTAAAATAAATTTCAAAGCAAACATCTATTTTACCAGCCCTTTTCATTTAAATTATTTATCTTTCATTTCAACCTTCCCTCCAAATAAAACATGCAATTGGATGCTAATTTTGGTTCAAAAGAGCTCAATTATTTAAAATAAAAGTTCAAGGATCAAATTAAAATTTTTAAAAGATTTAACTATTGAAATTCACAGTGATATATGAGAGAATAAATAGTAAAATAACCACAATAAAACCTCTATCTCTTTTAGGTTATATTATAACTAGATATGGGTATGCATGCTATGTTGCCAGTTCGTATTTTTCTTTGAAAAAAAAACAATATCTAAATACTGAAAGCATGTTTTAAAAAAATAACAAATAAATGACTCAAGTTATAGGCCCCACTAGCTTTAATAGGTACATTTTATTTTTATTTGATGAAAAACAATTTGACAACGATAGTAAACAAAAAAAAAAGCATGATAACCTAGAGAAAACCATTAAAAGTATGTAATTGGATTAGTCTGTAAAACTCGTGGTCCAGGTTATGAGATCAAAGTAACCCGATAGAAAAGAAATTAAATAAAACCACAAAGCCTTTTTTTATTTAAAAAAACTAATGTTGAACGATGAAATTGCAAAAAAAAAAATAATGAAAAAAGAAGAGAATGTTAGGCCACGCCAACTTTTCAAACTCATAACTCGGGTCATTAAACCAGATGATTTGATCCAATAAAGGGTTGAATAAGGAGATTCAGATTCTAGCGTAATTATGTTATTGTCGAGCTTTACAACAATAATCATAATGCTCAATACGATAATTGGATAGGGCTAAAAATTTACCTAGAGTTTCGCAGAATATTATTCTATATTGAGGTAAAATTTCAAGTCAATCAGAGTTCGGGAAGACCTTGCAATATAGGTCAGAACATGCTATATTAATTTTAGCTTTCTTGAACTCTAGTTGACCTGAAATTTTACCCCAATATAGAAAACTATATTGGAAAAATCTGGGTAAGTTTTCAGCCTAATCTAATGGTCAGGTTGAGAATTATTATTGTCGATTTAAAACTGGACAATAAGCACAATTACACTAGAATCCGAATTTTCTTCTTTAACCATTTCTTGGATTGTATCACCAGAAGTATCATAGATGAAACAATAGTGAAATTCAATCCACAACAAATCTAACGCTGAAGGATGAATTATTATTATTGTTGTTGTTATTGTTGTCGCTACTGCTATTAACACTGCCCCTATCATCACCACATGTGTGGCAACTGTTGATTTATCTATTTTACAAGGATTTCATGTCAAATAAGAAGACATCATTATCACCATCACCACCACTACCACATGTGTGGCAACTATTTATTTACCTATTTTACAAGGATTTCATGTCAAACAATGAGACATTAATGACAACAACTATTATTTATAGTTTGCAAGAATTTGTTTTATGATTTTATTTAATTTATTTTAGTGTTAAATAGTATTAGCTTTGGACTTTATTCTAAATTGGGTTTGGTTTGGCCTATTAAACATTGTTTTAGGGTTTGTTTCAATACTAGACATGTAATAGTAGGTTACTATATATGGCTCATTGACTTGCAAACCAAAAGAGGTTCATTATGGTTATTTAGAATGGACTAATATTATTTTTATGACCGTAATTTTCGGCAACCATGATAATTTGAATAAACAAGATTTTCCTTTTATTTTGCATGTAGCAAAAAATCTATTTTTGTAAGGACAAATATTGTACACCAACTCATTAAAGATTAACTAGTTTTGTGACGTCATTTACATACTTCGAGTTCTTAAGTACAAGGTTATCTGTAGGTCTAAGTTTTGTTTTTCCAATACTTTTAGTTTGTAGGTATAGGGTTACCTCTGACTTGGGGTTTCAAACCTGATATTCAGCTTTTTTGGGTTGATTTATAATTTCATTGTGGGTTGCGTGACCACGTGATAATGAGGTTTGCATAAAAAACTATCATCACTAATACCATTATTACTATTTTTATAATTATTACCATTAATATCACAACTATTACTACTACTACTACTACTACTACTAAAATTATTATCAATCAAGAATAACAAACAAACATATATTGGGTATTGTAACTTGAATGATGCAACCATATTATTCGATAGTTTCACCCATATTTAACTAGTGTTTTGCCTGTTTTTTATATATAAAATGCCTTGATATTCTTTGTTTTATGTTTTGAATGCACTTTTGGATGAAAGATGCAAAAAGGAGTAAATTGGAGGTAATTGGCAGATTTGACCTTCAGTCAAAGTTTTGTGCAGAGCGTGAGCTTTAAAGGTCGAAATGAAGTGATTCCAGTGGCATTAAAAAGCTAACATCCATACCTTTCTGAAAATCTAAGGGAAGAAAATCAAATAAGGAAGATCATGGAAATCGCAGCTTTCAAAGTCAAATCTCGTAATCTGCCAGTGTTGACCTTCTTCCATTCCAACTTGAATATCTGGATCTACAGAAGTTCAATTTATGCAAACTTAATTTTTTTGGATTGCTAACTAACAGTCTTATAAACGCTCAAAAGTTGAGCCAAAAACAATGTCATATGAGGGAGATATGATTTTTCAAAGATGACAGCTGAATTCTGCCAGCAAACAGGTTTTGTGAAGGAACATGTCCAAATTACGTTTCGAAGCATCTAAACCGGCGTCCAAGTTTTTATTTCAACAATTTAGCTCCTCTAAGTCAAAGCTTGAAGATTTAATGTAAGGCTATTTCTTATTTTTAGGAAAATAGTTATTGAAGTACTTAAATGTAAACTGTCAACTTAAGGGAGAACTATTTTGTAAAATAGGGACTAGGGTTTCTTAGCATATTAAAAGAAAGAGCAGAAAAGAGGGAGAGCAGAAGGATGCAGCAGCCAGTAGAGAATAAACACAAATTCTCTCCTCTACAAACCCTAAAATCATGCTCTCTTCAATCTTTAGAAGTATTTGTTCTATAGTTATGCAAGTCTAAGCTCTTTTCTTAGTTGCAAGGACGCAAAGACCTTCGGATTTCAAGAACTGTGAGATTTATTATTTTTTTTATTTTCAGTTTATGTTATGAATGAGTAAGATTGTTTTCCTATGCATATTTCCTATGATTGTTATTGATGATTGCTAGAGCGGACTCTAAGTTATTGTTGTGAACAATCTATTGCTAAGTTTAATATCAAAACTGGAGTTGTGATATATGAACTTGTGAAGCAACTAAGCTTGATAATTATGGCGGAACTATGTTATTGAACTTAGGGAGAACATTTGAACAAAGTGACATAAGCTGTGGGCAGCTTGTATGTTAATCTTGATGAAATTATCTAGTTTTTAAAGTTGCCATTAAATTGAATCATTAGCGCGGACACTTTGATTGTTTATTGGTTAGGATTAGTTATACAGTGGATCTGTTAATTAATCAATGTTAAGAAAAGATAAAATTTCAGAACATAAACTGTAATTTTCATTTCAAGGATCGATTTTAATTTTTGTTGGTGGATGTGTGCTTGCGACCAAGGTTTGTTTTCTTGATTAATTTTGGTTTTAATTGATTTTATTTGCTAGTTTAATTTCTTTCATAGTTTAGATCATCACAAATCAAAACCCCCCAATTGTATAACATATAGCATAAAAATCTAAACTAAATCTTCCTCGTGGGATCAACCCCTTGCTTGCTCTATACTATCTTGTGTGTTTTAAGCTAGGGTAATTAATTTGTGCGACCGCGACATCGCAACATTGAACTATATAAAGATATTTGAGTAATCAAGAGATGGTTCATCACCCCAGGTGAATTAGAAAAAACTCTTCACATATTCTCAAATAGTAGTGATTGTGAAATCCTTATGCAAAGTGGAATGAGATTTGAAAAGAGTTTCAAAATTTACCTAAATGATCAATTACTATACTGTTGAGAACATGATTCAACAAAGTAGATACACTTCATCTTATAATATCTAAATCAAAACATTCTTAATGAATGAATAATAACTACATTGAGAAACTGATCATTAAAAGGTTAAGTCAAACTACATATGACTTTTTTAATATTTGAGGGATCATGATATGTTGCTAGAAGGTACATTTTATCTTCAAATATAGATCAATCAAATGTTAAATTAATAATACATTAAATTATTTAATTTATTTAATCCTAATTTATTTAGAATTATGATTTATATTTTGGTCAACTTATTAGAAACTCAATGGGTCACACACATTAAAAATCATTGGTAAAAAATTAAATTAGGATAATTAATCAAGTGTGAGTTGATTGTGAATAAGTTTTAGAAATTGAAGAATAAAATGTAATTAATACAAGGGATTACAATTCTAGACCTAGAAAAATCAAGTAGGGACTTAATTGAATAAATTTTTAAAATTATCCTGAAATAATATATGTGATATTATTCAGGGGGCAAATTGATATTTATCTTTTATAGAGTTATTAGATTGTTTTATAAATAAAATGTTATGACTCATATTTTTTTGTGTAGAAAAAAAATTATTTAAGTTATAGAATATAACACAAAAGAAAGAGTTAATACTCAAATGCAAAATGACCTCTTTCTTTTAAAATGGGTTTTAAGAAATTTTCACTAATGATTCGTGTGGATTACTGTTAAAGGCCAGACACATAGATGACTTGTAGTTTACAATAACCCAGCTTTAAAGAAGTTAATTAAACATTAAGAAGATCTAATATTCAAGTAGTCTACATTCAAACGTTGAACAATCCTAGATTGTGTAATAGGATCCTTAGAACTACTAAAAAGATTTTTAAATTATCATTTTTTTTTGTGTTTACATGTTTCAAAAAACTCAGTAGTAGAAAGGTTCAAATTCAATTTAAGGTTTTTTCAACTTCATTAGTAACACTATCTATGGGTACCTAAATAAAAACTAGTTCAATCTCATTTCTTACATTATTAAAAGTGTTTTTTTTTATATATATAGCTAACAACTTAGAAATGCTAAGACACGAGAGAGTAACCAACCTTTTCACAATAAGTACACTAGTTCCTCTAGATTTTCAACAAATTGTACATTAAATGAAAGTGTTAACTAAAGTTTTTCTTGTTACACAAAAAACGAGTGACACAATAACTAGCTCTAATGCATGCATCCTAAATACATGTATACAACTCTATTTTTCTCAAAAAATAAGCTAGAACAACATACAGGAAAGCAAACATGGGAACACTCGTACTCTAACCCTTTGAATAAGTTGTTTTTTCCATAAAGAGCTTTCTCAAATTGGATGCTTTATACTTGAACTTTAAAGATCTAAAAGTAAAGCGTCAATAAGTCTTATCTACAAGAATGGTTACCATTATCAATCTGCCTTCAAATCTTGCTCTTGTACCTTTCATTGACTTTAACAATATTTGAGCCAAACTCATATCTCACTTCAACGCAAATATATTAGCTAAAAAGAAAACAATTAAGCTTTTTGTCATCACATAACAAGAAGATGATAGCCTAGAGCATATATTTAAAAGCTTAATAAGAAAATAATAAATGTGGAAAGTCTACTCAAACTTATTACCACTAAAGCCCTAATTAGTAAAGTTTACAACTATTCTCTATAGAAATAATTATACATTTTTCCTAATCAAACTCTCCTTAAAGTGAAATAGGCAATGCAAAACATTATTTGAGCAGAATAAGAGGGCTTGACCAGGCAAAGACACCTTCAATTCTAATAGTAGAGAATAGAATCCCCCAAACATCATCAATTTTCTAGCGGTCCTAATATATCTAAAAACAACACAAATGAATCAATTCTTGCTCAACTAGTGTTTCTTAAGCTCGTGACTATAACTTTGATCATCATTTGCATTGAGGTGTTGGCTTTCAACAGAATTTATACAATATCCGCCTCCCATAAAAAAACATTGTAAGCACACAAAACCCTAATAAAATTTGTTTCTTTCATCATAACAACTATTATGATATATTATGCCCTAAAAAAGATAAAAAGGTTGATCACCAAGGGTTACCTCTAATAATTTGTAAAGAAAGAAATGCAACCTGAACAAAAAAATGAAATAAATTGGTGTGTCCTATAATGTGCTACCCGGGATAAAGAAAATATTTTAAACTTTTCAATTAAAAAAGGAATATTCTCTATTCAAATACTCTTTGTATATTTTTTTTCAATGGTATTACTTATCTCCATGTCCCCAAGTAAAATCTTCATGTCTCCAACAAAATCTCTTATCTCTTTAAATAAAATCTTTAAGCAAAATCTTCATGTCTTTAATGAAATCTTCATGTCTTTTTATAATGATCTCCATAAACATTCATCATGTAAATTCTACATTGATTTTTCATTGTCATTTGCACAATCCTTATGACTTTTGTGATCATAAAACATTTTTTACTTCACTTGAAAATGGTCTTCTTCGCCTAAATACACTCCTTATTCGGCTTAAATGTTAAAACTAATTGTGGCAACCCAAAAGTTCTCCACTTTCATAAGCATTCTCTTAGCTACCTTTTTTTTTAAAAAAAAAGGGCAATCAAAGAAGTGTATTATGTCTTATACTATCTTGACTCAACTCTTACAACATATGTTTTTATATGCCTAGGTGTTGTAACATGCTACATTGTTAAGCTTGATGAAAAAATTCATGAGTCATTAGATTTACATATAATTTCAAAGATTAAATAGGGAAATAAATAGGCCAAAAAGCCCGAAACCTTTTAAAAAAAGACCGAATTATATTGTTCAATCAATCTATTTAGGCTAGAGACCTAATAGCTAAAGACCAGGCAACTATTGTCTGGTCTTCTAGTTTGGGCCAAAGGCCCAACTACCTAATTGACTAAAAAAGCATGGTCAATAAGGGAGAAGAGTTAGCTATAATAGCCCAATGGAGAATGGCTAGCTATAGTAATAGAAAAAAGAAAAAAGAAAAAAGAAAAAAGAGAAGATCTCTTAGCAAAAAAGACCAAGTAAATGAAGGAAAAATAAGATTGACTTATTTTTCAATGAGGAGAGAGAGAAAAAAAGGAAAAAAAAGAAGGAAGAAGCCATTAAAGCACTATCATACCTCTATCATGTACACGTGCCCTACCACTAGAAAGAGCTCGAAGAATAAGTCCAATGACACCAAAGAACACCACCATCAAAGGTGGGAAGAAGCCACATACGTCTTCTAAAGACAACAGGTTGTCCCGTGTGTTAGCTCATATAATAGACATGCTAGACAATTTTCCCTTCTCCTTTAGTTCATCCTTAATTCTTCTAAAATTTTCCATTTCAATCCTCTAAGTTATTTTTCCAAACAACATGCAAATGAAGATGAAGGGGGAAGAAAGGAAAAGAACAAAAAATAATGAGCTCAAGTGCCAATCAACTACTTATGCACTTGTAGAAGTTACGGGTGCACGCCTTGTCAATATAATGTCACACAGTTACCTATGAATGCTTGCTTGTCTCGCCAATAGATGCCTATCTTTCTCACCAATAGCCAGTACAACACTACCATATCCAGTACATCCCTTACACCTGATGACTTGTTTTACAAGTTATTTGCACGATAAGGGTAATTATTTTTCATGATCACTCTTACATAGTATGTCTGCAACTCCATGCCCCATGAGGTAATTACATATGACCAAAGTATATAAATACCTTAGGTCACCAAGTAATAATAAACACATGGGGCCACATGACATATAACAACACACGACAATCACAATATAAACTCTTTCATGCTCTCATTTTAGTCCTCTTCACTAGACATTATTTTCCTCGTATGATTTACTTAAACATCAAAGGGTCTTTTATTATGATAATAAGTTTGTTTTGGCAAGAATTTATGAACTAGCCTGATCCAACTTAATTAAAAAACCTTCAAAACCTATCATATTTGGCGTGGAAATACCCAATTCAATTTAAAGTTTTTTCTAACTTCACTATCCAAACTAAAAGAACACTATCCCATCTCCAAAAGCTTTATTAGGTAAAAAAAATCTTGTACTTGCATTGAAGGGACACATTAAAAGCTAATGGCAAATGGAGAGGCTCAAGCCAACACAATGCAATATCATACTCGAATCCCTAAATCAATCAGATGAGACTAGTTTATTTGTATGCACTTTGGTTGCGGGTTAGACACAAATTTCTTAAGTTGTAAAAAAAAAAAAAAAACACATTTAGATTGCTAAAAACTTTCAGGCATTGTTATTAAACTTGGTACAACGATTAAACTTGAAAAATCTCAACTCATCTTTTTGAATGATATTTAGTTAGTCTGAATCCACTAGATCAAATTATTTTTTTACTTTATTATATGATAGAAGACACTAAAATTAATTATCATCAACTCAATATTAAATTATAAAATTCAATAAAAATATCATATTAAATGATAAAATTTACAAAAAAAAAAACATATAAAATAAAATTCAGAAAAATCTGAATGTAACCCTTTGATTAATATTTATCTATTCATCAAACTCGCAATTCAAGTCATACACTTCACTTGATCGATTTAATTTTTTTTATTATATAATAAAAAATATAAAAAGTAATTCTTCGTCAATCTAATATAAAAAAATAAAATTAAATAAAAATCTCACTTTAAGTAATATTCTTGAAAACAAAATTAAAAAAAAAAAGCTTAGTCATTTAATATCAAGACAGTGAATCAATAACAAGCCCCACCTGCTGCCAAAATGGCATTGGGCTGGGAAGAGGGCTCGCAATAATGGATTAAGGAGAGAGGGCACCAAACAAATTGCAAAATTCAGAAAATAAAAGCAAGGGGAGAAGAGTTCTTTTAATAGTAGAAGGAAATCCCACTAGGAAAACAAAATCAAAAGCATAAAAACCTCTTATAACCTATTTCACCACATTCCCCTCCAAACCAACAGGGGATAAATAGAAGTCCAGACCATTCGTTCAGAATATGGCATACAAATGTAAAAGTGAAAAAAATAAGATAAAAAAAAAGAAAGAAAAGAAATGAATGAACATCCAAAAATTCAACGCCCCTTCCTATCTCCTCTTCCAAACATGGCATCAACACTTGACAAGTATGCTGCAGCAATCAAACTTCACTGCTGCTTGCATTCTGGAGGCCGCTCACCCTGCTGACCATCCCCAACTTGTCCCTTTCCACTTTTCTGCTGCCAAATCATAGGTGAAAAAATAAGTTAAATTCACCTAACTTGCAATTGGAAAAGTGAGATAATCAAAAGCGAAAGAGTCTATTGAATAGAAGCAATACCTTGTTCCCAGCAGATGACTGCCACAAAATTTCAGCCCAAATAACAACAAAAAATTAGCATCGTACCAAACTTCAAACAGATGAACAGGAGAAAAAAATACAATGTGAACTCAAATTTCAAGACAATCAAACCTTCTTTTTGGTCTTGCTTTCATCATCCTCATCCTCATCAATATCATCATCATCCTCGTCATCCTCATCCTCATCAATATCCTCCTCATCCTCATCATCCTCCTCATCATCCTCGCCATCATCATCATCATCATCCAATCCAAGCTCATCCCCCTGAACTGCCTCCCCAGTAAACCATGACACAGCATGGGGGATGATCTTGTCTCGAATGGTTGACCTTGATCATAGACATATATGAAAAAAGTTCAAGTAAAAAAGAAAGGGAAACCATGGCTAGCAGATTTGGGACTCTTTAACATTTAAAAATTAAGTTTAGCTGATTGCCACTAGGAAACCCAGTCCATGACGTGAAGTGAATAGTTGGGGGAAAAAAAAAACCCTCACCCAATGTCATAATCTTGCTCCATCTGATTTTGAAGTTCCTCAGCCTGTTCAAGAAGATGACAAAAAAAAAAAAAACCAGAAACCAGAATTAAAAACAAGAAGCAATGAGTTATTATTAATCATTTCAATAGATGTAAAAAACTTGTCATTACAGTATCTTCATCAATATCTTCATCATCCTCAGGAACTTGTGGTGGACTGAAGAAGTTGAAAAAACTTTCACATTCTTCAGTTTTGGTAATTGGCTTGGCATTCTTCGATCCTTTCTTGGGCTTCTTCTTAAGAAGCTTCTGGGTCAAGCATTTCCCTGGATACCATTCAATCTCAGTCCTACAACACACCAGGTTACAAAAATATTTCAGTTCGGGACCAAGCCTTCTCCAATGTTGGTATTACAACAAAAAAAATGGTCAGAGCTTGTCAGCATAATCATGAGGTAGAAAAATAGAACTTACCCTATTGCTTTCTCAAGAATGGGCTCATCTTCATCAATCATGTGGTATGTCTTTGTCAAAACATAGTTCTTGAAATAAGGGTTGGAATCAAAGAAAAACTCGAGCTTAAATCCCTTGGGATCCTCTATCCTATGCCACTTAATATCTTTAAGGTACTTGAGAGCTCCTTCATCACGCTCAGTAATCTGATGACAATACCATAAAAAAAAATTGAAACCATATCATCAGATGCATTGAAATCAAGACATGATACTAGCGAACAAAAAACACAAACCTCCTCAGCTAGCACTTCATTGTTCTTCATTGCGACAAGCCAAAAATCAGGAACACCTTTCTCTACATCAGATGTATTTAAATATCAAGCAACACATACTTGTCAGTAAAAGAAATGACCAATGAAAAATAAGCAGAATGCCAGTACCTTCAGCAGCCTTTTCCCCCTCTTGGTCCATTGCCGCTTCATTTTTAGTTTCAAATTCAGCAACACCATTCACAATCTCATATCGCTGTAAGTAGGCAGAGAAGCAGAATTAAAAACATCCTTTCATAGGATAATTTAGATGACAAGTGTATTAGAACAAAACAATAATGGGCTCCAAGTATATCTTACCTTACTATATAATGGTTGGTACAATTTCTGATACTTCGCTTCAAGGGCTGCTCTCTCCTCAAAGAATTTTGCCTCTAACTCATCATGTTGACTCTGAACATTGAAAAACCCCATATTTAAAAGACTAAAGCCACCGGTTAATCATGCAAGAATGAGAACAAAGATGAACATTAAGTAATTTAATGCAAAGACATGAAATAGAGAAAAACCACAGCTAACAAACTTTCCTCAACTACCCAAAATAAAGGGGTGTTTGGCACAACTTCTGCTTTCAGATGCTTTTCAAAATTGCTTTTGGTTTGAAAAGGCATTAAATTGATGCTTTTTTTAGTTTTTTTTTATGGTTTTGATATGCTGATGTCAAAAATGAAAAACAAATCTGAAAAAAAAAATTCATTTTGATGCATTTTCAAGCGAAAAGCTATGTTAAAAAGCACCTTGCACCTCAATCCCAAACACCTCCATATTCAATTTTCCAAAGACTGAGAATGAAGCAAACACAAGGGCAAATTCAAGTCTCAAAAGTAGCAATTTCATGCAAAATTGTTAAAAAGGGATGGGCTGCCTCAAAATTCTTCCATCCACGACCTCAAAGGTAGCTTTACGGAAAAATAACCTTTACGAGATGGTACAACTTCTGCTAGTCATCAAACCTCTCTGCATTCTTGCCATCTTACAGAAAGAAAATCTTAAAATATACCATCCAAAAGTTCTGTTTTAAGTATTTAATTTAACTCAATTAAATTATATTCGGTCCAATAACCATGTTTGGAAACCTCAATGAAATAGAGCTCAACACATTCTCCCAAAGCTGACCTCATCCTCCGTTTCTTGTTTGCATAGAATTATCAAAGACGAGTAATGATATGGGAAAAAATAACTCAATGTAACTTCAACATAATTCTTTCTTTTCAAATTTTATTTCAAGCACATAAATTTAACTTAAGTAAATCATCGTACAAATGAAAATTAATTCAATAAATTTCATTTCAATATCAAATTAATTCTGAACAGCTATCAGAAGAAACTATATCAAAGCTGGATTGATGGGTAAGATTATTTACATTCCAATTCACGCAATCTAAAGTACAAAAACTGCATTATCACACAATGGCAACTTTCTGGAACAATAACAGAGACTTAGAAACAACACAAAATCAATAAACTGCAAGCTGCCAAAACACAAATATAGAAAATCAATAAACCACAGGCTAGAAGAGCACAGCTCTCAATTACACCACATAAAATCAGGTTTGACAACAAAAAGAACATGCCTGGATCCCTCTGAGATCCTCAACACGCTTCCTAACAGTTGGAGACAGGTTCTCGAGCAATTCAGAGTGCTGTCCAGTCAAACTCTGTAGCTTATTCTGGACAAAGAGCAAAAAAACTTCATCCAATCAGCCATTACAATATTCTAAATCATAATAGGAAAAGTAAAACAGAAACAACATTGAGAGAGACAAAAACAAAAGGAAAGCATAGTCAAAGAGTGACCAGATAGAGGTTAATCAAAGTCCAACCACCAATCACAAACATAAAATTTAACGAGTGGCTATTCAAGGAAGAGAAACATCAAATATCCTTTTTTCATATTCTCCATATTCGAACCATAAAAAGAACCCAACAAAATAAAAGCCAACACAGAAATACAAAGTCGGTTACAAAACAACCTTGAGAGCATTAACAAGGCCAGCTCGATCCTCGTCATTAAGAGCTGCAGGCAAAAAAGAAAACGCAAAACAACTTTTATTATAAGAAGTCGAAAGCAATAGTGACGAAAATCAAAATCGAAAGAGAGTGGAAAGTGACAGAGAGGAAGAATTAGGGTTTTGGTAACCACCGGCGCTGAGATCAGCCATGTTGAAGTTATCCTTGTCGTTGCTCATGTTGAAAGACTAAACAGAAAAGAGTGAGGTGAGTGAGAGGGGGGGGGGTTTGAGAGAAGCGAAGAGCTAAAACCCTAGATGGGTTATGAGAAAGAGAGGGAAGAGGGTAAAGGGCCAAAAAAAAAAAAAAAAAGGCTGGTTGAGAGAGAGTGGCGTGGCCTTGCGTTTCTAATCCTCTCTCTCCCTCTACTTGGAAAAACCTAATCGTGGGCTCGCTTTTTATATGTCGCCATGAGACCGTGAAGCTTAATTTATTGCCTGGACCAGCCTTATATTTTAAAAACAATTTTTTAAAAAATATTATTTTTTATTATTTTTTATTTTAAATTAATATTTTTTTGATATTTTTATATTATTTTAATGCATTGATGTAAAAAATAATTTTTAAAAAATAAAAAAAATTTTATTTTAATATATTTTTCAAGTAAAAAATATTTTGAAAAGCAACAATAATCACACTTCCAAACACCCCGGGCTTGTTTGAAAGTGTGGTTGGATTGTTTTTCAAAGTATTGTTGAAATGTATCAAAATGATATTTTTTTATTTTAAAAAATTATTTTTGAAATCATCACATCAAAACGATTCAAAACATAAAAAAAAAATTTTAACAAAAAGATAAATTTTTGAATTTTTTAAAAACGCTCCCTAAATCAACAACAACCATTGTCCTCTATTTAAAAATTAACTAGAAAAAAGATTTAAGTCATCGAATTCAACTCTTAGTTTTTAATCAAATCAAGCTATTATTTTTATTAAAATAACAATGTTTTTTTTCTTTTTATATTAACTCACTCGCGTCATCACTGAGAAATTTAATCAAGCCAATTAAATTTTACCAAATTAATTTTTTAAATGGTTTAACTAGAAACCAAACATAGATCGAGCTCTAGGTCTCAGTTTTTTTAGTTAATTTGTCAAGCAGAACTAGATTCTATAATTATATATGAGACCCAAATACAATTATTCATATCTAGTTATATTTGGTAACATATAGGAACGATAGTTTCACCTGAACCTGATGGATACCCGCTCAAACCAATTTGAATGAGTTAGATATTTTATAAATAATTATTTTCTAGGTTAGGTTCGGGCGAAAACTTGAAAGGATTAAGTCAAGTTCTAAACCGGTAATGAAAATCATTTTACCCAATCTGAAAATCAACCTCTGCTCAGTCATAAATTTATTTGTTCACTATATATTTACGTTCATAAAGTTGACGAAAACTACAATCTTCTTTTTATTCATATGCAGAGTTTGTAAGAGACTGATTAGGTTAAAAAGAATATATTATCACCCTAAAACATCATATCTAAAATAAGTTGTGTTGTTATTATTGTCTTTTATTCCTAACAATTTATTATGTCTATATATATGTAGTGGTCTATCTACATGGATAATAATGACTCTATTGCTATGAGTTAAACCTTGGGTGATCGGTTTAAGCCTAACCGTCCTAAGATCTAATTTATCTTTGCCACTCCCAGTTAACCAATAGTAGTATATCAAGCTATGTGAATGAATAATCAATGAGTTTATGTTGGGCTCATTGAACCTAACCTAGATCCTAAGAAGGGTCAATGGATAATGCATTGTTAAGGTTAATTATTCTTATAGCACTCAAGATTCGCTCACAATATTTACTAAATAAACAAAGATTGTATGCCCTAGTCCTACCCAAATAGTGACCATTATAAGTTTTGGAATAGGATCTTAGTGACATAAAGGTCTCTTATGGATTAAATTTTGACAAATGACCATTTTGGGGTTCATTTGTGTTTAAGGTATGTTATTTAATAATCACCTTCTTATGATTTAGTTTTTTATTGGTTGCCCCTCATTGGTGTTTGTACACATCGGTCTATGACTCGCGTATATACATTTTATATCAAGTGAATAATTGATTTTCAATAGACATATCTGAGAATTTATTAAGAAGATCAATACTCTCAATTGTTTAGTGAATATTGGACTTAAAAATTTCTAATATTTATTTTTAAAATAAAAGGAATGAGCCATTCCTTTTATATCTAAAGCAATAGTCTATGTTGAGTCCATTTACCTTAAAAACTAAGAGTGAATAGCAAAATATTTTGGATGTGATTTATGA
Source organism: Populus deltoides (assembly GCA_015852605.2). Taxonomy (NCBI): domain Eukaryota; kingdom Viridiplantae; phylum Streptophyta; class Magnoliopsida; order Malpighiales; family Salicaceae; genus Populus; species Populus deltoides. The sequence goes on from CM027587.2 coordinate 8,813,491, forward strand.
TTTTTTTAAAACAAAGATGGATTGTTTTGAAAAATTTAAATATCGGCTCATTAGGTCTTTTAATGTTTGTCAAAACCTAATGGACCTTGCCAATTTGTTCCAATGCCTAATGATATAGGAATGAGTTACTTTGATATGTTTTGAACTGAAAGTAAAAGCAAACAAATCAAAAAATGGCACTGTTTTTATGAAAATTCCATTTTAAATAGAAGCTTAACGTAGTAAATATGTAAATGACCAAAGATACACCAAATGTAATATGAAAAAAAATTAATGAGTCCCGAAAAAAATATTCTCTTAAAAAAAACAAAAGAAAGCAATTTATAAAACATAGGACTCGAGAAATATTTAGATCTTTTTAAAGATCTACTTTGATTGGCTTATACTAACTCTAAAGAACAAGAATAAAACTAGACAATGTACGAAATATCAATAGAAAAACCACAAGCTCCTCCATAATTGCATATAGTTAAAACAAGAGATAAACAAACACAAAACAATCTTTCCAAGCAATATGAAATTCCAAGATACTTTTGAGCCCTTATTTTTTATTGTCGATAGACTTTATCATTCAATAGTTGTTTATCACAAGCAACTATTAAAGCTAACAAATACCTAATTCAAAATTTCTATTGTTATAAGCATGCACAAGGTGAATGAAACCATCCACATCAAAATAATAACTCATAATAGCTTATAATCCAACTCAATAGTCCAAAAGTTTATAAACATTCTCTTCCAATCATATCAATGACATCTTTAGGATTCACAAACAAGGACAATCTCATATTATAATTTCAATGACATTATAAGATTCATGAACACAAATAACTTCACATCATAGTAGGCCACACAAACAATTATATATTACATAAGATATTATTACAAACATGCAAACTAAAACATTTAGAAAAAAGTAAATAAAAAAAAGAGAAACACAAAGGAAATATACCTAAACTAGACGCAACTAATGATTGAATCGAACTGAAATGTGAATTAGGACTCCTAGGTTTCTTGCTTTGAAACCTAAATTTCTCAATTTTCCACACTAAAATCTTCAAAACTCTCTCACCCCTAGAATCCTAGATTCACAAAGACCGAATCTTTTTTTTTTTAATTTAGTTTTTCATGTATTTCTCTATAAGAATTCCTCTCTTATATTGTCCTTTCTTAATTCCTAATCTCACTATGGATCCATCTATTTTTCTCTTCCACTATAAAAACTCCGATCTATTTATTGTGTGATAGGGACTAGCTTAACCTAGGAGTCATAGAAAAAACACAACCCTATAGGATTATCCACAACCAAATATGGTCGTCCATAAAATAAAGATAAGAAAAGAACATACAAAGTTAGCTAGGTCAATATGTGAGCAAAATACTCTTGGCCAAAACTAAAGTATAGCGATAAATCGTGACAAGGACAATAAAACCATAAACAGATGCACAACTTAGAGACTCACTCAAAGTAAGAATAAACGATGCCAAAGTTTAGAGAGGATGAATTTTAAATTGATCAAGGTGACATTTAAATTGGGAAAAATGATGCTGGCGATAAGGCTAGGTTTGGAATTAGATAAGAGGCGTAACTAGGGTTATAAATGTTTTATTAAAAGAAGGCAAATAGATGAACATACAGTTATATATGAGCTACCAAAAATAGCATTGTATAGGCATGATAAACTTCAAAACAAACCTTGTTAATTAATGCCTTTTTAAAGTTAATATTCTTAAATTTGTATTTTTTTTTAAATGAGCCTATAATTGAAACCAAACAAAGAAAACATTTTGATTGGGTCCCTAATCTAATTTAAAAATAATCCTTTAATTTTTCTCACCTTTCAAAAAGGCCATTGGATTCCAAAACCCTTTTAATTAAAGTTAGAACCAGTTATAAAGTAAAATGTGTTAGTGTATATTATGGCAAGAATATCAACAATATATGGCAACCAAATTGTAACAGAATATCTTGTATTTATTATATTTATTATAGACTACAAATCAGGGATTAGAGACAATAAATTAGAGATTATTACATGTATTTAAAGGATTGAATTCTTCCTTGGGAAATCAATCAAACAGAGAACAATTTTACATTGAAATCTAATATTTGTGACATGGTATTAAAGCCAATTATTCTGATCTAGACCTTTGTTCTTCTCTTCAGTCTGCAGACTGAATTCATCAGTTTTTAGTGATTTTTTTGGGGTTTCCTAGGATGTCTGGAGAGGCTTTTCTTACTCGATTCAACGGCAAAAACTATGCTAGTTGGGAGTTTCAGTTTCATATGTTTGTTAAAGGGAAGGAATTATGGGGGCATCTCGATAGATCATCACCAGCACCAACTGATCCACAGGAGCTGAGTATATGGACTACCAAGGATGCAAAAATTGTCTCTTGGATACTGGGGTCTATTGAACCCCATATGATTAACAATCTTCGATCGTTTGGCACAGGGAAAGAGATTTGGGACTACTTCAAACACATCTATTCCCAGAACAATTCGGCTCATAAATTTCAAGTCGAAATGGGTATTGCCAATTACAAACAAGGTAATCTCTCAATTGAGCAATTCTATGCTGGATTTCTAAACTTATGGAGTGAATATACTAGCATAATTTACTCTAAAATACCTAAGGAGAGTTTAGAAGCACTATACCTTGTTCATACTGAGAGCCAAATGGACCAGTTCTTGATGAAGCTCCGGCCAGAATTTGAGGCCGTGAGAGCTAGCTTGATCAACCGAAGTCCAGTACCCACTTTGGATGAATGTTTGGGGGAATTGTTACGGGAAGAACAACGACTCGCCACTCAATAGGAGTTGACTCAGGACACTGTCACAGAGATAAATGTGGCTTGCATGGATCAAGGAAGGGGACGACAGAGGGGTGTGAGTGTGCAGTGTTTTAATTGCAAAGAATTAGGGCACATTGCCAGAAATTGCAGCAAGAAATTCTGTAATTATTGTAAGAAAGAGGGGCATGTAATCAAGGACTGTCGTCTGTGACCACAAAATCGAAAAGGGTTTACTATGCAGTCGAAATTGGGGGATGCTTCTATGGCTGCCGCAGCCGTGTCCTCACCGTCAGCATCAGAATCTTTATCGTCGGTGAGCTCTTTGTCGAGCACTCTCACTCCCAAAATGGTGCAGCAGATGATAATATCTGCCTTCTCTGCACTCCGGTTTTCTGGTAAGAAAAAATAAACTTAACTTTCCCTTGGATTCGGCACATAATAAACAATGGTTAATGGATTCGACAGCGTCGAATCACATGACCAACAGTGAAAATGGGTTGTATAATGTGAGAAAATACATGGGTAATCAGCATATATAGGTAGCAAATGGTGATAATCTGCTGATTTTGTCGATTGGTAATTTGGGGTCTTATTTCAACAATATTTTTGTGTCACCAAAATTATCCACAAGTTTACTCTCTGCTGGTCAAATGGTAGAAAATAACTGTGAAATTCACTTTGATCGTCATGGTTGTTGTGTGCAGGATCAAGTGTCGGGGAAGGTGATCACGAAGGGGCCTAAAGTGGGATGTTTATTTCCAATACAATTTTCTATTTCTAGTATTAATTCTTGTGCTTATTCTACTGTCATTAATAATCCTCATTTTTAGGATAAGAAATTGGGGCATCCCAATTCTGATGTATTGACTCATCTTATGAAACATGGATATTTGGGGAATAAAAATTCTTTTTCAACAGAATTTTTGGATTGTAGTTCTTGCAAATTGGGTAAAAGCAAAGCATTATCATTTCCTTCACATGGTAGTCATGCTTCTAAATGTTTTGAAATTATTCATATTGATGTATGGGGCATAAGCCCTGTTATCTCTCATGCTCAGTATAAATATTTTGTCACATTTATTGATGATTTCAGTTGTTTCACTTGGATATATTTTCTTCGATCTAAGGCTGATGTATTCTCAACATTTTAGGATTTCATTGTATTTGTTGAAAATCAATTTTCTGCTCATATTAAAATACTTCGTTCTGACTCTAGGGGGGAATATTTGTCCAAAGAATTTCAGGAATATCTCAAAAACAAAGGGATTCTCTCTCAAAGATCTTGTTCTTACACTCCTCAACAAAATGGAGTTGCTGAGTGTAAGAATCATCATCTTTTAGATATTGTTCGCACCTTATTAATTGATTTTTCGGTACCTGCTCGATTTTAGGTAAAAGCTCTATCAACAGCCGTTCATCTAATTAATCATTTGCCTTCTTAAGTTCTAAACTTTGCATCTCCATACTCTATTTTATTTGGTGTTATTCCTGAGTATGATTCTCTCCATGTTTTTGGGTGTGTTTGTTTTGTTCACTTACCATTTATTGAACATAATAAACTTTCAGCCCAAGCTGCTCGTTGTGCTTTTCTAGGATACAGTAATTCTCATAAAGGGTTTGTGTGTTATGATGCAAATGCTCATAAAATTCGTATCTCTTGAAATGTGATTTTCTTTGAAAGTCAGAATTTTTTCCCTTCTTGTCCCTCTACAGAATCCACTCTTATCCAGCTTCCCACATCTGATGATGACAATCCATCTTATATCTTTGAACGTTTTAAGCTAGGAATTGTATATCAAAGACGTCATCCACCATCCACTTTGCCCCTTCCGGACACGGAACCGACATCTGATCATTCCCCTCAACTAAGACGATCAACTCGAGTTTCACGTGCCCCAAATAGGTATGGATACTCAACAACTACTATTGATAGTACTTTTGTACCTATGACTTATGCCCAGGCTTCTACCCAAGACTGTTGGCAACAGGCCATGAAAGAGGAACTTCAGGCTCTTAAGGATAATCACACATGGGATATTGTTTCTTGTCCTACCGAAACTAAATCTATTGGCTGTAAATAGGTATACATTATTAAATTCCAACCTGATGGATCTGTGGAATGATATAAAGCATGGTTGGTGGCTCTTGGAAATTATCAGGCATATGGTATTAATTATGAGGAGACATTTGCACCTATGGCTAAAATGACTACCATACAAACCATTATGGCAATTGCTGCTTCCAAGAGATGGCCACTTCGTCAAATGGATGTAAAAAATGCATTTTTACATAGAGACCTGAAAGAGAATATTTATATGACTCTTCCTCCTGATATGTTTACTCACCCATCTGATAAAGTCTGCTGGTTGAAACAGTCCTTGTATGGTCTAAAACAGGCACCACGGGCATGATTTGAAAATTTTCACACTATTCTTCTGAAACTTAAATTTATTCAGAGCCAATATGATTCCTCTCTGTTTCTTCAGCAAACTACTACTGGTATTGTTGCTCTTCTGGTATATGTGGATGATATTATTATTACAGGATCTGACATTCCACTCATTGAGGATTTACAGCGTTTTCTTAACAGTGAATTTCATATGAAGGATCTGGGACACCTTCACTATTTCCATGGTTTACAGGTGCACTCTATGTCCAATGGGATTTCTCTACATCAGCACAAATACACCCAAGAGATTCTTCTCTTGGGCGGTCTTGAATCAGGGAATAACGTTCTTACACCTCTCAATATTAATTTAAAACTTTGTCAGAATGATGGTGACCTATTACCTGATCCCTCCATATACAGGCAATTGGTGGGCAGTTTGAATTATCTAACCATTACTCGGCCAGATATTTTTTTTGCAGCACAACAAGTCAGTCAGTTTTTACAGGCTCCTCGTCAACCTCATTTAGCTGCTATCCGAAGAATTCTTCGCTATCTTAAAGGCATATTTGGGCGAGGATTATTTTTTCCTGTTGATAATTCATTACAATTAACAGGTTATAGTGATGCAAATTAGGCAGGGTGCATGGATACACGTCGGTCTATTACTGGGTGGTGTATGTTTTTTAGAAATGCTTTAATTTCATGGAAAAGCAAAAAGCAAGACTGAATCTCAAAATCTTCCACAGAATCTGAGTATCGAGCTATGTCCTCCGCATGTTCTGAAATTGTGTGGCTCCAGGGTTTGCTACGTGAACTTGGTTTTCCTCAGCACATTCCTACACCTCTTCATGCTGATAACACAAGTGTTCTTCAGATTGCTATTAATCCTGTGTTTCATGAATGCACCAAACATATTAAAGTTGATTGTCACTACATTCGTGAAGCTCTTGATCATAATATTCTTATACTACCTCATATTTCCACCGAGCATCAGACATGATGTCTTTACAAAGGCCTTGTCTCGACCTCGACATCAACTCATGATTAATAAATTGATGCTTCTTGATCGGCCAACATCAATGTAAGGGGGGATGTCAGTGTATATTATGGCAAGAATATCAACAATATATGGCAACCAAATTGTAACAAAATATCTTGTATTTATTATAGACTACAAATCAGGGATTAGAGACAGTAAATTAGGGATTATTACATGTATTTAGAGGACTGAATTCTTCCTTGAGAAATCAATCAAACAGAGAACAATTTTACATTGAAATCTGATATTTGTGACAAAATGTTTATTCAATTAAGCCATTGATTGGATTAATAGAACCTCCTAAATCATGCCAAATTGAAAATCATAGTCAGTGATCCTTTAATTTGTTGATTGGTTATGACAATTGCCCTCTCTTTATAATTCTTACAACATAAAGTACTATGAAAATAAATACTTTCATAGGTTTATGTAGTAAATTTATAAATAAAGATCCAATTTGGTTCCTTCATCTCTCATTTATGCATGTAGATAATTCTTTAATATGTTCTTGTCAACCAAGTCGTTTGTCGTCCTGTTTTTTTTTTCCAACCCTTTTCCCCTTTTGTTTTTTATTTTTATTTAAAAGAAAATGATAGTTTCTAGGGAATTTAAATTGGGGTTATGACACCGACCATCCACACAAGGACTTATCACCATTATCAGTGGTGATTCATATATACAAAACATCTTTCAATAAACTATTCAATTTTCCGTTTTATTTCTTTTCCTTTTCTTTTCATTGAAACAGTCTCTCTGAAACGACCAAAAGATTGATGATTTCTCCCAAGTGCAGGAGTGTCGAAGTAATAAATAACCCGGCAAGACCAGGGTCGAACCACAGAGAGGTTAATTGTATAAATTATAAGCAACAATAGTAACAACAACAACAACAACAACAATAATAATACTAGTAGTAGTAGTAGTAGTAGTAATACAAATAATAGTAATAGTAATAGTAGTAATAATAATAATAATACCAATAATACTATTAATAATGATAATAATAAAGATTAAGAAGAAGAAGAAGTTGATGAGAACTCGAGATGGAAGATTAACGTAAGGATTAAACAATGATAACAACAAATGTCAAGGTTAGAGGATTCACTAATAGTATTTCAAACAAGTATAGTATAAACTCTTATTATTCAATTGGAAACCACACACAAAGAAGGTTCCAATCAGATTATAAATTGTTAACATGATTACATTAGTTATCTTATTCGAATAATGCTAATACTTGTAAATGTTGTCAGGCATTCATGATTATAACTTCTGTTAACAACAAATCAAGTTCCTTTCATAGCTCAGGTGTCGGTTATACCATATAGTATGGGCTATGAAAGTGTCAAGTATTTGTTGTACCAAGTGTTATACAACATAAATCTAGATTAAACATTTAACAAGCAAAGTATTAAAAGTGAACAAGATAACAAATATAAAGCATGTTAGTATCCAACATTAAGGTCCATGTTAAGTTTATATTATACTTATTCTTACACCATTAGTGTAACTTTTTCACCTTGACATGATAAACTTAGCTAAACATAATGAAAGAGAGAAATATAAATAAACAAAGAAAGGAAAAGAAAAGCATAAGCAAGAGATTAATATAAGCAAAACTTAAACATTACAAAATATGAAGAGAGAGCAAGAGCATGATATTGATCTGAAAACCAAGATGCCTAAATACATGGCAAATGTCTCCTTTTATCGGCTAAAATTCAGAACTATTGATTTGTTGACTAATTGATAACTGGGTGGCCACATCTTGACTTGGTGATAATTCTTATCTTCTTGTCTACCAAAAAGTCATTGATAACGTCATAATTTGAACAGACTTCAATCATGCAAGTTCTAGGAAATTGTCTCATCTTTCCAGGATAAAATTTTGAGATTATTTGAACTTCTAAAACTCGAGATATGGGCTGAACACTGAATAGTATCTGGGCTGCAGGATAGATTCGAACTTCTTCGTTGTTGCTACAATTTGGACTTGAAAACGACCTTGTTAAATCTTGGGCTCCCATGAAAGTTGTAGGCCTATGTCTTATGTTTCCATCCACATAAAGTAGACCTAAATTCAAGATCTACAGCTCCAGATATGACCCGATTACCAAACAATGTTCCGGTTTGGACTACACCAACATCTCTTTTCCAAGTTTGGCCATCTCTTTGTCCTTTCAATTTCAGTACTTCAACTCATCAACCAATTCTTTCATTTATGTGATAGGCCTGCATTTAAGATGAACATTTACCATAAATTAAAGGTATCTTATATTATTAGATATGTTATTATAAAACATGCTTTAGTTAAGGAGTTGTTGATACTTCAAGTGCAAAATGATGATATAAAACCTTGATAAAAATGCACTTTTAAGTACTAATCACTCTCCATTTCACAATGATCATTAATCCAATCATTTCAAAAATCAATTCAAACTAAACCATCATTTACGGATATTCCCATCTCAAGTTAATCCTTATGGATACTTATAAATCTAGTAATCCCTCATGAATGCCAATAACTCCAACTAACTTTTTTAGTTTCCATTTAATCTGGCAATTCCCTTATGGAATGCTAATAACTCAGGCTACCCTTTTAATTTCCTTAATTTAGCAATTCCCTTATAGAATGTTAATAACTCCGGCTGCCCTATCAGTTGCCAATCATTTTGGAATTTCCCTTACAGAATGTCAACAACTCAAGCTACTTTTTTGGTTGCCAATCATTCTGAGAATTTCCTTACGGATTGCCAACAACTCCGACTACCCTTTAGGTTACCAACATTCCGTCCAATATTTAATTTCATTATTTTCTTGCTTTTTTCCCTTTTTATAATATTTTTATTATCCAAACTCAAACCATGCATAAAAAGACATTACAATTATAATATTTAAGACTTTAAATATGCAATGAGGTATTAAACACCTGCCTAAAGCTTGTATGTCTGATGCTCACTGCTATTGTCTTATCCTGACTGGCATTCCAATACCAACATGAATATCTTCATTATAAGATATCAACTACCATAAGAATCTCATTCTAATTTCTATTCAATTCATATTTTTAAGTTAATTAACAAATAGATTGTCAGAGTTCCATGAAAAATCAAACGTATCAAAGTATTAATCATTCCTTAAGTTCCACCCCATCTTTCATTTAAGAATCTATTTGTTATGCTTACTTACGTAACACTTTGCCCCTCTAAACACACAATTCTACCCAATTTCAAGCAAAGGATTAGAAATGGCAAAACTGGATGGTACTGGAATTACAGCCCAAATCTAATTCCATACCCAACTTCAAACACGTCATTTTCTCTTGTATGAATGAATTATTGAGCCTACCATATATTACTAGGAATGTACAAATGTCTACTTTCCAACCTAACTAGAAATGAAATGAAACTCCCTCTAAAGCTCGAGATATAAACCAGACAACATCCAAAGGTCCAATGTGATAGATTTGACCCTTTTTAACCTAAACCTTTGAACTTAGCCCATTTACTTCTTATTGGATCCTCTTCAATTTAGACCTTTTATTAAGCCCAATCAATGGTGTAAGTAGAATCATATTATTTATTTTATCTACAGACTTATTATCGTCTTGCAATATCGTTATTTTTATTCCTCATTTTAACTTTAATATACCTTTAAATTTATTTATTTATACATCACATTTATTTTTATTCCCCTCCACCTTTTTACAGTTTTCCCTTATCACATTTATTTTTTTTGGGTGTGTTTTTTTCCCCCTTCCGATGTTAAACTTTTTTTTTTTTTGGTGTGGTAAAGTGTCAATTGTAGTATAAGTCTTTTAACTATTTTATTTGGCGTAAGTAAGTGGAAAATAAATACAAGTTGGTCCATGGTAGTATATGCCCCTCATTTATTTCACTTCAATCATAATTAACCATAAGGTCCCAAGAACTCAATTGTTTCTTTAGACTATAGGGATTACCAGATTTGTTGTTCATGTTTCATCATGGTACTTGATTTTAGTTGTTTAATGGCTTACATTTAAGTAGAAGAAAATAGTTTTTATTTATTTATTTTCTTACTTGAACTTCTAGTGATGATGTGATCTATTTAGGAAAGATTTTAATCTATAATGAATTGTTTTAAGTACTAACGCAATACAAATGGTTATGTAGTGTGCGTTGACTTAATACAATAAGCCTAATAGAATAGAAATCTATATTCAAAATATTTACAATTCAAAAAACAAAATTTATTGCAAAAATGCCACCCAAAAAGTCTAAAAAGAGCTGTTAAGATGGACACAAAAATGTTGCAAGGAACCAATCTTGTTGCAGCAACCACAAATCAAAAGGCATAAACTTCTTGCATAAAAACTTGTTGAATGAACTAATATTCTGGTGGGGACACCAAACTTGAAACATTGTTTACGCAAGCATTTAATCATAGGGAATGGAGGATAACTCAAACCATTGAGAGATTGAACTTTAGCTTATGTTTTAGGTTAATTTAGATGAACTTTTAGTTGATGTTTATTAATTAAATTTTATTTTTCGGGTTTGATTTAATTATTGTTGGGTATTTTATTTAGTGGGTCATAAACCCAATCGCTTATTCTAGTTAGAGTTTTAGTATTTATATCCTATTTTTCTAAATGTTATGAAGGTTTTGATGAATGAAATAAGAATTGCAAAGTTACATATTTTCCAATTCCCCATTCTTCTCTCTCTTTACTTTTAATTCTTAGCTTCTTTTTTATTTTCCTGCTTTAATTTTTTTTATTCATTGTTCCGCATCATATCCTCTCTAGACATACTCTGTCTGTAATTTATTATTCATATCAGCAAAATATTTGGTATAAAAAAAAAGAAATTAAATGTTTCTGCCCTATGCAGATCTATAATCCATAGGACAAGAAGTGAGGATTAAGAATTAGTTCTAAAAATGCAAAATCCATAACAGCCACAGAACATGTCAGAAAACCAAAAGAAAGGTCTTTAGACCATGTGGTTACAATTGGAAAAAAAAAACGTTAAAAACCTGCTCTCGGCATAGTAAACTCTATCACCATGCAACTCAGAGTCAGATTATAAGTTCCCTCAAGTGGGAGACAGCTCAAAGCGTAGAAGACAAGAACTCCAACACAAACAAATAGAAAGAATATAAACCTTACGGTTGTGCACTTGTAATACGTTAAAAAAAAGTCATTCTAACATTCTCAATAACAGAAGCATAAACAAAGTAATTGAGTGTGTAAATGTAGTTATAGACTGGAATTTTACCTGTTCTTACGTTGATGATGTTGTTAATTGCCTTTTTACTACCAGAGAATCTTCACTTAAAACTGTTGCAGAACCATGCAGTTAAGCTGGACTGTCTATGTTTGTCATGTCAAACAGGTCAGCAAAAGGGGGCACTAAGCCTATATAGATTTAAAAGAAGAAGAAAGGGGGTTATGTTGTTTGTTTGTGTAGGAATGCTAAGCGCAAATGTTACCAAAAATTAATTAATATACATGTTTTTACGAGTAAAAACTTAATTAGAAGTGGCTATGCATGGTCTAGCAACGTCAGAGATATTGTTAAGAACATAAGACTGTTGGTAGAACCTATAATAACAGATGTGTTGGGCAAGAACTTCATGAGAACTATCTTCAAACACAGGATAATTTTAGAAAGCATGAATGTAATGATAATTTGTAAGGAGTTGGCTGAAATCACTTTCTAGGATATGATTATAGATGCTCTAAAGGTACTTTAATAATCATTAAAAGCCCTCCTGCACCGTATTGTCTTCAATTTTTTGATTCAAATCTATTCTGGGCATCACAAGAAAGCCATGCTTGCAGTCACTAGCAGTTGGGGCTCGAGAAAAACCTTGTTCGGTTGAGAATGAAAAGGAAGAACAAGTTCTGTCTCGTGAACAAACAGGCTGAAGATCTTCCCACGCTAGTTCGTGACCCTCTGAATTACCTGTTTGGTGATTGAAATTGAGTTTTGAATGGAGGGAGTTTTTTTTTTTTCCCATTTAAAATAAAAGGAAAAGTTTTCCGTGGGATTTATTAAAATTATAGATTAACAGATCATGGGGTGGCCAAAAGGAAGAGAGGGGTGCTAGAATATGAGAGCATGTAACACTCGAGTTTGTCTCTATTATTAAATCATCGTCAGCATAAAATAAATATCAGCCCTCTTCAGAATTTACAGACAGCTCAAGGACTCTCTTATGACTGAAACCAAAAGAATGAATAAATGCAGGTCATCTTCCTATGCCATTGACAATTCTTCCTCTATCTACACCTCTTCCAACAGCTTCTACTCTTTAAGGACTCATAAAGAAACAAGAAATTATTGAGCAGCTTTTCAATCAAAAAGGTGAATAAATAAGTCGAATAATAATCCTCTCCAACTCAACCTTCAAGCGAAACACGGGTTTTTATTGGTTTAAGCTTCAAACCCATGCTTTCAGGAGAGAGAAGCTCTGGTGAGATACAAGAGGGGCTGAGTGGGCTCCTTGGACTGTCGCTGAGTTGGCATGGCCTGTACAACCCATACCCCATGAAGAAGTACTCCATAGGTATCAACATTGCATGTGGTTGTTCTTCTGTTACCATAGATCCACAAGCCTGGACCTGCGCAGCAAGCATGAAAACCATTTTCATTTTCTTTCAAGTACCATCAAGTTTGTTTGTAACATGTAGGTATTATAGTTTTGCACATAGCGACTAGTTTCAAGCTCAGCTGCTGCTGTCAACGCAATGACGTGGAAAGAAATTCACCAATTACTTGAGAAATATCATCGGTAAAATAGAGTTAATTTCTTTTGTCTACAAATTCTTATAGAACATTCTAAAGACTCGAAACCACGCACCTCGACCAAGGCACTATATCTTCGATCCAACTTCGTGATCATGTGGAGAGCCTCTGAATGGAAAGGAGAGTTGTCTCCGACAAATACAAGAGTGCGGCATCTTAGTTTCTTCAACCCACTAGTAATGTCGGGTCTCCTGTAGGTTTACAAACAAAGAATTTCAACTTCAAGTATCTAAATTGAAGTGCACAAGTAGAAAATTATGTGCAGAAGAAGAGCAGAGAATAACCACAAGACAATTTCATACTGATTAATTGCTTGAAGAAACCGCAAAACATTTATACCCTGCCTCTCATCAAGCAACTGAAGAAACAAACAAGTCACAAGAATCAAAACAGTGTGACCCTATTAAAGGAAGCAAAGTCATATTAAAGCTAATGTGATTCAGGGAAAAATAAATAAACAAATGAAAGGTTGAGCACTAACTCCTCTACATGCTTGAGCTATGTCCGACTCAGGAACTTCTGCACTACCGCGAACATCCTGTTAAAATTAATAGCTATTCTCATCATTCAACCTAACTAATGATGGGATATGGACTGTAAAACATTTTTACATAAATGGCTAGGACATGGAGCACTACAATACCTTGCTGAAGTACCGCTGAAGCAAAAACTCCTTAAGTAAACCACACATGCCATAGAAATATAGCAAATTTGACATCACCTGAAAAATATAAATGAACTCAAACATGCTTATAAAAATTATATGAAATATCCGTAAAAGAATTATGGAAGGATTTGCGGAAATAACCTTGTTATATAACCATTCAGTCCAAGAGGGTGTTTTGCATAAAGGGGACACGAGTATCAAACCAAGAACACGCTGTCTATATTTCATCTGTAGTTCAAAACCTTGATCAGTAAAAAAGGTGGGAGTGAGTTTGAAAATGTTATAACATTCCAGAAGGGAACATACAGCAAATAGGGTTAGGATGTAGGCACCAGCTGTCACCCCCATGCACATCACCGCACCAAGCCTGAAAAAAGAACAAGAGACTAAATTAGCATCAACTGCATACAAGGATGATAAATTGCCTGCATTTCATTCTGAAAACCAATTGATGGAAGAGTTCAAAACACAATGAGTTAACTAACAAAGAAAACATTGAAGCATCAAACTTTACCCGAAATAGTTGAGAACCTCAATGATCTGATCTGCAAGGTCATCGACGGAAGGCAAAGGATCATCAGGACTAATTGGAGCAGCTCCCAACTGCAAGAACTCTTGTGAAAGTGCCAGACAAGAAACTCTGTGAACAATTTGTTGGTAATGCAAAATGTTGGCTGAAAACAAAATGATTCATGGAAATAAGGGATGCATTATGTAGATGCACTCAAGTCAACTAGCTAACTGACCTCATGACCTGGAGGACTAATGTGGTAAATGCAGAAGTTGTGTACCAGTAAAGATGCCGCTTCAGGACAAAAGAATAGGCCTTGGAAACAAGACATATCTGATAAACAAGTATAAACAAAAAGGAATCCAAACATTGTTAGAACGCTGAAATATGCTAACTGAGAAAAAACTGATATATAAAACACATGGTGATAAACCACTCAGTAAATATGAACTGAAATCCAAAGGCCTATGCCAGATACATTCTTAATAGTTATATAAATAACATGCAGAAACAGCACATCAGATATGACATTATGCACTTACAGTTTAGAGCTAAATCAGGATAAGTAATTAGTGCTGGCTTGTCTTGGTCTCCATACACTATAACAGACACGGAACCACAACCAGTTCTTACATGATGTTCCTGAAATAGGTTCAAACAAGGCAAATCATGAACAGACGAAAGAAAGTTTTCAATGACCATCAATCCATCAACTATAAGAGGATAAAATTAGAAAGTGCTTCACTACCATGATATTCTAATAACTTGTGTGTTAATCACCAAGAATGATTGAAGAAACAAAACTGATTTATAAAATTGACAGCTACACATTAAAATAATAATTAAGTGTAACACAAGCCAAAGTATAGCTAAGGTTTCTTCAATGAATTGCAACAGACTTTGACTAAAACACAAGCAATGAACATTGACATCAAAATCATCAAACAACAAGGAAGGAATATAAAAAGTATAAAAAAAGAAAAGAAAAAAGAAAGCCTAATGCTTTTACATAATGACAGCGTCAGCAGAATTTCAAATAACTTATTCCAATGAAATATAAACGATCCAAAAACAACTTTTCGACAGAACTTCAGATCCGGAAAACATTGAAAGCTACAACCTTGCACAAGAAAAGAAAACGATACCATTTTCAATAAGGAGGAGAAAAAAACAAGAAAATGTCAAGAACAGCTGCAGCACAACCAGTGGTTAAAAATTACAAAATTCCCATCAGTACATGAATGTAGAAAACAAACAAATGAATTTATGAAAACAATAAAAGCACAGATCTATAGACACACTCAAATCTCCAAATATGAAAAAAAGCCCAGCTAAAGGGAGAGAAAAAACAAGAAAGAAGAAGAAGAAGAAGAATTTCTAGCCCATATTTGTCATTCCATTTGTGAAAAAAATGAAACACAAATATCCAAATGGGTCTCGTTATTTTCTTTTTAAAATATAAAACAAAACCAGAATCCCAAATGAAATCAAAACCAACCTTCATAAAAAAAATATTGAATTTGAAATGGTGCCCATCGAAACAGAAGGCAAAACAACTCCAAATTGAACAAGGAAAAAAAAAAAGACAAATCCAAAGGAAAAGCAAAAAACCTTTCCACCGAGGTAGATCTTTTCCACATCGACGAAAACGGAATCGTTTGACTCAGCCATGGCCGTGGCTCTCTCTCTCTCTGATTCTCGCTCAATAATGCCCCATTCAACCCAGAAATCTCAAATTTTCTTGCTCTTTATCTCCCCTTCCCCTTCTCTTCTCTCTCTAAAATTTAGGCTTTGGCGTATGGCTTATTATATACCGGCCGATTTTTTCTCACTTTTAACTTCCCTCTCAACTGCAAAAACGATCTGCACTTAACCTCCACCGACTATTATTTAATGGAAGACCACATCCATCCTAACTGTCTTTTAACTGTCTGACCTCTTGGTCGAATGTACATTTGCCTTCCATATCAGTGTTCCTGTCGTCAAAACCGAACCATAAATTGAACAAGCGCTGGTTCATTAGTTCTTTTGTTCAATTGATGGTTCACCGGTAGGTTCCGGGTTACCTGTAATATATATATATATATATATTATCGCTGCGGATTATAAATATTTTTTAAAAAATACTGGACATATAAACTACTTCGATGTGTTTTTTATATAAAAAATCAAAATATAAATTAAAAATTTCATACAAATATCAAATTAAATAAATCAATAATAATTCATATAAATAAAAAAAATAAAATCATTAATAATAACCAAAAGAAAATTTTAAAATTTTAAAAGATAAATGTAGATCAAGATATTCAATCATATAAAATGAAATATTCAACTGAAAGTATTCACTAAACTTATTTATTTAAATCAATAAAAGATAAATTCATATTGTAAAAACTTTATGTTTTAAAAGATAAACACAAATGAAAATATTTGAATAAACCCACATGCTAAAACAAATATTACATAAAGACGAACACATCAGAAATATTATTTTAAAAAAATTATTTTGAAAAATAAAATTTATTTGTATAAAAAAAAAGAAAATATAGATGAGTTAGAATTATATCTTGAAAAATCAAACATAAACAAAACAATTAAAAAAATTATATTCTAAAAAGACATGCAAAACTCGTGACTTAAGTTATAATATCGGGATAAATTAATAGAAAAAAATTAAAGAAAATCACAAAACTAATATTAAAAAAAAACTAATTCAGAAAAATAAGATCACATGAAGCCAAATCCCTAACAAATCAAATGTTGAAAGATAAAACCAAGAAAAAATATCAATCACATAAAAGGATCTAAAAAAATAAAGGTGAAAATAAAAAAAATAATTATCAAAGAGCAAATAAAAAATTTTAATTGGAGGGTTAAATTGAATTGAAAATAGCTTTAACAAAAGAAAAAATAAATCAAAAAAATGAGGGTCAAATTAGAAAAAATAAATCAACAAAAACTTTGATTGAAGAATGAAATTGAAAGTCAATAAAACTTTAATAAAATGACAGAAAAAAATCAAAAATCAAAATAATAAGGAGCGAAATGAAAAACAAAACATATAAAATATTGTAATTGAAGGACCGAAATGAAAAACAAAACATATGAAATATTGTAAATGAAAAAAATAAAACTTCTAAAAAAAGAATAAGAACAAAATAAGAAATTAAAAGAATGAGGACTAAAATTAAAAAACAAAAAACAAGGACAATCATACACTTTACTTGGCAAGATGACACGCCACACCATATAGGAGAGGACAAGATGACACGCGCCAACAACTTTTTTAATTAAAAAGTCAACATGAAAATATCAAAACACCCCTTATGATCCTGGTAATTACCAAAAACAAACCGTGTGAAAGTACAAAAATATCAAAAAAAAATACAAACATAATTTTACTGTATATGAATAATGGGAAAAAAAAAACATATTTCATATTTTTTGTAATTACCAGGCATTTTAATATTTTCTTCTTCCTCCTGGTGTTACTTATGGCAGTGGATGATGGGTGGTTTATCGCCAGTGGTTGTTATTTATTTTCTTTTCTCTCTCCTACTCGAAAAAGTACATAATTGTTTTTTTTTTTAGTTTTTCAATTTCAGTCCTTATTCTAATTTTGTTCTTATCCATTTTATAAAAAATTTATTTTTTTTCAATTTAATCCTTCAATTATAATTTGTCATATATTATTTTTTTCATTCAAATCCTTATTTTATAGATTTCTAATTTTTTTTCCTTAGTCCTTCTGTTAAAGTATTATTGGTTTTCAATGTTATCCTTCAATCAAAGTTTATGTTATTTTATTTTATTTTTTTCAATTTGGCTCTTATTCTTTTGGTTTGTTTCTAATTTTGTTAAAATTATTTTTCTTTTCAATTTAACCCTCTAATTGAAAAAAATTTATTGCCTTCTAATTTATTTATTTTTTCATTTTTTACCCTCATTACTTTAATTATATATTTTTAGATCTTTTTGTGTAATTTATTTTTTTTCTAGTTTTATCATTTGACGTTTGATTTGTTAGGGATTGAGTTTCGTGATTTTTATTTATTTATAGTGATTTTGATATAATGACTCGAGTTAGAGTTTTGAAAAGTTAATGTGGGTCAATTTTCTTCTCTTTTTTTTCTCATTTTCTTTTTCAATTTAATAGTTCTACAATAGTTTTTTTTTCAAATAAAATTGGTTTTGTTATTATCTTTAATTTTTTTTTCTATCAGTTTATCTTGGTCTCATAATTTAAATCATCGGTTTTACAGGCGCCTTTTTAATAAAGTTTGTTTTTAATTTTTTTAAATATTTATTTTTAAATAATATTTCTAACGTGTTTGGCCTTACATAATATTTTTTTTTTATTCAATTAGTTTCATATGTGTTTTTATTTCTATTATTTTTATTTATTTAAAAAAATAAATTAAGTACGCATAACATGGTAAATGTTTCATTTTGCATGATTAAATATCTTCATATACATCCATCTTTCAATTTTTTCAATTTCTCTTTTAGTTATTGTTAATAATTTTTTTTCCATTTATTTACATAAATAGTTATCGATTTATTTAATTAGATGTTTGCATAAGCTTTTTTATTTATAGTTTGATTTTTTTTATGTAAAAAAACACATCAAAATAGCTTGGATACCCAATTTTGTTTTTTTTAAATAAGTTTTTATGTCTTGCTATGAAACGCAAGTCAAATAGCTAGTGTGTGTATTGTGAAAATTAAAAATACCTTTATTTTTACTTATAATAACAAAGAGTGCTTTAAGCATAATATCAAAATCATTAATATAATATGGTTTTTTATTTGTTTAGTATATACTAGATCGTTGTAATGAGCTATATTGTGGGTCGAATAAAAAGTTTTTTGAACATAAATAAATATTCACACCTTTTTAACAAGTTTACTAATAGAAAACAAATTGAAACTGTTTATGTGTGTGTGGGGAGGGGTTAATCTAATATGATTCGGTTAACTTTACAAATCTGGAGATAACCCAAATGATTTGTATAAACATAATTTAACCAAAAAAGATTTCAAGACAATAATTTTTTAAATATTGAGAAGACAATGTATTAGATCGATCTAAGTAAACCTAGATTAATCAATTAAATCTGTGATTCGAGTCATGAGACCATGATAACCCTATAAAAAATAAATTAAAACAAGTTATAAAGTAAAATTTTCAATCAACTCAACATTGAATGATGAAATTGAAAAAAAATCAATTAAAAAATGACCCTAAAAGAAATGACCTCAGTCAGCCCGGGTTAAGTTGTCAAATCCGTGACTCGAGTCATGTGGTCAAGATAACCTTATAAAAAACAAATCCAAACAAATTATGAAACTCAATTTCTAATCAACCTAATGTTGAAGGTTAAAATTAAAAAAAAATTCAATTAAAATAAAGACAAATAAAATCCAAGTTAATTTATGTTAACACGCCAAATTATAAACTAGATCATGAGATCAAGATAATTCAATAGAAAATAAATAAAAACAGATCATAATGACCAATCTTCAATAAATATAATATTAAAAAATATAATATAATAAATACTAAATTAAAAGAAACAAATTACTGTTCCTTAAAGGATAAAATAGAAGAAAAACTAAATTAAAAAAAATGAAAAAAATAAAAAAAGAAACACCAAAGTAATCGTCGAATGAATAATACTCTTGGACAATAAATCCATCTCTTCTTTTAATTTTTTCTAATATATTATTTTATTTTAGAGTAAATTGTTATTTGAACCTTGTGTTCTTGACAAAATAATTAATCAATCCCTTTGTTTTAAAATATCTAATGTTAAGTCCATATATTTTCATATTAGATCATAACTTACTCTTTAAGTTAGTTAACGACAAAAACAATGATATATATATATATTTGTTGGATTTTATTTTTTCAAAAAACGAAAAGAGTTGGAGGATTGGCATGGTGAAAATTAGATGGTGGTCCGGTTAAAGTTAGAATAACAAAAAAAAAAAATACAAATAATTGATTAATTTAGGGATGAGGTAAAGTTAGATAAATGATGTACTTCACCAACTTAGATAAAATGAATCCTATAATTTTGAAAATTACTTCAAACATAAGAATTCAATTAGCAAATCAAATTAATTTAATCTACTTAATTAAAATAAATTCTAATATAGAATTGGTTTCAAACAAGTTTTAGTTATTTTTTTAAAAATATAGATCTTAATGTTTATTATGAGTTTGATCTTTTGTTATTTACAAATATTGTTTTTGAAGATAAGATACCATAACTTGAGTATATTAAGGTATTTTGATGGAGAAGAAGACATTATCTAAATAGCTTCCTAAATAATTTGAGTTTTTGAAACTACTAGAGGAATTAAAGGTATTGTATACCAATGAAGTGTTGATTTAGCGGTTAAGGCACCGCTATATACCCGTAAGGATGAGAACACAAGTTTGAATTTTAAAAAATGCGCTTGTTGGGAGGGGCAGTCACAAACTCCGAACATGACTAGTCTCACTCTTTAAAAAGAATATGAGAATATCTAGGTAAGAAAAAAAAAAGATATTGTGTGACAAAACTATAGTCACTATAGAAATTACATGATTTTATAGATCTAAGCTAATATAAGTTGATTGATTTCAGTATGGTATATTTTATGTGAATTTTCTTATGGATCATACCAAGATTAGTTTTTTATATCTATTTAATATTTTATCTTTATGTGTTAAACTAAATAATTGTAATGTTTTGTACTTGTAGTATACAATTTAATATGAGTTTTTATCTATGATATGCTAATTCTTTTAATAAAAAAAGCTAAATTGATGAAACCTTCCTTGAACTTAAAGTCATAGAATTAATTTCTATATTCTCAATTTTAGTTTTAATCTTCTTATAATTTAATGTAGTATATATCTGAAATCAAGTCTTCATGTTATTTTTTTTAAAGATTTTGTCCATATTATACAAATAAAATCTAATGAAATGATTTAAATATTCTCAATATTAATAATCTCCAGCTTAATTTCAGATCTTTATCTAAAAGATTTCATTTTAAAGATTTTATATAAAGAAACCAGTAGTCTAAATAACCTTTCTCTCTTAAAATCTCTCTCTCTCTCTCTCTTTTAATTTATAATAAAAATTTCTAGATAGAAAATTAAAAATTATGGTATTATATTTTATTTTCAAAATCTAAAATTAATTCTATCAAAATAACTAAAATTGATCAATTAAGTTAAGAGTTATTGAAGTTAAAGATGCTTAAATTTTAATTTATTATTAATTTTAAATAAAATATGGATGAAATTATGAAAAAATCAATTCAAGAGATTTAGATTTTTAATATATCAAGAGGAAATGTAAAACTAAATTTAAATTATAACTATGACATTGACCTGCGCTCTGTAATGAGTCAATATTTTTTTAAAAAAATATTAATAGTATCATATAGTCATGCTAGACTCAGGCGCCTTGAGTTTGACAGCCTTGTCAGGTCTATACGATTGTTTAAGTTTGACAAACATGTCTACTTAGGTCTTGAAACATGCCTGACCCATGTTTAATTCAACAATAACAACAACAACAACAACAACAACAACAATAATTATCATCATACTAACAATAACAACAACAACAACAACAACAACAACAACAACAATAATAACAATAATAACAATAATGCCAGACCCAAGACGTTTAGGTTTGATATTCATGTCTGACCCAACTAAACTTAGGCCAGACATCAACATGCCAGATCCACGTTACTTGGATCTGACAAAAATATTTGACCCAAGTTTACTTCAATAATTATAACAACAACAAGAATAATAATAAAAATAACAATAATCATACTAACAACAACAACTACAATTATAATCATACTAATTAAAAATAATAATAATAATAATCATAATCATAACAACAACAACAACAACAACAACGTCTGACAAATCATGTCAGACTCAAGGTGTTTGAGTTTGACAATCATGCCTGACTGAAAGTTTAGTTGGGCCAGGCATAGTTGTCAGACCCAATTAAACTTTGGGTTAAACATGATCGTTAGACCCAACTAAACATTAGATCAAATATGTTTGCTAGGCCCAACTAAATGTTATATCAAACATGGTTGTCAAGCCCAAAATATTTGGGTTTGACAACATGTCTGCCCCAAGTTTAGTTGGGTCTGACAACATCCCAGATCCAAGATGTTTCCATCTGAAAATATATCAGACCCACCTTACTTTTGTCTGACAAATATACATGACTCAAGTTTACTTCAATAATCACAACAACAACAACAATAATAAGAATAATAATAATAAAACTAATAATAAGAATAAAACTACTACTACAACTACTAACAACAACAATAACAACAACACTAAAAATAATAACAATAATAATAATCATACTAATAATAAAAATAAAAGTAACAAAATAAAAAAAATAAATAAGCATAAAAATAATCATAATACAATAACAATAATAACACCAACAACAATAATAACTATATCTAACCCAAAGTTTAGTTGAGTCTAACAATTATATCTAATCCAAAATAATTTTGGGTCAGACATAATTACTAGACCCAATTAAACTTGAATATGATATTTTTGCGTTATTTGAATTTGATAAATATTATAGATTCGTTACTTGAATTTAACAAATTACCAAACTCACGTTACTTGATCCATGCATTTTTACCTTGATCCATGCATTTTTAATGGTGTAGTTGCCATCCCGTAGCCAGGGAAGAAAAAAAAACCAAAGAAACTTATCACAAAAAATTAAAATAAAAAAGAAAAATAAAACTATTATTACCGTTCATAATAATTTTTTTTCGTGATCTACAATTATTTTCTCATAATATTTTACTTTTGTGATAATAGGAATGATCGAACAGTTTAGCCAAAAAGGAAACCAACACGCACATCTATCAAAATCACGTACCGAGTGCAAATAGAAAAAGCCTAAACAAAACCCGAACCCTACAGAACTTATGGCAATCATTCACTGACATGAAATATCAGGGGGTGTGAGATAATGCTTCTCCCAGTTGCCTAACATGATTCCTATGTTGTCTTGGTTCTGTTTTTGATGCATCTGACTGCGGCCAAAAACATACTTTGCAACAAGGCCATCTACGACTCTCTATTGTTCAAATTCATGGAATGCGACTTCATTACCCTGAAAATGCGCTCCCCATCACTAAATTATCGATTCTGCCCTAGACATACTTCTTCTATGAAGTTACCCAACAAGCCCCGTTCAAGTTCAACTTCATTGTTGCTTTCTTTAGGGTCAAATTTTTCCGTTTCTGCTGCCGCTCTCAGTACTATTGAACCCAGCCCCACAAGAGATTTCAATCCCACGAATCTTCAAAACTCGCCGGCTCACCTCCCTGAGGCTAATACAAAGATATCCAGAAAGTTTTGGAGTCCGAATTTGCCTAATCTAAATGGTAAAAGTGAAAGTAACGTAACCAGCAGCCCTGTGAGGTTTGATGCAAAGGAGAGGCTAAAACGATATTCTGTTATGCTGCGTGAGTGTGCTTCAAAAGGGGATGTAAAAGAGGGGAAGGCTATTCATGGGAACTTGATTACAAGTGGAGTGGAGCTAGATTCACATTTGTGGGTTTCTTTGATTAATTTCTACGCAAAATGTAGGAGCCGATTCTTTGCACGCAAGGTGCTTGCTGAAATGCCCCAGCGAGACGTTGTATCATGGACTGCGCTGATTTCTGGATTTGTGAATGAAGGCTGTGGAAGTGAGGGCGTTAGTCTATATTGCGAAATGAGAAAGGAGAATGTAAGGGCCAATGAGTTTGCATTGGCTACTGCATTGAAAGCTTGCTCCATGTGCTTGAATTTAGAGTTTGGAAAGCAGGTCCACGTTGAAGCAATTAAAGCTGGATTGCTATTGGATTTGTTTGTCGGGTCTGCGCTTGTTGACCTTTATGCTAGATGTGGAGAGATGGAACTTGCTGAAAGGTTGTTCTTTGGCATGCCTGAGAAGAATGGCGTGTCGTGGAATGCTCTGCTCAATGGTTATGCTCAACTGGGCGATGGGAAGAAGGTTTTGAAGTTGTTCTGTAAAATGAAAGAGTGTGAAACAAAGTTTAGTAAATTTACTTTGTCTACTGTCTTAAAAGGCTGTGCTAACACAGGGAGTTTAAGAGAAGGCAAAGTACTGCATGCTCTGGCACTCAGAAGTGGGTGTGAGATTGATGAATTTCTGGGTTGCAGTCTTGTTGATATGTATTCAAAGTGTGGGACGGTTTATGATGCATTAAAAGTGTTTACAAAGATAAGAAATCCTGATGTAGTGGCCTGGAGTGCGATGATCACTGGCCTTGATCAGCAAGGCCATGGCCAAGAAGCGGCTGAGTTATTTCATCTGATGAGACGTAAAGGAGTTAGACCTAACCAATTTACCCTTTCTAGTCTTGTTAGCACGGCTACTAATATGGGTGACCTGCGTTATGGTCAAAGCATTCATGGTTGTATATGCAAATACGGGTTTGAATCTGATAATTTAGTCAGCAATCCATTGATCATTATGTACATGAAAAGCAGGTGTGTGGAAGATGGTAACAAGGTGTTTGAGGCAATGACCAATCCAGATTTAGTTTCTTGGAATGCCCTTTTATCTGGATTCCATGACTCACAGACTTGCGGTAGAGGACCAAGAATCTTCTACCAGATGCTCTTGGAAGGTTTCAAGCCTAATATGTTCACATTTATTAGTGTTTTAAGGTCTTGTTCTAGTATGTTGGATCCAGAGTTTGGAAAGCAAGTACATGCTCATATCATAAAAAACAGCAGTGATGGTGATGACTTTGTTGGGACAGCTCTTGTTGACATGTACGCAAAGGCCAGATGCTTGGAAGATGCAGGTGTAGCTTTTGATAGATTGGTTAATCGGGACATTTTCTCTTGGACAGTCATTATTTCTGGTTATGCACAAACTGATCAAGCAGAAAAGGCTGTTAAGTATTTTCGTCAAATGCAAAGAGAGGGTATAAAGCCAAATGAATACACTCTTGCCAGCTGTTTAAGTGGATGTTCCCATATGGCAACCTTGGAAAATGGGCGGCAACTCCACGCTGTGGCAGTTAAGGCTGGGCATTTTGGTGATATATTTGTTGGTAGTGCACTGGTCGATTTGTATGGGAAATGTGGTTGCATGGAACATGCCGAGGCAATTTTTAAAGGCTTGATTTCACGGGATATAGTCTCATGGAACACTATCATATCTGGGTACTCGCAACATGGTCAAGGGGAGAAGGCTCTTGAAGCCTTTAGGATGATGTTATCTGAAGGAATTATGCCTGATGAGGCCACTTTCATTGGTGTTCTTTCTGCTTGCAGTTTCATGGGTTTGGTTGAAGAGGGGAAAAAGCGTTTTGACTCGATGAGTAAAATATATGGGATTAACCCTTCAATTGAGCATTATGCTTGCATGGTTGATATTCTTGGCCGAGCTGGAAAATTCAATGAGGTCAAAATCTTTATTGAGGAAATGAACCTAACCCCCTATTCCCTGATCTGGGAGACTGTTCTTGGGGCTTGCAAATTGCATGGAAATGTTGACTTTGGTGAAAAAGCTGCTAAGAAACTATTTGAAATGGAACCCATGATGGACTCCAGTTATATATTGCTATCAAACATTTTTGCAAGCAAAGGCAGGTGGGATGATGTAAGAAACATCAGAGCATTGATGACCTTGCGAGGCATTAAAAAAGAACCTGGGTGTAGCTGGGTAGAAGTTGATGGTCAGGTTCACGTCTTCTTGTCTCAAGATGGTTCACACCCCAAAATCAGAGAAATTTATGCCAAATTGGACAAGTTGGGGCAAAGTCTGATGTCAATAGGTTATGTGCCAAAAACAGAAGTTGTTCTTCATAATGTCTCTAACAAAGAAAAAATGGAGCATCTCTACTATCACAGTGAAAGATTAGCTCTTTCCTTTGCTCTTCTAAGCACCAATGCAGTGAAACCAATTCGGATTTTCAAAAATCTAAGAATCTGTGAGGATTGCCATGATTTTATGAAGCTTATCTCTGACATCACAAATCAGGAAATAGTTGTCCGTGACATTAGACGGTTCCACCATTTTAAGAGAGGCACCTGCTCTTGTCAGGATCGTTGGTAATTTTGCTGCAAAACCACCAAGCATGCATCAAGGACCAGAAGTTTGCATATCCGGAGTCAAATTTTTGGTAATGTGCTTGGGATATTTTATGTTCATTTTATCCCAGATAATTATTCTACATGTCATTGTTACGATGTTCCTCTGCACTCGTTTTTGTATTTCTCCAGATTAAGTGTATGAAAACTCTGAAAGCAAAGGAGCATATGATTGTTGCTGCTAACAATATTTTGAAGAGATGCTTCAGGAAACAGGGTGGCTTTCCATCCTTGTATAGAAGGTACTTTTTTATTGCTTTCTTTTATTCAATAGAAAACCTCAAGGAAAATTATGTTCGCAGTTAGAAATAATTCAAAGCATTCCTGCTCAACTTTGTAATTTTTGTGCATGCCTCTCCCTCCATATCTTTGTTAGCTGCTGTTTATCTGGGCTCTAATATGGAGGCGGTGCGTATACCATATACCTCGGTGCACAAGTAGAAGGACCTGCGTCGGTGCATTCCACTGATTGAACCGGGCCTAGAGTTTCTGCACGTCACTTTTGCAATAAATTGAATTGTGCAAGTGCCACCATAGCGCTGAATTTGTGATTATCTTGACTGCTCTTTCCTTTGTGATGATGCTTTGTCTATAGTACCCATTAAATGACATTGGAAACTAATCGCCAAGTGAATGTACAGCTTAGCAATGTATTATGGAACTGCCTCTCAAACCGAAACATCCCAGTTAAACTCTTGGAACTCCTGGAAGACTCCATATGCTTGCTGTTCTATCAGTTGCCGAGTCTGCTGAGGTAGGAACTTCCAGGACTTTTCCTGATGACTTGTTGCTGAAACTACTTCGGAGAGAATCACAGTCAGAATGTACTTGCACCCCTGAGAAGAGGTTGAGTCTCTTCTCAGATCGCTGTATGACATGGAAAGAAGTTTGGCTCCTAATGCAATAACGTTGATTGAAGCCGTTCCTTCTACTTGTACACCGAGTTTGCAGGCTTCTCTGTTAAAAGCTCTGTTAAAAGCTTCGGTGTTAAAAGACAAGTAGTTCAAGAAGATGATCATCGAAAAATGAAGTTAAATTTTTCTCCAAAGGATTATAATATAATGTTAGATAGAATATTTAATATTTAAATATAAATCAATCAATTTATTAAATTAATAATAAATTAAATTGTTTAATTTAGTCAATTTTATTTTAATAAAGATTAAGATTTATATTTAGACCAATATTAGAAACCTAATGTGTTCCATCGAGAAAAAAAATTAAACTCGAATAATTAATTAAGTATAACTTAAATGTAAATAAGTTTTATAAATTAAAGACTATAATATAATTTATACAGGGAATTAAAATTCTATACTTAGAAAAATCTAATAGGGATTTAATTAAATAAATTTTTAAAATTATTTTAAAATAATATAAGTGATATTATTTATTGGATAAATTGATATTTGCCATTTAAAGAGTTATTAGGTTTTCTTATAAATAGATTCATATCCCTTATATTTCTATATAGAAAATCAAATACACATATACAAATATGTAGGGTAGATAAAAGAAAAAATTAACACAAAGTATAACAATCTCTCTGTCCTACAAAAGATTTTAAGAGATTTCTAATTTTATGGTTTTTGTAGATTATTGTTAGATGCTAGACAATTGAAAAGTTTAATTTATGACAATTCAGCCTTAAAGAGTTTATCAAATAAAGAAAGAATATTGAATATTAAAGTAATCTTTGTATAAATTCTAAATGATTTTAAATTGTCTAATAATATCTTTGGTACTTCTAAAAGATTTTATAATTACTTTTTCTTTGTTTATATGTTTTAAGAAACCTAACAATAGATTAGAGTCATCGTGAGATGATTAAGGTTGTTAAATATATATTTTAATTGTTATTATACTTAATTATAGATCAAATTTATGTGTAAAATAATTTTTGCAAACATTTTTTTTTATCTTATGATTTTTTCAAAAGAAATCTAGTTATTGTTCCGTTGAGATTTGGTTGAATTTCTCCATATTTGGTACGAATCTACAGAAAAATAAAAAAATTGTTTTGTAGTGGCTATGACATCCACCAGGGGTGGCTTTTCAATGTTCCCATCCACCTCATCATTGGTGGCAAATGCAATAGTACATGGCTACTACCTCACCATAGCAGCGCCAAGCGCTGTTGGGTAGCCATACATGAGGCTAATGCCTCAAACATGGTGTTTACATTGTGCTACTTATAGTGTAGTGACAATTATGACTACCAATAATGACGGTAATGTGCCCACACTAGCAGCAGCAAGGAAGAAGGAAATAAGAGGGAAAATTCCCTTAAAACCAATTTAGAGTTTTTTGGGTCTGAATTATAATTCTACCATTGAAATCTATGCTTAATTAGAAATTGGTATTTAAATGGTAGAATTACAATTTTACCTCTAAATAAATAAAATATTGATTTTATATTGGAATTGAAATTTTAAATGAAATTAATTGTAAAATTAATTTTCTTAATTGGATTAGAATTATTATATATATCGGATGCTAATGATGAAGTCCTTGACTGAATATCAATGCAATATTGATGACGATGAAAAGGTTATATGTGTGATGTTAGCTAACATATTGCCTGAACTTCAAATACAACATTTGAATATGAATGCTTATACTATAATTATACATCTCAAAGAGTAGTTTGATGTAGCTAATATGATTGAGAGATATCTGACCTTTAGAGAATTGTACTGCTACAAGATGACAAAATGTTCATCTTTAAACTCTTATGTTTTGTTTATGGTTGAGAACTATCTTTGTATTTTGCATAGTAATTCTCAAATATTGGATAACATATGTGATTTTCTCAATTGTAAAACAATTATAGAAAATAAAGAAAATAGAAGATTATATAAAGACAAAGTGGACTCATGTTTTGGTAATGGAGCAAAATTTGCTACATTAGAACTTATTGTTTAATTTTTCTAATTGGGTTGATACTATAACTGGATAATTATTATTTTATTTTAGTACTTTCTAGAAACATGAGTCCATTTCTTACTTAACTTTAAATGGATTTAAATTTATTATTAAGGGAAAATATTGTTGCTTTTATAACAATGATATTTATTATATATTTGGTAATTATATAAACGGTCTGTATGTATTTAAAAAATGCCTTTGTTCAATACAAACAACAAGAGGAATAAATTAAATAATCAATAGTCATCTTATTTATGACATTGTAGATTAGGTCATATCAATAAAACATGAATTACCAAGTTATATAAAGAAGGATATTTTGATTCTTTTTATTATGAATCATAGAATCATATGAAATGTGTAAAGCTTGTTTATTGGATAAAATGATTAAAACATTCTTTACTAAAAAAAATAAAAGATCTAATGAATTGTTAGGTATACTACATACAAATGTATGTGAACCAATAATAATTCATGATATATATATATATATATATATATATATATATATATATATCATCACATTTACTAATGATAATTCTAGATATGGTTATGTATATTTGATGAAGTACAAGTCTAAATTATTTGAATGGTTCAAAGAATTTATAATTGAAGTAAAAAAAAAAAAACAAACTAAAAAGAGTACAAATATACTTTGATAAGATCAAAGTGGTGAATACTTAAGCAAAAAATTTCAAGATTATAACGAGATTCTCTAACAATGAGTACTACTTGGAACATCACATGATAATAGAGTTTATTATAGGGGAAATTGCACCTTATTAGATATGGTGTGGTCTATATTGAGTTATACACACATTTATCTTTTTTGATAGGGTTATGCCTTACAAACTAAAACTTACCTTCTAAATAGAATTCTAATAAAACTTGTTGATAAGGTTCCATATAAGATTTGTAAAGGTAAGATACCAAATTTATCATATTTAAAGATTTGAGGATGTGATACTTATATGAAGTGTATTGTATCTATAAAGATAAAAGCTTAGTTAGATAAGTGTAAGTTTATGGGATATTTAAAAGAAACTAATAAATAAAAGATGTAAGTTTCATAACATCTTATGTTCTTAGAAAAATATTCTGTTCTTTAAAAAGGAAAATAAAACTTGAAGAAATTCAAGAACCATAAACTAACATCTAAATAAAGCTTGAAGAACCATAAACTAACATCTAAATAAAGCCCAAACCCAAAGCTATAACATTAGATGTTCAAATTGGAGCTAAAAAACATAAGAACTTTATAGATCTAGTAGGACATATCATGCACCAATGAAATATGGATTTCTCATGGAAATTAAAAATGTCAAATTGCTTATAGTTGTTGAACCTACCAACTACTTGGAAATAATATTCAATATTAATTCCTAGAAATGGTATGAGTCTATGAAATCTGAGATGGATTTCATGTACACCAACCAAGCATAAACATTGATTGATCTAGAAAAAAGGATAAAACCTATTGAATGGTAAGTAAACCTTTCAGAGAAAGGTTGACATGGATGACAATGTGCAAATATACAAAGCTAGACCAGTTGTCAAAGGTTACAAACAAAAATAAAGGGTTGACTTTGATAAAACCTTCTCACTGGTAGTTATGTTAAAATCCATAAGGATCTTGCTTGCTATAACAACATACCATGATTATAATATTTGGAAAATTGATGTTAAAACTACATTACTGAATTAGAATCTTCACGAAGATGTGTATATAACATAAAAGGTTTTGAAACTAATGAATTTTCCAATCAAGTATGTACTTAAACAAGCTTTAAGGATTTGAAATATCCATTTTTATAAGATAATCAAATAGTTGATTTCATTACAAATATGGATAAGCTTTGTGTTTATAAAATGGTTGGTAGAAGTGGAGTTAATTTCCTAATATTATATGTAAATGATATATTATTGATAAAAAATAACATCCCATTACTCCAGTTAGTAGATATTTGGTTGTCCAAGAATTTCTCCATAAAAGATATGGGAGAAGCAACCTTGTACTAGAAATAAAGATCTACAGAGATAGATTTAGAATGTTACTTGGGTTATTCTAATCCATATATATAGACAATATGCTAAAATGATTTAGCATAAAAAAATTTAAGAGAGGATACTTACCTATTTCGCATAGGGTATGTCTCTCTAAAAACTTGTGCCCTAAGACACAAATTAAGAGAGATAGGATGAAAATAATTTCATATGCTTTGAATATAGAATCTATTATGAATGCGATTTTATATACAAGATTAAATATATCTTAAGCTTTAAACATAATGAGCATATGTCAATATAATCCAAGTAAAAGTTAATAGAAGATAGTTAAAAACATTCCTAAATATTTAAAAAGAACTAAAAATGATTTTTGAGTCTATGAAGAAGATGAACTTATAGTTCATGTTTATTCAAATACTAATTTTCAATCAACAATTAATGATAACAAATCTTAATCAGGACATATTTTTACTTTAAATGATAGTATTGTGAGTTGAAATAGTTACAAACAACAGATCATAAAAAATTCTATAATTGAAGCTGAGTACCTCTTTGTATTAAAAGGGACAAAAGAGGTTGTTTGGATCAAGAAGTTCATCACTAAACTATGTGTAATTCCAATCATTGTTGATCCAATAGTCATATACCGTAATCACAATGAAGCCATTGCATAAAGAAAAGGAACCAAGATATCATTAATGATCCAAACATGTACTTAGGTAATTCCATTTAATTAAAGAATCATAAAAATAAAATATGCAAAAATAGAGTGAGCACCCACTAAAAAGAATCTTGCAAATCCTTTTATTGAGGCATTGTCCCAACAAAAGCATCATCACATATAGAGTGATATGGTATTAGATATAAGAGCAATTGACTTTAGTTTAGGTGAGAGATTGCTAATGTATATGCCCTATAGGTTTTTAAGAAATTTTTTATTTAGTGGTTCATGTGGTTACTGTTAGAGACTGGATAATTGGATGACTTATGATTTGTGATAACCTAGTCTTGAAGAGTTAATCAAACCAAGAAAGAAGATTGGATTTTCAAGTAATCTTCTCTCAATCCATAAACAATCCTAGATTGCCTAACAAGTTCCTTAGGACTTCTAATTTTTTTTAAAATCATTGTTTCCATTGTATTTATATGTTTTGGGAAACTTAACACCATAAACTATCCATTAGTTATCTCTATGGATATCTATTATCCAAGTACTATTTGTTATTCAACATAAAATAAAATAGTAATAAATATATTTGATGTATGTATGTTTATTGATCGGCTTAGTTTTGGGTCAACTTTTGGTCAAGTTTAACAATATCCATACCTTATCCATTACTTGTCAGATGGGATAACTCTCTCTATATATATAAACTCACTCATTCAGGTAGGTTTTCAGTTTTCATAAGGTTTAGATGAAATTGTCATCTCTATTTTTAGGAGAGAGAGGAAATGTTATATCTTGAGTGCTAGCTCTTTCTTTTCTCTACTTTATCTATTTCTATAGGTATATCTAATATATAGAATGTGTTTTTCTCTAATCATCCATAAAAAAATATGAGTCATGACATTCTCTTTATAGAGAAAACCTGATAACCCTATTAATAACAAAATATCACTCTGCCCTTTGAAAAGTATTACATATATCATTTCATGATAGTTTTAGAAATTTATACAATTAAGTCCTTAATTGAATTTTCTAGGTATAAAATTGTAATCTTTTATATAAATCACATTGTAGTCCTTAATTTTTAAAATTTATTTATAATAAAGTCCCACTTGATTAATCATTCTAGTTTAATTTCAATAAATGATTTTGAATATTCGTGACCTATTAGGTTCTTAATATGTTGACCTAAATATAAATTATAATACTAATTAAAAAAATAATTTAAATTATTATCAATTTAATATATTGATTGATTTATATTTGAAGATTAAGTGCAATGTCAAACAACTTATCATAATCTCTTAAATATTAAAAAAGTCATATGTAGTTTGACATAACTATTTAGTGACCAATTTCTCAATGTATTTAATAATCCCTTCATCAAGAATATTTTGATTTAGACATTTGATGTCAACACAATGATGACATATGCATGAATATATAGCAATGATATAAACTTAGTCTATTTTATGAGTATAGACAATATAAGTCACCCAATTGATTCTTTAGTATAAAACAAGATAGTATAAATATGGTGACTAACAATAGACTTTATTATGTTAAGTAACTTGCAATTGGAAGGTAATGGCTAGGGATTCAAAACATGAGAATAAATGAGTCATTATAGCTTATTTGCATGTCTTAAATCTTTTGATGAAGCTTGTAAACTTATTAGACATAAAAATAGAAATTGTTCAATGAAACTAGATCAAGATTATCACTTGATCATGCTTGATAAGAGAATTTTTTCAGCACCACCAAATATGGATGATAAACAAGCTAAAGTTTAGAACCCTTTAATAAAAGTTAACTTGGGGACCAAATTTTATAAGTGCAAATTTACTAGAGGAATTTTAAAAGGGTGAAGCATCATTATTGCATATTTATAAAGAATACTTTGTCTTGGATTATGGTGAAATTCCTAGTTTAGACAAGTTTTTGATTAAGCATCAATTACCAATTAAGCCTAAGTTTAAGCCATATAAATAGCCTCCATGAAGAATGGCTCTAGATGTGATTGATTATGTGAAATAGAAAATTAAACTATTTTTAGAAGATGGATTTATCAGGGCAATAAGATATGCTGAATGGATATCTAACATTATTC
Source organism: Populus deltoides (assembly GCA_015852605.2). Taxonomy (NCBI): domain Eukaryota; kingdom Viridiplantae; phylum Streptophyta; class Magnoliopsida; order Malpighiales; family Salicaceae; genus Populus; species Populus deltoides. The sequence goes on from CM027587.2 coordinate 8,847,586, forward strand.
TAGTTGTAAAAAAGAAATAAAATATTTAGAGTATGCATAGATTTTATAAACCTAAATCTATCAATTCTAAATAGCTTATATGCTAATTGATTTAATAACAAGTAATTGAATTTTTAGCTTTATGTATGAACATTCAGACTATTAACATATATTCATTCTGGAAGAAGATATGCCTGAAACTACTTTCAAATATCCTTGTTCATTAGGGATGTTTTTTTTAAATGGTAATTCCATTTGGATTAAAAAGTGTTGGTGCTACTAACCATAAGGTGATGAATATAATTTTCCATGACATGATTAACCATAACATTGAGGTTTATATTGATAATATTGTGGTAAAATTAAAGTTCAAACCTACCTATCTAAACAAGCTATATGTTACCTTTGAGCATATAAAGGTGTACAATTTAAAAATGATCCCTTTAAAATCTATGTTTGGTGTCTATATAGAAAAAGTTCTTTGATTCTTAGTGCATTAATAAGACATAAAGAAGGAAAAAAATAAATCACAAGTAATCAGAAAAGCAAGACCTCCTCAAACTAATAAATAATTTCAAAACCTTATTAGCAAGATTGATTTTCTAAAGAAGTTTATCACATATACCATTTATTGAGTTATTGAAGGGTAATAACTCTGATGAATCGAAAAGAAATAATGGATTGAAAAGTAATAACATGCTTTGAAACATATACAAACTTATATAAATTAACCTCTAGTATTAACCCTATAAGCTTTTAGCTATATATTTCAGAAGTGAAAGGGTTGATTGGCAATATGTTGATATAACAGAATGAAATTGAACATGAGCTAGCCATCTATTATAGTTTCATTCTTATAGACGTTGAAGAATTTATACTTCAATAGAACTTTTTTTTTAACTTTATACTTTCCTTGTGTAAAGCTTCACTAGTACATAATACCTATAAATATGTATGTAATTTGCAAGATATATTTAATAAAATACATGTTGTCTAATCCTTTCTTATGAAGTAGTATTGGTAAATGGACTTTAGCATTATCTAAGTTTAATTTACATTACATACTAAAAAATCTCTGTTAAAGTCCAAGATTTTGTTGATTTTTTTTTGTTAATCTTCATTACCTTGACATCAATTATGAATTGGAACAAGACATTGACATTATTATGACTGAGCCTATTCCATGGTAGTTGTGGTTTAATGAATTGAAAAATAAGCATAAGACAATGTAGGGGTGATAATAATCTTTTTAGTAAGTCATAAGATGACCTTATAATTTCAGCTTAGTTTTCATTTCTCTAATGATCAAGCTAAATATAAGGCTCAAGTCATAGGTCTAGAAATACTTCTAGAGCTAAGTGCATAATTTGTGTTATAACCCAACCTTTGACCCTATCAAATATCCCAAAAAAGAAAATGTTTCAATAAAAAAAAGTAAAAAAAAATACTTGGAATAATATGTATTTCAATAAAAAATATCTTAAAAAAATAAAAGAATAAAAAAAGAAATTACGGACAAATTTGAGATGAAATTGAGAGAAAATGGTTGAAATGAGCTAAATAATTGAAAATTTAAAAGCCAATGACTGAATTAGAAGATGTGGCAAAATGTAAAGAACATTCTAATGCAATCAATGATAAAATTGAGAGAAAATGACTAAATGACTAAATAATTAAAAATTGAAAAGCTAAAGATTGAATTGGAAGAGGTAGCAAAATGCACTGGTTGTTTTAATGTAATTAGGGATGAAATAAAAAGAAAAATGTTGAGATTAGCAGAATAAAAAAATTAAAGATTCAAAGACCAAATTAAAGAAAGGCATAGAAATTAAAGGACATTTTTGAAGTTTTTATATGTTAAAATGGTATTGTTTCATATTAAAAAAAAAAGGTTGAGTGAAACGTTGCATTTAAAATGAAACAATGTTGTTTCACTTAGAATAGAAAAAAAAAGAAAAAGAAGCCACATGCCAAAACAAGGTCGTTTTAGTGTATGGCTAAAACAATCTTCTTTGATGATAGCCTTATAATTCTTTTGTTTTTCATGACTTTTTGTCATATCTTGGCCTTTTTTTTCTGTTCTCGCCTCTTACAAATGCTAAAAAACACACCACTCCCCTTCTCTATATGTGCACTACTTTCTCTTAAAAAAAAAGACACTTGAATCCTATGAAAACCTTGCATAATTGGTACAAAAAGGCCAACACAAACATATTTGGGAAAGTCTATAACTATAATGGAGGGTTGAGATTGATCCAATGACTAAGATCATTCCACTAAAAAAAGTTCTAAGAGCTTTATCATTGCTTATATATAGAATGGCAAAGCAAGAAACAAGAAGAGCAAACTTAGAGAGAGAAAATACAGAGAGAAAGGTAAAAAAAAAGTTTGACATAAGAGTATTTTAAACTAATAGGTAATAGATAAGAAAGAAGAATAAAAAAGAAAAAAAATTAAAGAGAAAAAAAATAGTTTTTTGGGTTAGAAATGGAATTGGTTTAAACCATGAAGTTGGAGAGGGGGAAAATGAAGGGGAGAGAAAGAAAAAAGAAGAGAGAAAAAAATGCAAAAAGAAAAGAAAAAAACACTGAGAAAAACCACCTAAAAACTTGTTTATCACCAACAAAACACCATCTTTACCTCTATAATAGCTCATTCCTTATTTGGAACCAACTCCAAGGTAAGCCAAATCCTTCTTACTTCTCGTTTCTTCCTTTTCTTGAAAGTTAAGCATGGTTTATATTCATAAATGCAAATAATGCTCATATTACTATTCATGTATGATCATTATTCATCCATGTATTTTTATTTTATCTTTTTTCTTCATATGATGTTATTTACATTTTGTAAAATTACATCCTTTTTTTACGTGTGTTTATGCATGTAAACAACATTATAAAGTTTTCATCATGTTTTTTTTTAAGCTTGGTTTTAACAATTAAATCGATATGTCTCATAGTTTATATGGATTGATGTAGGCCTAACATGATATTTTAACCTTAAAAAAAGCTAATAATGAGTTGATGCATTTTCATTAAGTTAGCGTTATATTTCAAAAGCTTGATTTTTTATGATTAAGTTGACGTGTCTCCTAGTTTTAGTGATTGACGTAGGCCTACCATGAAGTTTTAAAATAAAAAAGGTTATTAATAATTCCATGAGTCTCATCCGGACCAACGTAGGATGAACGTAGTATTCTTTTTATTTTTTTATTTTGTAAAATAAATAAATAATTAATTATAACAAATCAAGAAATGTTTATAAATAAATAAATTAAAAAATTTATTGAATTGTGAAACCCCTGATCAAAAGCCTGATGCTAACTCGATAAATATCTACTAATAATAAATAACTTGTGAATAAACTCATAAAATATTTGGGTCAGTTAATGACTGATGTAACCATATTATTCGATAGTTTCACTCACATTTAACTAGTGTTTTGCCTATTGTTTTATCTATAAAATGCCTTGATATTCTTTGTTTTATGTTTTGAAGGCACCTTTAGAAGAAAGATGCAAAAAGGAGTAAATTGGAGCAAAAACGATGTCATATGAGGGAGATATGATTTTGCAAAGATGACAACTGAATTCTGCCGGCAAACAGGTTTCATGAAGAAACGAATCCAAATTACATCCCGAAGCATCAAAACCGACATCCAAGTTTTAATTTCAGCAATTTAGCTCCTCAAGTAAATCAATCCAGAAGGTCAAGGAAGGCAGCCACCAACCTCAAGCCACCAACCTCAAACCAGCCACCAGCCGCCAGCCGCCTTCACACTACCACCATCTCTTGATGTTCACACTTGAACTTTGATTTTTCTTACTTACAATTTGTGTATAAATAGGCAGCTAAGTTCATGATATTAAGAGAGCCAAGAGAGAGGGAGAGGGAGTGCAGTAGAATCAAAGAAAGAAGGGTGGCAGCCATAAGAGAAGAAACACAAACTCTCCCCTCTACAAATCAGAAATCACGTATTCTTTCATCTTTAGGAGTAGTTGTTCAATAGATATGCAAGACTAAGCTCGTTTTCTTGGTTGCAAGGACGCAAACACCTTCAGATTTCAAGAACTGTGAGATTTATTCTTCCATTTATTTTTGGTTTGTATTATGAATGAGTATGTTTGTTTTCCTATGCATATTTCGTATGACTGTTTATCTTAATTGCTAGAGCGGACTCTAAGTTATTATTGTGAACAATCTATTGCTAAGTTTGATATCAAAACCGGAGTTGTGATATAGAAACTTGTGAAGCAACTAAGCTTGGTAATTGTAGCGGAACTACGTTATTAAACTTAGGGAGAACATTCGATCAAAGCAACACAAGCTGACAACTTGGTTGTTAAGATTAATGAATTTATCTAGATCTTAAGGCTGCCATTGGATTAAATCATTAGTGCGGACAATCGTGATTATTTGTTGGTTAGGGTTAGTTATACGGCGGATCCGTTAATTAACCAATATTAAGAAAAGATAAAAATTCGGAATATAAGTGAAGTTTCGTTTCAAGGATCGGTTCGATTTCGTAGGTGGATGTGTGCTTGCAACCAAGGTTTGTTTTCTTTATATATTTCAGTTTCAATTGATTTTGTTTGCTAGTTTAATTTCTTCCATAGTTTAGATCATCACAAATCAAAATTCCCCAATTGCATAACATATAGCATAAAAATCTGAACTAAACCTTCCTCGTGGGATCAACCCCTTGCTTGCTCTATACTATCTTGTGTGTTTTAAGCTAGGGTAATTAATTTGTGCGACTGCGACGTCGCAACAAATTTTAGCGCCGCTGCCGGGGAAGTAATTTTAGTTAATTCTTGTGCTGTTATTTTTATTTGCTGTGATTGTTATTTATTTTTCTAAAAAAAAAAAGAGATAGAATTTTTGCTTGCGGCGGTACTGTTCACTTACAGCAGCGGTACTGTTCAAAACAGAAATTTTGGCGCCGTTGCCGGGGAAGTAATTTTAGTTAATTCTTGTGCTGTGATTGTTATTTATTTTTCTAAAAAAAAAAGAGATAGAATTTTTGCTTGCGGCGCTATTGTTCACTTACGGCAGCGGTACTGTTCAAAACAGATTTTTTGATGGAATTAGGTATCGGCCTTTTGTTTCCTGAAGGGAAACGACATTCGAAACAAGACTAGTGGTAAAACCACTAGCCTCACCTTATCGAGGCTAAATTCCACTGTTTTCTAGGGTTTTTAAGTAGTTTTAGTTTTCTACCGTAGGATTTTCGTGCAATTTGCATTGTTTTCAATCTCTTGTGTGATTGGTTTATTTTGAGTTTTCTTGAAGATTTATGCCTGTAACCCGTTCTACTAATCAAATTCAAGTGCAGTTGGATCTCGAAATAGAAAACACTTTACGCAGGTTACGAAAGGAAGCTCGCCTCAACACCATGGCTGTTGCACGACAACAAACACTCAAGGAGCTTGCTGCTCCTAACGTGGAAAATCAGCCACTGTGCATAAACATCGACAATAATGTAAACTTTGAGCTCAAATCTGGTTTTATACATTTGCTACCAACATTCAATGGTTTTGCAGGAGAAGATCCTCATACTCATCTCAAGGAGTTCCATATGGTTTGCATTGGCATGAAACCGAATGGAGTTGACGAAGAACAGGTTAAGTTGAAAGCTTTCCCTTTCTCTTTAAAAGGGGCAAAGAACATGGCTTTCTTTATTCTCCCAGGATCTATTGGAACTTGGAATGCCATGAAGAAGATTTTCCTTGAGAAGTATTTCCCAGCATCTCGAGTTGCCAACATAAGGAAAGAAATATGTGGGATTCGGCAATCTCATGGAGAGACACTCTCCGAATATTGGGAAAGATTTGAGCAACTCTGCATTCAATGTCCTCATCATCAAATACCTGATCAGCTGCTCATTCAATATTTTTATGAAGGATTGATGCCTACTGACCGTAGTATCATTGATGCTGCAAGTGGAGGGGCATTGGTAGATAAGACACCCGAGGCTGCACGCCAATTGATCTCAAACATGGCAGCCAACTCGAAACAGTTTGGCACTCGTGGGGATTTCTCAAACAAACGAGTAAATGAGGTAAGTGTTTCTAACCTTGAAAATAAAGTTAATGATCTTACTTCTCTTGTGCGTTCTTTGGCTTGTGGAAATGTACAGCAGGTAAAAGTTTGTAGCATATGTTCCTTACAAGGACATGCCTCAGATATGTGCCCAACAATGCAAGAAGATTGCATTGAATAGGCTAATACAGTTGATGGAGCATTCAATGGACAACCTCAACGTAAATATGATCCTTTTTCCAACACGTACAATCCTGGATGGAGAGATCATCCCAACTTACGCTATAGGAACCCATCTTAACAAAGCAATCAAGGACGACAGTTCCATCCCCATTGATTTCAATCCCAACAGAATTATCAAGCAAGACAACCCCCTCCTCCATTCACAAACTCCAATGTTATGGGGTCGTCATCCAATGATGATCTTCGTGAGATGATGAAAACTTTGGCTTCTAACACTGTGACCTTACAACAAAATGTCATGTCTTTTCAACAGGAAACAAGGTCAAGTATTCACAACTTGGAAAAGCAAATGGGGCAAGTAGCTTCAAGTGTAGGGAAATTGGAAGCACAAATGAATGGAAAGTTACCCTCCCAAGCATTGAATCCAAAAAAGAATGTTAGTGCGATCATCTTTGTGAAGTGGGAAAGAACTTAAAGAGCAAAGGTTGAAACAAATTGAGATTGAGAAAGAAGAAGAGATAGAAACCGAATTGAGTAGAAAGAAGAAACATCCTCCTCTTTCCCAAACTGAAACAATGACCATTACTCTGAAGGTAAGTCCTAACTCAATGAATTCCAGTTTTCAACTAATTCCACCCTTTCCTGTGAATTCTTCTAGGTCAAAGAAAGAGGACAAAGAAAAAGAGATTTTAGAGGTTTTCAAGAAAGTGGAACTCAACATTCCTTTGCTTGATGCTATCAAGCAAATTCCGAAGTATGCCAAATTCTTGAAGGAGTTGTGTACTACCAAGAGAGCTTTCAAACTAAAAGGTCACGAAACGGTAAGTATGGGTGAAGTTGTATCTGCTGTTGTTCTAAAGAATATGCATAAGAAGCAAAAGGACCCAGGTGCGTTTACTATCCCATGTGTTATTGGTAATGCTAGTTTCAAAAGGGCCTTGTGCGATTTAGGTGCATCCATTAGTGTTATGCCTAAACATGTTTATAATTCTCTTAGTCTTGAACCTTTGAATAAAACTAGCATTGTAATACAACTTGCGGATCGTAGTTTTGTTTACCCACTTGGTGTGATAGAAGATGTCCTAGTCAAGATTGATAGTTTGGTTATTCCATGCGACTTTTATATTCTTGATATGGAACATGATTCTTGTGATTCATCAAACAACACATCTATATTATTTGGGAGACCATTTTTGAAAACTGCCAATACAAAGATTGATTGTGGTAAGGATACTTTGTCTATGGAGGTAGGAGATGAAAAGATTGAATTTAATTTTCATGATGCAATGAAATATCCTTATAGTAATGTTTATTCTATCACATGTTATGACCAGGTTGATAAGTGTGTGCAACAAGTTTTTGATTTTGATCGTGAGGACGGATTAAGCGTAGCTTTGAGCTATGGCTATGATTTTACCAAGATAGATGAGATGGAAAGGCACATATGTGTTCCCTAAAACGTGCACGAATCAGCATTAGCTTTGCAAACTTTGCAAACCATTCCTCATGGTAATGTCTTTGTTGATTTAGTACTTTCACATAAAAAGCTTTTGTCGTCTATTTTACAGGCCCCCGAGTTAGAATTGAAACCTTTGCCCGATAATTTGAAGTATGTATTCATTGGCGACAACAATACACTTCTCGTTATCATAGCAAAAGGTTTGACAAGTACGCAAGAGGAAAAACTTGTGAAGTTGTTGTGTGATCACAGGACAGCTATTGGATGGACTTTAGCCGACATCAAGGGCATTAGTCCCTCAATGTGTATGCATCACATACTATTGGAGGAAAATACGAAACCAACAAGGGAAACGCAAAGGAGGTTGAACCCACCTATGATGGAGGTAGTGAAAGCTGAAATTTTGAAACTGTTAGATGTAGGTGTCATTTACCCCATCACGGACAGTAAATGGGTGGCACTAATCCATATGGTGCCCAAGAAGACCGGAATCACATTGGTGAAAAACAAAAATGATGAACTCATTCCTACTCGTATCTCGAGTGGATGGAGAATGTGTGTTGATTATAGAAAGCTAAATCATGCTACACGCAAAGATCATTTCCCATTACCATTCATGGATCAAATGCTTGAACGTTTAGCAGGTAAGTCTTTTTATTGCTTTCTTGATGGATATAGTGGATATAATCAGATTGTTATTAATCATTAGGATTAAGAAAAGACTACATTTACATGTCCATTTGATACATATGCATATCGGAGAATGCCCTTTGGTCTCTGTAATGCACCTGCAACTTTTCAAAGATGCATGATGAGTATTTTTTCTAACTATGTTGAAAGAATAATTGAGGTTTTCATGGATGATTTCACGGTATATGGTGATTCTTTTGATAAGTGTCTAGAAAATTTATCTTTGATCTTGAAAAGGTGCATTGAAACTAACCTTGTCTTGAACTATGAAAAATGTTATTTTATGGTAGAACAAGGAATAGTTCTTGGGCATGTTGTGTCTTCACGTGGATTGGAGGTTGATAAAGCTAAAATAGATGTTATTTCATCATTGCCTTACCCCTCATGCGTGAGGGAAGTTCGTTCTTTTCTAGGCCATGCAGGTTTCTATCGACGCTTTATCAAAGATTTCTCGAAGATTACAACACCCTTGTGCAAACTATTAACCAAAGAAGTGGATTTTGTGTTTGATCAAGCATGTAAAGATGCCCATGATGAGCTTAAGAGGCGTGTCACATCTGCTCCTATAATCCAACCACCAAATTGGGATGAACCTTTCGAGATAATGTGTGATGCGAGTGACTATGCAGTAGGCGCTGTGCTTGGGCAAAGAATATGGAAGAATTTGCATGTTATTGCCTATGCTTCTCGCATGTTGGACGGAGCGCAGTGCAATTACCATACAACTGAAAAGGAACTTTTTGCAGTGGTGTTTGCTCTTGAAAAATTCAGGTCATATCTACTTGGTACAAAAGTCATTGTTTTTACTGACCATGCAGCTTTAAGGTATCTTTTGAAGAAAAAGGAGTCCAAACCAAGATTGATTAGGTGGATCTTGCTTTTGCAAGAATTTGATCTTGAGATTAAAGATAAAAAAGGTGCTGAAAACCATGTGGCTGATCACTTGAGCCGACTGAGGACCGAGGATAAACAAACCGAAACAATAAGAGAGACATTCCCCGACGAGCAGTTGTATGTGTTACATTCCTCTACAAGACCATGGTATGCTGATTTGGTGAACTATTTAGTCACCAAAGAATTCCCTCCAGGTTTGTCTACATCCCAAAAGGACAAGTTACGAGCTGATGCTAAATATTATTTTTGGGATACTCCTTACTTGTGGAAATTTTGTGTGGATCAAGTAGTAAGGAGATGTGTACCACAGGATGAATTTCATTCCATTCTCACCTTTTGTCATTCTCATTCTTGTGGTGGGCATTTTAGAGCAAAAAGAACGGCCCATAAGGTATTTGACAGTGGTTTCTATTGGCCTTCTATTTTTAAAGATGCATATCACTTCTGCAAATCATGTGAGAAATGTCAAAGAACAGGTAATATCAATCATAAGAATCAGATGCCTTTAACGAATATTCTTGTAAGTGAAATTTTTGATGTTTGGGGTATTGATTTTATGGGTCCATTTCCTTCTTCTTTTGGCAATCTTTATATCCTTCTTGCTGTTGATTATGTGTCCAAGTTGATTGAGGCGAAAGCCACACGAACTAACGATGCTAAAATTATTTTAGATTTTGTCAGGAATCACATATTTGATTGGTTTGGAATCCCTAAAGCTATCATTAGTGATCGTGGCACTCATTTTTGCAATCTTTCAATGGAAGCATTGTTACGCAAATATCATGTGACTCATCGGACTTCCACAAAGATACCATCCTCAAACGAATGGCCAAGCTGAAATTTCAAATCGAGAAATCAAGTCCATTTTAGAGAAGACGGTGCAACCTAACCGGCGAGATTGGAGTCTACGACTTGGTGATGCACTTTGGTCTTATCGGACTGCTTACAAATCACCTATAGGAATGTCACCTTATAGGATGATTTACGGGGAAGCATGTCATCTACCGGTGGAGCTTGAACACAAAGCTTTTTGGGCCATTAAACAATGTAACATGGATTATGATGCAACTGGGATTGCAAGAAAGTTGCAGTTACAAGAGTTGGAAAAGATTCGAAATGATGCTTATGAAAATGCAAGGATTTACAAAGAAAAGACTAAGCGTCTTCATGACCGAATGCTTACAAGAAAGGAGTTTCATGTTGGAGACAAAGTCATTATTTATCATTCGCGTTTGAAACTTTTTCCTGGAAAGTTACGCTCTCGTTGGATTGGACCATTTGTTGTTTCTAATGTTTTTCCTTATGGTGCAGTTGAAATTACAAGTTTAGAAACCAATAAAGTACTCAAGGTCAATGGGCATCACTTGAAGCCTTTCTATGAAGGTTGGATGGTAGAACTCACTGCTTCTGTGGAGTTAGCTGAACCAATCTATGAAGAATGACCATGCAGCATGTCGAGCCAATGACATAAAACAAAAGCGCTTACTGGGAGGCAACTCAGCACAAAAAAAAATCAGATTTGCTTTCTTTTTTCCCTTATCTTTTATTTTTCGCATTTTACTTTATTTTTGTCATTCTCCTATATTCCTTTTCTTTTATTTCAACATTGAGGACAATGTTGTGTTTTAAGTGTGGGGGTATTAAGAGAACTTTGGTTTTCTTTTTTTATTAAGAGAACTTTGGTTTTCTTTGTTATTTTAAAAAAAAAAATATGTTTGATCTTTAGAACTCCTATTGATTTTTGAGAATACAAGTATTATGTATGAGAATTAGTTGAGATAGAAGAAGATATAAATCAAATGAATGAGTGTGCATGCCAATTTTAAGATTTAATTGTTTTAGGGATTGACTTTGAGAATATGCCATGTTGACTTTATAGTGTTATACCAATGCAAGCTTTTGAGCCTTCAACATTATATTTTTTTTTATTGTGCATTCTTTCAATGATATGTATCTCTAGAACTTGCTTCGTATCTTATTGAGATTACATTCGCATTACATATATACATGAAGATGATAAAGGCATTGGAAATTTTAACCATTTGAGCCAAAAAGCCAACCTAAAGCAAATTGTCCTTAGTAAACCCCTTTTGAGCTTGTTTATCTTTTCTTTGCTTTATCCATGTATAAGCCTTAACTTTATATATGTTTTCCTTTTCCCCTGGCCAAGGATTAGTAGAGCATATACTTGTGATATCTCATGGAATTATGGTTGGAAATAATGTGAAAAGAAAGAAGAAGTGATGCTTGATGAAAAGATGGGCAAAGTTGCAAAAGGTGAAAAAAAAAACAAAAAACAAAAAAAAACAAAAAAAAAACAAAAAAACAAAGTATTCCTTTATGTTCTTAAGGTTTTATGTTGAAAAAGCTTGAAATCAAAAGAAGTTAAGCATTGGTGCTTAAAGATGGAAAATTTATGTGCTTTGATGGAATATCTTGTTTGAAATATCATTTTTCAGAATGCTCTACTTTCATTGGTTTGAACATTTCCTTTTACTTTCTTTTTCCTCACCTTACCCCTAGCCCCATTACAACCGGAAAATAAGACCTTTTGATTCATGCATTGCTTGTAATATGTTAGTAATGGAGATAAGATTGAAGAGCAAGCTTATGGTAGATTATATTCATTGATTGAATTTGAGAGATTTAAACACATAAACCCTAAACACGTGAGTGTTGGAGTGTATATCAATGAGAGGACCTATCACTTTGGCATGGCATAGATTTCATTTAAATCCTGACAATTAATTGAGCTTTGAAGTTTGCATGTAAATGAATTCATGAAAATTTATACTCTATATCCTTCTTGATTGTATTCTTGTTTATAATGCATATATTCTTGGACATTGATGGGAGATTAAGATATTGATCATAGTTATTTTCAATTTGATTTAATCTATCCTTTCTCGAGGACGAGCAAGAGCTAAGTGTGGGGGTATTTGATGTAACGATATTATTCGATAGTTTCACTCACATTTAACTAGTGTTTTGCCTATTGTTTTATGTATAAAATGCCTTGATATTCTTTGTTTTATGTTTTGAAGGCACCTTTAGAAGAAAGATGCAAAAATGAGTAAATTGGAGCAAAAAACGATGTCATATGAGGGAGATATGATTTTGCAAAGATGACAACTGAATTCTGCCGGCAAACAGGTTTCGTGAAGAAACGAATCCAAATTACATCCCGAAGCATCAAAACCGACATCCAAGTTTTAATTTCAGCAATTTAGCTCCTCAAGTAAATCAATCCAGAAGGTCAAGGAAGGCAGCCACCAACCTCAAACCAGCCACCAGCCGCCAGCCGCCAGCCGCCAGCCGCCTTCACACTACCACCATCTCTTGATGTTCACACTTGAACTTTGATTTTTCTTACTTACAATTCGTGTATAAATAGGCAGCTAAGTTCATGATATTAAGAGAGCCAAGAGAGGGGAGGGAGTGCGAGTGAGAATCAAAGAAAGAAGGGTGGCAGCCATAAGAGAAGAAACACAAACTCTTCCCTCTACAAATCAGAAATCATGCATTCTTTCATCTTTAGGAGTAGTTGTTCAATAGATATGCAAGACTAAGCTCGTTTTCTTGGTTGCAAGGACGCAAACACCTTCAGATTTCAAGAACTGTGAGATTTATTCTTCCATTTATTTTTGGTTTGTATTATGAATGAGTATGTTTGTTTTCCTATGCATATTTCGTATGACTGTTTATCTTAATTGCTAGAGCGGACTCTAAGTTATTATTGTGAACAATCTATTGCTAAGTTTGATATCAAAACCGGAGTTGTGATATATAAACTTGTGAAGCAACTAAGCTTGGTAATTGTAGCGGAACTACGTTATTAAACTTAGGGAGAACATTTGATCAAAGCAACACAAGCTGACAACTTGGTTGTTAAGATTAATGAATTTATCTAAATCTTAAGGCAGCCATTGGATTAAATCATTAGTGCGGACACTGTGATTATTTGTTGGTTAGGGTTAGTTATACGCCGGATCCGTTAATTAACCAATGTTAAGAAAAGATAAAAATTCAGAATATAAGCTGAAGTTTCGTTTCAAGGATCGGTTCTGATTTCTGTAGGTGGATGTGTGCTTGCAACCAAGGTTTGTTTTCTTGATATATTTCAGTTTCAATTGATTTTGTTTGCTAGTTTAATTTCTTCCATAGTTTAGATCATCACAAATCAAAATTCCCCAATTGCATAACATATAGCATAAAAATCTGAACTAAACCTTCCTCTTGGGATCGACCCCTTGCTTGCTCTATACTATCTTGTGTGTTTTAAGCTAGGGTAATTAATTTGTGCGACCGCGACATCGCAACAATGACATGCGTAAAATCATTTTAGAAGAAACACATAGCTAAGATAACCTTTTTTCGGAAAGGATATAGTAAGGGTGAATTTTACTTCTCTTAAATCTATAGAACAAATATATATTTTAGAATTCTTAGTTTTCTTAAGAAATTAGGTGGTGACTCCATATTTCATAATTCTTTTTAATTTTCAAAGGTCCTATTTCATATGGGTTGCAAGAATTTGTCAAAATGATAGGAGATTCTTAACTTGTGTAAACCAGTTAGTCGGTGAATATAAATGTGAGTATCATACACCAACTCCATATCATGAAGTTGTAAGAAACCTTATTGAAATGATTTCTAATTTAATTTTTATTTTTCTCAATAAGAGAAAACAATACAGAAGTCAATGACTTGGCTAAAAATAGATTAAGATATAAAATGATCATTTACTGTTGATGTCTAACAAGGGTATAATTATAAGCAAAAGAGTGTTAATTCTATGGTAAAAAAATGCATAAGATAGTCATAATAAAGTCATTGTTGAAATTTTATGTCAAGTACTAGTAGAAGGTTTTAATAGCACTAATTTATTTGATCCATAAAATAATTGGAGATAACAAATCAAAACCATTTTAAAATAGCATTTGTAAAAAATTTCAAGGTCTTTCAAACTATAAATGACTAATAATGTTCTCCTCGCAGATATATTATACAAGAGACAAAAAAAATTATATTTTACTAAGATGTTTATGATAAAGAAAAAGCATTATTGATTATAACTAAGGTTCATGAAGGACTTTATAAAGCTCACCAATTTAGAATTAAGATCAAGAGGATAATTATGAACCATGATTTTCATTGGACCAAAATAACCAATGATTATATTAGTTATGTAAAATAATATCAAGAAAGCTAGTGGTTTGATTCAACATGTATCATTAAATAAACTTAATGTAGTGGTCAAACTATAACCTTATAAAAAATAGACAATAGACATCATTGGTAAAATAAATCTAACATCATTAAGAGTATATAATTACGTCCCTATATCTATGTATTACTTCACCAAATGAGTTAAAGTTATTCCTTATCGATTAATCAATCAATAAATTATAATCAAATTCATTAAGGAACATATCATCCATATGTTTAAACTCTCAAGAACTATCATTTTGACCAAAGATCAATGTTCACTAAAGAAGAAGTGAAGCAATTCAAGAAAGAGTACGATTTTAAAATAATTCATTTTGCTTATTATAATGCCTACACCGACGGGCAAACATAATTGACCAATAAAAAGCTAATCCTTAACATTCAAAAATTAGTTAGAAACAATCATAAAGTTTAACAATGTTATAGGCATGATGCATTGCAAAAATGTTAGAGGCATAAAGGACTTCGTAGAATTCTACTTTAAAAACTTCATCATTCACTCCAACTTATGGTTATGATGTTACGTTGCTCATGGAAATCATAATAAAAATGACTACATGGTGTAATATGGATGTCTTAGATTATAAGTATGTTATGTTAGCAAAGTTAGAGGATTTGGAAGGGGTTAGATGTACTATATTAGATCATTTACCAGCTCATAAAAAGAAAGTTGACAAAGCATATAATAAACATGTTTGATCAAAAATTTTTTTTTTAGTTGGAAATATAGTATGGAATGTTTTACTATCCATTGCCCATAAAAATCTAAAATTTTACAAATGGTTTCCAAATTGGGAGGGTCTATATGTTGTTACAGAAATTCTTAAAGGAGGTACTTAGTGATTGATATATGAAGAAATTCCACATGAGGAATATAATTAAATATTATACTTTTAAAGAAACTGAGGATTAACCTAGAGATCATAAGCATGAAATCACTCTATAATTTTTTTTATTATACTTTAGGCTTGATAGTTAAGCTATTTGTTAAAACACATCTTAAAAGTTTATCCTTCTCTATTATATTAAGGATTTGAGTTGTTGATTTAGTACAACCAATTAATAGAGTTGAAAATGAACAAGTATTATTCATAATATTGAAGGACAACTAAGATGAAAATAAGTTGGATTTCATTGCATACAATAAAAAATATAATATTAAATTAAGTAATTCATTATATTCAAGAAGTTTTAAATAAAACATAATTTTTTTTGAACATACTAAGGCCTCAGACAAAATATTTTCAAATCGAACCCAAAGTCTTTTAAGAAAAGAAGTTATGGAATGGATGTTGCATAGTTTTTTCTTGCACTTCTAATATAGATGTTCTTGTTATTCTAAGAGGAAAAAGACATTTTTCAAGTTGGAGAAGAGCTTTTCATGTCTCCTGTCCAATTAATATAATAGACCATTAGATAAAATTGTCCAATAATTGTTGAATATATTCTATAAAGGCTTAGTTATTGAGAATGTTCACCAATTTTTTTTTATTAGTCCTAAGATCTCTCTAACGTTATTTTTCAGAGATTATCTTTGTTGATTATATTCAAGATCTCTTTCCAAACTGTATATTTTATATGTAGCTTTAGGAAATATAAGAACTATCAAGTTATAAAGAGCATACTAAAAGGAAAAAATCTTATAATAAAGACACTCTACAGGATTAGAAGAAAAAATAGAAGTTGTAGTAGAACTAGTTCTTCATTCACCAGTCTTTTTCTTTCCTAAGACAACTTGAATTAGTCTATTTACCCTTTTTATAGTAGCCTCACTAACAACACATATAAATGGAGATGTGATAGATTTTTCATCTATGATTATGTCCATATTGTCTTTAGAATAGTTAATGAACGAAGAATGAATCCTCAAAGTTTCTTCTTTAGAAATAGAGGTAAGAGTGGCTATAGGTTTAGAAGATTCATTTGATGGTAAATGAGGGGATCTATCTTGGATATTTACAAGAGAAGTAGGAGAATATTTAGAAAGGGCAATAATAGTTCTTGGTTGTGTTACTTTATTAGGAACACCAATAACAATAACATTAGTTGGTTATGCAACATCTAGGAAGGAGTATAACCCAATTAAGGTAAACGGATAAACTACTTTAGTATCGTCTCCACAGTAGGGGTTAATGGAGACAAAACAATCTTAGAAATTGGTACCTGATAATTATAAGATATATAGGGTGAGGTAGAGTTTAAAAAGGAAATTAAAACACAACATACTTTGATTAAGATGCACATATCTTATGCCTAGTTTTTAACCTAATAATAAGGGCCCCATCATCTTTATTTTCTTTAACTATAAGAGGATGTTAATGTTTAATGGGACTAAATGCCACTAATGGTGAAAAGATACTAACTAGATGAGAAACTACATAAGAAAAACACATAATCAAACAAATTAAAGCACATAATTAAACAAACTAAAAACTAATATGTTCTTACTAATAGCTTTAAGTGTAAGCTTTTTACTTGGCTTCCTAACAAGGGTTTTTAATATTTTCCTTTTATTTCTTTAACTAGATGGATTTTCATGAAAGAAAAATTTAACTACTATTTTTTTAAGAAAGAATTGAAGATGTCTTACTATACAGGAGGAAAAATCATATTTGATGGCCTATAGCTAGGGAAAAATCCCTTACTTGAAAGTATCTGAAGTGAAACTATATTTATCACTTTTTCCACTTGTTCTAGACTATAAAAAATCATCTTATATTGACGAGTTTTGTTCACAACATAGTATATTGGGAACATAGTGTGCTAATGAATCCTAATTGTATAGTCGTGAAGTGAGGGTTGTATGTCTTGTAAGAACAATTTGAAACTGGATCTATCACTAGCCTAAAGTGAAAATCCCTACAAGTTAGGATACTTCTCCAAATTATACTGTTTTTTCCCCTATTAGTATATGTCATTTAGCGTTAAGAGAGTAACACCTATTAAGATCTTGTCCTTATTGATGCAAAATGAGTTATATCCATATCACTCCTATTTGTTAGGCTATATACTTTTTAAAAGAAAAGTCATAGAAAGAGAATTTTAACGAGCATACCCTTTAACAGATAAAGTTTAGGTTAATGATTGATTTCACATTACTAAATCATATAAAAAAATAGTTGTTCATGTATAAACCCACCATAACACTCCATAAATATTACCGTTCATCATAAAGGTTTGATTCTCACATCTAACTTGGCATTCTTCTAATGCCCTGAAAATGTGGCTTAATATAAAAGGTCTTTAAACAACTAATCTGCCTTTAACCAATGCTATTTTCATCTTTAGATATACTTTGGTTGAATGTTTTTTGACCTACAATAGATTAGATACCTCATATTCATTATAACATGAAATCCATAATGAATTAAGTTTAGATGCACCTAGTATTACGTCTGCAAAAGGGACTTGTTAAAATTTATGGATTTTAAAAAAATACATTACTGAATTTCAACTAAAAAAGAGGGATGATAGCTTGTAGTTCTTTGTTAGACTTGGTAATGATTCTAGATAGCTAAATGATGTCGAAAATCCATTGATATTTTTATTATTCACTAAAACTTTGTTGTATCCTATCTAATCATTTGATATAATCTACACAAGCAATGTTATGCTATATTGAGATTGATTTCTTTCATGTATTAAGGTTTATATGGTCGCTTTGCAAAGAAAGACTTTTTCTCTCGATATCCAAAGCAAAGTAGTGATATTTTTCTTCTTATGGTGTCTTTTAGTAAAATGGATCTGCACACTCTCTATTTGTGTTTCTTCATGCAGCACTGGTAATGGATCATTTGACATGAAGTAAGCAATTTGCATAATTTTAAAAGCTGGTAATAAATGTAGATTTTGATGGAGCAAGGCTTAGGGTTGTTATTTTGGTGTTTTTTTGGAAGTTGGATGTGGTTTAGGGATCTTGATTCTTTTCTTGTTCTAAAAATTTTCTAAGTTTTTGAAAGAAGAATTAAGGGTTTTTAAGTGGAAGATGAAGAATTGAATAGTTAATACTAAAATTATAAAGCAATAAGTGAAAACCTAAATGTCATGTTCAAAATAGCTAGATCATGTTTGTCTAAAATAATTTGATTGGATGTCATTT
This sequence comes from Populus deltoides, assembly GCA_015852605.2. Taxonomy (NCBI): domain Eukaryota; kingdom Viridiplantae; phylum Streptophyta; class Magnoliopsida; order Malpighiales; family Salicaceae; genus Populus; species Populus deltoides. The sequence continues at coordinate 8,866,160 of CM027587.2, forward strand.
GATATAGACACTAAAAAGTATAGTAAATAATTTTTGGTAAATCATGCTTATTATCAAGGTCATGAATGGTTGATTTGTTTGATCGATTCCAACATATGCATGCTAGGGATTGTTCCTTTATTCAATTCAAAAGTAATGTAATATGAGGGCATTGTTTATATAAAAAAATAAACATGTACGCGTCAGAATACTAATTGTTCATTACTAAAAAAATATAAGAAAAGTTGAAATCAATTATGAAATGGAATTGATCTAGCTTAAAAAATCATAATCAATTAGAGGAGATATGAAGTACTCGACTAATCAATCAAGAGTTATAATTGATTAGAAGGAAGCGATTAACCACAAGAGTTTAAGTCGTGTAATTAATAAAAAAGTTCAATCATACTCAAAATGAGAGTCTTCAATAGATTAAGTTTATCAAAATTATAAATTAATTAGGATTTATGTTGTTATTAACAAAAATAAATTTAGAATGTATTAGGATTCAACATGTACTCTTTTTATGTGATAAAAACAATTTGTATAGAATTCAAATTAGATATTTAAATAAAATTCAAATGTTGTAAGATATAAATAGACCATCAAGATATTGGGAAAAATAATAAGTCTCATATTCATAATTTATTTATGCAATTTACAACTTTTCTCCAAATATATCTTTCTTCCTTTAATGCTTTTCTTTATAGCTTTCTTTCTTATTCAAGTTTGTTTGTTTGTTTCTTTTACCTATTTATTTATTTTTTACTTGACATCCTTTGAAATAATATATCCTTTATTAGGGATTGAAAAATTAAAAATCCATATTTTATTTGAGTTACAAGACTATTACATGACTCCAGATTAAATATTTAATTATAATTTCTCCACATGGAAAAAAAAATGAAAAACATATAACATAATTGATCTAGAAAATTATTTGATTAATCATTAAAACAACAGGTAGAAATCATTATTTTTTAATTTTTCATATTACCAATTATTTGTTTATCACTTATTTAATTTTAATCCGGTAGACTAAAATTTGAACCATTTCATTAAAAAGAATATTTACATGTAGTGATTAATTGCATTTTATCTTATGTAGGGACTAAATTGCACATAAATGAAATTAGAGGAGCAAAATCTTTTCAATAAGAACTATAATGCACAAAAATAAAATATATAAACTAAAATAAATTTTTAAATAATTTTGAAGGATCAAAATAATTTTTTCAAAAACTTTATTTAATATTGGCTTGTCAAGTATCCACCAAACACAAGACAATAATATGTAATATCAATTCTATTTCTATTTATATCATATATAGTCTAGCATATCATATCTAAAAAATTTTATAGTGCACATAGAATAATTAATAACATTATATTAGTTACTCCACTAACTCATTTGTTTTTTTAAAAAACTAATACATATATAATAAAGAAAATCAAATACAAAATTCATTAAAAGTGATTAGCATATCTTCATCTATGTTTTCTTTCTTCTATTTATATTTATTTATTTAAAATAAATAAAGTGAAGTAACTGATAAAATACTATTAACTACTTTCTTAATTACCATAAAATTATTTAACAAATCTATTATAAATTTAAAAGGCTATTAAATTTATAAAAATAAATTGAAAACTTAGTCTAAAATGTAATATAAATTCAGCTAATAACTAATTTTCTTTGAAAATAAAATTAAAACGTTGAAATTAAAAAAATAAAATATCAGAGATGATTATCAATACAATTATGCTATTATTATCAATGTTTCCCATTAGAAATTTGAAAATACATCTATTTATTAAAAAAAAAAAACGGTTGTTGAATTTATTGAAAAATATTTTTAATTAATATTTTTTTTTAGTATTTTTAATTATTTTAATACAAAACATTAAAAGAAAAACTCTCGAAACTTCCATAGAGGCTCAGGGAAAACCCCACGCATGATTCCAAACATTTAAAGTTAAGATTCCACACGCACATCAGTAGAAAATCTGCTTTTGAGGAGAGGTTCTCCCACAGAAATTCTTGTTATTTCAAATTAGAGATAGAGAGGAGAGAGGGGCGTTATGGCTTTGCTCAAGCAGACAGTGGTTGTCTTGGTGACACTGTCGGTGGTATCAACATGGATACCAGTCTCAGAGAGTGCTAAAACAGACAAACCTCTTATTGTTGCGAGAAAAGATGATATACCGTACATCAAATGCCAAGTTTGTGAAAAGGTTGCCTCACAGTTGTACCGGCAAGCTCAAAAGAAGCAGGATCAGATCTCTCCCCAGAAGGTGCCAAGTCTAACTAATTCTGCGATCTAGGTTTGCCTTGATTTTTTTTTAATGTGTTTTGTTGGATTTGATTGTAAAATAATTGTCTTGCTTTTTTTCTTTCATTTTTCTTTTGGGTACTATGATAGATCAGCGAGTATCAAGTGATTGAGATTGCGGAGAACGTATGCAATTTGAAGAAGGAAGAAGCTGATTGGATAATGAAATTGGATATAATGGAGCAAGGTGATAAGCTAGAGGTATGATATATATATATATATATATATATATATATATATATATATATATATTCCCAATTTTCATCTTCATATGCTCTCAATCGGATGTGTGTGTGTGTGTGTGTGTGTGTGTGTGTGTGCCTCAAGGTCTGAACTAGCTGTGTGTGTTTGTGTGTGTGTGTGGGAGTTGTGTGTGTGTGTGTGTGTGTGTGTGTGTGTGTGTGTGTGTGTGTGTGTGTGTGTGTGTGTGTGTGTGTGTGGGCGCGCGCGCGCGCGCTACAAGTACGGACAATTGGTCGAAATTGGCATGCTAATTCCTAAGAAGTTTATTTTCTCTCTCTTTTTTTTCTTAAATCTGTAGCTGATAGAACAAGATACTGAAGGTCAATGCAATTCAGAATGCAAGACAATCGAGCAAACTTGCCAACAGGTGAGTTTGGCACTGACATTATATTGATAGTTTTTATGGAAATCAGTTTAGTTGGCGACTTTGTCTGTTCTCTGGATTGTGGAGTTTAGAAATGTCTGCTGATGGTTTTCCTTAAATTACTACTGGTTATATGTTTGGACCATCCTCAATTGCTAGATGTCAAATAAGTGCTTATTTGTTTGAGGGCTTTCCAGGTCATGGACTACGTCGACACTGATGTTGCTGAATATATATATACTACCAAGCCTCAGATTGATTTATTGGTGAAACATCTCTGCAAAGATCTGACTAATTCTTGTACTAAGAAACCACCTCCAGTCCCCAAGGTAACTGCATTCATTTTTGACAGTCATAGGTGATTGATATAGCATTTCTTAGGGACCATTTTGACTTGTCAATCTCAGTGCTTTCATTTTGTGATCTTCAAATTCATGATTGTGCATGTCCTTGATATATGATGATAGAAAACTTATCAGATATGAAATTTTCGTGCTGCCGTCACTGATTCTTAGAAAGAATTTGAAAAGGCTTGGAAGCTTTGACATAGTTGTGTACTACTCTATGGTAATTGTTCCACATCGATTGGAAATGGCATGCTTTTGTTAATAATCTGAATCTGACAGCAATAATTCTCTGCTTGTTGCATGTTCAACTTTATGCGAATGAAGGCTCTCTCTCCTTTTCTCATTATATTGAACGGTCTCTGCTGTATATTGGCTTTCTGGATTGACACTCAACCTCTGAATTTTAGAAATTGATTTTAACAATTCTCTACATCTATGAATTTCAATAACATGAAGGCACATTAGAGGAAAATGCTTTACTGCTGCTAGTTTTTCTTGTGTTCTCAAAACACAAAAACCAATTTATATCTGAAAATCAGTGAAGCATAAATGGATTTGAAATTAAAAAGTTCCAGAACTTTTAATTTTTCTCTAGTTAATAGAGTTCTTGGGAAGAAAAGGAGTAATAAAGAGAATCTCTGATGTAGGAAGAGAAAGGCAAAAGATAGCTAATTTAGCCAAAGTCTGATTGTCTGGGTTGAACAGCCTGAAAAAGAGAGCAAATTGTTTATAAAATCATCAATATATCAAAGTTGTTTTTAAGTCTTGTTTGGCTTGAAAAGCCAGAAAAAGAGAACAAACTATTTATAAAATTATCAAAATATCAAATTTGTTTTTAACTATACTCTAGTAGCAGGCCCTTTGATTTCTAGTAAACCTCAATTAAAAAAAAATCTCCCCATAAAAATAACTAAATCCTAGTCATCCAAACTACTACCGTAAATTATTAAAAGAAAAATCCTAATCATATGAAACCTACTGCAGTTCTAGCTCTTGCATCAATCTCCCTCTCCTAACCATGCTTCTCATCAAAGCACTTCTTCTGGCTAGAATGTTGTCTCTGAATTAGCTGTTTTTTTTTTTTTTTTTTTCCTATTCCATCATACTTGTGTCCAAGGCTTTAGCCAATAACTTTGCAGAATATTTTAGTTCTATGAAGTGGGAACAATATACTCATTCTCAAGTCATTTTTGTTTTAGGTTACTGTTGGGTGTTTGTTTTCCATTAAATTCAGTGAGAAACACGAGTCATGGCAATTTTTCTCTAATTAGAAAAACATAATGACAGATTTACTTTTTTAAGCACTGTTCTTATTCTTTCCCTATACCTTCAACTGTTCGGCTCCTAATATTCTGCACTTGCATCTCATGTTGACCAATATTATTTCACTCGATTTCTATAATATTGTAAAATCCATGTCTATCTTTCCAGAGAGCAGAACAACTCATGACTTCACACCTCTTACTTTGTCTTGCACATTCCATTTCAGAACAAACAACTCAAGTTGAATCCTTGTTTTTTCATGTTTTTCAGAACAGGATGCCTGGGGAACCTTTTGTGCCTAAACCATCTAAAGAGGTTGAAATGGAAAAGATTATGAGATCTATGGAGGTAATTTGCTTAAAATTTCTGCATGTATGTTGTTATATGTTGATTTGGGTCTATAATTTGTTCCCCTTTGCTATAGGGTATGCCTGGAGCTCCTGGCATGAAAATGTATTCAAGGGAAGATTTAATGGGAATGAACAATTTTGGTAATGAAGATGCTGAGGATGAAGACGATGAGGATGAACAGTTCCCCTCAAATATGGTAATTGACAAATTTCAGAGCTCATTAATACTTTTCTTCAGTACTTCATTGTTTTACTTCAAGTGATGCAACTAATCTTTTGCAGGGAAAAGTTTTAAGAGAGAAGCAGGACATGAAGGGTGACTGGAAACAGAAGATCTTCGAAGGGATAAAAAGCACAGTTGAGGCATCGAAGAGGCATACAAATATAGTGTCCAAGCAGATACAGAAATGGTGGAAAGGAATACGTGCAGCGCCTGCAAAGAAGAATTCAAAGACTGGCAAATCAGAGCTTTAGGACCACTAAATGGCTTTACAATGCAGTGAGAGAACTCTGAGCAAAAATGGACTTGTAAAGGAATTACTGCATACACAGCAAGGGCGTGCACATCCTTAGTTTATTATAGTGAACTGGTCTGTTGGTTTTTCGGTATAGATACCAGAAAACTTGAGCCAGTAGGAACTGATTAGAATATGAACTGAACCAACTCTTCTTGAAACTTCTGTTTTCATCTTTTTGAGGCACGCATTTTTGTCTACACCATCTGATAATGATTTTATATCTGAATGAGTTGATTCGAAATTGATTTTATGCTCACAAAGCTAGAATTCATTCAACAGGATCATATGAAGCTAATGAGTCCTCACCAAGCTCTGCATCTGTTATGGTGAATCTGGTAGGCATTAAATGGTATTCTTTATATAGAGAGAGGAAAACGTAATTTCTTTGATACTGCAACTAGTAATAATTACGTTATCATACCATGTGAATTTGGAGTCCAAACTAAAATAGTAATTATTGTTATCGAAACTTCTAAATGGCATCTTTGTTTTTTTGTTTTTTATGCTGGATTGTACAAATAATTATTTCGTCTTATGTTTAAAAAATTGTATTCATCAATTTGTTTTATTTTGCTTTTACTATTCTTATACTTTAGATAGGACATAGCCAATCCAAAATCTAAGTTGTTTTAAATTTAAAAAAAAAAATAATGATTGATCTAACTTAACCAGGTTAAAAACTCAAGTTAACTTGTGATCCGGTCAATCCAAGATAAAATATAAGTAAAAACATTTTGATTTTTTTTATTTTTTTTGTCAAAATGAGATTGTTTTGATTTTTCTTTTGCCATTGATTTTTTTTATAAGTTTTTGGTTAAAACAAGGTTGTTTTAATTATTCTTTTGGTTAACTCGGGTCGATCCTTTCAAGCCGTGACTCGAGTTTTATCCCAAGTCGTTCTTCAAGTCTGGTTTTAAAACTATGATAATAACTATTTTTATTTCTTCTTTACTTTGGATCAACCCGGGTTGATCATCCCAACTTATGGCTTGAATCTTGCCCAGGTCGATATTTTAGTTGGATTTTAAAACTATGATAATAATTTTTTTTTATCTTTGTATTGATTTGGGTTAATAGTCAACCTGGTTCATGACTTGAGTCTGACCTTGACTAGATTCTTAAAATTATGATAATAACTAATTTTATCTTTATGTTGACCAGGTTATGGTCAAACCAGCTCGTGACTCGAGTCTGGCCCCGGGCCGACTCATAAGTTGGTTTTTAAAACTATTAATCTTTTTTATCCTTACGTTAACTTAAGTTAATGGTCAACTCGATCTATGACCTGGACCTAACCCCAAGTCGGCCATTAAGTTGAGTTTTAAAATAATAATAATAATAATAATCATCATTTTTATCTTCACGTTGACCCGGGTCAATGGTCAACTCGACCTATGATATGGGCCTGGCCCCGGGTCAATTCTCGAGTCAAGTTTAAAAACTATGATAATAACCATTTTTATCATTACGTAGACTTGGGTCAATGGTCAAATTGACCCGTAACCTGAGCCTAGCCCTAGATCAACCTCTAAGTTGGGTTTTAAAATTATGATAATAACCACTTTTATATTTACATTGACCTGGGTTAATGGTCAACCTGACCTATAAAGGTCCCGAGTCGACCTTCAAGTCGGGTTTTAAAACTATGATAATAACGATTTTTATCCTTACGTTAACTTTAGTCAATGATCCCGACCCACAACCTCACCTTGGCCCCGAGTTGAGTTTTAAAACTATAACAATAATAATTTGTATTCTTACATTACCTGAGTCAATGGCCAACCTGACTAGTGGCCTAGGTTTGGCCTCGTTCAAACCTCAAATCATGTTTTAAAATTATGATAATAACTTTTTTTATTTTTACGTTGTTCCAGGTCGATGGTCAACCTAGCCTATGACCCAAGTCTTATCCTCGGTCGACTCCTAGTTAAGTTTAAAAACTATGATAGCAATTATTTTTATCCTTACATTGACCCAGATCAATTAGATTAACCCTTATAAACAAAATTGGACAAGTTTCTCCTATCTCTTTTAAGGAGACAAAAATTTCTCCACTATAACAACTTTAGACAAGGACAAAAATTAATTTTTGTGTTGTCCAAAAATACACCAAACAACTTCATAAAACAATTATCTTGTCGAATCCATCTTACAAAACATTACCCCTAGCCTTTTCTTTTAAGTTGTCTATAGTTAATCTTTTTCAATATATCGTAATCCCAATAATTTGTTGCCATCATTTACTAATACAGAGGAACAAGCCACACAACTAATTCCTGTTAATTGAAGAGTCAAAAAACTTCATATAACTACAAATCCATTTTCCGAGCCATCATGAATTCTTTACAAACTCGTAATTGATGACAAATAAAAAAACCAAAGATTAAGGGCAAAAAATCAAAACAAAAAATTTTGATTGTACAAATCTAAATTTGTAATTATTTAAATTATTAAAAATATCAGATCTAGGATCCAGATAGGGAAAATTGAAAAGAAAAGAGTGAAGGCAGAGAGTGTAACACCCTTATTATCGAAAAACTAGTATTGAAAATACCATGTAAATTTGTTTTTTTATATAAACATATAAATCTATCACTTCTCTCGACTTTCTTTTATGGTGAATCTACCTCCTTATCATTCGTTAAACTAAACCCTATCTATTTTTAAAATTCTTCATTTGGGTTAAACAAGGGAGGAAATTCTCCAGGAACTAATACTCGGAACACAGTTTGTGACATATGTAATCGAGCACACCCAAGCGATTGCAAAGTTACAGCAGGGAGGTGTTTTGTATGCAAGCAGCTGGGTCATTGATGAAAAGAGTGCAAATATTTGGAGGGATGTTTCTTATATAGAGATGCTGGTTACTTAAGAAAAAACTGTCCTAGCAGATTTCAGACCCAAAGCTAGCAACAATCACATACTGTAGACAAACCTAGTGGAGAGCAGATGAGACCTGCTTAATCAAGAGTTAGTGCTAGTAGGGGGAGAGGTCGTGGTCAAGGAACTAGGACTCAAGGAAAAGTTTATCATCTTGATCAAGAAGCTACTAAGGCTTCAACAAATATAGTGGCAGATATGCGTACCGTAAATGCACAACTAGGGTATATTTTATTTGATCCTAGAGCTACTCGCTCCTTTATAGCTTGTAAATTTGTAAATAAACTAAAAGAATCAGAAAGTAAGTTAGAAATGAGGTTAGCTATTATTACACCGTTAGGAGAAATTGTAGAAGTGAATGATGTTTATAAGGGGTGTAGGGTACTGGTAAAAAATTATGAATTCAATGCAGATTTAATACCTTTGGAGATAGTTAATTTTGATGTAATTTTGGGAATGGATCAGTTGAGTTCACACCAAGCTACAATGAACTATTATACTAAGGTTATTACTATTAGAGCAGCTGATAAGGAAATGGTAAATTTTTATGGTTAGAGGAGTGTGATACCTAATAGTTTAATATCGGTGATGATGGCAATGAAGTTACTTAACAAGGGATGTGTGGCATGGTTTGCGCATGTAGTTGATAGAGCAAAACAAACTCAAGAATTAGATCGTATCCTTATAGTAAAGGAGTTTCGAGATATCTTTCCAGATGAGTTACCAGGGTTGCCGCCTAGAAAAGAGGTTGAAGTGTCGATTGATTTATTTCCTAAAACCATGCCTATATCTCAATCCCATTTATAGGATAGCTCATTTGGAGCTAACGGAATTGAAGGTGCAAATACAAGAGTTACTTAATAAAGGATTTATCCGACCCAACAACTCTTTTTAGGGAGCTCTTGTTTTATTTGTCAAGAAGAAAGATGGCACCCTACGACTTTGCATTGATTATAGGCAATTAAACATGGTAACCATCAAGAATAGATATCCATTTCCGAGGATTGACAACTTGTTTGATCAATTGAAAGGAGTGTAAGTGTTCTCTAAGATTGATTTAAGATCCGGATATGACCAGTTAAGAATACAGGAACAAGATGTGCAGAAGACGACCAATAAAAATTCATGAAGATCTAACCATAGAAATGAAGCTGATCAAGATATTTGACCAAAGCTTGAAGGAGTTAAGGAATAAGAAACTACCTTTGGTAAAAGTATTGTGGGGAAATTCTCGGAAGAGACATGGAAAAGAGAATTAGAAATGAGGAAGAAATATCCTGCATTATTCTTGGGAATAGGTGAGAACTTTTACATAGAAAGAGTGAGTTTCTAAAATTTCAAGGATGAAATTTTGTTAGAAGGGGAAAATGTAAAACCCTGGATTTGTTTTAAAAAAATTATTATATATTTGTTTTAAAAATGATAAAATGGTCCCTAAGGTTTAGAGGACCAATTGATATGATTTATATAAGGGTTAAATAAGAAATTTTGAATTTCCTTGCGTAAAATCACTTACCGACTAGTTTTGTGCTATCGAGCATAACGTTTAATCCGACCGTTGGACCGGATTGAAACCTTACGATGAATCTCTTAACATATAGTTTTATATACAGTTAAAATTTTAGAGCAATCAGAGCTCGGTAAGGGCGTAAAACAAATAACATGAAACAACTTCCTAAATACGCCTAATGAGCTGGAAATTTCTATCAGCTCTATGCTTCCTTACATCCATGGCTAGACAGGAAAAAAAAAATGAAGAGAAAAGGAGAGAAAAGAGAGCTTGGGAGAGAAAGAGAGAAAAGGCAAGAAGAAACCCTAAAATTGTGTAAGGAAAAATAATTTTAGCTAGAAATCAACAAGAAACAAGAGAGAAAAGAAGGAACAGGAGAACTTAGGAGACAAATTGAAGTTCTAGAGAGAGAAAGTAGACTTTGAATGAGGAAGATGATGAATAGGAATCCAGGATAATGCAATGAGCCTTGATTCTTGCTTAATACATTTAGGTAAGTTGTTTTAAAGTAACAATTGCTTGATTTGTTATGTTTTCTACGTTCCTTTAAAATTACTAAATTTTGGAAAGTCAGGATATACTTTGAAATTGACTTTTATGGTTTATATTGATGTTGTGAGATTAGATGATGATTGAAAAAAAAATATGGAGGAGGAAAATTGGGCTTGAATGGCCAGCCAAGGAAGAAGAAAAATTTAACGAATGAGAGGTGTGATTATTACGCAGAATAAAGAAAAGGATATGATAAGGGAAAGATAGGAAGGTGGTTATGGCATTAGTAATAAAAGAAATGAAGTTAATGTAGTTTTGTTTATAAAAGCATGTCATGAGTAACATACATTTGTATTTAGCATAAAGAAGGGTTGTATTACTTGATAGGTTAAAAATTTAAAAAGAAAAATGAATATTTTTATATATGGTGAAAATAAAACTAATAGACCTGATGAAATGGAATGTAGGGATTAAATAATAAAAATCATGTAAATAAACATTATCATATAAATATTGTGAAAATATTATGCGAGAAGGTAAATATTACGTGAAAAATATCAGATCTAGAATCCAATTAGGGAATATCGAGAAGAAAAGAGTGGAGGCAGAGAGAGGCAATGCTGTCAGAAGCAGAGCCTGCACTTCCACAAGATAAAATAAAAGCAGAGGTAATGGAAGGATATTGTTTGCAAGATTGGAGGAACATAGATAAAGCAGGGAATAATAGGTCACAAGTTGAAGACAGACAGCTATCACTAAAGCAAAGGGATAAAAGCTCACAGGCTGAACAAGCTGAAGCTAAATATCAACAAGGGAATCATCACGTAATGGAATGATATTGAAAATGAAAATTTAGAAATTCCAGGACGATTGCAATCACCCATTGCGTTTGCCAAATGGGAAGCGATTAAGATTACAAACAGGTGACATTTTGGCCAACCAAAACATCTCTCATTCCTGGAGATAAAAGAAATAGATGCATGTTTCCAAATGCATCCTGCTAACAGGTAGCAGTTAGAGCATCGATGTCAGCCCACCAACTCTTGCAATTTGAAGATCCGTTCATGCAACTCATCCAACTCATCGCATTTTATAATGTTGAGTTCTTGAGGCCACACAACGTCGACCATTCAATGAATATTTGATCATTATGTCAATGTCACGAGGATTCTTTTTGTTCGGTGCCACAGTCATACTTCCACTTAGTGCCTCCCCTTGACAAATGGTTAGCACATCTTCTAGGTACAAGACTGTTTGCTTCCAGTGCGTAGCTCGTGATCTGGGCCCTGCATCATACAAGTTCATCAGGAAGGTTATTTAGGCATTTCACTGGACTGTTAACTGGCAGGTTTGATTTCTGATTTCAGTGTTTAATTGCGCTTATTTTATGATAGTATTTCATTGAGAATACACTCTCAGAAACTTAAAAGCAGTACTCTCTACCTGTGTTAGAGATAGTTACTTTTGAGCTTCACGAATATTAAAATTAGGAGTGCACACAATCAAGTGATGGAGCTTATAGAAGCTTATTTACCCATGACATGAGCCATTTCATGGAAAGGAGCAGTTGTAATGCTAGCCCATGATAAAATAGGTTCCCTTGACTCACTGGATTTCACTGTTGGTAGAAGACAAAACTTTGTACTGGAAGATGAGAAAAACATAACAGAATAGGGCAAAGAAAAAAAGGCTTGACCTGTAGAGAAGCCCGTCAACTTGTGACATTTTGTAAATGATACATCAAAGTAGGCTACTAATGCATGGATGAAATCATCACGTTCTGCTACAAGCTTAAAAGGAGCTGTGAACGATGTATCCCCAGATACCATCTTTGAGATGTCCATTGTCTGAAATGATGAATATCAAAATATCACACATTAGCCAGAAAAGCAAAGAACAGCCACCAAAAGCAGGCTGGAGAAATGAGCACAACCATACGCAAACATGCATGCGAGCGAGTGCACAAACACAGACAAATGCATATCTGACCTTGAGCTTCTGGCAATTTGTAACAATTTGATTCTGATCAACAGTGTCGACAAGAGGTTCCCCCATGGCCTGCTTCTTGATGCAGGTCATATCAAAGCCATAGACATTATTCCAAACTGGAGCAAACATGAAGGCCAAGGCAACGAAACAGAAATAAGAACTAATTAAATGCCACCCCACTAAATATTTTGAGTTGGAAAATGAATTCAAATAGCAGATGAAACCCAGCATGCAACTGGGGTGAATTCCCCACAGCTTTCATCAATCAAAGTCTGGGATGTGCTGCCAAATTCCACACATATTGTGGATCTGCAGGAAAATGATTTCATCTACACATTAGACAGATCATAGTCTTACATTCAATCTTATCTTCTTTGTATTCTGCATCCTCAATGGCTGTCAAATAGAGAGAAGTTTGGTCTGGCAGCACAATTCCATCATTGACCTGGAAAAGTAAATAATGAAAAATAAAGGCTGACATTACTGATTAGAAGTTTTTCAGCATCTCCAATGATGATCCCATGGAGTATAATAATAGCTAAAAGAACTTTTGATCACTAAAAAATTATAGTTGTTCCAGATTAATGAATGACCTAAAAGTTGGTTGGCATTTTTACCCTTCCTTCCAATGGTGCATGCATCCGGTTGACCAAAAGCCAAAGAGCACAGAGACTCTTGTTTTTTGTGAATATTAAAGTACCAGCAAACACCATTGCATTATTATCCCAAGAAAGCACTATTCTCATCCACAAGATTTTCATTCTAAAAATACTCCCTGAACAGTAAATTTTATGTGAATACAGTGAGCCTCCTTTATCCGGAAGGAAATTCCTTGAAATTGCCAATGAATGGTGCTATCAGAATTAATATTTTCTTCTTTTCTTCGCATTAAATCCCAATCAAGAAACTAGAGAAAAAATAAAATCAAACAGGTAAGGCCAAGAAACAGCCAAATCTACAAGTTTCAGAACCCTAGAGACACATGAATGCTTCAGGCATCAAACAAAACGATCATATTCAAACCAACTGGCTAGCATTTATCCTAACCTTGCATTTAAGAACCAAGTTATAAATCAGAAAAGAGAAGTGTAATTGCAACTTACAAGCCATTTATCACGTGTGTACAGGACTGAGTTTAACATGTTCTCAAACAACAGAAAATATCCCATCCACTCTGAAATAATTATGTCCACTTTAGCAACTGGTAGCTCAATCTCTTCAATCTTTCCCTTCAAAACTGTTATAACTGTAATATTGAAACACAAGTAGTCAGAATTGCCCTTTGAGGCAACGTAATGAGAGAAAATTAGCAGACTATATGAAGACAATAGCATTACCATTGGAATATCCATTTGATTCAACAATCTCTTTCGCCATGTTAGCCATGTGGGAGCACTCAACCTGGAAATAGAAATGTTGGCAAAAACCATATTTAGCATATAAAAATTCAGCTTAGTGGATGCAGGATGTGATAGGGAAAAAGAAAGGAAAGCATACCGCATAAACATGGGCAGCCCCAGCTTTGGCACAGAATAAGGATAAAATTCCAGTCCCAGCACCAACATCAAGTACCACTTTATCCTTGAATAAAAATTTATTCTGGTAAATAACATTTTGGTATGTTTTAGTTCTCACAACATCCTTCAGCATTTCCTGCAGTGTAAGGATGGGTGGGGAAACATCAACAACAAGCAAAGTACATAAACATATCACCAGACAATCAACTCCATGAATTTTTTAGAATCTCAACCAAAAGTGACAAAATAATATAGATACAAAAAGTTAAACAATAAACCTGCGGATACAAGAAGGTGATTAACAAAATCTTAACTGATAAAATGCAGAGAAAGCCGCAGAAAAAAATCCAAGTATATCATATAATAACAAGTGCTAGTGGGTATTATGAGTTAAAAAAAAAACATAACAGCAACATCAAGTTACAAAAACTTTATCCAGTTACGAGACACTTACTTCATGAATACCTGCAAAAAAAGAAGAAGAAGAAGAAAAGAGGTTAAGACAGATACAAAAACTTTCTACGCCAAAGACCCCATTCATTACGAGTATAAAACATAAAAACTTTTAAAGTCAACTGAAACTAGTATGCTATTACCAGGAGTCAAGCTCTAAACTTGAAGGGGGGGACAAAACACAAACGAAGGGAGGATAAAAAAGATAAGCAAACCAAGGAGAGTAGTATTACCAAAGTGAGAGTAAGAATCGAAGTAATAATCGGCGCTGGTTTTATCATCATCACAGCCGTCGACAAAGGAGACGTCGGGGTCTTGCATAGCTACGTCATCAATAGCAATGGATTTTTCAGTGGCTACAATTGAGTCATCGAGATTGGAGCTCTCCTCTTCTTCTTCTTCGTCATTGAAGCGGATTTTGGTAGCCTGGTGACGAGTGTTGTTGAAGCTCATTGAGGTCTGACTGTTCTTTCGACGGCCCGTTTCTGCTTTCTTTTCGTTTTTAGGGTTTTTCTTAGTGCTTGAGGAGCGCGTTAGATAATTTGAGAATTTGATTGCTTCAAAATTTAAATGGCAAAGCTACCAATTTTTTCTCGGAAACCCTAGTTGGCGGTGGTGCGGTGTGCTATACTGCAATTAGTTATCACATTAAAATATTTTAATAATCTGATGTCGAATTATTTTTATATTTTAAAAATGTTTTTTTATTAAAAAATTAAATTTATTTTTTTATATTTTTAGATTTTTTTTACATGTTAATATCAAAAATAAATTTTAAAAAATACAAATAATATCACTTTCAAATATAAAATATTTTAAAAAATAACCATTACCATAATACTAAACGAATTCTAAATCTATTTGATTACATAAAAAAAAATTTTAAGTATTTTAAAAATGAATTTGAGCTAGAAAACTAATTTTTATAAAAAACAATTTAAAAGGTTACTTGACTCTTTACTTTTCTTATTTTTACTTCTTTATTTTAAAACAAAACACTAAAAAATATTTGGTTATAAATTAAAATTTTCACTCTTAACTTTAGAAATTGGAAGATGATTTTTATAAAAATATATTAAAGATTTATTTAAAAAGATATAAATATCCTTAATATTTTAAAATTAACTAACATCAATTATTTTATTTTAAGTATATTACTTTTGAAATTATATGAATCTTAATTAAATTATTTAGCAGTTTTATTTACTGAAAAACTTATATGATGTTTTTAATAATATTTAATCTCATTTAATAATATTTCACAGCTTATATAAATATTTCACAGTTTTTTTTTAACATTATTAGAGGAAAAGAATATCATTATTGAAAATTTAATATAATAATTAAAATATATTGAAAATTTAATATAATAATTAAAATATATATAATATAGAGAAATGAAAATTAGTCATGTTTTCAAAGAAATTCGATTTAATGATGAATAGAAAGAGATTGAATAATAACCAAAAATATGAATTTGTAGTGAAATTATTATTTTATATTTTTAACTATATTAGATTTTTAACTTTGTGTTAGACACAAATATTTTGATTTATTATTTGATTATTTAAGTTATTTATTTTATAATTAAATATATTTTGAAAAGTAATTTATTAATTGGATAAATTATAAATTAATTATATTATCTTCTTAGTAATGATTTATCTTTTTATGATTAATGCAAATATTTTTCAATATTATTTTGACGTGAGAAGAAATTACCATATTAAGTTAGTTAAAAAAAATTTAATGCTCATTATAAAGCAAAGTGAAAATAATAATTTATATATGTTTTAAATATTGTATAAAAAATAAAACATATTTTTTATACTAAAATATGATTTTTATATAAGCAAATTGAAGGTATATTAGGTTCCACTTTAAAAAGAATAGGAAGTAATGTTTTTTTTTTTTAGATAAGAGAATGCTCATTTTATTTAAAAGATAAAAATAATCTTAAGTATTTTAAAATTAACTAACCTTGTTTTTTTTTTTTTTTGTATGCATAGTAATTAACTAATATTTAATTCTATAGCTAATAATCTTAAATACTTTTAAATTAATTAACCTTTATCATTTTTATTTTATACATAGAAATAAACTATTATATTTTTTTTAGTTTAACGTGGGTGTCCGGGCCAGCTTGTGCGTACCTCGACTAATCCCACGGGCCCTGAAATTAACGACCATGTAAGCCTCCAATGGCCATCAGATAAGCAACCATAGGGCTTGAACCTGAGACCATGAGCAAACATCTTGGTCTCAAGCTCTTACCACTGGACCACCACCTAAATAGTTGAAATAAACTATTATTTAGTCACATAGCTAGTAACCTTTAATATTTTTAATGATAATTTTAACTCAAATGGCTCAATAATTGATTACCATACAATTTACTTATACCACACCATAACAGTTCATTACCCAATAGTTTGATGTGTTTAATCTCACATTATAACATGACACTACAAGCATAGCACAACACAAGGTTGTTAAATATACTTTTTTGATACGACATGAAATATACAATATAAACTCGGATCGTAAACTCAAATTGTAAAATTACAAGAAAAATATTTTAACTAATTATATATTGACAATGTCAGTCAAGTGGTAAATAATAATATATATAACACAACTAAAATAAAAGTGAAATAAACAATACAATTGTCCAAACACCTTTAAATACATAATTCAAATAAAAATTTATAAATGATTTAAATAACTTAAAAATACAATATAATGCAATTATGTCCATAAAATTTCATTAATTAAAAGTTAACAAATCTAAAACAAACAATCTGTTCAAAAATCAATATATGCATCAACAAGGATGTATAGTGTAGAGAGTTGGACAATATATATATATATATATATATATATATATATATATATATATATATATATATTTTAAATTCATAATTGAATCTAGTTGAGTGAAGTTAAATAAGCTACTAAAACCTCGAATAAATCAACCTGATTTTATTGTGTTAATATTTTATATGGTTAAATTAGATATTTAATTCTAAATTAAATTTTCAAGTCATCACATAAAGAAATGTAACATTAAACTTTCAATCACAAACTATGGAGTAGAGTGTCGAGGGACTCGGACAGGGATGCGGTAAATTTTAAACTTTTGTCAAACTCGTAAAATCAGTCTGATTTTACCGAGTTTGATCGATTTTAACCGAGTTTGACTGATTTCGAGTTTTTAACCGATTGTACACATTATATACATGTTAACTGACATGATTAAAAGATTGATTTCTTCTCCCAAGTGCAGGAGTGTCGAAGTAATAAATAACCCGGCAAGACCGGGGTCGAACCACAAGGAGGTTAATTGTATAAATTATAGATAACAACAACAATAGTAACAACAATAACAATAATAATAATAATAATAATAATAATAATGATAATAATGATAAAGAAGAAGAAGTTGATGGGAACTTTGAGATGGAAGATTAACGTAAGGATTAAACAATGATAACAACAAATGTCAAGGTTAGAGGATCCATTAATGGTATTTCAAACAAGTATACTACAAACTCTTATTATTCAATTGGAAACCACACACAAGGAGGTTCCAATCAGATTATAAATTGTTAACATGATTACATTAGTTATCTTATTCGAATAATGCTAATACTTGTAAATGTTGTCAGGCATTCATGATTATAACTTATGTTAACAACAAATCAAGTTCCTTTCATAGCTCATGTGTCGGTTATACCATACAGTATGGGCTATAAAAGTGCCAAGTATTTGTTGTACCAAGTGTTATATAACATAAATCTAGATTAACCATTTAACAAGCAAAGTATTAAAAGTGAACAAGATAACAAATATAAAGCATGTTAGTATCCAACATTAAGGTCCATGTTAAGTTTATATTATACTTATTCTTACACCATTAGTGTACCCTTTTCACCTTGACATAATTAACCTAGCTAGACATAATGAAAGAAAGAAACATAAATAAACAAGGAAAGGAAATGAAAAGCATAAGCAAGAGATTAATATAAGCAAAATTTAAGCATTACAAAATATAAAGAGAGAGCAAAAACATGATCTTGATCTGAACACCAAGATGCCTAAATACATGGCAAATGCCTCCTTTGTATAGGCCAAAATTCAGAACTATTGATTTGTTGACTAATTGATGAATGGATGGCCACATCTTAACTTGGTGACAATTCTTATCTTCTTGTCTGTCAAAAACATCATTGATAACGTCATAATTTGAACAGGTTTCAATCATGAAAGTTCTAGGAAATTGTCTCATCTTTCTAGGGTAAAAACTTGAGATCATTTGGACTTTTAGAATTTGAGATATGGGCTGAACACTAAACAGTGTCTGGACTACAGGATAGATTCGGACTTCTTTGTTGTTGCTACAATTTAGACTTGAAAACAGCCTTGTTAAATCTTGGGCTCCCATGAAAGTTGTAGGCCTATGTCTTACCTTTCCATCCACATAACATAGACCTAAATCCGAGAACTACAGCTCCAGATATGACCCGATTACCAAACAATGTTCTAGTTTGGACTGCACCAACATCTCTTTTCTAAGTTTGGTCATCTTTTTGTCCTTTCAATTTCAGTACTTCAACTCATCAATCAATTCTTTCATTTATGTGATAGGCCTGCATTTAAGATGAACACTTACCATAAATTAAAGGTATCTTACATTATTAGATATGTTATTATAAAACATGCTTTAGTTAAGGAGTTATTGATACTTCAAGTGCAAAATGATAATATAAAACCTTGATAAAAATGTATTTTTAAGTACTAATCATTGACTCGTAAAATCATACAATTTTAAGAGTCAACTCGCAATTTTGACAATAATGGCACAACACACTAGATACAATAAAGGCTTACTTAGCACTAAAAGTGAAAAGTGATCTTTATAAAAATAGATTAGAAGTATATTAACTTCCATTTCAAAAACCTTAAGAAGTAAGTTATTTTTTAACTTTATTTAAAAGAAAATTAAACTTAACTATTTAGTAGTTCTATGTACTTAAAAAAAACTATGTATTGTTTTTATTCTATTTTTTACATTTGTTTTATGATATCTAAGAGTTTGTTAAAAAATAAAAGATTCTTTTCTTAATGAAATTATTTAGTTATTTTAAAAATGTTTAATTAAGTTATATCTTTAATGGTAATTTTAACTCAAATAACACAATAATATATTATCAAACAATTAACTAACAAAATAGTACAACAATTCATTACTAAATAGTTTTATTTGTTTAATATTAAAACATAGTGGACACAGTAGAGGCTAGACAAGTTCTTAATGGCTATTTTCCCCCTCACCTGTTGCATTTTTTACTTGATGGTTCCTAGAAAAACACAATAAGTTCCTTGTACTATTGTGTAACTATGGCAAGTTTTGCTCTTCCATGCATCTTTTTTTTTTTGTTAAAGATTTGAATTTGAGTTATTCCATGGATCATAAGATGCATATGTTCTAATTTGATTAGGTGTTCATGGTTCAAGTAAAAGTAAAATATCAATGTCAAATATAACAAAGACAAAATCTAAAAAAAAATCAATTTAAAAATAACTAATCTTTTGCTTAACAATAAAAGAATCAATCTAAAAAAAAAGAATAATGAAAGCCATATTATATAATCAACAACCAAACCTCGAGGAATAGTGAATATGTCTTTAACAAAATACAACAACATTTAGAAAAATTAAAACAATTAAACAAAATTCAAGGAAGACTACAGATAATGCAATATCCAAGCACAAGACTAGAAAATAAAGTGCATAGAGAGATCAAACACAAATATTTATCATGGCTCATCTTGGCTTACATCCAATCCTCGTGCGTGCACACCTTTCAATTTTCTAATCCACTAAATGTTTTTACTTACATAAGTAAAGAACAAATCTTTCATAACCACAATTTTTATAGGCTTAAGAGCTAAACTTAATGATTTAATACCCACTCACATCATGACACAATGTCACTTTGTTACTTTATTTATTGATTAGTTATATAATTTTCTAGATTAATTAAATTATTTATTTTTTACTTTTTCCTTTCAATAAAAAAAACTACAATTAGAAATTAAACCCCGAGTAGAGACAAATAATAGCTTTGCAAATCAAACAAATAATGAAATTAATCTAGAAAATTATAAAAGCTATAAATAAAAGTATGAAAAGTGATAAAAATAAAGTATAAATTACAAGAGGTAAATAGTAAAAGGAAGGTAAATTGCATTAAGAAATTGTGTGTATAGGTTTGCCCATCATCTTTAGTAACTAGATGGCCTTTATATAATTAAACCTTATATGAACTACAATTTCTAACCTTATATGACATGTTCATAACAAATAAGGTGTTCACATCATAAATCCTAATACAATTTATATCCCTATCATCACTTATCTTTCTTGGCAATTATATGTTTTCTAACTAATTTATAATTTCTACTAGTGTACTCTACTGTTATAAACTTTTTTTAGAGTAGGACTTGGTCTTCTAGTCAATCACACGAACTCTCATATGATACGATCCAAACTACACCAAAGTATCCATTAAAAGTTTCTCATGGGCCAATTACAAAGAAAATGACAAAAAAGCTCAAATATGCATTCAATAGACTTATCTAGAGTATTTGGATCAAGATGAATTTCAAGAAGGCTATATCTTTAACAAGTGATGATTAAACTTTAGTCAACTTAATTTATGTACATTAGTGGCCAGATTTATCCACTTCATAGGCTAAATACTTTTGGCAACCAAAGGCTTATTTGTTTCCAAGTGTTTTATGGATTCCAAGTTACGAGATGATTCTTTATTATGGGTGGAAACATAAGAGGCTAAAGAAGAATTATTTCCTTATTTATTTTGTATCCTATAGGGCAACATCATGGGCTATTAGGCCATTGGTCCTTTTTAAGAAAGGATTTCATTCAATAATTTTTTTTTAGAATTATTATTCATATTTTGGGCCTTATTTTAATTTGGGTTGATGTTAGTCTATTAAGTCAACTAGGGTTTACTTTATTCAAATTATAAATATTATTTTGTAAGAAATTATTTTTAGGTTTAATAATACATCATTGCCGCATTTATTATATGCGTGTGAGAGGAATTCTTTTAAATTGGTTTTTCATTAAACTACTCTGACTTATCAAAGAATAAACCAAACTTCGTAGTGTCTTCCATACTTCTCATTCATGTCTCTTCATAAGCATTGGGTGAGGGTCAATTTCTATAGTCTTGGTACCTCGGTACAAGTTATTGTTGTGTTAAACTCAATCACAAGCCTGTATTTAGCTATCTTGAGAAGGGTCGATTTGACTATACATTTTTTTTATCTTTATATTCATGGGGTTCGTATTAGTTGATATCAGAATAAAACTCTAAAATCAAGTTATATCCTTTATCTTTTAGTTTTCATGTTATTTCATTGTTGTCGTCATCTAACACCTAGTTGCCATAAAAGTTTTAAAAAGAAAGATTATTTGTAATTGGTTGTCTACAATTAAAAAAAGAAGAAGAATAAAGATCAAAAAAATCATAAAAGGGGAAAAAAAGTAAGGTTTAGGCCGCAAATTAGGGTTTTCATCAAATCTTGGATTCAACAACTCAAATTTGAAAATTCTTAATTATTGGGATATATTAGTTTCATATCTTGATTTTAGGATTATTTAGACATAATTTGTTGGATATTTCTAAAAATTACAAAAAAAAATTATAACGAGTAGTTTTTGCGTCTACAATTTCTTTCTTTGTTAATTTCGACTAAGTACAAAAAAATAGTGTCTTCGCTTTGTTTAGGTTATTTGAGTCTTATTTCGTTACTTTTCTTATTCTCAATAATTTTTTATGCCTTCATATTGTTCATATTTCACTCGAATTCGTTTTGTTATTTGCAATTTCATATTCATAGTTTCGTATTTATAGTTTTTGTTTTCATATTTCACTCGAATTCATTTTGTTATTTGCAATTTCATATCCATAGTTTTGTATTGATAGTTTTTGTTTTTTATTGCTTATTGAGTCTATATAATTATTTTGGATTGCACTACTAAGTTGTTAATTTTTATGATTTGTTGTGAATTAGTTAGTTCTTTAAAGAACTAGAATTTTTTAGATTGAATGGTAAAAGGTGAGCTTATTATAGTGAAAAACCAAAAATGTATGTGAAACACGAGGAAGTGACATCTATTGAGTGTAAACACATGAAGAAGTGTGATGATATATTCCTCTTGCTACTAACATGATTTTCAGATCTTGACGATGTCATCCAAAAATTAATCATCACCTTCAAAGGATAAGAATAATCCAAAATAGGGTCATTTGACTATGTAATAGCAAATAGAGATGATGAACATGAGGTTTGGAGATGTTTTGAATGAAATGGTTGGATTGAGAACTAAACTAACTAGCTTTTGAGATGAGGTAGTCTATAAAGGTCCCGAAGGTAGAAGGCTTGCAGGATGAGCTATTTCATCTCTAGAGGAGTCCATAATCGAAAATACAAATGAGAACGTTAAGGATTTTGATTATGAATATGGTGTTAGGTTTCAACAACATAGGACTTACAAACATAGGGGAATTCGACCACAAGACTATTTCACCCATATGAGAGCAGATAAGGAGGATGGTTTTTGAGATGGTTTGGGTAGAATTTTAAGGAGTATTAAGATGAAGATTCTAGCTTTTTAGGGCAGAAATGATTATAAAGCATATTTGAAATGTGAGAAGAAAGTTGAGTTGATTTTTTTATTATCACCATTTCTTTGAGAAAAATAAGGCAAAACTTGTTGTGAATTGAGTTTACTTATTATGCTATTATTTAGTGGTATTAAATTGTTTTAAGTAGAAAAAATAAATAGAGAAAGACTCTTAGAGACTTAAGATGAGATGAAAACAATCATAAGAATTCATAGACAATATTATAGAGAATTATTTCAGAGATTGTAGAGTTTGGCTCAAGAGTTTAAAAGTATAGAAGATTACCATAAAAAGATAAAGATTATCATGATTAGAGCTAATATTGTAGAGGATATAAAGGTTACTATGACAAGGTTTTTAAATGGTTTGAATAAAAAGATAACTAATATGGTTGAATTACAACATTATATTGAGCTAGAAGATATGATTCATATGGCTATTAAGGTAGAGAGGTAGTTAAGAGAAAGGGCAATACACATCGAGGAGGTAATTTAGGTTTTTTTTAACTTAAAGATTGAATTATAGGAGAGAGAAGGCTACTCTATCAAAGACAAATATAATGGGAAACAAAGTTGAACCACATAAAGCTATAAAGAAGGATTTGGACATTGTTATCCAAGATAAAACCCAAACTCAAACTAATCATAATCATGATATTAAATATTTTATGTGTTTGAGTAATGGATATATAGCTTTATAATATCCAAACAAAAGAGTTATGATGAAGATAGAATATAGAGAGATTGAATCCTGAAGTGACAAATCTGAGAAGGATTAGATGCCACCACTTGAGGATTATAATGATGTTAAGTATCCAATTGATAAAGAGGCTTTGGTGATTAGGAGATTATTTAAAGTTTTGATTAAAGATGATGATGTGGAGTACCAAAGAGAGATCTTTCATACTATATGCCACATGAGTAATAATGTATCTAGTATGATTACTGATAGTATGAGTTGTGCTAATATTGCTAACATTGCACTTGTTAGAAAATAGATTTTTATCATTTTCTTGGAACTCATTTGTTAAATTAGACTCTTATTTCCAATTATTCACAAGAACCTTAAAATCATGACATTTATCTAATTGTTAAAATCCAAATTTAAACATAATGCTAAGATGATGAAAACTAATGAACTTATTATTGAGCTCATTTTAAAGTTTTCTAAAAAGGCACGAAGCCTATATCAGCCCCTAAAAGCTATGGTACATGTCGACTTAACTGTTAAAACCCAAGTTTAAACAAGACATGATTGTAACTTGATGAAAACTCTTTTACTTTGTTTTTTGAAAATTGATATTTACATGAACATCATACATAAAAAGAAACAGACATAATTTTATGAAATATAAACTACAGCAACACCAGAAGGTTAAGAACACCTTCATTTTAAACCCAAAACTCTTTTTTTTTTCTTTTGCATTTCTGGGAGAGGAATAATGTATTGTTTAGCATTTTAGAGAGGCATGAGAGACAAAATTGAGGCCATATATTGGCCAAGAACCATGAAAAATAAAAGAAAAAAAGAAACAAAAATTACAAAGGTATGCGAGGAAGAAAATGGATTATTTTGACTATGCACCAAAACAATATTGTTTTGGTGTTTTGGCTTTTTTCCTGATTTTTACTAGAAAACAATATTGTTTTGCCCAAAACACATTATTTTATTTATTTGGATTTTTCACGTTTAAACATAGGTCCCTTAATTTCACCATATTTTTTAATTTAGTCCTTGTAGTTTTTTTTTTCAAATTCAATCTTTTTTTCTCAATATTTCTTTTAATATAGTCTGTGATTGCATTTAAAATGGTCCCTCAATTTAACTACATTTTCCAAGTCAATCCTTGTCTTTTTTATCTTCAATTATTTATCCAATTTTATTCATTTTTTTTTCAATTCATCCGATTTTATCTCTGGTTGCATTTTTCTAGTCCTTTCATTTTGCTGCCTTTTCCAGTTCAATCATTTCCCTATTAATTTTTAATTGTATAGTTAATTTAACCATTTTCTTATTTTTTTTCCTTCTCAAACTCGTCCTAATTGCATTTTCTTCTTTTATTTTATATATTTTTTGAATTATTTGAAATATTTTTTCAAATTTAAACGTGATGCTAACATGATGGAAACTAATCAATTTATTATTAAGCAGATTTTAAAGTTTTTTAGAAAGGCACTATGCCTATATTAGTCCCTAAAACTTATGATACACGTGCACCTAAGTGTTAAAACCTAAACTTAAACAAGACATGATGATAACTCTTTGACGTAGTTTTTTGTTGTTTTTTTTTTAAATTGATATTTACATGAACATACATAAATAAAAAAGAAGAAGACACAATTTTATGAAATATAAATAATGTCATCCAATTTAAAACACTTCCATTTTAAACCTAAAATTATTATTTTTTCCTTCTTCTGCATCTTTTAGGAGAGGAATGGTGTGTTGATTGGCGTTTTAGGAAGGTAAGATAGAATTGAGGCCAAATAATGGTCATGAACCATGAAAAATAAAAGAAGAAAGAAGAACAAATTATAGAGGTATACTAGAAAGAAAATGGTTTATTTTGGCTATGCACCAAAACAATTTTCTTTTGGCTTTTTTTACTTGATTTTTACTGGAAACGACATTGTTTAGCCCAAAACACGTTGTTTTATTTATTTGGAATTTTCATGTTTAAACATAGATCTCTTAATTTTGCTATCTTTTTAAATTTGATCCTTGTAGTTTTTTTTTTTTACCAATTTCAAACTCTTTTCTCAATGTTTTTTTCAATATAGTTTGTGATTGCTTTTAAAATGGTCCCTCAATTTAACTTCCTTTTCCAAGTCAATCCTTGTTTTTTTTTTAATTTTCAACTATTTAATCAATTTTATCTCTTTTTTTTCAATTCATCTCTGATTTTATCTCGGGTTGCATTTTTCCAATCCTTTCATTTTGTTACCTTTTTAGTTCAATTCTTGACCTACTCATTTTTAATTGTTTAGTCAATTTAACCCTTTTCTCATTTTTTTCTTCTCAAACTTGTCCTAATTGCATTTTTTTCTTCTAATTTTATTTTTTTTATTTTTTTTTGAATTTTTTGAAATATTTTTTCACTTTTTTTTGAAATGTTTGTTTTGATTTTTTTTAAAAAAAATATTTAAGATGGGTAAAAAATTGAGTTATGATAACTATTATCACTTTCACCGCCACCGCCACCGCCACCACCACCACACCACTTTCACCATCATCACCATTTCATTAACATAGTCATCACAACTATCACCGTCAATTTTCTTACCACTATTACATCATCAAATTGACTATATCATAATCATAAAACATCATTATAATTTTAATAATATTTTATTTTTCATACTTTTTTAAATCTTATAATTTTTTTATATGAATTGTTTTTGTAGAAAAGCACAGTACAATATTTTCATCTTGAAAATATTTGACGCAACACCGCTTAGATCATAAAAAGAAAATGAAAGTAAAACCCAATGTCATACACATGTTAAGTTAAATGGTAGAGAAGAGAAGGACATTTAAAAAGGATTTTAGGGGTATTTTATAATGTGGCAAAGTCTATTTTAGAGTGATCATAAGCAAAGTCTATATTATATATTGCAATAAATATTTATTACTTAGTTACAACCCATTTCAACCATCGATAAGCTTGTTTGTGATTGATCTAACATAAGTATAATTAATAGTCTGGGAAAAAGGGAAAATAACATGTCTAGTTAGAAAAAGAAATTTGACGCAGAATATTCAGATCAATGCAAATTGAATTATTATTAATATTATCATCAAGTTTTTGGATTGAGTTCAATGGCCTTCATTTATTATTAGTGTTGTTACAACAACAACAACATTAAGTACTACCAATTCAATGCACGTATCGTTCTTGAAACCTTTAGGAGATTTCCAGCATAATTTTTAATTTCTGCTCTTTTTGAAAGATATGACTATATAGCAGACATCACAGATCCCTCTAAGGTTCACAAAATGTGTTCGTATGAGCACCTAAAACACATGAGAGAGAGAGAGAGAGAGAGAGAGAGAGAGAGAGAGAGAGAGAGGAATATATGTGATGAAATTGGACCATTTAAAAAGTGAAAATGAAAACAAACGTACTATGGAAAAAAAAGTCAGGAAAATAATTGTAAACGTAAATCCCATTGCAGAACCAGTATATTAGAAATCTGAAATGATCTTGCTCTATCTTTTATTTGACATGATCTCATCAAGATTGCCACTGCCGAGTCACTAGAGGTTTTGTATCTTCCATGAAGATTCATGCCTTGAGAGATTATGGTTAAAACAAACATGCATTAACGTTGGTAGAAGTGCTCTTTAATCTCCTACCGTTCTAGTGATTAAGGATGTGTTTAGTATGTGGGATTGGGCATGATAATATAAAATAATGGTGGACTAGCTAGATTGTATTAGACTGGATTAAACTATAATGAAATGGATTGGATAACACGTCTTCCTATCTTCTATTTGATATAGATGACCATGTCAAATGAACCTTTTCCAAGATTTATTTTTGTCTGAGAAATTATTTTAATAACTTATTTTAGTCGTTATAGTTTATTTCGTAACATTTTTATCCTTATTAGAGCTTTATGGTCCTCATATTTTAATTATAATATGTACAATTTAGTCTCCAAATTATTGCTTTTCAATTAAGCCACTATATGTAAATATTTATTCAATATAATTTGTCACATTTTAGTATGCCAGGTCAAAAAATAAATGTGATAAATAAATAATAATAATAAAATTTTAAAATAATGATTTTTGCTTATGGTATTGGAAAAGATTATTCCACTCTGTATGATAGGGCACCAAATTTGCTTTTGGAGACAACTTTTAACAGGATAAGGGTCAATTTTTATCTTGTTCAAAGTTAATGCACCAAACAATCCATAATATCTTATCTTATTTAAAATATATACCAAACATATTATAACGTGCTTTGTCCTCTTATGCCATATTTACATAACATACCAAATACTTCTCTTACATGCACTCTTTCAAAGGTATAGTTGTTATGACATTAAAATTAAGGAGACAAAAATTACTGTTTTTATTTCGTTGTTGATCAAGGGACGAGACAAGTCGGTATCTATTAATGAATATTCTTTATATTTTTTCTCTCTGAAGGTGACAGAAATAATTATAAAGCTACACGTGGTGGTAATAACACACACACACACACACACACATATCAATTAATTATGTATTCTTAAGAAGCTACACGCGGCAAATCTTTTGAGGAAATTTCAAGCAAATTCAGACACAGAAAATTTACTTTCACTTGCCCACAACATTAAGCGATAAAAATAATATTTTACTAAATAGATGTTGACACATTAGCTGTTGACGACTAAAGAAAACCCTATGCTAAGAGTATAATCCAAAACAACACAGTCTAGAATACACTATACACTGTGGCATTGCGCAACGTTGAAGTACCGTGCTTCTACGTCAAAGCAATCAAGTTGTAATCTGTACTATAAATTGATCCCTTTGACCTGTCCTTTTCCTTTCCGAGTCCCACTTCTAGGCTACTTCCAGGAAGCGCTACTTCTCAGCTAGAATCCACCAGCTAGGAGGGAACTTTAACTGCTTCTTCATCAGCAATTAGTTTCACAAATACTAGTTTGATATTCTCGTGTGAAAATTTCATACCAGAGAAGCTGGTTTCACTGATGGAATCATGTCATATTTTTTAGTATATAACATCCATTTCTCTTTTGAATTTATGGGTTTATGTTTTTTAACTTAGAAGTTACGTAAAATGTTTGAGGTTAAAATAGTAAAAAAAAATGAAAAAAATAAAAGTGCTAAGAAAATGCTTCATTCATGTTAAAGTGAAATACCATTTTGTTCTTTTAGTTATTTGTATAACACTTAACAAATGCTGGTTAATTTATTAAGTTTTATAGTCTTTTATAACAAAATATTTTACCATGTAACCTCCAATATTTTATATCTTATAATGTTGAAAATCATCTTTAACACATACCAAATGTCTAAGCTAATAAGTTATAGATAAAAACTACTAAACCCAAATTTAATAGGAAAAAAAAAACTTCTTAGAAGGCAAAAAAAAAAAAAAATGGCTTGGGCTACCATTCCTAAGCCCAACAAGCTGCCAAGAGGGACAAGCCCAGGTTGTTTCTTGGGCCCAAGATGCATGGGCTCGAGTGTGGTAACCTGAGCCCATGTTGGGCATATACACATGTTAGGTGTAACACCCTAACTTTCATTAATTGATGTTGTCACTGATAAAAAAAACCAATAGTTTCTTTCTAAAACTTGTTTTTGATATTATTAGGTTATTATATGGCACACAACCAAAACACACCTAGGCTAGGATGAGTAATGGGTCTGCCCATTACCGCGAGCACTTTTGCCCAATCAGACCTTCAATAACTCACTAGTCAGGTGTAAGTCCTCACTGAGGTCATGTTAGCAACCTAAAGGCTAAATCAAATCTTGTCACCCCAACAAGTCTTAACACCCTTAAAAGTAGACAACGCCCTATCGTCACCATAACTACCATCCATATCAGATGCTTGTAGAAGATTAAACTACCCAAAGTGGACTAGGCATAATGACATTCATAAGAGTCCTTTAAAGTGTTGCTCGAGCTCATTTGTCTAAACAAGTATTGAACATTCGACTATTTAAGAACTACATTTCAAAAAAAAAAAGTTTGGAAAACTATGATGGTTTTGTTGGTTTGAGAGGATACGTATAAAAGGTATGCAATATCTTAGAGTTGGTCATCCAGGATAGTGACTCAATGCGCAACATCCTCCCCACAACCTTTCAAGGGTTTATGCATGCTTGGTAAAATAATTTGGAACCAAGCTTCATCGAAGGGTTTAATGACTATTTCATGGAGTTAATGACATACTTTAGCACCAACATACCTACTAATAAATGTTCCATGGAGCTATTTGGTGTTACCCAATAAGAGGGCAAGTATACCCGGATATATTTGAAGAGCTTCAATGAGGAGATGCTCAAGGTGGAAGAGTTGCTTAAGTCAGTAGCTTTAGAGGCCTTGATAAAAGGAGTAAATGAGCATGCCCTCTAAAGAAAAGTTTATAACTTACTAGATAGAAGTTTGCTCAAGGTGAAGCAAGTCATGAAAAATCATAAACAAGTGGAAAAATCCAATGTGCTATGATATGGACCTCATTGTTTTTACAAAGACAACCATCATGAAGGACCTTCTAAGTGAACTCATTCTTCTAGTAGAAATGAAAGCTCGAGAAAGAACCATAAGGGACCAACCCATAGGTGTTTGGTGTATCCTAAGCATTTCTTACTTCCTTCAATTAAAATGGAATCACCCATTCAAAGTTATTAGACAAACATTTACCACCTCCAAGACATGTTTCTTTAGAGAACTTCTCTCATACCTATCACTTAAATCACTTTAGGATGTACAATCATAAAACATTTACCATCTCCAAGACATGTTCTTTTAGAGAGCTTCTCTCATACTTATCACTTAGATCACTTTAGGACAATCATAATGGGAATGTAAGTTTATTTTTAAAACAAAATTAATGTATCTCTAACATAAATTTTCTTTCTACAAATCTCTAGTATAGTCTTAAACTAACATATTCTTCAGGTGATGTTAAAGGACCTCTCACTAATTTACCAGGGGTTGATCTCGTAGCCCTCATTTTCTAGTGTAGTCTTGGACTGACACATTCTCTTGGTGATGCCTAAGGACCTCTCACCAATTCTCCAAAGGTTGATCTCAGAACCTCCATTCTTCAGTGCAATCTCAGATTGGAACATTTTCCAGGTGATACCTAAGGGTCTCTCACTAATTCTCTAAGGGTTAATCTCGGATCCCTTATTCTCAAGTACAGTCTCGAACTAACAGATTCTCCAGGTGATGCCTAAGAGCCTTTCACCAATTCACCAAGGGTTGATTTTGGATCTCTCATTCTACAATGTAGTATTGGTCTAACACTTTCTTTAGGTGATGCCAAAAGGCCCCTTACTAATTCTCCATAGATTGATTTTGGGTCTCCTGTCTCTTCAATACAGTCTCAAATTGACATAACTCTCAAGTAGGACTTCCAAGCTTTATATTATCTCCATGGATGATCTTGGATTTCTCACTCTTTGGTACAACCTCTCTCTAGTAGAAGGCTCTCGTGCCCCATTTCAGTTTTAGAAGGCTATATCCCACCCACTTTTAGAAAACAACTATTCTCCAATGTGGGGCTCCCACGTTTTATGACAATGCGAAGGAGGTCACGTACCTTTTGCACTATAATTTGACCACTCTTTGGTCGGGGGCTTCCAATCCTCCATGTCATCACCAGGGAGGCCACAACCGTCCCACTCTTTAGTGAGATCTTTCTTTAATGGTGAGCTCCTAAGCCCCATACCAATAACTAGGAAGCCATACATATCTCTCTCTCTAGTATGATCTTGTATTGGTACATGGCTTTCAAGCCTTACCTTATCGCAAAAACTAGGCCTTTTTTCCTTTTTAAGGGCCTCTTTAACAATTTTAAGCATATTAAACAATCTAGTAATGTATCATCTAACTTGTTCATGTGATAGTTCATAATGAATTGCTAAAACTTTGAGGTAATGATTGCAAGTCAAAGTTAACACTTAATTCATGGTCCATGATAAAATCCAATTGGCCTAATTTTCTAAAATAGCCAATCATTTTAAAACATGAGTGTTTACTGAAGAACCCTTTATCATCTTGCAGCAAAACAATTTCTTAGAGGTCTCATGCCTCTTAATCTTATTGACCTCATCAAACTATTCTTTGAGATACATAATCATAGTATGAAAATCTATATTCTCATGCAGCATTTGAAGTTCATGTGACATACTGGCTAACATCACACATACAACCTGTTCATCATCATCAACATAGCATTGATGTTCATTCATAACTTTTTCTTTAGTATCCTCAGCAGGGGCATTTGGAATTGTATTTCTAGAACAAACAACCTTTTTGTCTT
Organism: Populus deltoides; assembly: GCA_015852605.2. NCBI lineage: Eukaryota > Viridiplantae > Streptophyta > Magnoliopsida > Malpighiales > Salicaceae > Populus > Populus deltoides. Next base: position 8,898,137 of record CM027587.2, read on the forward strand.
ACTTGAGAACAGTTCTCACATTTTAGGGCTAATCTAAGAAATTTATTCCAGTCAATTTGTTATCATTAAGTATGTTTCGTAGGGATATGCTACTACTTATTTTAATCTACCAACCTATTTATATAAATATAGAGAGTATTAGTTTCATGCATACATATTTAAATTCCAAATTTAGATAAGGTTTATAATTTTAATTTGGTCTCCCATTACTTTCTTGTAAATGAATAGCCCATTTAATTTATCTGACTTTGAGTGACTCAAGTCATCTTTATGCATATAAAATTGAAAAACAACTATTAATGTTCTCAACATGTACTTAATATATTAAAAAGAGATTTATTATCAATTAATTAGGTCTCATACATAACATGACATAACATTTATAAATTGTTATCTATGAAATATATATATATATATTTCATAGATAACAATTTATATATAAACATACACCCCTAGCATACCATTCTAATTGGATGATTATGGATATACCTAAGCTAATTCCCTTGAGCCATTAAATGGAATTAGATGGTCAAATCTGAGGTAGCTGCTGTAAATCTTCATAAGTCTTTTGCAAGCACCTCAATTGTAGCCTTCATCGTTATTTGTTTCTTCGTCTTGGATTACAAAATAATTTCCTATCTAAGTTCATACATTTCTAAATTACATAACATTTACATAATTAATTACGAAATATTGAGTTATATTTGAGGGGAATTAGATGAAGAAAGAATTTACAAACCTAGAAGAAAAATAGAGATAAAACAAGACACATAGACTATATTTAATAAAAATTACAACCATTCAACCATCAAATAAAAACACAATCACATTGATCTTTAATGTCCATAACCATCCATCATGTATAAAATCATCTTAATATCATGATAAATTACAGTACATGCTTCAATCTCAATTATTGGCTTTATGTGCTACTATAAAATAATATTTCTAACACTTAGAAATATTCAATCAATTCTAATTTGTTAATTTTCCAAACAAAACAAATTTTATTTAACATTATTCACATTAATAACATTTTTTAAAATTTAATAAGAAAATTAATCACATTAAAATTCTTGTTAATATCCTAAACTATTTTAGGATTAATTAAATAAAATTTTCTAGCCTTAAAAAAACTCTCATTGTTTTGGAAAAATCATTTTTCTAAATATTATTTAAATTAAATCATTCAATTAAATAAATCCTAATCCCATTAAGATACTATAAAACTAAAAAAAATTGAATTAAACAATTTAATTCATTCTTAATTCTATTAGACAAATTAATTCTTTAATTAAAATAATTTTAGGTATAAATTTTTTTAATTAAATCCGAATCATATTAGAAAAATTAATTCTATAATTAATTTAATTTCAGTTTCATTTAAAATAATATCAAAATTTTATTTGTGGGGGTTCAAAAGGAATAAAGCGAAGTGTAAAAGGATATTTTACATTAAAATAAATCATATGGTCATAAGACAAAAGGGGATGGGTAAAGGGGTAAAGTACCCCAAAACCCTAAAACCATCTCTTTATCCTCTTCTTCTTCCATGTGTCGCTGGTAGGGCATCACGCCCTTGCCATTAACATGCTTTCTAGCGGCATCTACAACAACGCAAGGCTACTGCCTTACGCAACTATGATGGTTAGCGCTGTCGGTAGTGGCACGCTTGGGTGCTCCCAACAACGTCAACATCCAGCGTGTTTGGCGCTACCATCTACGATACCAAATAACATGATTTTTCCAGATAACCCTTGATTGAATTTTGTCCAGATCTGGAAATTCCATCCAGATTTGACCAGAATAATAATTGGGTGATGAAAAATATTTTTTAAAAAATCCATTTTAAAAAATCATTAGAGAAAAATTGACTTTTTGGAAAAAATATTTATTTCGCACATAAAATTAATTCATAACTAACATCAATAACAATTAAAACATGCAATCAAACAACCTTAATTGTTCTAACGAAGGTTCTAATACCACTATTAGGTTCCCGAATGTCATACATACAACAAAAACAATAAAACAAAATTATTTAGGAATCTCTACGATCCCATTCGACAGATTTAGAGTTATTTAGGGATTTATTACTTGAAGATTTGATCTTCTTAGACTTTAAATAATTCTTTAAAGGCTGGGTTGTCGCAAATCACAAGTTGTCCAATTGTCCGGTCTCCAATGGTAATTCACACGAACTACCAGTAAAATATCTCTTATATCCCTATTTAGGAGAGAGAGATTGCTATGCTTAGAGTTTTAGCTCTCTATTCTGTGACTTACGTAGTTTTTCTTTCTAAAAGACAACAACTTCTAAATAAAAGGCATAACTTACTATTTATAGGATATTTTAAAAACCCAACAAATTGAAAAAAATATCAATTTGCCTCCTAAATAATATTCATATATCAATTCAAGAAAATTTTAGAAATTAATTCGATCAAATCTTTACTTGATAATTCCTATATTAATTATATTGTAGTTCTTAATTTTTAAAATATATTTTAATAAAGTCATACTTATTTAAATCATCCTATTTTAATTTATGACAAATGATTCTTAATGTATGTGACCTATTAAGTTCCTAATATATTGACCTAGATATAAATTATAATTAAATAGAATTTATATTGGAATAATTAATTAATTTATATTTGAAGATCATGTGCGTCGTCTAGTAACATGTTATGATCCCTTAAATATTAGAAAAGTCATTAGTGGTTTGACTTAATTTTTCAGTGATCAGTTTTTTAGTGTAATAAATATTTTTTCATCAATAATGCTTCGATATAACATTAAAGCATAAAGTATGTCTGCTATGTTAAATCATGTTTGTTCTCTATGTAATTGTCATTGATCATTTAAATAAGATTTGAAACTCTTTTCAAATTTCATTTAACCTTAGCCAAATATTTTTTTAGTCAATACTATTTGAGAACACATGAAACATTTTATCTAATTGTCCTAGGGTGATGAATCATCTCTTGATCATTCAAGTGCCTTCATATAGTTTATACTATACCCAATACCTACCTCTTTATGACATTGATTAGGATAACATGTAACAAAATCAAAGCATAACATTCTCTATAAAAGATAACTTAGTGATCTCAATTCTAAGGATTAGTTACACGCGAGCTTTTTCATAGATATAGGTGATATCTCTATATGGAATTCTCACGCGGGTCATTTTAGTATAAATGTCATATGACAAGCACCCACATATTGGTTCTAGGTATCCTTTATACCTCGGCTTACGAGAAAAACTGATTCCTTTCATAAAGAAAAAAATATAATATGTACCGGTTTCTACAACTCTAATAAATATTAAGTATCTAACAGAGCATTGAGTATGAATATTTTAGGAACAACGCTTTGATGTAATAGGAATCCTATAATTATATCAACTTTATAATTTCATTAACCTAATATTTTAGGAATAATATTTTTGTCACATAGACTTTATTTTTACTCTAGATTCATAAATAAAATATTAGATTCATTAACCTAATATTATATGAATTTTAAAGATAAATTAAGACTTTAATAATAATAAATATATATTTACTTTAACATAATAACTTACACCACGTATAACCAACTAATTGGTTACGGAGCATTTTAGAGTAACAAAATAATACTTTAATAATTAATCATCCATAATTATACAAGCATGTAGCAAAAACAGTAACATGATTTTTTTTCATTGAATTCATAAATCATGCTTAACCTATAACAACTTAATTTTATAATCCAAGATAAACTGTGTAATTAACATATTAACAAACTATAACTCAATTTCAAACAATCACCACAACACCTACATACAAATTTTAACCAAACATAACATGTATTATTAGCTTAATATTTAAAATCACCTCACTAATTTGAAAACAAAGTTGCCATTCTTCTTTTCTTTTGGTGTCCACCACTAAAAAGTACCTAAAACTGGCAGAAAAGTGTTAAAATCAAGAACAACGGAAAAAAGCTAAGTGATTTTCACTCAAACGGGCTTTCGAAGTCCACTCACTGTTGTTTGAGGTGCTTGGTCGCTGAGGATTGACAGTAACAACGAGAGAAGAAAGAAGGGATAGATAAAAGAGGAGACAGATAAATGGGTGCAGGATAAAAATTCTACAGAACATGTCTCTTTCTTTCCATAGTAAGATATAGAAATTTTTTAATTAGCAATAGCTTGCCAACGTACAGTGGTATAAAAAAAAAACCCGAGAGTGTGGTTGGTAATTTATTAGAATTTATCAACATGACTGATTTTGACTAGCAATTTGTATATATAAATTTATTAAAAACATATGATTTTGGGTGGTAGTTGCCTGGAAATAATTAGCAACAACAAGACCACTTGAGGGAGAGTTTGAATATTATAATCTCTTTTTTTTTAAAAAAAATTTTTGTTAATTAAATTGAGGGAGATATTCAAGTTTTAAGTTCAAAAGAAACTTTTACGGACTTCATCTAGCCTTGATTATATATATAGAAATGATAAATAAAATTAATTTCTTATTTGATTATCTATCACCTTTGCTTGATCTCTGTCTCTCTGTTAGAGGCCAAAGCCGCGGAACAACCGTAGATTGGGCACTCCTTTCACGTTCTTCATCTGGCATTCGAATCCAATCTAGCTATCTATCTCGATTGCAGATCTCAGGCCTTTTGAGTTCTTATATATATATATATATATATATAAATATATGCACATGGATATCCATCGAGCCCCACGTCGGTAATCTAAACGAATCGTAATATTCAATCTCAAAAGAAAATGAAAGGAAGAAGAAGAAGAAGCATAATATTCTCTTGTCTAATTTCTATTTTTTTATTTGTTTTCTCCCTCTCAACTGCTGTTTATTCTCTGGGTTTTGTCAGTAGAAATCTACAACACAATCTTGAGAGGTATCTTAACCCTGACATGCTGACATGCCAATGTAAACACATATTATAGATATGCATCTTCAACATGCATATATACATATTTAATGATATGTAATTAAGGAAGTTAATTAACTACAGCACTTGAAATCTAATGATGTTATAAATCCTGTTGCTTGATATTGGTGCGGCTGCCTGTGGACCCATCAGATTTTCTCAAAGCCTGTATTCTGTCCCAACTTTGTTCCCAAATCAGAATCTTAATCTTGTGTAAATTGGTATCTTTGTCAGATCACCAGAGCTTAACCACTCTTAATTAGTTTCTCTTGTTAATTATATTTGCATGCTATAGAAATGTAAGTATTTCCTTCATGGCGCATGCCTTGGCTTAAGTATGGAATTTGAAGTCTTAAGCTCCTTCATCAACGATTTGATTAGTCGTAGGTTGGGAAGTGGGGACTTGTCGAAAATATGAACACAACCACTGCTATTAAAACAACAAGGCAATGAGAGAAGCATCGTTATTCTTGAGCCATTGAAACAAGCAAACAATTAAATAAATAACACCGTCCTCATCAACAACCACCATATTCGATGTGTATCTTCCACGAAGATTGAGATAAAGGAGAGCTTTGACAAGATGACAGAAATGAACAGTTGTCATTGGAGATAAAACTCTCAAGTGTAAAAAGGGTCAGAGTTTTTATATTACTTGCATTACAGAATCAATGATTGATATTTTGCAGTTTTTTTATTCTCAAGAACCCAGCAAGTTGCGGGGAACTTTAACACTTCAAAGCCTCCGAGAATTCCCTATATATTTGTGGGTTACTGACGAAGTTTTCATTCAACAATTCTATTCCCTTCTGCTCTTCTCCTTCGCCTTCTCTACTCGATCCCCACACCTAATAGCTTTCTTAATCCAAGAGTAGAGGCCTTGGCCTTACTGTCTGCGCAAGAAAGCTTATTAGGTACTGCAAGAAATCTAATTATGGCCATAGAGATTGGGCAACCCGCTGTTGGACTATCAAAAGTCGCAGTTTCCGAGACTCACGGAGAAGACTCTCCGTATTTCGCAGGCTGGAAGGCATACGATGAAGATCCTTACGATGAATCATCTAACTCATCTGGAGTTATACAGATGGGACTGGCAGAAAATCAAGTGAGTAGTCCCGGCAGGACAATATATCAAGCAAACCATCTGAGATTTTATATTTTAGACCTTGTAAAAAGTTTCTCACTTGAGCTAATGTACGTGTTGTTCCTTTTTTACCAGGTTTCATTTGATTTGTTAGAAGAGTACTTGGAACAGAATTCAGAAGCATCTAGCTGGGGAGAAGGAGCACGAGGCTTTAGAGAAAACGCCTTGTTTCAAGATTACCATGGACTCAAATCTTTCCGACAGGTTCCTTTTCTCTTAACATCATGATTTGCAGCTCTGTGCTCTGGACAAATGTATAGAAAGAAAATCCTGACATGTGAACGGCTTTTGTGAACAGGCAATGGCAAGTTTCATGGAGAAAATCAGAGGTGGCAGAGCAAAATTTGATCCTGATAGGGTAGTCCTGACAGCCGGCGCTACTGCTGCTAACGAGTTGTTAACCTTCATCCTAGCCGATCCCGGTGATGCTTTGCTAGTTCCCACTCCATACTATCCAGGGTAAGAACTGTCCTAAATGAACTTCTCTTGAAGGAAATTCATTCATGTGCTAGCTTCATGTTCATATATTGATCTCATCTAACCTACGTTAGCTCTAATTGGTCTTGTTTCCAGATTTGACAGAGATTTAAGGTGGAGGACAGGTGTAAAAATTGTACCAATACATTGTGATAGTTCAAACAATTTCCAGGTCACTCTTGAAGCCATGGAAGCTGCATATAAGCACGCGGTAGCCATGAACATTAAAGTAAGAGGGGTACTTATAACAAATCCTTCAAATCCACTTGGTGCCACAATCCAGCGCTCTGTCCTAGAGGAAATTCTTGATTTTGCCAAGCGCAAGAACATCCATGTCGTGTCCGACGAAATCTACTCAGGATCCACCTTCTCTTCATCCGAGTTCGTGAGCATTGCTGAAATTCTTGAAGCTCGTGGATACAAAGATTCAGAAAGAGTTCACATTGTTTACAGTCTTTCTAAAGATCTAGGTCTTCCAGGTTTTAGAGTTGGAACTATTTACTCATACAATGACAAAGTTGTTACCACTGCAAGAAGGATGTCCAGCTTCACCTTGATTTCTTCACAAACACAACACATGCTGGCTTCGATGTTGTCTAACGAGGAATTCACAGAGAACTACATTAAGACAAACAGGGAGAGACTAAGGAGGAGATATGAAATGATAATTCAAGGACTGAAAGATGCCGGGATAGAGTGTTTGAAAGGCAATGCTGGGTTGTTTTGCTGGATGAATTTAAGTCCATTGCTGGAGGCCCCTACAAGAGAAGGTGAACTGGCTCTTTGGAAGTCTATCCTCCATGAAGTGAAGATCAATATATCTCCAGGCTCTTCTTGCCATTGCTCTGAACCAGGATGGTTTAGGGTATGTTTCGCTAACATGAGCGAGCCCACGCTAGAAGTTGCCCTCAAGAGAATACATAATTTCATGGATCAAAGGAAAACAGAAGCAATTGAATCTCCTCCACAGCATTAGTCTCCGAATTTTTTAATGGCTCCGGTCATTTTGATTCTGTTAGATGCCAAGACCTTTTTGCAGAATTGGGCTTGTCTCATTATAGTGTAAATCACATATATATTCTTGTTTTCTTGCTTCAGTAAGCAAGTTCCCTATAAATTCCATTTGTATAATTGTGATACCACTGCAAGAAGTCTTCACCAAAGAGTTCCATTCATTATGTCTTTGACTTTGTTACTCTATTATTCAAGAAAGCAACGCGTTTGACTTTAAGCTTAACGCAAGTTACTTTTCATATATATATATATATATATAAAACTAACATAAGTTATTCCACAAATAAAAGATAATTTTTTGAGATACTTGTCATAGCATATAATAATACCATTCTACTATTATATCATATCAGGGCAAGCCAAAAAAAGAAAAAGAAAAAGAAGAGCAAAACTATAACCTCTGCATGTATATATTTTTTTTTATTAATATGAGTATGCGAGTTAGTTTACGCGTATCTTTACTAATTTCAGGAGCTCTGAAGTTAATGACTATATAAGTCTCTAGTGGCCATCATATTAGCAACCACATGGCTCGAATCTGAAATCACAAGAGAAGTAAATCTCTTGGTCCCAAGCTCTTACCTCTGGACCACCTACTAGATGATTACTTTTACCTATATTATCACTTGCAATAATATAATCATCGCTTTCAGATTTTACGAATTTGTATTTACATGAAATGGAGCCAGATGTTGATTTTATACCTTGTCTAATTATTATTTTTTTACTAATTATTCTATATTAACTTTCTAACTTCTCGATTTTGCTGGGGCAGGCCTTAAAATTGTTGATCATATAGTACTTGATGCCACGAACTGATTCAAAGCAATTAGCTTCCACACCAAGTACACAACAAACGATCTTGTTTAGAGTCCGATCACGACACTCTTTGACATTATTAGCACTTAAAAAAAAACAATGGATGTGCGCTTGAAAGATTATGATTTATGATAGTTAAGCGGCTCTTTGTGGCCAAAATATATATATAAATATACACACACACACCTCATGGTTAGGTTGGAAGGTTGAGCACAAATCGAGCTTTTGACATTTGATATATAGTATATGCATATATTTGCTTTCTTTTAGCAAGCTTGAACAAACAAATTGGAGAGGTAATGTTTGGTTGTTGTCCCGGAGATGGTAGGAACAAAGAAGAAAAAACAGAGTAGGAGACGGAGATTAAATTTTTTTTTTTTTTTTTTTTGTAATGGTATATAAAACAAAATGAATATCACTATATTTTATTTAGTTAATGATGGATAAAATATAATAAAATATATGAATGTTCATTTTATCTTTAATATATATATTTTTTTTATCAAACTTATATATTATTTTTTAAAAAATAAGATATTAATTTTCTTTTAGTTTAATTTACATTGAGTTTTGAAATTAATAATAGTTTAATAGTCATAGTTATAAAATCTAAATCGACTCGGCGGGTTGCCCCTGGACCCAAACAACTCACGTTTAAACTGGTCTGAATTTAAAAAAAAAATCAAGGAAGGATTGACTCAACTTGGCCCAGTCAAAAACCCGGGTCAATCTGCAACCTGATCAACTATAGGTAAAATTCAGTCAAAACTTAAGTAAAAAACTCATTGATTTAAAAATAAAAAAATAAAGTTGTTCAAAACTACGCTATTTTGATCTTTTGTTAAAAAAAATAGGGTTGACGTGAGTCAACACTCCTTACTCCTAACTTAAGCCTTGCTCCAAGTTAATTTTCAGATTAGGTTTTTAAACTATAATAATAATTATTTTTATTTTCATATTCTTTAGTTGAACAAGTTTAAAATTGAGAGTTTTTTTTACGAGGAATATTTTAGAAATAAAAAAAGTAAATAGTTTCTCGATACAAGTCCCTTGTGTATCTTTTATTTTGAAAATATATAAATTTATTTTAAAATTATTTAAGATATAGATTTAATTTTATATTTTTATTTCTGTCTTTTCAACTAAATATTTTTTTTTATTATCTCTATCTTTCTTCTTTGAAGATAATAACTAAACACTCTCTATGCATAGTTTAATCAAGATGTAATTAATCATTAGACAAGATTTTGTAAGCATTAATTCTACAAGCTTTTGGTGTGATCATAGCTTAATACCAAACAAATGATCCTCCAGAGGATATTGTTCCAAATAAAAAACAGCTATTGATTAGGTTATCTAGCTAGAATGACTACAATATTACATTGTTTATAACATGATCAGAAGATTAGTTATTTCATCGATCATATCATTATGTGCTTCATATGATAATTAAACTATGATAACTTTATGAGCTGCATCATATATACTATGGTTTTTTTTAGATGAATGTATTTTAGATGAACAGACTTTTTTATAGATTCTAACTACAATATGGTTCTCTCTCTCTCTCTCTCTCTCTATATATATATATATATATATATGTACATTGTTGGAGATCATATATAATTATTTGGTTGCGGTGTCCGTGCAGCCTGTGTTGATTGTAGGGAAGAGTTGTAATTGATTTTTCTTTCAAATAATATGTTAGAAAATTTGTTTTAAAATCATGGTTAAAAACCATATTTTAAGCCAAAATTAAAACCAGTTGGATTGTCCAAACTATTAAAAGTTGTTCTTCAACATAAATTATGAATAACTAAAAAATTGGTCTCAAGAAATTCTTAATTGAAATGTTTTTTTTTAAACCTAAAACCTTTAATCCCGCATAAAAAAAGAAAGATTGTCTTATACTTTGCATATTGAAAAGTTGAAGGGTCATACATGAATATAAACAAAGTAGAATGAATGTAATTAGCCAACAAATGCATGGCTCAAGTTTGGGGCTTCATACCGAGGACTCTAAGTTAGGGTTTGGGTTTGAGTTTATTTTCTGCTAACTTATTTTGGATTTAGATTTAGATTTATTATAAGTTAATTATTTGATCAATAAATAATTATTTTTTTCAACTCATTTATATATTTTTTGTTGGGTTCCCAAATATCATATATACAACGGAAACAATAAAATAAAATTATTTAAGATTTCCTAGGATTCTATTAGACACATCCAGAGTTGTTTAAAGGCTAAGTAGTTGAAAACCACAAGTCGTCCAATATTTCGGCCTCCAACGATAATCTATATGAACCACTAGTATAGCTTATTATTTATAGAAAAATCTGAAAAACCTCATAAATTGATAAAATATCAATTTTTCCCATTGAATAATATCCATATATTAATTCAAGATAATTTTAGAAATTAACTCAATCAAATCCTTACTTGATTTTTATAGGTCTAAAAATATAATCCTTATATTAATTATATTCTAGTCCTTAATTTATAAAAAATATTTTAATCAAGTCATACTTAATTAAATCATCCCTGTTTAATTTTTGATTAATAATTCTCATTATTTGTGACCCATTAGGTTCCTAGTATGTTAACTCAAATATAAATTATAATTAAATAGAATAGAATTAATTAATTTATTATTAATTCAACAATCGATTAATTGTATTTGAAGATCAGGTGCATTATCTAACAACATGTCATGATCTTCCAAATACTAGAAAAGTCATTAGTATTTCACTTAACCTTTCAGTTAACAATTTCTCCGTGTAATAAATATTCTTTCATCAATAATATTCTAATTTAACAATAAAGCATAAAGAAAGTCTGTCATGTTAAATCATGTTTATTTTCTATTTAATAATCATTTATCATTTGAATAAAATTTGAAACTCTTTTCAAATTTCATTCAATTTTGGCAAAGAATTTCCAGTCAACACTATTTGAGAGCAGATGAAACATTTTATTTAATTCACCTAGGATAATGAATCTTCTCTTGATCACTCAAGTGCCTTCATATAGTCCATGTTATACCAAATGTCTGCCCCTTAATGACATCGATTAAGATAACATGTAACAGGATCAAAGAATAACATTATCTATATAAAATAATTTAGTGATCTCAAGTCTAAGTATCACTTACATAATTGTCAAGTTAGCCTTTCCTTAGACATATGCAATCTCTTCATAAGAGATTCTTATGCGAGTTAGTTCACTTATGATAAACACCTATATATTAATTTTAGGTATCCCTTATACCTCAACTGTATGAGAACAACTGCTTCCTTTCATAATGTAAAAAACATAATATGTTTCAGATATTACGACTCTTAAATACTCTAATAAATAGTATTTAAGAGAGCATCGACTAGGAATAATTTTATAATTTTCTTTGCAAAACATTTGTGTTCCATGAACTTGATCTTTATCTAGATTCATAAATCAAATATTGAATTCATTAATCTAATATTATATGAATATTAAGATAAATTAAGTTTTTATTAATAATAAATATGTATTTACATGAATATAATAATACCACGTGTAACCAACTGATTGACTATAAAATATATTAAACTAACAATCATCCACTTGCATAAAGCTAATTACTCATGTATAGAATACTATATTGCTCTATATAACATTAATGTTTTTGCATGGATAGTGACTTAGTAGGAGGATCTTCTAGATTCTCTTCGATGGATACTCTCTTTTTATCTTTATATCTTTTATTTAATTGATTTATCAAATCAAATAGAATTTCTTAAATACTTATTTGGATAATTGATGAGACCTTGGTTTCTTTACTTATGCAATGGCTCCATTATTATCACAATACTTGACAATTGGATCAACAATGCTAGGAACCAACCTAGTTTATTGATGAACTTCTTAATCCAAATAACTTTTTTGTTTCCTTAAACATGGAGGTGTAATTTTATGCAGTTGTAGAATCAATTGTGCTCTCTTCTTTGGAACTCTTCTAACTGAAAGTATTACCATTTAGAATAAAACATATATTGACTAGTATTCACTATTTTTTCAATATTTTATTGAAAAAATCTTGATTCAAATAATTTTGAACTTCTAGTTTATCTTCTTCATTAATGGATTCTATAGCCAAGAATGAGAAACCATTTCCATCATATCTCTCTTAATCTATGTCTTAGAATACATGTCTTTTGAGGGAGGTGTTTTATGCAAAATAGATAAGAATAAAATCTTAGATTCTTCCATGCTAAGCTATTTTAGCATTTAGTCTGCATGTATGAATTAAGACAATATAAACAACCTTCTAGATCTATCTTTATATCTAATATATAGGTTGCTTCTTCTAAATTCTTTATCGAGAGATTCATGGACAACAAAAACTTTATTGATTAAAGTAAAGATATGTCGTTTCTTAACAATAATATGTCATTTACATATAATATTAGAAAAACAACACCACTTCCACTAACCTTTTATAAACACAAGGTTTATCCATTTTTTGATGAAACCAAATATGTTGATTATACCATCAAAATTGGATATTTCTACTCCTTAAAGCTTGCATTGTATATTTATACATTGCCTTTCATATTAGCTTTACTCTTAAAGATCCATTTAGATTCATTAGGTTTTATCCCTTTAGGTGGATCAAAAAAGTTCTGAACATGGTTAGTATATGAAATCCAAACTTCAAGTCATTTCTTGGAATAAATATCATATATTACTTTCAAGTTATTGGTAGGCTCATCAATTATGAGCAACATGTCATTCACAACTTCCATAAGAGGTCTTTATGTCATTAGAGAATCTCATTTATAGTGATTTTTATTTCTTAAAGTTCAGGCTGGATGTAGTGTTCTAAAAGGTATAGAGAATTTCATTCTCTTTTAGATAATCCTTAAAATATTTGGTCAAAATATTAAGCATTTCGATCCAATCAAAGTTTCTTAATACTTATTCCAATCTGTATTTTAATTTTATTGCAATTTATATTGAACCTGGTTATATTAAATTCAAGTATATACAAACCATTTGTATAATAATAGGATCTATAAAAACATGATTATTATAAAAGAACAATATTTTTCTCAATAATAAATTTAAATTCATTTAATACTAAATAAAATGAAAACAATGTCTTAAAACACTGGAACAAAATAACAATTATATAGTTATAGTATCAACTCATTAAGCAAAACAAAATAACTAACTCCTACAACTAATGCATAAGTAGTTCCTATAGCTAGTGCAGTAACCCCTGCTTCATTACTAAGTTGTAGATCCATTTTGTTTTTAGCTAATATTCTAGTTTTCTTTACCTCCTACATGTAATTGCAAAAGTGAAAACAACATTTGGTATCCAATACCGAAGAACTATAGTGCAAAGTAGTAAGATAGTTTTCAATGATAAACATACTTGAAGTAGAAGCTTCATTAACCTTCTTTACCTTCACGGTTGCAAGGTATTCCTTGCAATTCCTTCTCTAATGTCCTTCATTACCATAATGATGACACATGCCCTTATCTTTCTTAATGTCCCAGTAGGTTTGTTTATTTTAGAGACAACATTCATATTCTTTTTATCCTTTTTCTTAGACATTCTAGAAGATTGAACTAGAAGAACTGGCCTTTTGAGTAGTCTTAAGCATATTAAACCATTCTAGCAATGTACTAGCCATCTTGTTCATGTGATAGTTTATAATAAATTGCGTAAAGCTTTAGGGTAATAATTGCAAGACCAATTCAACACTTAACTTATGATCAATGACAAAAAACCTAATTGGCCCAATATTTCAATATAACCAATCATTTTTCAAAACATAGGTGTTCACCAAAGAACTTTATGTCATCTTGCAGCGAAATAATTCCTTAGAGGTCTTATACCTCTCAGTCTTATTAGCCTAATCAAACAATTCTTCGAGATACATAATCATAGTATGAATATCCATATTCTCATACTTCCTTTGAAGTTTAGGTGAAATATTTGATAACATCATACATGCAGTATGTTCATCGTCATCAACATGACGTTGATATTCATTTCTAACTTCTTCTTCAGCATCCTCAACATGGGCATTTGAATTTAGATTTTCTAGAAAAAAAAACAACTTTTTTTGTCTTGCTTGAGAACAATTCTTACATTTTGGTGCTAATATAAGAAATTTGGTCTAATCAATTTGTTAGCATCAAGTATGCTTCGTAGGGATATGTTACTATTCATTTTAATATATCAAACTATTTAAATAAAGATATAAAGTATTAGTTTTATGCATACATATTTGAATTTCAAATTTAGATAAGGTCTTTAAATCTAATTTGATCTTTCATTATTTTCTTGCAAATTAATAGCCCTTCCTATTAATTCAGGAAATCTTGCTTAGATTCTCCTAGTGGGCTAGGATCTTATTTAATTTATTCAACCTTGAGTGACTCAACAAATCAAAATAAATTCAATTAAATAGATAACATAGTTTATGAATCATATCTCTATGTGACTCATAGTTTATCAATCATGTTTTTAACCTTATATCATCATGAGTGACTCATTTGAATCATATAGGTTAGATAAGTAGAACCTAATTTTATAGCATTAAACATATTTGATTAACGATAATCTTGAGTGACTCAACAAGTTATCCATGAATAAAACTATGACTTCATACATATAAAATTAGAAGGCGATTATTCATGTTATCAACATGTACTTAATATATTGATGAGAGATTTATTATCAATTAATTAGGTTTTATACATAAAATGGCATAACATGTATACATTTCATACACAACAATTTATATATAAGCATACACTTCTACCATGTCATTCTAATTAGACTATTATAGATATATCTAAGCTAATTTTCTCGAGCCATTGAAGGGAATTAGATGGTCAAATCCTAGGTAGTTGTACCAACTCTTCATAAATCCATTGTAAGCACCTCGATTGTAGCCTTTATCGCCATTTTGTTTCATCTTAAATTATATAATAATTTTCTATCTGAATTCCCATGTTTCTAAATTACATAAAATTTATATAATTAATTAAGAAATCTCGAGATATATTGAAGGGGAATTAGATGAGGAAATAATTACAACCCAAAAGAAAAAATAAAGATAAGGCAGGACACACAGGCCCTATTTAATAAAAATTACAATCATTTAACCATCAAATAAAAGCACTATCACATTGGTCTTTAATGTTTATAATCAACCATCATGCATAAAACATTTTAATATGCATAATGAAAAATATATTGCACGTTATTCTAATTATTGGCTTTATGTGCAATTTAAAAGTAGATTTCTAACACTTAGAATTAGTCAATCAAATCCAATTTGATAATTTCCTAAAAAAAAATTTCGGCTTAAAAAACTCATTAAACTAGAAAAAATATTTAATGAAACCATTAATTAAATAAATCCTAATCCCATTAGGATATTATAAAATTAAAAAAATGAATTAAACAATTTAATTCATTCCTAATCCTATTTGAAAAATTAATTCTACAATTAATTTAATTTAGTGTATAAAATCTAAACTTTATTTATAGAGGGTAAATTCATAATTTACCTTAAGATCCTAAATTGTAATGACTTTATTTATGAGGTTGAAATTGTATACGAAATCATCTAACATATTGATTTATCTTAGGTTAAAATATCATGGAAATCTAATTTTAGAAAGTCCCCAGGTTAAATACTATCAGTGTATGGGCAATTATAAAACATAAAACATTGAGGAAAAAGTTAAGTAAGGGCATAATGGTAACTTAGCCCACCATTTAACCCCAATTACTATTTACACTATTGTTCATACTAAATAGTAGTAGAAGAGAGAGAGAGAGAGGCTCCCTCTTAAGTCTTCTTCAAGAACATCATGATAGTTCTTCCAATAACAAAAATTATGAGCTTTGAATGCATGTAAGTAATTTCTTATAATTTTTTGTTAGAGAAACAAGCTTAGATTGACATTGCAATGAGAAGTACAGCTTGAGAAACCAAGTGTAAAGTTAAAGGAGGAAGAACACTTAATATCATAGTTATGATTAATTGAAGTTTTGGATTTATATTGCACAATAGTGGCTGAATCTTTCTTCATAGTCATAGGTGGTTCCTTTTTGTTCCCCATGGTATTTGATTTTAATAAGGCAATTCTTTCTTATAATTTAGCTTCCAATTAGAAAAGAAACCTGAATTGCCTTATTGGTATATACTATCATTTCTTTTCAACTGCCTTTTTTATATTGTTAATCATGTGAACCATATTCTCTATCTCAACATAATATCTATATTCTATATCTTAACATAATGTTATAACTCAACCTCATTATTCATCTCTCTATTCAAACAATTCAAAAACCTTGTCACTGTAGCCTTTTTATCCTCCACAATATTAGTTATAATCATAGTAATCTCTATCACCTTGTGGTAATCCTCAACACTCTTAGATCCTTGAGTCAAACTCTGCAATATTTGAAGTAGTTCTTTATTATAATATCTAAGAACAAGTCTTTTTCTCATGATTGCTTTTGTCTCATCCCAAGTCTATATGGGTCTTTCTCTATTCTTTCTTCTACTTTAAGCAATTTTATCCAACCAAATAATAACATAGTCAATAAACTCAATAACAATAAGTTTTACCCTTTTTTTCTTATAGTATCAGTGACAATAAAAAATTAACTCTCCTTTCTTTCCCCATAACAAAAATGTGCTTCAAAATTGTTTTTCCCTGAAAAGCAAGAATCTTTATCTTAATACTCCTCGAATTTATATCCAAAACATCATGAAAACTACCTTGTTGGTTTGCTCTCTTATGGTCAAAATGTATTTATGGCCGAAATCCCTTATACTTATGGTTTCTATGCTGCTAAAACCTAGCATTATAATCATGATCAAAATCCTCGACCCCTTATCTATATTTTCAGCTATAGATTTTTCTGAAGGTGAAATAAGTTGTCTCATAGGCCTTCTACCCTCAGGACCTCTATAGCTTGGCCCATCTTAAAGGCTAGCTACCTCAATTCTCAATATATCCATCTCATTCATAACCTCTCAAAACCTTATATTCATCAACTTCAATTATTATTGCATGGCCAAATAACCCTATTTTGGATTATTCTTATCCTTTGATAGTGATGATCCACTTTTAGTTGACATCCATAAGATCTGAAAATCATGTTAGTAGCATGAGAAATATATCCTTACACACTCTGTCATATGTGTACACTCTCCTAATGTTTCATACAATTGTTTTGGCTTTTCACTATAATAAGTTCATCTTTCACCATTTACCACTCAATCTAAAAACTTCTAGTTCTTTAAGGAATTAATTCACAATAAATCAGAAAAATTAACAATTTAATAGTGTAATCCAAAATAATATAAAGACTTAAGAAACAATAAAAACTAAAAACTATCAATATGAAACTACGAATACAAAATCGCAAATAGTAAAGCGAATTTGTGCGAAATATGAACAATATAAAGACATAAAAAAATTACAAAATTAAAAGGACTAATTAAATAAGATTTAAATAATCAAACTAAGCAAAAAACTACTTTTTTTATTGACTTAGCTGAAACTATATATATAAAAAAGAAGCAAATATTGATGCAAAACTATAGTCTTTTTATTTGTTAAATTTAGTTTTTTTTAAAAGGAATTTTAAAAAAATTAAATTAAATTAATTGATTAAATATAAGTATGAGATGTTCACTTCATAGTATTTTATTTAGTTTGCTTTATGGGTCGCTGCTCTAACGGTTTATACATCCTCTTTTGATGTCATTGTTCAACCTTTCATAGTGGTGCTAGAACCATCTGAGTGAGCTCTTTCTAGTGGTGGGATAGTGTCATAGTGAGGCAACGATAAGTTTTTAATAGGTTTTTTTTTCTTCTCTTCCTGAGTATGATATTGGCAAATAGCTTATTTTATATTTATAGGTAATTATAGCCAATTTCTTTGTTCGTTATCCATTTTTTTTATATTATTAAATTAAAGAGCTTATTGAACCAAGTTAAGTCAATAATCTTGGTCTTAGATTTTTCTTGCTTTTTTAAGAACATTATCATCATCTGAATATCATTTTTTATTTTAGAAAAAAATTTAAAAATTGATCCCTCTATCTAGTCATATACTAAGACATTGTTTGTCTTAATTTGCAGTTGTGCCATGCTTTTTAATAAAATTGAATTATTTTTTAATTTTGATTTTTTATATATATTTTTATATTGTTTTGATATTAATATAAAAAATACTCTTTTTAAAAAATTATATATGTTATTTTAATAATTAACAGTTACTAGGAACTCCTATACTAGGGGCTTTTGCTTGACGTCAGCAAAGCATATCAAGTAACATTAAGCTAGGTGGTGAGTAAGCAAAGAATATTTTAAAAGCTTGGAAATGTGGGAAAGCAATAAAGAGATAGAGATAGTGTCAACTGTCTCCCTGAGTCAACAAGGGAAACCTAAAATGACTTCATGAAAATCTAAGCGTAGTTGAAGCCTCATCCCATTTTAGCATATATAGTTATATGTAGCGCAAGTTTGAGTGATCTTGCTGGCCTAAGGGTATAATGGAAGTGAAATTGTGGTTGCACTTTAGTATACTGTGCTGATCCATGGAAAAGAAAGGCAAAAGCAAGGAAATAAATTAAAGTTGGAAAGGACTCGCTTTGAACTTGGGCGTTGCATCTATGCTGTTAAAGAATACGCATCAGGTTCTTATCAGCATATATAATTATGTAGTTCTTAGAGATTTGATGCTTAAAGGGACCGTAACTTATTTCTGTTGGAGAGCCTGTCTTTCGTAGAATCTTGTGTCAGAATTTTGTTTTCCCGAGCTGTTCTTTTGTGTTATTTTCTACACTGGTTGAATCCAAAACTGTGGTGGCGGCTCCCTAAATGTTAGCAGCAGTTACTCCTACAACATTCCTGGGACGACCACCTCATAAAACCAGGTATTACAACGATGAGTAATCACATGAACAAACCACACACTCGCTCAAATAAGGGGAGGGAAAGATTCTTAAGCTTCTTATATTTTAAGAACATCATATATATGCTTACATGCACCATGTAGTTAACATTGCAAGAGAATCCATCTCAATTCAAATACATGGCTGTGCTTCTGGAAATTAAAGTTCCTTGGATCAATGCCAACCCAAGGCTTATTATTGATCTAAAAACCGAAAGAAAAAGATAGTAATTGCGGAGAGAACAGGGTCATAAGCAGTGAAGAGAGAGTCATTTTTGTTAATATCCACCACCTGGAAACATGGAAAAACAAAATTCTTAACGTTAGTGATCAAAGCGAACCCAGCAATTTTCATATGCTAAGAAAGAAAGCACCGGATTAAAAGTGACAGGAGATATAATCTTCGTACCGTATTCCCTGGGTGTTCTGCATCTATAGCATTCCATCCTGCTAGCATAGTTATGGACTCCACATCCCGATCTGTCAAACAACAAGTGCGTCCGTCCATATTAGATAGTGCTTTGTTATGTGGTTTGATTTTCCAACCAGATACAAAATTAACATGAAGTAGTTTTTACTCGAGGAATAGAATATTCAGCATGGCTATATATGCAAATATCGAATAATATTTGATACGAGAAAGGCAGTAGGGTATCGTGAAACTATAGTGACATTCTGTCACCAATGAACAACCCGGCGCTCCTTTCTGTTTTTTTCTTTTTAAGTAAAACTATGCAACAGTTACTGTGCATCTTCAAACAACCTTTTATGTTTTCAGTCAAAAGCAAAACAGCCATCGTTCCGAATGCTATAGTCAATGCGAAATGAAGGAAAATCATAATAATATTATCAAGAACGTATCATCCCTGAGGCATATCATGATATTTGTGCAATTACAATGTGAACTCACCTGTTGCAAATCCAATCACCAGTTTTCCATCCAGGAGGATCACTTCCATCGGATGCATACCCACCTGCAGCATGACCGCTTTTTAATGTACCACAGCTGTAGCAGCTTGACCGGCTAGCATAGTTGTGAGCGTGGCAATTAATGGCAGTACAGTACCAATCCCCAGCCATAACCTTTGTCGCATTGCATATGTAGGTTGCTGGATCAGGGCCGCCACACTTAGGGTACCCGCAAAGCTGGCACGTTTCCCGTTTTTTGAAATTCAGGTGCTGGCATGCGCTGCACATCCAGTCTCCTCCGGCTGTCAAGCTCATTGTATCTAACCTGATGTTTCATTTAAATTAAGAAATGAATAACAGATCTCTTATGTTTCCCAATCATTATTATCACAATTGGTCGACCTACACTCTTCTTCATCTGTTATGAATAATGACCTGATGGGCCTAAAATGTAACGATCTTCTTATTGTTCCAATATATATATATATATATATATATATATATATATATATATATATATATATATATATCGCAAGTCTAACAAATTTTCTTAAAATGTTTTACCAGTCCGTCGGTGTGCTTATCAATCCTTCAACCCTAAGACTAAATTAACATGCTTGCTGACAATTAGACCTTGATCATCAGGTTCCTCGACTCTTACTTGATTCGAGCGGGTAAAACTTAAGTGCATTCCAATCTGATGGTAAACATCCTATATAGAAGTGCAGTTCTAAGGTCATAGTACTAAGCTCCCTCCCGCACAGCTAGGAACAAATCGATTTTAAGAACCCACACTACTTTGATTACGGAAGTCCAGCTTCTTTCTAAAACATTCGATCCTATGACATGCACCAAATATCGCCGGAATGCCTCACCACAGGGCCCAACCCGGAATATTGCAGTTATACATAAAACCTCATGTTTTTTGAGATGAGGTACAAGTGGTCGTTTACATATTAAATCTCTCAAGGTTTATAAATATAGAAAGGAGGCAAAAACTGAAGAAGCTAACCTTTTCCCGAGTTGAAGGCTTGGATCTTGAACAACACTGGCAGAAGCGTAGCACTGTTTATTTAGTAACTGTGCAAGATTGTCAATATAGCTGGTGATTTTTCTGCTTGGGTTGGGAGGCTTTATATACTTGTTCAGCCATGCCCCCGCCTGTGGGGAAATTTGATGGTATTTTTTCCTTATCATTATCTGCTTTTTCTTCAGATAGTATTCCAAAATGTTGACAAGAAATTTAGAGATAAGCCTGCTCGTACTTCTGTCTATTCAATTATACTCGTGGGCAGTCTCTGGGAGGGGCTCAAAAGGTGACAGCCAACAGGTCAGTACGTGGACACTTACATTTTTTCAAGTAAAATTTCTCTAGTTATACCCTCCCTTTAAAGGATTCCCGAAACTTTATTGTCACATAATTAGAACAATTTGAACTATTATTCCTTCTTCATATATTCATTTTACTAGAGGTTTTATGAGGGGTAGCTGTTATTTGAAAGGTGCATATAACGCCATGAGTAACTCACTGGCCTAACTGGATAAGAATCGTTCTTATTCACTCACATAGCTCAGAAACTTAAGTTGGTTACCCAAATGCCAATATACACAGAATTTTCATTATTCCCAATAAATGTTGAGCTTAAGTTTGAGGTGTGTCTGGATATAGTAAGATTCTAGTACTAATCATGCATATAATAGAGGATTTTCTAGTTGTTCTGGGCTACACAAGCATATAAATTGTGGGATTAGCGAGAGGTATGCTTGCACGTGAGTAAAATTCTTCCAAGGTTAAATTGCAAGACTTTCGTTGTTAGAAAACAAATTCAATTCTCCGGGAAACAACAAGGATCAAACAAGAAAATACAAGTCAAATTCAATTATTCCCATCATAAATACCCACTGGCAACCGTGGAATCCAAATTAACTTGGAAAGGTCTGGCAACAAGGCAAAAAATCACGGTTTCGTGCGTCTTGGATAAACTCTATGATACTTTAATTTGTTCTTTAAAAAAACAAAAATAGTAAAAGTTATATATTATCTGCGAGTTTTTAATTAATTGGCAATTAAGTTTATTGTTTACTGATAAATATAGGAACAATTTCATTTATATTCCAATAAATATAATTAATTTGTCTCTCAAGATATGCGCTTTATATATCTTTATATTTTTCAATTATATACATTTTTTTTTTAATTTTGTAATTCTCATTGCATTATTTACTAATTTATTGATGGTCT
This sequence comes from Populus deltoides, assembly GCA_015852605.2. Lineage (NCBI taxonomy): Eukaryota > Viridiplantae > Streptophyta > Magnoliopsida > Malpighiales > Salicaceae > Populus > Populus deltoides. The sequence goes on from CM027587.2 coordinate 8,920,671, forward strand.
TGTTTATTATTTTCTTATCATAATTATCCTAAGTTTTCTTGGGTTGTTTCCATAAAAAAACATCTATAGTTCTTTATATTGTTTATTATTCTTTATATTGACTATAAACATGCGAAGTCTATATTTTTCTGATCACAATATACTTTCTCCTTCTAACATATTAAATTGATAAGAATATAAAAAGTATACATTAATAATGTTGATAAGCAATTGATGATTGTCAAAGAACCATCTCAACCTAAAAGTTTAAGCTGTTAATTAGTGAGGTCCCATGATATGATTTATATTATTCTCTAACACCCCCCCTCAAGTGAAAGCTTTTTGGGCTTAAAACTTGCACATGCCAACATTATCTTGTGCTTAATTTTTATCAAATAAATGGGGATGGTGAGATTCGAACTTGTGACCACTTGGTCATCAAGGCTCTGATATATACTATATCAAAGAATCATCTCAACCTAAAAGCTTAAGCTGTTAAGTGAGGTTCCATGATATGATTTATATTATTCTCTAACAATGATCATGTATTATACAAGATGAATAGTAGCTTGTATGCATATATCACATGCCCACAAGACAACTTGCAAAAGACCTTACCTACAGGTTTTATGTAGTTTTATTATGCTATTTGGCTTTTTTTTTTATTTTTTTTATTTTCATTATGATTCTCTCAACATATACTGATGATATATTGTTCTTAGTGTTTATTAATGAAAAAATTCAATCAATAAATATCATTACAATATATCGAAGAAATCCATAGATGTTTTCTTTTATAATGGCTAATTTTCTAGCAGTGACATGCATACATGACCTCATATATCCAACTTGCTAAAAAAAACCTTACTCGTGTAGGTTTTATGTAGTCCAGGCGCACATGGTTCAGTAAGAAAAGAAAGGATGGGCAAACATGTGAGATTTTGCGTCAGGAATCGGTTCCTTATAATGCACATCCATTGCCAAATTCTTTTGTTCCTCGTATTTGATTCCTTCTTTGCAATAATTCAAAAGCAACAGGGAAGATTCACGTCCATTATATGCCACCCTTTTGTCCATCCGCCCGTCCATTAACTTGAGTGTATATACATGTGCTCGTTCATTCGATTCTGTCCCTTTGACAGCCTGCCACGTCTTCTTACATGATCTCCTTGAGAGATAACCGACAAGTATTCTAGCAAAATCCTCTTTGTTTATGATCATGAGAAGAGAATGTTCCAAACAATATCTGATTGCGGCGGGCCGACGCTGGACTGAGTGGGCAGCTGAGTTGGATGGGTCAGATTCCTTCCCTTGGGACACCAACTGGAACATGTTCAATACTGACGTTGAGACTGAGATTTCATTGCTAAGCAAATACACTGCTACTTATGCCGTCTGAACGAAGAACGATTACAATGCTCGATCTGACGTTTAGCTTTCTCAATTTACAATGCTATGGCGAAAGTGTTGAACGCCAGACAGACAGAGACTCGCGCTGTTGCTTACTTGTAGGCCAGGGCTCTATACTTAGGGATCCTAATCACCATTTTCAACCAGACATCTTGAATATTCTGCTCATAATAAAATAAATGAGAAAACCTTATTCAACGCCGCGCTCTTTATTCTCTGTTTGTGAAGGCTTTTAGAAGGGGGCCCTTTTTTTGTTTTGAATATTCTCTTCAATATCACTACAATAATTAGCTTCAGCTAGGATTTTTTCAACCTTACAGATGAACTTGGAAGGATATGATCGTTGTTTTTAAAACAATCAACCACGATTAAGTGTTAACGGCTATATATATATTAGTTGAAACTAATGAAAGAATGAGAAGAAACCCTACCGCTTTATGTGTATGCTGCTATATATCAGTTACAATTAAGTACACAACTCATATGGTAAGTACTCCTGTAATATTATAGCTCAAGTAAGAGATACAATTCTATCTACATTGATATATAACCTATACTGGAATACATTAGCTGCACTGTGTGCAGGATACATTGAAACTGATGATGGACAAGCCTCTCCTAGTGTAGGTGTCAGAGTCGACTAGAGTCCAATGACCATTTAGACAATGGTTCAAGGCCCTCACTTAACAAAAAGTTTCAAAAATAATTAAGATATAATTATCGATTACACTTTATAAAATAAAGAAGGTTTCAAGTACAAAATAAAGATTATTCAGAACCCCACTTGCTAGACATCATAAAAAAATAATAAAAAATGTTTAAAATATTTTAGAAAAACTCTATTTATAATCTTGCTCAAGCCCCATTCACCTTAAGCCGACTCTAGTAGGAGTCGATGTTCCTGTTGGTTTAGGACTTAATTAGTTTCGTAACATCCATATGTAAGCTCATGTCGACAGGCATAACATGCAGCTTGTCTTTCAATTCTAGAACCGAAAGCAACTGAGGGCTTTGATAAATGTGCTCACTATCTAATTAGGTTGCTTAATACCTCTAAAAAATTATAGTCTTCCCCGGGCTCGGATGGTTGGAAGACATAAGGGATTGAGTTTGAATAATTAGAACAACCGCAAAAACAAGTCTTATAAAAGAGTAAGGAACTCACTAATGCCTAAGTCAGTTTAGGTAGGAGATAGAAGTCTTATAAGGCTATGTATGTCTATGTATTTATTTGCAGAGAATATTCAAGTTTGACCAATAGAAAGAATACACTTTTCTCTCTCTCTCTTAAAAGATAACTTATTTTGGAGTTCAAGGCGAATTATATAATTTTGAACCAAAATAATTGTGTCCATACAAGAGTAATATGATCAATGTATCTACCATCTATAATTTTAAACTACTTAAAGATAAAGATCTAGTGTGACAACTACCTATTGAAAAAGCAACCCTAGTTCTGGATTTTATAAGTTATGTACTGCTAATGATGATAACAAGATCAATCTCTAGGGAATATGTGATCACAGATTTTGCCCCATTTAACACATGCTCGCTCTCTCACACACACACACACACACACACATATAGTATGCCACTGGTTTGGTTTATGGTGATTAGATTTAGGTTTAACTAGGAGGTAGTGCATTTGAGTATGACAGTTAGCTATAAGTGTGTCAGTCTCGTCCTAAAATTTTGATCTTCATGAAATCTCAATGAGTTTTCTATTTAAGGTTATTGTCTTGTTGGGCCTTATAAACACCCAGGTCTAATTTGATGGTAGGTGCTTTGGATTCATTATTTCAAGGCTTCTAGAGGCTCAATTCAATGATTATCATTCCAGAGAAGTATTAGACCATATGATATGCCTAGACTCGAATAAATACAAACTCTATTCGGGCATTTAATACTTATATGAGCCTCATATGGCTTTGGGATCATGTCTCCCGTAGGCCTAATTTCAAACATTGGGACATGGCCATGTTTAGAGGCCATACGGACCTATTAGTTGCCCTTCCAAGCCTTTATGGTATAGCTTGAACCAATATGTTCATTATGGTGTGGCATGTCATGCTTTATTTCATGTTTAGAGGTGGTGGATGTCTTTTTGTGTACACTTTATTTTCCTCTTCACTTATAACCTAGGTGATCCTCTAAGTTTTTTTTTGCATATCACACTCAATCACACCATGTTGTCCTTTCAATTATCTTGTTGTTTCATTTTCCAAAGTTCATCATTATAATAAATAGTCTTTGAATTTGTGACCATATGAGAGGGTATATGGTGGAAGCCTAGAGGTTGATGTATGGGTGAGAGAGTGAAGGGCAAAGGTTGGTTCGTTTTGAAATTCTATTTGCTTATTATGGCTTATACGAAATCTCTCACTAGTAGTACACATTCCAAGAGTCAAATAGGTTAAATCATCTAGTTAGCTAAACAATATCGAAGTGGCCAACCATGTTGGTAGATCTATAAAGCTACGAGTTTTCTTTTGTTTATATCAAAAATAAACATCTATATATCACCAAAATAAGAAAAGTAATTATTCATATTTAAACAAGGAAAAAAATATTAAATCAATGATGAACAATGGAATCAACTAAGCTGGAAGAATCCTAATCTACCTAAGATAATAGTAAGTGTTGGCTAGTCAATTAGGAGTTACGATCACAGAAAAAGGATGAGTTGCTTAAGTTTGGATTCAAGTTAATGACCAGAAGTTTGAATCCAATTTGGAGTGAGAATTCTTAATAGGATAAAACTAATTAGAGTTATATATTAGTCTAAGATTCATATGGGAATTAATAAAGAAGAATTTTAGCTTATATTAGGATACAATATGCCTCTTTATCTAATATAAGACACTTGTATAGAATTACAATTACATGTGTTATTAGGATTCAAATGAATCATTCAATAGTTGAAAGATAAAGTCAACCCTATATATGCAATTTTATTCCTTTAATTTATTCAACTTATCTTTCTTCTAGTATTTACATCTTTATTCATAAATTTTGTTTACTTGCTTTCTTGCTTTATTTACTAGTTTTTAATTAAATGTTTTTTCATATCTATTCTTCTTTTAGTATGGTGCTTCTTAGGATATACATACTTTTTTGTTAGATTTAAAACCAATTGCACAACAATTATAACAAAGCAAGAGAGAATTGAACTCATTTTGGAAGAGGTAAAGTGGATATTATGAAGTGGTTCTTGGAAACCAAGCATCAAATCATCTACGACTTTACATATGATGTTACTTGTTATGAAAAGATATTAGCAAAAGTAATAGAAAATAAGCTATTAAGGAGAACTTACCTAATTAAGAATTTGAATCACATTTAAAAACTCATTCAATGACTAACTTAGGCTCTAATGGGGAATTTAAAGTAAGACCATTTAAACTCCATGCATTAAGAATGCTTAAAAAGAGGCTAGAAAACCTAGTATCATGAAAGCAAACTCTACCAAAGTGATCTATGATAGCAAGGAATAATATTTTGATATAAAAAAACCAAAGAAATATTCAACCAGCTAATGAATAGGGGAAATCAAACTCCTTAGAAACCATAAAGTATTTTTCTACTTATTAAATCAATGGGAAAAGGTACTCCAAATGGCATGATTTATGGACATATGACAGTAACAATTACATTATCTTTAAGAATCAAATATAAAAGATATTAAAATCTAATTGCATTACCTTTAGAACAATAAGATGAATGTTGATAACAATCCATTTCTCAAAGCAAAATCAATAATAGCTACCTATAAGATAGAAAACTCTTTAATAAATGAGAATTATCAAAGGTAAACCTGATCAACTATGATAGAGATTGGAGTTTTTCATGGATACTAATTTCAAGAAAAATTATAAAGACAATGATAAAAAGCAGGACATACCATCTCGTGAGGTATACAAATGTTTAGCCTAATATACCATCCTTCCAAAAGGTGAAGACTTGGGGAAAAAAATTGAGCAAGTGATGTCTAAGAAATAGGACAAAACATTTAAGCCTAAAAGACCAACTAATAATGATTAGTATAAACACCAACCATAATAGAAACCATTAAAACCCAATGATTAAAAAGATGATGACCTTATCAACAACCATCATCTCCCAGATTCAGAAAGGAGATGGAAACAAAGATAGTTGTTCAAAGTTTAATTTAAGAGAATACAACACATAAATATATTAAAAAGGAAAGGTGAAGCAAAACCATATGCCTTACCAAGAAAATAAGGTTTGGATGTTGAACATACCAATAAAGTGGCCCAAGACATGATTAAAAAAAATCATGACATTTTATAACACATCAACGATATTAACAAATTTTTTATTATATTTAAAATTAACTTAAAATTAAACTTCTGATACAAAGTAGGTGATAAAACAAGTAATCTTAAAAAAAGCAGTGAGTTTTTACATGAGTGTTTGTTTTTGCATAATTATTTATTTTTTAAATTGTTTTCCACATGAGAAAATATTAAATCGATATTGATATATCAATATATTTTAAAATGCATGATGAATGCTAGTGCATCAACTTTCACTTTTATCGTAACAAAATACATGGACTTCTAAATTTTTCTCATTTTTCTACATCAAGGAACAACCATTGATTAAGAAATATTTGTGTCGAGGCCAATTTGACAAGCTAGGAACCTGTATCCGTATTTTACCTATATTTTTTCTTTCAACGAATTAAACTCGAGCACAAGACACAAAAAAAAAGGAAATCGTTACAAAAATCTGATGTGAACAAATAACATGTATATACAAGATTAACATGCCTTACCAATACATGTTAATCACGTATATACTATGTATATGAGTGTATTTAATATAGTTATACAAAGTGATGATTAATCTTTATATTATTATTTTGATATTTAGTTCTAATAGAATTATGTACGGGTTTGAAGATTAGCATAAGCAAGGCAATCTTAAGAGTGCCTTGACCTCTGTGTCAATCAGGTGCTGAAATTTAGATTGTAACATGATTAAAATTCACTAAATTTATTGAAAAGATATATTTTGAGATTTTTTCTATTTTTTGGATTATATATAAAAAAAATGAGTGAAAATTATGTTATGACACTAAGATCCACTTTAGGATATATTATAGTATGATGGTATAATTAATTAAGGATGATGTGCTTCCCATCCATTTCTTCCATGAAAGTTTAAGCATTGCAACCTTTTTTTAGTATATGAACTTATATGGGAACAAGATTAAGAAATGGAAAGGTCTGGCTATTACATTCATGCACTAGTATAAATTCAACATGGAAGCAACACATAACCGATCAAACTTGTATACAATGGAAAAAAAAAGACCAAATAATCAGTGAAAGCATATGTCTGATGTTGGAGAGAAATGGTTATCGTATCCAAATACCTCTCTTGAAAAATGAATTGGTCTCTTTCTTTATGAATACCTTCAAGAGTTTATTATATAAAGCATTTGTTGGGAAATGGATTTGCTAGTTTTGTTGTTATTGTACAACATTCGAGTTGATCATCCACTCATATTTATTTATTCATAATGATTTTAGGTCACTTTGATAGACATAGTCTATACAAGATCCATTTTACTTTATACATCTAAGTAATGTTCTGTGGCCATCCAACATCACAACATAAATATACAATTCAACTTATCTTCTCTTTCCCACACATTTCTTCACTTATATATAGCCCACATTTTGCTTCATGTTTGGCCACCGTATATAACCTTCATTACCTTATATTCAGGGTACCTAAATAGCCTTTAGTATATCACATTTAACTATTGAAATAACCTTTGTTTCATGAACTATTGAGCCATTAATTAGCCACCATTCACATCACATTCGGTGGTTTAACCAATTATTGTTCATACTATAATGGGTTGTCATAGCAACCCTCATTTACACTTAAAATAGGTTGCCAAATAGCCACCATTTTCACTTGAAGTGAGTCATCAAATTTGCCACTATGTTTACTTATAATGGGTTATTGAAAAACTTTTATTTTACCTTATAAGGAGATACCATTGCAGCCACTATTCCTTTCATGAATGGGTTGTCAAAAAAATCTCTCTTCTCATCGTTATAAGGTTTTTCTAATCGTTACCATTCAATCTACTCTTAGCTTGTTAAATCATCTACCTTCACAGTTTATTATTAAATACTCACTATTCCATCATCAATGGAATGTAAAACTAGTTGTCATTCACTTCATAAATGGTCAGCTAACAATCATTTCTTGTGTTATTAATAAACTGCTGCATCAAACATCATTTGTTACCTCAATTATAAAGTTTGTCAGTTTTAATCCAGTCCCTTTTTTTTTCTTCACTATTATAAGAATTGGTCACATCCTTTTTCCCCAAACATCCAAATTCCAACTAGATATCAGATCTTAGTCTCCTTTCATCATTTTCCATAAAAAATCAATTCCTTTCCCTTGGTTTCACAATATCTATTTTGCATTTACTTCCATGTTATCAACCCTTGATTCACCATCTTTACAACCTATTATGAACTTCTCATCCTTAATAGCCCTCCCTCGCTCTTCCGCTCCACTATACAATCTTGATATTAGTAGACTTAATATCATTAGTCACCACTCTCGTGGTTGACAAATCAAACAATCTCGATATTAATTTAGACTAATATCATTAGTTACCATCTCATGGTAGACTAATCACCCAAAACTAGTATCAATATTAACTAATATCATTAGCCTTCAACTCGTGGTAGACTAATAGATCATTCTTAATATTTATAGTAGTTAATATCATTAGTCTTTATCTTGTAGTTGATTAATCAATATTGATATTAACATTAGTTAACTTATCTCAATCCAAGTTCATTTTCTTCTGTTATAGGCTGAAAGTACACTTTTAATTTTCATGGAATTCCTTTCATATTTTTCTAATTCAAGGGTCATTATAACATGTTTTTTGTTCAAGTCCAACCATGATATAACACAACATCACATTCAAAATCCCTTCTCTTTCATTTCCTAACAAAGGTTGGATTTAACGTTCAATGTTTTGTTCTAAATCAATATCCTATATATATTCATACAATTTTGATGCATAATTCTACACAATAATTCAAGTAAATCTTCACATAATCCATGCTTCTCTTTATCATATTCATAAATTTTAGCCAAGTAAGCTTTTGCCTCTTTTAAAATTTTCTCCATTTTCCTATAGTGTTTTCATACATTAAAACATCATTCAAAACCATTTTTTTAACATGTTCTTCAACAAAATCATTTACTTTGATTCAAAAGGTCTCAAACAATCTCTTACCCATTAATGGTCGAACCTACCAACACAAACCCATAGACTTTTCCTTTAATTTCTACCATGGCTTTACTCTAAACAACATGTATTACATAGTTTAACAACTAATTCAACATAATCTTATCTCATCAAAGGTTCTCAAGCAAAACCCTAGCTTTCTTTTACATCAAACCATATTTATCAAAAATTCTCAACAAAAACAAAGTAATCACATGTAAAAACACTTACCTAAGCCTTCAGGAAGAACATAAAATGGTTTTCAAGACAATTCCTTCCAAAATCTTCACTTCTCTCTCTAAGATACATACTTTCTCTCACTAGTTTTCATCTTTTATCCTTGATTTTCACCCCTTAAAACCTCTCTTGATTTGATTTTTCTCTCCAAAAGACTACCTAAATTTCTTCATAAATAATGTAATCTCTCTCAATTTGGTGGAAGAAATCAAGATCAACGCTTCCTTTCTTCATTTCAGTTGATTGGTTATTTTAAAGGGTGCATGAGATGATATGTTTCACTTATTTATAGTTTCCCCCCTCCTTAATTGACCATAGGTAGTTTTCATGGAACTTACCTGGTTACTAATGCTTTTTTGCACAATCTTTTTACTGAATTCCTTCCTCATTGTCCCACTACTACTTAGGACCATTTTCTTATTTCAAAACATATTTATTTGATTTTTTTCATCATTTATTTCTTTTTCGAACTTATCATCATTTCATGGTAACGTTACTAATTCTTAACCAGGGTTTACACCAACACTTTTTCGAGCAATTCTTTCTTAACTTTGATTCCTCATTACCATTATAATTCATATTATAATTCATCGGAATCATCTTCTTATTCTAAAAATACATTTATTTTAAATCTTCATTATTCTTTTATTTGTCGAAACTTGTTATCGATTTTGTCGACATTACGAGTTTTAAACTAAAATTTATAATCCTCATTTATACTTCAACAATACCTTTAAATTTATAAATTCATTTATACTTCAACAATACCTCTATTACATAACATATTTATTACTATTATTATCCTTTATTCATTTCTCTTCATCCTAAATTTGCATTACTCATTGGGGTCTTACTACCTTTAGTCCTAAGTTTATGTGGAGGATTACAAATAGTCTGTCAATTCATGGCAATAAATAATCATTAGGCTTATGTCGGGCTCATTGAACCTACCCTAAATCCTAGGAAAGGTCCCTAGATAATGTCTCATTATGATTCATATATCCTATTGTAACCAAGTTTCACTAGTATTTTTTGTTGAATAAAGATTGTATGCCCCAGTCCTATCCAGGCAATGACTTCTATGGGTTTATCTACTTGGAAATGAGATGTAGACTTAAAGGTCCCTTATGTGCTATTTAAAAATCACCTATTTTCATTTTAATTTTAGTTAGTTGCCCCTCATCAGTGTTTATACATATTGGTACTATGAATTGTGTTTGTATTACCCCAACAAGTAGACAACTTATTCAAAGTTAAAATATTCAAATCTCATATAAATGAATCATCTTATTAGATTAATTGACACCTAAAAGTAACGACCTTTAAGGGTTCATTTATATTAGAAATTATTGATGGATAATTAATTAAAAATGTTTGACGCATTTTAAAAGAAGACTTTAATTTTTGAAATTCAAATTACAAGTTAAAGGAGTTACTCTCAATCAAAGCTCCTTAAACATTGTAGGTGAATAACATTAAATTTTTTTTATTAGAGATTAAGCAAATATGATTTAGTAAAGGAGGTATTTATAAAAATATTAGAATATTGGTCTTTTAAAGGCCTTTTAATATGGGTCATAACCCTTAACAAATTTTGGAACCAAGATACAAAACCTATCAAATATGAATATGCATGCATGGATTAGGAAACATTTTCATATGTTATTTAAATCGAATAAAAATCTAAATATGCTTCTCACATAAAGGAAATGATATTATAATGTTGGAGATGATTATGACATGAATAAGGACACGTAAATTAGAAAGATACAACTTGAGGGATTCGACTAAAATGCAAACAAAAATATCAATCCTATAGTAAAAATTATTCAATATAAACTCATTGACACACATCAAAATCAACCATAAAAAAATCATTCAAGATATGTTTAGGGTTTGAAATTGACCTTTAAAGAAAGGGAAGATGTACATCTATCATGTAGTACTCAAGTTCCACTAGTAATGTTTTATGAATAAAGTTGTATACCTCAGTTCTATCTAGACAATGACCTCTATGGATTCATCTACTTGAAAATGAGATCTAGTGACATAAAGGTCCCTTGTATGCTATTTAAAAATCATCTCTTTCCATTTTAATTTTAGTTGGTTTCCCCTCATTAGTGTTTATACACAACAATATTATGATTCGTGTATGTATTACCACAACAAATGGACAACTTATTCAAATCCAAGATATTCACATCATGCATAAATGAATCACCTTATCATCCCTAATCGACACCTAAGAATAACAACCTTTAAGGGTTTATTTACATTAGGAATCATTAAAGGATAACTAGTTGAAAAAGTTTGATGCAATTTAAAAGAAGACTTTTAATTTTCAAAAATCGAATTAAAAGTTGAAGTTGCTACTCCCAATCAACATTCAAAGTATGACTTATTAAAGTTCATTTTCCTTAAACATTATAGGTGAATAACATTGAATTTTTTTATTGAAGATTAAGCGAACATGATTTATTAAAGGAGATATTTATGAAAACACTAGAATATCAACCTTATAAAGGCCTTTTAATATAGGCCAAAACTTTTAACGGATTTTGTAACCAAGATATAAAATTCATCGGATATGAATATCAATGCATGAATGAGGAAACATTTTCATATTTTATTTGAATCAAAAGTTTAGAGTTCGACTCTTTACAAAAGTTTTAGATTTTCTTCTAAGCTTTCCAACTTATATAAGTTTTTTTTTTTTTTTTACTTTTGTAACTTCAAATAGAGGCTAAAATCAAAACAAGGTTTAAGTTATAGTGAACTTTTAGATAAATTCTAAATTCTTTGTTTCAATTATGCTTTGAGCTTCAAAATGGTGACTCTTCATAAAGTTTTAGGACTATTTCTTATATTTCCATCAAGATAAATAATGTTGGGAAATCGGGGTGTGTATCTTTAGTTATGACCATAAAATCAAGTAATGTTCTGGTTTGGATAAAGTTTTCAAGGTTGTTTTATGAGGGTTGCAGTTGGATTTTTCTAAGCTATATGATGATGTTTAAAGGCTGGTTTCAAGGTTGGAAAATGGAGGGGGAGTTAGAAAAATAGAGGAAGTGGTGTTAGAAAATGAGAAAAAGGGAGATGGGTTGTCACCTTGGTAAGAGTGGAGAGCTGGTTGTTTTCACTTCTTTTTTTTTTATGGCTAAAATTTTTCTCTTTAATTTAAGCACTTCTTCTTCTTCTTCTTTTTTTAAAAAAAAAAACATTATTTCTCTCTTCATCTCTTTATGGCTAGGGTTTTTAGTGGAAGATGTGGTTAGAGATTTTATATAGGAGAGATAAGGTTAGGTTTTTTGTGTGGTGGCTTTCCCCTCCTTTATCTACAATTCACTCATTTATTGATAACCCATAAATTTTATCATCTTCTCTTTAGTTACTTGAACCCCAAGTAAATCAATTTTGTTGGGGTCTCTTATTTCTCTTGCTTTACACTTTATCCCACTTGATTTTTTTTTTCATTTTATTTTTTTAATACTTGGTCCTCAAGCAACTTATTTTATCTTGATCCTTCATTTTTCTTGATTTGCACTTTACCTCTTTGTCCATGTTGCTTCCTATTTTGATTTTTGATTTTCTCATTTTTTTTCTTCAAAAAACAATATTAACATCAATTTGATAAGAAAAGTAACTAAGAAATACAAAATGAACATGAATGTGTCAGAAACATATTTATTTGAATTTAAAAAAAAACATTAACAAAAGAAAAATAATTGAAAATAATAGAAAGGCATGGGAATAACTAAATGCATTAAGAACATTTTTTTAATGTTTTTTTTTTATTTTTCTTGGATTTCTTGCAGATGTTTTTGAAAAAGTGGGTGAAAAATCAAGTTATGACAATACCAATGCCAATATTGAAGGTGTGAATGGACTGACTATTGAAGACATAGCTTATGACGAGAATATGGTGACATATTGGCCTTTGAATCCCTTAAGTAAGCAAAGTAAGTTGTGATCAGCTAAGATGATAAAATAGACACCTAATGTATGTCATCAAATCGTAAATGTTTGGTGGGAAAAGTTGACATAAAGATGGAATGAGTGTTATGTGATCAAACCATTTTTGTTATTAAGCTTTGTGAGCAAGGTCATTAAAACCTTGTGTTTCTAGGATTTATTTTTCATATGTTTTGGAACTACTTTACGTTTTACAATGATATGGTTTTTTTTTTTAATTGTTATTCTGAAATCAAGAGATTTTTATGAAATTCATTGGTCAAATTTTAAGACATGTAATGTAAATGCAAGTCTTACTCATCTCTCTTTTTTAATCCTAAAATGTAATTTATTCCTCATAAGTCTCAAAAGGGTGAATTATTGCTTTGAACCTTCTTTTTTTTCTTGTAATACCTTTTATAAATTTTGAAGAGAAAATTCTTGCTTAAAACATACCCAAGATAAAAAAAAAAAAATTCAAATGATTTGATAGGTTTGTCTTGGTATCATGTTCATACTATCGAATTGAATTATCAATTCAAAACTTTCACTTTGGCCTTTAGCATGGCTGGAAAAGTGACTCAGCCTAATTTTACTCGTGTAAAAGCTGACAAACTTTCATGTTATATATAGATGAAAAAGCTCATCAGCCTATTTTAAGGAAATGAGGTTAAAAAATTATTTTTTTTTAGCAAATAAATAGTATATGTTCAAGTTATGATCCACCACTTCATTTCTAAGGTTAACCTCATGGTTTTCCTAATTAACAATGATTTCAAATAAGACTAATATTTATCAATATGAGCATATTTAGGTTTGAGATGAAGAAATGACATCTTTGTTATGTCTTTCTCATAAAAAAAATATATTCGTTACAGTCCCATTTTAAGCCTTAAATATGTTTTGAATAATAACTCAGACTAGGATCGCCCTTTACATCGTAGGCATGTTTTGGAAATTCTCCAAATAGAAGAAAAATGAAAAAAGGATAAATACGATACATAAAAGAGCTAACAAAAAAAAAAAGCTCTTTATATAGTGTCTGTAATGATGGCATAAAGTCCAAAATTAAAGACCAAATGTCAACATCAAATAATGAGATATAATTTGAAGAATTAAGATAAGATCAATCATTAAAATATCAAAATCAAAGCAACATGCCTGAAAGGTTTTCATGGATGAATAAGTGATCTTATATATATATATATATATATATATATATATATATATATATATATATATATATATATCACTATTTTATAGACCCTAAACCTTAGTCTACATAACATGCTTTTAAAAGCTATTTCTTATAGGTGTTAACTTTTAAAAAGAGAAAAAAAAAAGATATATTTTTTTAAAAAAGAACCATACTAGATTGTTTACTGCATATCATTTTTTAAGATACTAAGTCACACATTTTCACCAATGAATAAGCATCAATATAATGTGAAGTAAGACATCTTTCTTTTTTGAAAGTTAAAACTCTCTTTTAGGATCTAACATTTTTTTTTCTAAAATATCCCTCAATTTGTTAAAGAACCCATTTTAGCCCTTTATAGCCAAACTTTGAGGATAACAATTGTCTTCTCAATGACACTTAACACCTATTTTGTCATATGCCAACAAATATCTAAAATCACATCTTAGAAATTGAATGTTATCTCTCTAGCTTTTGATTGAGAAATTATTTTTTCCACTCGGTAAAAACACTTTCAAGTTTATATCTCAATGATCTATTTTCATTGATTAGACCTATACAAATACAATCATTAAGATTTGGTCTCATAACAAAAAAAAAAAAAAATACAAACTTCATCAAATAAGATGTTTTACAATAAAATTTTCTCGTTTAACGAAGTTTGTAAAGTTTTTAATAAAAATAATAACGACGATGATGATGATGCATACGTGTATCTTGATGACTACTATAAAAGATGAACATAGTTAGATCAGCTGAGGACAATTCTATTTGTTTGGATACGTGATGACAATGACAATAACTATTGATTTGGAGAACTCCATCATAAATTATGAGTGGTAGAGAAAACAATTTCTTCATGATGAAAAAGTGAGCAAAGATGAGCAAATATCTTTATGTTGCACCAGGGTTCAATCCTAGGGGGAAATAAAGCTTTAGATACAAAATCACTATCTGATGCAACTTCAAGTATAAAGGTCTCGGAACTGGATCGCTTGCTTATAAATTCAATTCAATCAAATAAATAAGTCTTAAATAATGGTCAATTATGTGATATGAAACAAACATTTAAGATGACGCGAAGAAGTTCACACAATTCATTGAGGACATTTATTTTATGTTGAGGCTGGTCACCTAACAGTTTTAACTTATTTAAATTTCATAAGAAGGTTGGTCGCTTCACAATTATTAGGTGAAAAAAACAATTAAAAACATGAATAACTATTCTGAAAAAAGGTGAATAAAACAACTTAAAAAATAAAAGAGTGGGTATTAATTAAAATTTAAATTAAAAAATTAATACGAAGTCAGAAGAATAAAAAAAATCAAAGAGTGCATTAATTAAATTTAAAATATAAAATATATCAAAACTTAGGAAAAAAATATGTCAAGCCTATGTGCCTAAGCCTGCATACCTCGCTGATGTTATTTTTTATTTGTTTTTTGATGAAATGGACAACACATTATTTGATCTAGTTTTTCTTTTTCTTTTTTCTTCTCTATGGATGTTAGGTTGACTGTTGTGGTAAATGACATATTGTCCTCTACAATAGTTTTGGTCACCTTTGATGACCAAAAATTCATGGTCTAAGTTTTTTGGACCTTAAAAACTCATTTTCAACTATTTTTTTCACCTTAAAACAACTATAAAACACCATAGAAATTTTAACAAATTCATTTTCAACCCCAAAAAAGGCTTTAATTACTCTAAAATGAAAATTAAAGGAATTAAAAAACTTTAACGATCCTCATCTATTTTTTTGGTATGGCTAAAAGGCAACAACACCTCCATTAAACACCTTTTTTTTTTTTAAAAAAAAAAACCTATTAATACTAAGATCAACTTTTTTGTGGCCAAAATGTCTACATTTAATTACCTTCTCTCCTTAATATTTTCTTACAACTCTCTCTCTCATCTCTCAACATCTAGAGCTTGAATCATAAAAAATAAAGTTTTGGATTAAAATGTGAATTGCTAAAGTAATTATGACCAAATAATATATAAACTTTACTATAGGGAGAAAATTTAAGTTTCGCATGTCATTAATCAAATGGGTCTTTTTTTTCAACTTGGTCTTTTATCTTTCAATTTTGATTTTTAATTACAATGGAATATATAAATTGTGTATATGAGAAAATAAAAACAAAAACAGATCTCAACATATAAACCATACTAATATAATTTAGAATAATAAAATTGGTATTATAAAAATTTAATGACTAAAATGAAAAAAATAATTATAAGAAAATAGAAATTAAAAAATATATAAATCATGCTAATATAATTTAGAATGATAGAATTGCATCAAAAAAAGTTTGACCAATTAAAATGAAAAAAAAAGTTCACATTAACAACAAAACCCATTGTGTTTAGTATATTTAGTAATAAAGTAATAATATTAATAGCAATAGAAATATGATTTATTGGAAAGGAAATATCAATATTTTTAATGGCCAATATATTTCAAATTTTATTTCATTTATTATTAGGATATTTTGAGAGAATTGATGTATTTTGCAACCTATTATATAAATATTTCTATAGATTTATAAAATAGTTTTATTTTTTGTTATTAATTGAGGAAAATAATTATTAAACATTTAAACATTCCTCCTGCCATGCCAACCTAATATCTGCACCCACACGAAGGCGGACGCGCTATCAATTCTGGCAAACACTACACAAACTTGCCCTTGCCCTTTTCTTCTGTTACAACTAATTTTTTTTTTCCGGCCTTATCTCAGTCATTGCTCTCTCTTGTTTGAAGAGATTCTTGAGAATTCGAATCTATTTTCATATTCTATCTATATATATATATATGTACTTTGCATTTAGATTTTATGTTTTAAGCTTTCATAAATAACATGGGTCTAATCGATTTCCCCTTTTATATTCATGGCCTGTTTTCTATCCTTCTTTCTTTTTCATTTCTATAAAGAAAACAATTTCATACAGTATTTCTTTTAATTATCATAACAAATAACCCACATGTCTTTATTCTCTTAGATTACGAACTGGATTTGATAGATAGATAGATAGATAGATAGATAGATTCGGTGGGATTAGGAGTAGGTGACAAAGTAAAAATTCCTTACTTGGGTATGGGTATTGGGTGACCCACCCGGCACATTCCTTCTTTCTGGGTTTTTAGGATTATTATCATATTTGATTTATCTTTTGAAATGTCTGGTGGGACACCAGTTGGCGGCGGTGGATACATCAGGCAGAGACATAGCCAAGGGTATGCCTCAAGTGGTGATGATCTTGAGGATGATGCTTGTTCAAGAGCACAGCCTTTTTCGCCCCCGAATCAGCGAGTTAGGCCTTGGCTTGAGATTGTCGAAAATGTAATTTGGATTGCTTCTGCAATTTTCATCATCTACTTCGGCGACAGACGCTCCAATTTGATTTATCTTTTGTGGCATGACGAACGGATTAGAAGGTAATCAAATTCATTTTCTGTAATCTTCTTCTTCTACTACTATTATCCTTCATTTGTTTGTCTAATATGTTTTGCACTTCTTAGATGCTTATTCAATGTCATCTGCTTAAATCCCGATTCTTGAGGGGGAAAACTATCAATATTGGAAGCGTTCTTGGTCATCTGTATTGCATTTCTTAATATTTCTAAAGAGGCTTCCACATGGTTTAAGCTAGGCAGCATTTAGATGTTTATTCAATCTCTTTCTCTTTCAACGTGTTGTCTTGGTCTATTCCAAGATGAAAATGTTGAAAAACTTGATTCAGATTTCTCAAGTGTATGAGGATATTCATGCATTGGAAAAGGTTGAAGCATGGCAGGATATCCTCGCAGATATAAAAACGAGCCTTGTAAAGTAGTGCTTCTGGGGGTGTGTTTGGGGTTTATTTTCTCACATAATGGGGAGACATTCATACGAAGTTAGATATTTCAGATGTGTATGTTAGGTATCAGAATCATCTTATACTTGAACTTGGAGATAAGGCTCTAATGTGATAAATCATTGCATGTCCTTTTCTTTTTCTTTTTCTTTTTTTGAGAATTTGCACTAGAAACTTGTGCAACTAGGCTTGCTAGAGTGCTTCACTCTTTTGGTTATTTTTTCTAGTCCGTTGAGTCCAGAATTAAGAAGGGAAGAAAATGATATTGTAAGACATGTATGGCAGTAATGGCTTCATTTGAATTTAATTGTATCCTCATTCAATGGGGTGTAGTACCACTTGTATTAAAAGAATAGTCAATAGCAGATGTTTAAAACCTATAGCAAGATCACAAAACTAAGAGAACAAAATTAGAGAATGAACTCTCTTCAAGTAAATCTCAGCTCTATTCTGATATCAACATTCAGTGTCTTTGAATGTCCAGGCATAGTAGCCAAACCAAATAAAACGTGAAAACCTATTAATTAGTCTTAATTTTTACGGGAAACTAAAATAAACTAAATTCTTATATGACTACTAATTAATAAGTACTTCTATTCTTAAATAATCATTTAAAGTTAAGGTTCCTAAATAATCAAATCTTAATTTTCACTGCTATCCTTCTCCATGTCCCATTCGTTCATCGTTTGATGGAAAATCTCAATCTCTAGTTTTGAAGTGTCATAGCAGTAAGAACTCCATAATCTCGCATGCACTTCATTTCCCGAAGTAAAACTCTTGCACTTGATTCCTTTCTTTCGTGTTTAATGGTCACAATAATTTTAGCAATAAGATAGTCTTTTCAGCTACAATATTGAATTTAAGAGGAATAATGAACTAAATGTGATCGGCCTTTTTTCTTTGAAAACTTCAATGATAGAATCTTCAATTTATTTATTTTTTCTTTTGCACAAGATCCTTTGCTTGAAATTCTTCATCCTTGCAATTATGCCCATCTCGTATCTTCACAATTTCTATTTCCTTTAACAAGTTTTCTTTGATGCCGTCTTCATTGCATTCATCATCTTGTTCTACAATGTCCACTAGTATCCCTAAACTCAATCAGGTTGTGGAAGTGAAGTGATTTAGGGATAGGATTATCTTCATGAAGCTAGTAATAGGGAAGGAGAGGATCCATGTCATCAATGCCTATGCGCACAACTAGGACTGGATGCATATGCTTTGCTTTAAGGGATCTGTAATGAAGAAAAGATTTTCCTTGGGGAAGACTTGAATGGACATGTGAGTAGCAACAATTACTGATTTAAAAGGGGTGTGTGAAGGATATGGGTATGGTAGTAGAAATGGGGATGGTTAGGTTATACTAGAGCTTGCTTTGTCCTATGATTTGGTATTATCTAACATCTATTTGAAAAGAGGGAACCACATTTCACTACTTTTAAAAAGGGGGTAATTGTACCCAAACAGACTTCTTCCTCACAATAAAGGGGCACAAAACTATATGTAAGAATTCCAAATTCATCCCTGTGGAAGCCATAGCCTCTCAACTTAGGCTGGCACTTTTAGATGTGATGAGAAAGGATGGAGTGGGAAAGGATTAGAGAAACATGCTTCCAAGGGTTTGGTGGTGATGCATGAAGGGTGCAAACCAAGTAGATTTTAAGAAAAACTATTGGGAGTGGAGGTTTGGAACCTAGATGCTAACACAGATACTGTATGGGAACCTAGATGCTGACACAGATACTGTATGGGGAGAGATGACTAGGTTCTTCAAGAAAAGTGGCAGTAGAGATCCTGGGTGAATCCAATGGTCAAAAGGCCATGCCCAATCGAACCACCATGATTTTACACGTTGATACCAAACTAGTGGAGAACCACCAATAAGATCATGAAACTAGAGAACCAATTCTCATCTCAATTTTGTTCTAATAGCAATATTAAATGTTTATTAAATCTCTAGGTAATATTCTTTATTTACATGCACCAAATACAATAGGATCTCCATATTTTTTAAAATCTAGAATAATCATCCAACATAAACTCCCTCAATAATAAAGGGTAAATCACCTCAATCACCCTTTAGTTTGATGGCAACAACATTTAGCATCTCCATATTTCGTAAACCACTGTGTATCCATATTGGAATGACAGGACACTTAACACCCTATGCTTTCACATTTACACATTGCAATTGATGTCAATCTCTGTCCAAAAAACACATATTACAAAAATGCCACTAATCACATGCTTAAGAGTATTCTCTCTTACATTTAAACATTAGACAAAATGACAAGTGGCCTCTCCATTCCTAATTAATTTTGCATCAAAGACTTGCCACCTGAGTGAGAAGTACTCAACAAGAATGGTTTGATAGCCTCTACAGTACACAGAACCAACATATCACCTCACCATCCCCTCTGCTCCTTCCTCCACTGCAATACACCAGCCACCTCTACTGTATCTTCCACCATCACAAAACAGCAGCTACACAGCATTTAAGCAAGAAAATAGTCCTAAATACAAGATCAAAACCCAAAAGCTTAAGAAATGGAGAGATCTGATCTGATCTCTAGTAAAGAAGATAGGCCAAATCTGTTGAGGAGAATGAAAAGAGAGGACAAAAGAAAGAGAGAGTGAGGGGTTAGGGAAAGCTGGAAATGATGAGAAATCAAAGAAAAAGACAACTTTTTGCAGATTGGAAAGAAATCAGTTTGGAAGTTATCTTTATATGGGGTTACTTTGGTCATTTTGCTTTAAACTTATCAGAATCAGTTACCCTTCTAATGAGGCTGTGAATTGTAATTATAAAACATAGGATGCAAATCAAACTACAGGATGATTGGGGTGATTTATCTGATGATTAAATATAATTCCCGTTGTTGGCTTTCATCATTTCCCATCAAGATGTTGTGTGTTGAACTTTCATACATAGCATAACAAATTAATACCTGAATGATAAGATCAGTAATCTTGTATGAAATGGAGTGACCATATGCTGAAAATTCCTAAATTCAGTCATGGAAAGAATTTATTTATTGACAATGCTTGTGGTAAGAGAATGTTATTGGATAGAGTCAAATAAAGGGAAATATGTTTTTAGTTGACTCTCATGGGTTTAGACTATGGCTGTTTTGTGGATGTCAACCAGGTTCAGTTTTGCCAATAAACAATAGAATGAATCTGCTTAATATGGAGAAGCTTCACTAGCTTTATGTACTGCTACAGAGAATTCAATTGGCATGAAATAATAATTTGTTGAGGATCAGTTCTTGTGTGTGGAATGTGAACTGAACTTCTTGGAGTAAACCTGGAAACAGCCTTCAGATTATTAGGTTTTCAAATGAGTTTTCTTATAACTTTGTTGTATGTACCACTATGGGTTAATGTCACAGAAGCCACTAGTTTTAAACTTTTTTTTTTTATATCTGCTTTGTGAATTTGTTCTAAGGGGGGTTATGGCACAATTCACTTAGTGACAGTGGCGGTCCTATTTCCTTTTGAATATGAATGAATTTTAACTATATTCACCGCCTACCTGCACCCAAGGTTTTTGCCTATTCTTCAGGGAAAAATGGTGCAGCAAACACTAAGAACAAACCAGCAGCAATAAAAATATATTTTAGATGAAAGCTTGACACCGAAATTTCTCAAGAAAAAATAGTGAAAGCAAACAATAGTTTAGAACTTCAATGGCTCTCAAACTCTCCACTAACTGATTACTCTCCTTCATAGGCTCTTTTATACCGAAATAAAGGAAATAGGAAAATAGTTATTTTTGATATTGAGTACTAAATAAATCTAAACATAGAATTCTAAGAAAATAAATTTAATAAATAAAATACATATTCTTCTTATTATGATTTTCTGCTTGCATGTGTAGAACACTCAATTCCTATGGATATATGTATTGCTGCCTCTGTATGGAACTTATTTGCCTACCAGCTGATCTTTCTTAAGAACCAGCCTTAACTTTGTCTGCGCTTGGTATTTTTAGAGGCCAGTTTAATTGCATTCTCACAGTAACTTACAAATATGTGATGGAATCTGATCATTTTAGTAACCAAAGACTAATTCAACATGTGGATAATGCATGTGACTAAAAAGATCTCTGTATTTGCAGCTAAGTGACTGCGTATTTTTCAAATTCAACATATGGATAATGCGTGTGACTAAAAAGATCTCTGTTTTGCAGTGAAGTGACTGCAACTTTTTTTTTTTTCCCTTGTATATTATATTGCAAAATATTAGCTACCCATATTATTCAATTTCTCTGGTGTCTAATCTTTGAAGAAATTCCCATGCAGATTGCCTTTATACCTTGGGATGGTGGGTGTTGGTTTGAACATTCTTATCTTCTTATATACAATTATGTTTGCCTGGAGTGTCAGGAGGTTCGATGAAAAATGGGAGCTCTCAAGTATATCCACTCTGCCATTAGTTACCCTGTTGGGGCTTGTCTCCTTTTGCTTGTAAGA
Source organism: Populus deltoides (assembly GCA_015852605.2). Taxonomy (NCBI): domain Eukaryota; kingdom Viridiplantae; phylum Streptophyta; class Magnoliopsida; order Malpighiales; family Salicaceae; genus Populus; species Populus deltoides. The sequence goes on from CM027587.2 coordinate 8,943,080, forward strand.
GTAACTATTGTGCATTTCAGTTTTTCAATTAACTGAGTTCTATCACTTACGTTTAGACCACTTATTCTGTTTCTGAACTCACTTAGGTTTTCCTTTTCTTTGTGGCCAATTTGGAGTTTTTTGACCCTTCCTCTTCTGGTACATCTTAGATTGTTCATTTTTTTCTCTTCCTGCTTATGGATGTACACAATAATTTACATGTGGAGACTGCCTGATCACTCTTGTGTTATTGCAGTTCACACTGTTTATGGCTTGTATGGTTATCTTTCCCAACATTATGATTGGAACATTCAGGACACAAAATGATGCATTCCGCATAGATTAAGTTTTCAGAGTTTCAAGAAAGGAGATATTGATTTGGATGAAGATTCTCTTACTCACACATTGTGGTTGCATTGGCTATGGACTGAGGCCCCGATGCGATGAATCTCCCGCACAGTTTTGCCTCAATGGTGCGCGCTGCCAGAATCGATTGTCTTTTAATCAGCCAGTTTCATATTCAATGTGATCCTTACCTTATGATAACTAGAACTGATTGTCTTTTAACCATCAATCATGAGTTCAGAGATGTGGATCCATTTGGTAATGTGCCATAGATGTGCTAATCTGCAGTCATATGATGTTAGCCTTCAGTACCTCCATCTTCGGAATGGGAGAGGGCATGGTTCTGTTATTGTAGTCAAAGTGATAATTTGAATTCCCATACTCTCAGTTCTTGTTTCACCTTCCTTCAGTACCTCCATCAACTTTTTCAAGGTTTTCATACATGTTTTTCATCTGAATTGCACGCCTCTTCTTCTACAAGAAAAGATGTTATTTTTGTAGGAAATTCAGCATTTTTTGTGAAGTGATTCTAACAAAAGATATTGTTTGAGAAGAAGATTCAAAGAATATTTTTGTTGTAAAATTGACAAGGTTTGTTCTAACTTGTTTAATCTTGTCATGGGCTTTTGGATGTATTTGCACGGGCAGTATTATGGTATTTCTATATTGCAAAACTAAAGAGATCGGCATAACACTCATGTTTTATTTCCTTAATTTCTCAAAACTTTATTTTGTTTTAAAAAAAAACCATTTTTCATATATAAAAAAACTGATGAGGAGACAGGGAAGTGAGAACCGATATAGATTGTGCACAAAAAAATCCTGCATTAGTTACGGAAGATCTAAGCACAAGACCCAATCAAAAAAATATCTCAAGAACTATTCATTATAATATGCTTAAAAGACAGGAGAATCTTGTATTCTTCTTTTGTTCATGCAGATATTATTCGAAGTATTTCTAGGGCTGAATATTTGCGTTTGAGATTGTATTTTATAATTTTTTAAATTTTTTTATTTTTAAATTGTTTTAATATATTGATGTTAAAAATTAATTTTTAAAAAATAAAAAATATATTATTTTCATATATTTACGAGCAAAAAATAATTTAAAAAATAATTATTACTGCACTATCAAATAGTATAAGAAAACATTCCAATCTTTCCATCAAACATTACAAAAAGTAGGTGGAAAATATCTTAAAGAATATATTTTGAAATATTTTTGGAGAATAAAAAAGCTTCATACCAATTTATCTCTTAACCTTATTTGAAAGAATTTAAAAGAGACTTTTTTCTTTTCCTCTTTCTTTTTTTTTCCTTCTCTTTTCCTTACTTCCTTTTCTTGTCTTTTTTTTATTTTTCTTTCCTCCCCTTTCACCATCACCTATAACCACCCTACAAACGCAAAACACTACTTCTACACCTCCAGATCAAACTAAATCACCAGATAATCGAATCAGACCCTTCTCCATCAAGTCAAAATCATTGCTCTACAATCAAAGCTCCAATCACTATAGAAATCACAATTTAATCTAAATCACAACAATATTAAAATAGAAAAAAAAAGCAGCCGTATGTTATCATTTGTCGGAGTAGCTCTTCTAAAAGAAGAGAAAGCTAAGTCAATTTGACATTTGATTTTCCATCATTGGCTAATAGTGAAAAATATTGTCCTCGTCAATAGTTAGATTAGATTAGGAATCCATGCACTATCGCACGCATCGCCTTATCTTCACACACCACTACTATTTTTGATTTAGTTTTCATAATTTTTCAAGTATGCTTTCATCTCTTTTACAATAGTTTCATATTAGATTTTTGTTTTCTAGTGATTTTTTTGAGATTTTTTAGAAGTCATGAGATGTGGTTCAACTATAAAGCCTTTGAGGATTGATACAGGCTCAAGTTTTTTATATGAAATAAAGCAATCTTTTTATCTCAAGCTTTTTACATATCATGTTGTTTTTTTTAAGTTTTTATTATATTCAACATTATGCTTATATTCTTGTTATTGTTGTTGTATTCTTATTCATCAATTATGTAATTCGATTGTTACTCGTTCAAGGTTGTTTATTCTTTGATATATTTAATCCATGTTTGTATGTTATCTCCTTGTTGTTTGTTATGCTTGTAAGAGTATATCTCTATTTAGAATAGATAACCATCAAATGTGAGTTTTCAATGATGATAATTGTTGTTCTTACCTACTTGTATGGTTATAAAGTTGTGTTTGAGGGACTCTGATATGATTCTAAAACTTACTCCACTTTGATAATTAGGATCCTATGTGATATTTGCACTACTTGATACTTATTTACCTCTTAACTACTTATATTTACTTTGAATCGGTTTTTTAGACTACTATAATCCTATTCATGAGGTTTCACTCACTTGTTTAATCATTGAATTCTTATAGGTCACTTTACATTCATGACGAGGATAAATGCATAAAAGATCTTTTATCATATGTTTGTTATGTGTCCTTATTTTTTATATATATATTTTTGTATAGGAAAACAAAGGATTTAAGATTCTTTAATTTATATTACAAATCATTAATTTTAAGGGTTTAAATTTGCTCAACTTCGACACCTATGAGATATTATAGAGGTGATTAAGTTAAATCATGAATAAGGATTGAATATGACTCTGTCATAAATATGATTAAGTTAAAACTTTAAGTGATGATTTTAACTAAGAAATAGGATTAAGAATGAGAAAATTATTATAAGTATGATGACCGTAATTCATTGTGTAAGAAATAAAAGAAAAGAGTTCATAAATTATTAAGAAGAATGTATCATGTTGAAAATTTAACATAGATTCAATATGCTCATAAATGAGAATAAAGATGTTAAATATTTCTTATATCTTTATTGAATATCAGTAGCTATGTTGATACATGCATTTGTTATAATTATTTCATGGTATTTTATGTTTTCATGTATCTTTCTGAAAAAAGAACCTTGTCGCAAAATGTTATCGAGCTACTTAGTTTTCCATGGTAGAAAGGTCCTTGTAAAGTCTAATAATATTTTGAAATCAAATTATTGTTTGTAATTAAGGAGAACTAATGAATGGACCAAAGAAAATTTTGTACTAATTTGAATTATTCTTTTAGAATTTGGCAGGGACATTGAAAATAGAACCTGCCGTAAAAGGAACACACTCCATAAGAGGTCCATGTATGTGTTTATCATGCATGGACCTCTTATGTGGTGTGTAATAAGGTGTGTTATGGAAATGTATGTATGATGTGAAAGCTAAATTGGTTGTAACGGTGAAGACTATGATTGTAAATGAAGTATGTTATGGAAATGTGTATATCATGCAAAAATAAGTCAACTGCAAACTAGGGACTATGCTGTGAAAATTAAGCTAGCTGCAATGATAGGGGTTAGGATATGGAAACTAAGTCAGCCGTAATGGTGGGGGCTAAAGAGAGTCTTAAGACACTATCTATAATTATTGAAATGGATCAATGAATGTTTCATTAATAAAATATTACTTTACATATGAAAGTGGTGGTATAATATAATGAAATGATAAAGGGATTATCATTTGATAAAAAAAAATGAAATAAATTGGAAACATGGTATAGATTAAATATGCTTATGAAAAGACCCTTAATATTGTGTTATTTTTAGAGTTTGATAAAACTATTAGTTAAAATGGATACTCATGTAATTATTCTATATTCTATGTTTCTAAGTATTTTATTGGTATATCTCATCCATCATCTTTACATTGATATCATACTGAAGAGTTCTCTCAGTTATTTCATTCTATGTAGAATTTTATAAACTAGTTAATGTTATGTAAATAAACTTACCATATGTATTTAAGCTAGTAATACCAAATGGTTGTAAGAAAAACAAAAAGTTAGGTCAACTTTTCTTGTTTTAGGATATATATATATATATTAAAGGAAATGTTATAATCTTGTTATTTTATGTGTGTGTTGTGTGTAATCATATTTTTTATGAAATTGATGGATAGTGAACCTGGCGCTACCTTAGTGTAAATTGTGACTTGGGCCATTTTAGGTAGGGCTTCCGTATAGGGAAAACTCTACCAAATTTTTTTAAAAAAGAGTCCATTTTACAACAATAAAATTATTGGAAAGATAAAATTACTTTATAAGATTTTGACCTATTACACCTAGCATATCATTGTAATTAGATGACCATAGATATATCTAACTAATTTCCTGGAGCTATTGAAGGAAATTAGGTGTTCAAGTCCTTGCGAGCAACACAATTGTATCTTTTTTTGTCGTTGTTTCTTTGTCTTTAATTAAAAAATAATATTCTTATCAAAATTCTTACATTTATAAATTACATAATATTTATATAATTATATAAGAGACCTTGGGTTATATTCAAGGGGAATTGGATGAGAAAATAATTTTACAATAAAAAAATAGAAAAAAGACAGGACAAATACGTCCTATTTAATATTATAACCATTCAACAATAATAAAAAAAACAATCAAATTGGCCTTTAGATGTCCATAATCATAAATCATGTATAAAAACACATTAATATACATACCTACATATATTTCACGCTTTAGTTCTAATTATTGGCTTTACGTGTAATTTTAAAATAATATTTATAACATTTAAAAATATTAAATCAAACTCAATTTGAATTTTTTTTCAAAATTTATAAAATTTTATATAATATATATTTTATTCAAAAACTATTTTTTCAAGATTTAATAAGAAAACTAATCATATTAAAATCCTTATAAACATCCTAAACTATCAATTAAATAAAATTTTCCGACTTAAAAACTCTCTTTATTTTAAAATATTTTTTTTCTAAAATAATCCAATTAGAATATTTAAAAAATCAATTGTTTAAATACTTTAATTCAGTCCTAATCTAATTAGAAAAAATAATTCTAAAATTAATTTAATTTAGGGTTTCAATTTTGATATAAAGTCAGTATTATATATGTATAGGGATAAAATCACAATTATGTCTAAAAGTATCCTATTGTAATAGTGTACTAGCATCATGAGGAGAATAGTAAATCTACCTTTTATTTTTGGTATTAAGCACACTACCCATCATCGGTAGCATTGGTAGCAGCAACAATCAAGACTACTGTTGTGTAATCACTAGTGCGAGGCAGTAGCCTCGCCAATGGTTACCAACAGTTTTAGGCATTACTATGTCGGGGCAAAAACCTCTCCCTTGGCTATTTTGGACAACGCCAATGACAATTTATTTCTGCATGCATCATAACCAGGCCCACCAACAACATTGGCAGTGGCGCTAGTGGCATTAGCGGCCACCCCTACCATTTTTTATTTTGTTCTGTAAATTTTGGCTAGATCTAGAAAAATCCAGCTAGATATGATCATACTAGTAACAGGAAACCTTTTATTTAAAAAAAATGAGAAAAATTATTTTTGTTAGGAAAAATAATTTTGAACATAAAATTAATTCACAAGTAATGCCTATAACGATCAAAACATGCAATCAATAAACCCTGATTCTCTAACAATGTTTCACTACAATTTTTGAGTTTCCTAAAACTCTTAGACACATCATAAAATGTAAATTTAATACTTTTTTAGGAGTCCTATTGAATCTGCTAATCAATCTAAAGTTGTATTTTCAGTGTAATTCAATCATTTTTTCAAAAATTACAAACATTTCATGATTTTAGTACTTTTGCATATTTTATTTAGGGTCAAGCTTTCATAAACAAAAAAAAATAAACAAAAAGAAAAGTAAAAAAAAACAACTGAAAAAAAAAGGAAAAAAACATCTTTTCCCTTCCTATTTTATTATCTAAATACATTTTCGCATGTTTTTTGCAGAATATTTGAAATATTGAAATCCATACCATTGTGTGGCAACCCTAGGGGTATGAAGACGCTGAGGAATTATTTTTCAAGGTAGAATAAGGTTGAGAATCAATACCCAATGATAGGGTTGAGAGAATAATTTTTATTTTAGTTTATCTTATACTTAATGATTCAGTCTTGATTTGAAACTTTGTATGTGAATGTATATACCTGCTCATGCTAAATAAATGTCCAAAAACATTTTTCTAACATTTGACTTTAGTTTGAAAAATAAAACGGGTTTATTTTCATATAAAAAACAGGTTTATTTTTTGTTTGCCTTATTTATGTGTTGGTGTGTGTGTGTAGTGGTAATAAGTAAGCCCCTAGGCTACCATATTCCTATAACGTGGGTTATTTGTCTAATATTATGTATTAATCATATTTTTATCTAAGAATCAACCCAGGGATAGTAACATCTATGATAGAGTCTTATCCCTCAAAGTTGAAAAATAATGAAAGTTGAAAGATAATGAAAGTGGTCAATGTATGACTTTGCTTACAAAATAATATTGGTTTTTGGTTTTATATATGGATCTAACCTATAGGTTTGAAGGTATTCTAGACAATACCCTTTTTATCTATTTCTTTGTCTATCCAATCAACCATCATCTTACTAGCGGAGTCATATTTGACTTTTATTAAAAAAAATATGTAATAAACAGTGTGTAAATATTCATTTGAACTCTAGTTTGTAAACATTATATAATGATTATGTATATAAATTTTCAAAGATATATGAATGCTCAATAGGTATTTTCAATATTTGAGATATATATCTTCTCATATCGCTAAGAGTAGACCTGGATTGGATCAATGCAACTCTACATTGACATGTTAAGAGAGAGAGAGTGTGATAGCCTATGAGACTATTTTAGACAGTCAAATTAAACAAGCCTAAACCTAATTGATCATCACCATCCTTCTAACATTCTTATTTTAAAAGTGAGGATTACACTATGTTGCTTAACATAGGTTCTAAATCACCGTCTTAGAATTAATTAGCTTTTATCTTTAAATAACAAGCATATATATATCTCATGTTAGGAAAACATATTGCATAGCACATAATCAATACTATTCACATTAAGATAATCATAGTGTGATTTATTTTAGATAAGATGTCTTAGGGTGGTTGTTAGCTTTCTATAGCATGACCAACCATAACCATATAACTATGAAAACTAGATAAATGTTTATAGTTATCTTAAAAATAGAAGGCAACTTCTTCTTTTTTTTTTATCTTTTTTTAATTTGCCCTTATCCATTTTCACATCCAAAGTTCGCATATATTCTTATGCATAATTTTTTTTTAATTTATTTATGTGATCCCGTGATAATTTGAAATCTTTTGATAGAATTTGATTGGACAAATAAAAAAATAAAATGACAAAGAAAGGAAGAAAAAAAGAAACAAACATGATTGCATGATTTAGTCAAACTAGCAATTAAAAGATTTTGATTTCAAAAGGAGTAAAGTAGATAGCATGTAGAGGACATGAAAAAATAAACATTGAGAATTGAAATAAGGTTTACCTAGATATGGTAGTTTTGCTTTTAATCTAAGTGACTTTGTTCTTAAATTGAAAATTTTTAATAATTAAGAATTCTATTTTTTGTTTATTAAGTTAGGAATTCATATTAATAATCCAAGATTTCTTCTTTCAATATATCATCTCTTCTTTACCATTGAATTATTTTGTTTTTGTTAAGAGATTATAATGGTCCGGCTTTATATGCTGATGTGTTTCCTCATGTTCATATAGTTATACCCATTTACATTATTTAATAAATATTTAGTCATTTCTTGTAGAAAATGCATAAGTATTGTTTATTAGGCTTATATTAATTTACTTGATAGAGATTAATGACGTAGAAAATTTAAAACTTGTGATTATTAATTGAAACACAACAAAAGTTTTCAATTGAAAGTGAGACAATACATAAACTTTAGGCGGGAAATTTCGAGTTTATCTAAAAATATTTCACAATCACTAAATAAAAAGAAAAAAACACTATTCCCATGCATAGTGATATGTGATGAGCATAGTTTTAAAACTCGGTTCGGCCCAGCAGGTCGACCCGGGACCCTGTTGATCCGGGACTGGAACCAGGACGAGTTTATGAAAAAATAGGGGTAGTTAAAAACCTAGTTGACCTAGTCAAAAAACTGGTTGCAACTTATTGACTATTTTTTTATTTTTTACCAAAATAACATCATTTTGTTTTATAAAAAAAATAAGATTGAACCAGGTGACTTGATAACCCGGTTAAAACTCGTTACTTGGACCTTGAGCCGGGTCGATCACCAAACCGGATTTAAAAACACTAGGGATGAAGGGAACAATAACTAAATATTTCCTATCTTTTTTAGTTTTGTTAACTAGCCCTAAAGCCTATGCTTATCTACAAGCCAGATCAAAAGTCAATTGAGTGTTAAAAAAAAAAACATATGGGCATCATTAATTTCTTTCGTAGATTATGAAAAACTTGAAATGCAATTTTAAAACTTGACTTTTATGTTCAATGAAATTAATTGATCATTATATATGTTAATAAATGATAAAAAAAAATCATTAACAATAACTAAACTTTAAATTAAGATGCTAAACAATAAAAACATATAAAGAAATATGATTTTATGCCGCATTATGCTATTTAATATTTTGTTTTTAATTATGTGTTAATATGTTTTTAGAAAATAAAAAGAAAAGGAAAAATTGAACCGAGACAAAATAACTTGTTAGCTCGTTCCTTTGCTTTTTATTGATTTGAATTCGGCCATGACATAGTCCCTTACATGACTTAAGTTTCAAATCCGATCGAGTTAGTATTGGTTCAACGTGGACCATTCAACCTAGTGTGCCCAAATGCGACTCAATTTCCCAATTTAAAACCTAATTTAGCTCCAAAAAATTTTCAAGTTGCCACCATTTTATTTGTTCTTTTTTCTAAAAATGTTTGAAACAACATTGTTTTTTATTAACCCAGATTAACTCTTAAAACACGCCACATGGATCATGGTCATGATTGATTTAACAACTTTTTTAAGCATGTTTCTGATCTAATTATATAATAACAAAAGTAAACCGCAAAGAGAAGCAATTGCTTTAATTGCCAAGAAAAAAAATATTAAGTAGGGATGTATAAAAAGAATAGGCATGCACCTTGCCTTGTTCTTTTCTTTTTTCTTAGTTAAAGAAGATAAATGATATGTCATCCGTCTATTAAAAAAAAAAATATTAAATGACATTTGTGTAAAACTCAAATTCCCATGACCTAAAAGGATTTTTATATAAGGAGAGGAGTTCCATCTAGATTTTTTTCCCTTATCTTGCCGGGAAAAGTATAATAGGGTTAACATGGTGTTTTGTTTTTCAACTTGATTGTATTTTTTGTTGTTACCAATTTTGAGATTATCAATTTTTATTTTTATTTTTTTACAAAAATAGATTGAAAAGTAGATTTTTCGGTTTAAACAATACCCAACCTGATTTTCTGACTACCTATTCGGTAGCTAGAAACTGGATTTTCAGATGAATTATCGTCTAGTATTTTACCCAACCACCGACTTTCTATCTCCTTCATCATTTTTCGAAGGCTCTCTCTCTCTTTTCAAACCAAGACCGAAAATAAACTAAATGAAGTTTTGTACTTACGTGCAAATTGCAAAAACAAAAAGGATCAAAATTGGACACGGGGTAATTTTGAAGGGAAAAAACATGAAAAACAGGGGGAAAACAATGATCGAATAAAACCCTTGTTTTAGACATAATTTTAAATTAGGCCGGTGTCTCCTCAAATAATTTCAAACAACAAAAATGCTTTTTTTTACAAAGTCAAGCATAAACAAATGTTAGGGGCATGTTATCACCACCCCGACCACTTTATATTAAGCCAATTAAAATAATTTATCAGGCCCAAATTCAAAGCATCAAACTATTTGAAGATAAAATTAAAAAAAGTTTATCGAGTAAAAAAAAAAACTAAAAGAGAAAAAAAAACATTATTGTGTTTAGAGTGTTATATGAGTATATGTACCATAAACATGCCATGCTTTTTATTGTTAATTTTTTATGTTTATATTTTTTTATTATGGATTTATAAAATAATTAATGTTATTTATTTGGAGAGTAATATTTTATTTTTGAGGATGTTAGCCCTAGTAGTGTTTGGTAATTATTTTAAAGTAGAAAAGACAAAGACAGATGAGATAAATAAGACAGTATAGAATAAAAGATGAAGAAAAAATTATTGATAAATTTATTTATTTAAAAAATATAATTATATACTATTTTTTAATTTTTAATTATATTAAATTAATAATATTATAATAATTATAGTTATAAAATCCAACCAGAGGCACATGTTAATTAGGATTCAAAACTTGTATTGATCTAAGGGCATGTTTGGAAGTGTGGTTGCGGTTATTTTTTAAAGTATTTTTCGTGTTGAAATATATTAAAATGATTTTTTTATTTTTTAAAAATTATTTTTGAAATCAACACATCAAAATAATCTAAAATATATATAAAAAATTAATTTAAAAAAATTAAAATTTTTTAAAAATCAGATTTACATCACACGTTTATAGACGGTGCCTAAATTGAAGGAAAAAGAAAAAGAAAATTAATTGAATAGAAAGACAAAACCCGACCAAACCCATTAAAAAAGAATATATATTTTTTCAGGCTCAGCCAGCTCCTCCTAGGATCAAGCCACCATTGCCACCGGTCCCAATTCCAGTGACTGGACAGCTGACCATCCAAGTTGCGATCCAACCCTTGTCTGTACTATAAATTGCATCCCACGGCCTTTCGTTTATTTTACCAGATAGAAAGAAACAGGAAGTGAAAATTAAAAATGGGTTCTGATTCAGTTTCAACATCAACGAAGCCATCACAAGGAGGAGACCCATCTGCTTCTCTTCTTTCTTTCAACGCAGGCTCCCTCTCTTATCCTTCAAATCCACACCAAAAGAACACTGCCAACTCCGTCATTTTCACCTTTCTTATCCTTGTCACTTGCATCGCTCTCTCTGCTGCTTCTGCTTTTGCCTTTCTCTTTTTTTCCTCTTCTTCTGTTCCTCTTACGGATACCTCGTCCGCTTCTCTACAGGCGACGTCTCGTTCTTTGACCAAGCTCAACCACCCTGTCGTTCTCTTGATTTCATCTGACGGGTTCAGGTTTGGTTACCAGTTCAAGACCCATACACCAAATATTCATCGTCTGATTGTTAACGGGACTGAAGCTGAAACTGGTTTGATTCCTGTTTTCCCTACTCTTACTTTCCCTAATCACTACTCTATTGTTACTGGCCTTTACCCTGCTCATCATGGTATTATTAACAATTATTTTGATGATCCAAAAACTGGAGAGGTTTTCACAATGGCAAGTCATGAGCCGAAGTGGTGGCTTGGTGAACCACTTTGGGAGACAGTGGCTAATCATGGTTTGAAGGCAGCCACTTATTTTTGGCCTGGTTCTGAGGTGCATAAAGGATCTTGGACTTGCCCTCCTGGTTTTTGTATGTTTTATAATGGTTCTGTTCCTTTTGATGAACGTGTGGATACTGTTTTGAGTTATTTTGATTTGCCAGCTAGTGAGATTCCTGTGTTTATGACGTTGTATTTTGAGGATCCTGATCATCAGGGCCATAATGTGGGACCTGATGGTCCGGAGATTACTGAGGCTGTTGCTGGGATTGATAGGATGATTGGCAAGCTGATTGATGGATTAGAGAAAAGAGGGGTTTTTGAGGATGTCACTATAATTATGGTTGGTGATCATGGAATGGTTGGTACATGTGATAAAAAGTTGATATTTTTGGATGATTTGGCGCCTTGGATCGATATCCCAGCTGACTGGGTTCGGTCCTACACTCCTTTGCTTGCAATTCGTCCACCTCCTGGTTTTGCACCGTCTGATGTTGTTGCAAAGATGAATGAAGGGTTGCAGTCAGGGAAGGTTCAAAATGGAAAGAATTTGAAGATGTATCTCAAGGAGAAGCTGTCTTCTAGGCTTCATTATGCAGCAAGTGCCAGGATTCCACCAATAATAGGGATGCTTGATGAGGGTTTTAAGGTGGAGCAGAAGAGAACTGAGGGGCAAGAGTGTGGAGGAGCACATGGTTATGACAATGCACTTTTCTCCATGAGGACAATTTTCGTTGGCCATGGTCCTCGGTTTGCAAGGGGGCAAAAAGTGCCATCTTTTGAGAATGTCCAGATATACAACTTGGTTACTTCGATTCTCAATATCCAGGGTGCTCCCAATAATGGGTCTGTGTCTTTTCCATCAACTGTTCTTTTGCCCAATCCTCATAAATTCTAAGGTCTTATCTCATGAGTGGTCTCAGCTATTCAAGGATCTAGTTGAAGTGGGCTGGGTGATTATATTGCAAGACCGTATCAACTATTTCTTATGGATGCATGGTTGTGATTTATTTTGCATGATGTGGTGGCGGAGAAGGTAACTGTATTAGTTGTTGATGTTGTGATTGTTGTTTCATGTTTGGTTACATGATCACTTGGCTCCTACTTTTCATTATTATGAGCTGCAAATTTAAGAGAGGATTCTAGCTTAAAATATTAATGAATCTGTATTTTTGTGGTGTAGCTGTCTGCCTTTCTTATTCTATGACTCGCCTATCTGTTGCACAATAGGGATCTAGTTTATGTTTTACCTCAAATGTTTTCTAATTGTGGCCACTGCCTTGACTGATTTAACTTTGACTGCTTGTCAACAGAAAGATGCTTTGTTTTTCGTGCAAACCCAAATCACAAGCTTAGCTGTTCTTTGCTTCCACAACTCCTATGCCATTTTTGTTACATGTGCTTATTTTCATCTCAGAAGGTCACATATTCAGGCTTCAGGTTTGAGAGCTTTTGAGTTCTTGGTAAAAATGCTTTTTGTTGGCATAATTGACTTCTAATATATCACATTAACAGATATTCAAAGAAGATGGTGAACTCTTATTCTTTTGGAACTTCTTAAAAATGGAATGGTAAAGTTGTTCAATTAGCTTCACCGAATAATTAGTTTATGAATCTAAAGTCTTGAAATATGTTGGCAGATGTTGGTTGTGGTCATATATTATAAAAGCACTAGATGATTGCCTGGTTATTGATGCTCTTCCTACACCTTAAGCAAACCAGTTTCTTTGACAGTGGTAGAACATTGCTGCCTCAAAATCAGGATTGCATTGGCCTTGTGACTATTACTTAGATGTTTGTATCCTGACGAGCAAGAGGTCTATGCTTTACTTTTTACACTCTAATTATAGCAAGTGCTTCAACTGCTAAAGATGTATTTACCCAGGATCAGTAGTTCTTTGTTTCTTTGAGTTCTGTGCTATTTCTGTGTAATTTTGTGCTTATATCCATATCAGAAAAATGTATGTGCAGACTTGAGGTCTAGTGTAAGATCTCGCACGTGCATGTTAAGTAAACATGCTCTACTGTAAGTCTATGAAGGAACCAGTGGTTGCGTTGTCATTAATTCTCTTACGGCAACTTTAAGCAACCCATTTCTTTGTCATAGAACATTCCAGTCTCAAAATCGGGACTGCTTTCTAATTGACCTTACTGAGTGTTCCAGCTATTAGAAGAGAGAGAGAGAGAGGGTGCAGATTCTTCTGAAGGCATTTCTGTTGTTGTTGTTGCTGTTGTAGCTGATCAGTTTTGGAAGCTTCTTATGATCCACAGGCAAGTTTGTTTTAGCACTAATTAAATGATGCATGTGAGGTGTTATTTCTGACCAATTAAATGTAACCTCAAACCTTTTTTGGACATGAATTGTAGGCGAACAAAGATGAGATAAGATTTTCATAGAAAAGCCTTGATTATTGAAAACTGATTGTTTGCTTTCATTAAAGAAAGGAGAGTCCCTAGTGTTTTGACATTATACATAAATTACATGTTGGAAAAGAGGGTTTTCATGCCTACACTCCACTGTGAGGTTATCTGTGGAGTGTAGGCATGAAACTACACTCCATTGTGAACAATATGCTATTGAAATCAGCTTGATGCATCTTGTGCTGTTATCTGCAAGCTAAATTGCTCTAAGCTTTATGCATCTAACATTACACAACAACAATTTCACGTTTAAAAGTAGTCTTTTTTCTTTCTTTCTTTCAAAATAGGTGCATCATGTCTTTGTTAATCCATCAACTCATGGTCTACGCGGGAGGACCATGACACTGGTTAGAGTTTATGTGTGTAATAGAATGGAGTCACTGTACGATCTAAAACATAAAAGTCATGCAACCAATAAGACTGTAGTTAACGAAGGCCAGAGACGAGCATTATCGTGCTCATTGCCTCACCAGTGTTTCACAGGTGTGGATTGTGTTACCAATATCATGCAATACAAAAAACTATCTGTAATTTTTTTGTTTGCATTTTATTTCTCGTGAGTTTCAAGATGAACAAACCAAACCACCCTAGTGTACTGTAACGTAACCTTTACAAAGAAGCGTTTAAAGTGGAGAAAAAAATAATCAAAACTCTGATGCATAGGCATGATTTTAGAAAGTTTCAGAACTCGAAACACCAACTCAATAGGAGATGAATTCCGATTCCCCCATTTTTCATAACTAAAGAAATTATAGACAACAACTACTGATCATAAAACAACTTGATTGTAATGCCCCATGATTTCTTAATGTTATATACTTTCTTGAGCTGGTGTATTTTTTTTTTTTTGTAATGGTCTGAATCCGTTCAACATCCCAGTAGAACTTACTACCATTTCTTCTACACATGGAGTTTCCTTGTGGGATCATTACCTCTTTTTAAGTGACAATGCAATTATTTACCAGGACAACTTACACCAATGTTAATCTATTTCATTTCAATCATATTTTATATTTACACGAGTACTTGAACATTTATATACCTGTATACCACTAGGTATATCATACACAAGGTACACATAAATTTTGGCATTGGTAATTCATTATAATAGGGAGTTGAGGTACTATTATTTTTCCTTTTCTTGAACATTTACAATCATAATGAATTTTCCTCGCCCGTTTATGTTAAACCAAGCAATTGGTAGTCACGTAGCCACCACCATTATTATTAGTATGGCATTTAACTGTTAATGCAACTACAAATCACATATCACATTGATAATCTTACTCCTCTTTATTGCATTACAAACATGTTATTTAAACCAAGTTCTACACCAATTTACATGTGCACTTGTGAAAGTAACTCAATACACATTTTACACACATTGTTAAAAATCTTCAGGTAAATAATACAACTGCTATCAAGCAATTTCTATTCATCTACAATTTAGTTATTCAAGTAGGCTTTCAATACCTTCCTTAACTCAACCCAGCAAGACATCGAGCAAGACCATCGCTAAACTACATTACAATCGGTTGTTCCAAAACATCCCTACATTATACTACTTTTGGCTATCCCAAATCAGTCTTACACTTGATCCCTTTTTACCTCCAAATCGACCTTTATGTTATAGTATCATCTTTATCACCATGGACATCATCTTTTGTTATCACCATTTGGATTTGTTTGGTCATCTACCCTTCTAAGCATTCTTCTCAGGTGATACGAATTCATATCCATCATTCACCAGGATTAAACATTGATTAATTCAATTTCATTAATCCAACGACCATACCAAGAATTTAATTACAAATTCTTTATTTCATATCAACAATTTGATTTCATCCAAAAACATTTTCATAAATAATCCAATACGACGACCATTCAAAAATTATTAGCTCCACACAAGGCAATTAATCAAATCACATACCCTAGTCATCAATGCTACTAATGCCACTAGCTCCGCTCCGGGAAGCTAGTTAAATCATATATTTCGGTCATCAATGCAACTGATGCCACTAACTCCATAACATATTTATTTTTGCAATACATATTAATTACATGTACATTTAAGATTTTTTTTTGGATCAAGAATCAACACCTTTCATAATGCACAATCCTATTTCCCGATAGAAACCATCATCTTTCACCTTAAATATATCATTATCAGCCCGACAGTTAGTTACACTGACGCTACTAGCCTTATTCAAGGCAACTAGTCAATCAAGTTCTTATTGGTTACTCACAATCATATATTTATATGCAAACACCTTTAAAGAATTTTGCAGTTAATAAAATTTATGAAATTTCTACAAATGGAGATTGGTACAGGGCACCTGCCTAGTACCTAAGATCATGATGTAATTTTCAGCGGCTGACCAGATCCCACAGTCTTTTCTGTATTAGTAGGAATACAACATCATACTCAATTTAATCATCATTGGAACTTCATTTCAATTTTCTTATGCATGTGCATTTTCCATAACCGTATTCATAAAGACATTGCATAGTACAACACACATAATACCATGTTTAATAATTATAATAATTAAATCATTATAATAATCACCCTTTAACTTAATCATTATAATAATTAAATCCATAAGATTTAATTACTCTTTTATTTATTTTAGGCCACACTTATACCTAGAGGAATATACATTTTCCTCCAAAATTTCATACAACCAACCTCATACTCAATTTTTAAAACACATTATATTACACAATCAAACATAAATACCATAAAATTTTAAGACATAACTCAATCTTTTTTTAATTCCATATTGGCCGAAACTATCTCCTTAAAGAACCCAAACTTTTTTTTCTTCCCTTTTTCATGTAACTAACTTCACTCCTATTTATTAACTTTATAATATAACATGTTTAAATATAAGTTTAATGGCAATTTAAACCATCCATTCCAAACCCATTTAGTCTTGGTTATACCTCCTACAAAATAAAGGTATAGATTTTCTTTAATTTTTTTAATGCAATTAACACTTATTCATTCATCTCACATTTTCATGTCAATTAAATTGACAATTCAAACCCCCCCCTTTTATTCATGTTTAAAAACTCACATGATAGTTGTGTAAGTGATTTGAATTAATATAACTAAGTTATCTTTATAATGAATGTTATACTTTGATCATAGCTACACATTGTTCTAATCAAGAGTAATAAATAAATAATTTTTTAGTATAACATGAACTTATATGATGAATTTGTACATGTTTTGCTTTGAATTCATGCTTCTCTACTTATAAAATGAATTTAAACTATTATACAATTGGTCAATATTAAAATAAAAATGTTGTTCAAATAATGCGAAGAACAAATTAAAGTTGTATTAGTGCATAATTATTATTTAGTTGGAAAAAACGTTATTAATCCTAGCAAAAGATTCTTAAGACGAGTGAACACCATCATAATCATCCATAACTTTTTTCTCTCAATGGGTTTTTGCTATTTGAGAAGAGATAACATGATATTTGTTGATTTTTATACAGATATTTCTTTTTGCATATGGTTCCTCACTTTAATCTCTCTGATTGTCATATCAACCTTAGCCTTAACAAGCTTTTTCTTGGCCTTTATTAGTTCTTCCTTCATACAAGCTATTTAACTTCTCAAGACTTGACTTATAAAGAGGCATCTTTAATAGACTGGTTAACCTTCTAGACAAGTGAGTATTTAATTTTTCAAGATTCTTTTTGGTTTTTAAAGATTCTTAGACAATTTTATATTCTCACAACACCTTTATTGTTTTTTTTCCTAACACCTTTATTATTTTTTTCCCTAATACTAATAAGGAGATCAATATATTTTTACCATTATACCAAGGTTCCCTTTGCACCATGATCCAATGAATCTTTAAAGACTCTTTAAAATCTCTTTTAAATGATTAGTAAACGCTTTAATTCTTAAAATACTATACTCAAGGTCAACAATGGTCATAATCTTCTTGATATTGGCCATCAAAGGCTCTCTCAGTTGGTTGTTCTCTTTAAGCTCAGTCTTAGAAGATGAAATGTCTACTAGTAAAAGAGTAGAAAATTGAGAAAGTAGATCATCTAAAATTCTATAATATAAAGAAGAAAAGTTTTTATTAATATTAAAACTATAAAAATCAAAGGCATCCTGAAATGATAACAAAAATATTTATGCTAACTTTGAGGAGTTATCATAGATGGTTGATTTAGAACCATGGACTTTTCATTTTTTAAGAGGAGATGTATAAGCATTAGTGTAGTGGTCTTTTAATGTTATGAAAGAAGAGAGAGCTTTAAGCCTTAAAGATTTCTTAAGAAAATCAACTATTAGTTCACTAAAAAAGGATCAATCACTAATATGTCCTTCACCTTAACTATTCTTCATATAGTTACCCTCCACATTTACCTCATACCATTGATGTAGAAGAATATGATTGATAATACCATTATTTATTGGTAAGGCTTATATAATATTAAGAGCAATTATGTTGTTATCTTTAATCTTTTTTTTTCCTTCACTATTATTACTCTTTTCTAAACTAGAAAGATATTTTCATAGTACAAAATCTATCATAATAAACACAACATTTAGTGAAACATATTCACCTTCAATATAAAAGATAAATAACCTAAGAGGTTTTATCATTGAAGGCTTAAGAGGTTTAGCTTGAGAACAAGGTTCAGCAGTAGATTCAATAGTAATAGGTGGTGGCAAATTTATCCCAAAAGTATTAGGATCTGGTTGAGTCTCTTCAGAATGACCAACAATAAAAGAAGATAGTGTTTTAACAATTTCAACACTTGAAACTTTAAGAATCGTTGCAGTAGTGATAAGTGACATTAAAAAAAAAACTGTTAATTAAGGATGACATGTATAATAAACCTCTATTAGTATCTTTATAAAAGGGATTAAAGGAGGAGGCAAAACAAAAGTAATTGTTGCTTCCTAAAAAGTTAAAGAAAGAGTAAGTAATAATGTTAAATAACTTATTAAGAGTTTATGATAAGTTATATTACCTTAAGTCTAATTCTCAACTTGATAACAGAAGCTTAAACTTCACTACCTTTTTCTAAAGTGAAAGGATGTTGAGGATTTACAAGATCCGTTATTGGTTAAGGTTGAGGACTTGTGATAGGCTAATAAGCTGCATATAATAAGAATTTTGAGAATGTAAATAATTAAATGAATTTTAACTAAAAATATAAATAGTTAGATACAAGTGTTCTTATTAGAGCTTTTATGTGTAATTTGTTTTTAGTTGTCCTTATAATTAGGATCTTTGGAGCCTTTTTCTATTTTTATTTTACTTGCTAGTTTGGTATCAAATAGGAATCTTGTTGAAATATTTTTTTTAAAAAAATAGTAAAGATAAAGATTAGGGTCTTCTTATATAAGATGACTTATTGTGAATAAGGTAATTCACTCATAAATTTCTAAAGAAGTGATCCGGAAACTTCTTATACTTGTTGTAAAAAAAAGAAAATTACTCTATCCAGACCAACCTTATTCATAGTATAAAGCATTGGAAAAGGATTATACTAAACAAAACCTACTTTGATAGCCATCATTTAATGGTTTCTCTATGAGGTTGCATTGATCACCAACTTATAGTACAAGTCCTTTCAGGTAAGGATACACTTTTAAGAATAATGGTTCATCTTCTTTTATTTGATTTTATGATAATAATATCTATTAAGGCCTTGTCATTAATGATGTTTTATGAGTAATTTTTATGTCACTCCTATTTGTCAAGCAAAGGAAAATATTTACATGATCTTTGCATACAAGTTTTGAAAGGAAAAACATAAGAGATTTTTCCTTAGAAAGATCAAATTTGAGTCAATATGCATCCTCATATCAATAAAGTTTGAAAAATATATGGTAGCCCATGTTTTGACCCATCATAACACTCTATAAATACAACTTTTCATCAAGTGAGGGACCTTATTGCACTTGGACTAACTTTCTTCCAAAATCCTATAAATATGGCTAAGAACAAAAGGACTTAGAGTCATAGTCTTACCTTTAACCAAACCTATAGCGAGTTTTAGGTAAACTTTTGTGTGCTTCTATGACTTGGAATAGTTTGAGGCATTTTCACATTCGATATAGCATAAATGTTACATGTTTCTTGAAAGTAGGGAGGTCATTATTTTCTTTCTTGCTTTTTATTAACCTACCGAATTCCAAAGAAACTTTTACTAAGTCCTTTAAAGGACTGATATCTATATGAATAAAGATATATTTTTTTGCTAGCTAGATATAGGCTACCTTTTATGGCTAAATTATGAAGAGCTCCAATATATAAGCCATACTTGAATAAGAAGACATTATTGGACTTATACCAGAACAATTAGAGGGTAACCAATAGCTCTTTGTTATGTTTTGTTATGATTTTAGAAATTTAAATTTCTTTAAATATCTTTTAGAATTTCTATCGTTCATCAAAATGGTGTTACATTCTTCATAAACACTAATTTATTATGACGATTCTATTCCATATAAAGATAACTTTCTTCTAGATGTTCTTATTTATATAATTGTCCTAAAAAATAGTCCCTTCTTAATATCGAAAGTGAAGTGGTCATTTATTTCTTCCAAATGTGTTTTATTGAAGAATATACCTATACTTTAACTTGTATTCTTCTTACTCACACTAATAGTAGTCTAAAACACATCAAATAAATATTTACATAGAATTCATAGGAAGATATGAGTGAGTTTTGAAGAGTGACGCCTGAAGGTGTTATTTTTTTTTTAAAGAAAAAGCTCGTTTAGAGTTCTTTATAAAGCCTTTACAAGAAAATATCTATGTCCGTGAAATGAGAATTAATTTTTTTTTTGCGCAAAAGATAAGGAATTAGGAGTAATTTGAAAAACCTAAATGTCATGTCTAAAAGCTAGAGCACATGTCATTTTTTTAAATTAAAATGATTGGGTGGAATATTTAACATGTTAGACATATTTTAAAACATGATCGACTAATTTTAGGTGAATAATGTTATTTTTCATATCATACTTGGTTGATTTGATCAATTGATTTTAGTACAAGTTTGATGGGTTAATATCCATTCATTTGAGAAATAAAGCAATGTGAGTGCCATTTTTAATATCTAAGATAAACACAGATGCGTCAATCATAAAGAACAATAATTGTTCATCACATTACAAGGAAAAAGAGCTATAATTAATCATGAATTAGAAGAATTAACCCAGTTGAAAGAGTTTTTAATCAATCAGGAAAGTTGAAGGAGTAGTCGACCACTCGAGCAAGTGACCAAAAGTAAAAATCATCCTATAAATTTTGAACGCATGTTGATAACTAGAAGATACAATTATATTTAAAGGGTGAATAATCAATATAATCACTAATTAGAAGTCACATATTAGCCTAAAATTTACATGTGTATGAATAAAAGAAAGAGTTTAGTTTGTATTAGAAGTTAATAAATATCATTATTATATTGATATTTATAAAAGATTATAATTGTTGTAAGTCGTCCATCTTTTCTCCAAAGGGTTTTATTGATTTTATTTACAACATTTCTTTATTTTCTACACTTTGGATTCATGTAAAGTCTTCCCTTAAACGCCTATCCTTTTCTTCATGATGGTGCTTCATAGAATAAATAACTCTTTCTGAGGGTTAGAGATTCAAAATTCCACCTTTTATTTTACAAAGGTAGTTGTCGCCTCATCACATATTTAATTCTAAGTAAAAAAATTAATTGGCATCAATTTCACAATAAATCCCTAAACTCTACCAACTTAAAACTCTCACTTCATAATAACAAAATTATATTTTCCTTTTCAATACTGAAATAAAATAAAAATTAAGATTCAAAATATTTTACCATCTCTTTTTTTTTTTTCACTAAGACCTTCAACATTTTAATCCATCTCTTTTGATTCTACTTCTTCCTTTTCTTTTTATGTTGTCACCAAATAACATCTTTAGCACACGATTCATAGAATTTGAATATTTGCAAATATTAGAGTTTTTATTAATAATTTAATATATATATATATATATATACACACACACACACACATATACATATTTAAGTTGAACTTTTCCTCCTACCTTTGAGTTATCATTCCAACCGTACGAGACTTTAACCTCTTTGTTTTAGAGTTTTTATTTATGATGTAATTTTAATTTTTAATGGAGAAATAAATAAAATGTGTATATATAATATATTTGTGTGAGAGAGTGTAAAAGAAGCAGCAACAATGATATTAAATGCTAATGAAAAAATAATTATATTTTTTTAATTTTAATTTTATTTTTATTTAAAGGATTGATAAATGGTGAAGAAATAAAAATCATTAAAAAATAATTTTTTTTTCAATGATATTTTATGTTATATCAAGAAACTCCATAAACTTCAGCAATGAAAATATTTTATGTTATAAGGGTTTGTTTTTGTTTTTAAAAATATTTTAAGAAAATTAAATATGGATATATATTTTTTAAATTAATAATTTTTGTATGTTTTTAATTATTTTGATATTGATAATAAAAATATTTTTTTATAAATTAAAAAAATATTATTTTAATATATTTTTAAATAAAAGGAAATCAAATAGATACCTCAACCTCATTCCCTTGGAAGTATCTTCTTGGTACGAACACGGCCAGGCAAGGGCGGGTCAGGCAGCACGAAAGAGAAGAGCAACAGAGAGAGATTTTTTATACAAACTAGAGTGTTCGCAGGGGAGAGAGGAGGAAAGTTCTTTCCCTCATGGCATGTAGCAGTAGCAGTTGAATAAATCATCCTCTATTATTATTTTCTTTTTGTTTGTTGGATTACTTCATCTGTCTGTCTGTCAATCAATCAGTCAGTGTTGTAGATGGCAGTTGTTGTTGGGTTGCTTCCATCCTTCCGCTCACTTGGCTTCCCATCTTCTCTGCTAAATTCCTTTGCCTCCAACTCCATCTCTATAAGAATTTATCCTCTCTTATATTCCTCTGCTGCCACTGCTTCTCGCTTTTCTTTTTCTCGCAGGAAACAATTGCTCTCTTTTAAGGTACAAACTTTTATCCCAGTTCTCTATTCTTCTTCTAGTGTTTTCAGTAGAATTTAAGTCAATTTACGAGGAACTTTTTTTTAAAAAAAATTCTATATTGGTTAGCATTCATGCTAATTAAAGAGAGAATTTATGCAAATTAAACTGTATTTATTAGGTGTTTCTATTTGAAGTTCTTAATGGTGAGTTTGTTGGGAATTTGTGTTTTAATTGACTTTGCCCGTGATAAATTTAATCCCGGGATTGCCAAATTACCTGCCTTCTGGGTCCTCAGAACACATCATGGTGTGGGGTTTATCTTCCAAAAGAAGTTCATCAAGAATTGTGTGCGACCGAAACTATTTTTCTTTTTTTATTTCATTTGAATCTGGTTGATTTCCCCATCAGGCAATTCAATTATTCATTTTGTTTCTATAATTTGTTTCAGGTACATGCAACAGTTGCTGAAACTGACCAACCGAAATGGTGGGAGAAGAATGCGGGACCAAATATGATTGACATTCATTCTACAGAAGAATTTTTGCGTGCCTTAAGTGAAGCTGGAGATAGATTAGTAATTGTTGAATTTTATGGAACTTGGTGTGCTTCTTGTCGAGCGTTATTTCCCAAGGTAATTCTTCTCTTTATTTGACAATTGATTCCTAAACTTGCTTGTCGTTAAGAGTGGCCTGGATACCAACCTCTTAAAGTTTTGAGGATTCAGTGCTGTACTGTTGAGCAAACTTCAAAGTGTAGAGTTTCATGATGATATCCCATTAAAAAATTTCATTTCGGTTTCTAAAAATAAATAAATTTAGAATAAACAATTGGGCTTATAGCTCACTGAACAAAATATCCAATAATAACTAAATCAAATCCAATAAATAAACCTAAATAAAACTCAATAACACTAGGGTTGAGCTATCCTCTATCATCATAGATCATACGGACATGTGAATCATGTCTTGATTATCTCCATCAATTATGATGCTGCAAAAGTTAATGTTAGAGTTATAGTTCATATATTAATTTTAAAACAGAATCATAGTAGTTCTTGATACCATCGACTCTTCTTTAACATATATTTATTGCTAACGTTGGTAGTCTTTATGTAAATTATTGATTTATATGGAAAGATCATTACTTTTTTTTTTTTTTTCTAAATGAACATGGATGCATGAAACACTGTTTCACAAAGCCTATTCATCATGAAGAATGGAGGAATTGGTTTCTGAACTGTTGGTAAATTTTTTTTTGGTGTAATGATTTTTTTCTTGTGATGGATCCACAGCTCTGCAGAACAGCTGAAGAACATCCTGAAATTTTATTCCTGAAAGTCAATTTTAATGAAAACAAGCCTATGTGCAGAAGTTTGAATGTTAAGGTGCTTCCTTATTTCCACTTCTATCGTGGAGCTCATGGACAACTTGAATCCTTTTCATGTTCACTAGCTAAGGTTAGTACTTCATGTCTTTCCTTTTTATTTTTTCTTTATATTTTTGGATTTTTTGAACACTGGATGTATGTCTTTATTCACCAACACTAATGCTCAACTGTTGAAGCAACAGTTCCCAATGAGTTGACTTGTATGTGATAAAATATGAAGCTAGTGACAAGGTTTTTCTTATTGATGTTGTGGGAGGTGAAGAAAAGAAAACCAATAGAGAAACTATGAAGTTCGTCCTTTTATCTTGTCTAGGCACATGATTAGAGTGTGCATTTTGAAGAGTTGGGTGCAATATAAAATCTGATTCATTTATTGTATCGAACAACTTTACAGAGAGCGAAAGCTCGAAGCTGGTGTGGAAGAGCGTAGTATAACCTCATATGGAGGGACTAATCAATAAGGAATTCTCTGACTGCTTGAGACTCAGTTCATTTGTTACATTACGGATCATTTAGTAGATAACCACCCATACTAAATAACTTGAGTTGAAATGCAGTTAGTGTAAATGATTAATTTTCTTGTTCTACTGATATTGAATGTTTGTTACACGTTGTTCTCAAAACCATCTGCAGTTTCAAAAAATAAAAGATGCTATTGAAATGCACAACACAGCCCGTTGCGGCATAGGTCCACCAAAGGCAGTTGGAGAGCTTACTCTTGAATCTATATCAGCTCCACCGGACAAGACAGCAGGATCTACATAAACATAAAACTCTTAAGCCAAGGATCTGTCTGTATATTTGCAAAGGTGCTTCATGATGAGCAATCCGCTGTTATTGTGTATATTCAGACTGTTCTTTGTAAGAGAATAGCAGGCGGAAGTTGCCATCGTTCTTGCATTCCATTCTCGTGAATGTCATATTTTGTTTATGAAATATTCGTGCATGTTTGCTTTAGGTAAACTTGTGAATGACAGCAAACTCTTGTGCAAAATTCAATATAGTAGTATTATAGATATGATTGACATATTAACATATTTTTTAAATATGATAAAATATATATTTTTTATTATTAACATATTAAAATTATTGAAAAATACTAAAAATAAATATAGTAGTATTATAGATATGATTGAAGAAGAATAAAACCCATACTAGATATGTTGGTTTGGTTTGTGATAAGGGTAATAGCGCTGCTAGTAGTGTTATAGACCATGTACATTCAAATTTTCAATGTGATTTGGATTTTAGAAGGTCTTTCCACAAGTTGTGTTTTTATTTTTTTCAGTAAAGCAATTTTGAAGTCAATTCTTACTGAAGCATATTTAAATAAGTTAGTGGAGAAGCCAAAAGTCTTATACCATATAATAATGAAAAGGTTGTCATAGTATATATAAGGTTACTGAAGCATATTTAAATAAGTTAAAGTCAATGCTTATTCTATCTTTATACAAAGAGGAATGACATATCTTTGTACGAGGAAAATAATATAATTTATATTATTATTTTTTATATCAAGGTAGAAGGAATGACATAGCTTTGTACGACGAAAATAATATGATTTATATTATTATCTTTTATATCAAGCTAGAACATAAATAATGAAAGAAAGTAAGATTGGGTTATTTGGAACTTTAGGTTTGAGGAAAAGAGTTTTGTGTAGCTTTTATTTTCTTGTAGTGAATTTCTCTCATCATCTCTCTTAAGGAGTACGTTTAAGTTTCTAAAAGATGCAAATTCTTTGTGTGTTCTTGTGTTATTGATTTTTATTTTAGTTTTTTATTTCTCTATTTACCAATTGTTTCTTAGATTATGGGATTATTTCATTACCGATTCTTATTATTAAAAAATCATTATTCCACCACCAATTTATGTGTGTGTGTGTGTTTCTCTTCATATAGGTTTAGATTACACTAAATGAGAGCCTTTTTATTGAAGCTTGGCTATTATTGTTGTAGTATTATTTTTCACATCTTGCCTTTAGTCTAATTAGAATGATAGAGTCTATCTTAGTTTATTTTAAAAGCAATAATACCATTAGGAACCATACTCTTTTTAAAAATCAAGGTCAAGGATTTTCTTTTCTAATTACAATAATGCATGATGTAAACCTAAAGACTAAGAACCCTTGAATCCATAAACAAGATAGAATACAACAAAAGAACACTAAAATCAGATTGATAGAAAACCCATTCCAATAATTACCTAAACTAAGAAACCAAAGTTATTGGATGAAAGACCCCAACCATTTGATTATAATGAATCAATAATTAGAAGTATAAGGAAGAATACCATAAATAAAATTAATCTTTGTTAAGTTTTAAAGAGTTCAATAAAGAACCAAAAGGATGAGTAACCTCGCCACACATAAAATATTATTTTTTAATAATAAGCAATTTGAAAAAACCTAAATATAAGCTAAATAACCCTATTTATACTAGGTAAAATGTCCTAAATAAGGTTGAAAAATAATAAAAGAGTATTAATCCAAATAGACAAAAAAATTCCTAAACAAACTAGGAAAATAATACAATTGCCACACAATAGTTTCTTGGATTTTTTGAAAGGTCTTTCTGAACTCTGATTGCTACTAACTTTTCTCTATGGAAAACAAGACCTTTACAGTCTTTTGAAAAATGTTCAGCCTAATCCAATGGTTAGATCAAAAGTTATGCTTGTTAGAGTATAACTATATATTAGAAAAAACAATCTAAAAATTGCCTCTAATGTCCTTGAATAACAAGGATTGTTATGGCATAAGAATTCCTTGCAAAATAAGGATTGTTGTCTTATTGATCTTCTTGGAAAGTGAAAAAATCCTTGTAAATTAAGGATTCCACATGTAATTAAGTCTTTACTTTGTAAAAATCCATAAATCATATGAAAAAAACAATCATTTTTCTCACTTATCTAGATGAGTTACTATGGATGTCGCGAGGTCGCGTCGCAACGTCATCTAGCGACGACGAAGGCTTTATATCGTGTCTCCTGATGAGATGTGGTGTGTTGGGAAGAGTTTTTGAATTTAATCAAAAAATTATGATTAATGTTTAGGAGTCGCCACCTAGTATTATGGTCACTAGGAACCTATGGTCTGCAAGAGTCTAGGTAATGGATTGATTGTGCAAGGGAAAGACGCAACACCTCCAGTGCACCCTACCTAAGGTAAGCTGCATTGTCGTTTGATTATTTTTTTTCTAAGTCGGGTTTCTATTCGTTGGTCTTTTCTAAGGTTCAAGGTAGATCTCTCTTTATGAGAAAGTCTCTACCTTATCGGATTAAATCCTAACCGCTCTAAAGTTTGAATTTTAGCATCGTATTTTTACACCTTGTATCTTTAATACCTGATAGTGTACTTTATCATGTAATTTTACATCTTACAGATATTAAAGTCTACATCTGGACTCTAGAAAAAAGATTGGAAAAAAGTTTTTGATATTTTGGTCAAACCCTAATGAATGATCATAAACTAGTTATGATATCCTTTTTTTTTTTGGATTTTTAAAACATGAGAAAGATGCAATTTTTTAATGAAAATATGCTTGGAAAATTTTTAGGATTTGGCCGTATGCATGAAAACAAAATATTTTTTTAAGGGGCAATTTATTTAAAATATTTAAGATTTTTTGAATTTTTTTTAAATTTGTTTTTGAAAACATTTCGGAGCAAATCAGGTATTTTAATACTGGATTTGTATCTTACAGTGTAAGTATACAACCCAATATTACACAAAATTGATAGAAAAACATTTGAGAAAATCACAAATATTTTAAAATGCCCCTTGAAATGTTTTGAATTTTTTTGTTTTTTTTAATAATAATAATAATAATAATAATAATAATAATAATTATTATTATTATTATTATTATTATTATTATTATTATTATTTATCCATCCAATCCCTTATATTACCAAACACCATATTCATATGCTTTAAATGTTGTTGTATCGCTTGTATAAAAAAAAAAAATGTATTCTCCTTCTTAGATGATGACCCACTGTTGGAAGACATCGTCAAACAAAAAATTTTACAGTAGTAAAAAAAATATCTTCATACACTTTCTCATGTGTTTACACTTAATGTGATGCCACTTGATAATATGCTCATCTTTTTGCCTTTTACGTCTTACGCTCTCCTCTTTAATTATTTAAGGAACTAATCGAAACAATCACAAATTTTAGTTCATAATGTCCAATTAATAAATTAAAAAAAAAGATAACCAAGAACAATGAAAACAAAACAAAGATGAATATGAAAACAAGTTGAAAACGAGTATGGAAATGACACAAAATGAATATAAAAATGAGATGAAACTGGCTACAAAATTCAAGAATAACTTTATGAAACCTGAAATCGATGTATACTCAAACATGTACTCAATATCCCAAAATTAAATTTCAAAATAACATAATCTACTAATGAAACCAACCAACTTGGCAGAATTTATATTGCAATTGTAATATCTAGGGTAATGTTCTAGAAAATATATAAAAAAAGGGGATAATTGATGATTATAACATGTCTAGATAGATATGAATAAAAGACGAAGAGCTTAAGGGTGCTTTAATATAAATTTATGAAATGATTTTGAGTGATAAAAATTATGGTGTGATAAAATGAATATAATAAATTAGGGAAGAAAAGTTAAGAAGATAAATGTATAAAGGTTCAGATTGAATATTTGCATTGGTCCAAAACCAGAAACGGTCTTTTTGTTTTAAGAAATGGCTAGACTGATTTAATAAAACGATCACATTGTTTCTCAAAACTGTTAGACTTTTTGGCTACTACTTCTTTTAAAGTTGATGGTGCAGCCAAAAGAGGGAAAAAGTGTTTTTTTTTTCACCATTGAAGAGTTAGAGAAGTGATATATAGGAGTGGAAAAGGATGGTTCTAAGAGAGAAAAACGCATCCACACTAGAAAATTAAGATAAATCAAAGAGAGAGAAGATTGAGTTAGATATTGAAAGTGAATAAAGAGAAGGAAAAAGGGGAGGGATGTGGAAAATTTTGATTGGTTCGAACTTAAAGCTGAGAGTATTATTTGTTAAGTAGTTCTAAGCGTAACCTAGCAAGCTTATATGAAATAGAAGGAAATTGAGGTGAATTCATGAATTTTGTGTTAGGTTTTATGATAGAAATTAGGGGGAAACGTAAATTGATTGTAGATGGAGTCATTTGGGTTAGATTAGGTTGTGATGGGTGCTAAATTAGAAAGAAACAATGAAGAAAACTAGGGTGTCCCTAAGGGCTCAATGGCCGGCCAATAGGGCACCGAATTGCATGTGATGAATTTGTGTTTATTGAAGCGTAATGATGATGTATCAGTGTATGTGTGAGGAGAATAAATACATAATGTGTCCTATATGAATAAAATTGAAGAGAATTCACATCTTTTTTTTTTGGTATGTTTCAACAAAATAGGAGTAAGGATGAAAATTGGGATTTGTGAATGTAAAATGGTTTAAAATTTGTATAAATTAATGATGAATGTGTTAAGGAATGAATGGATTCTTTGTGTCTTTTTGGAAGGAAATGAAAGTCAATGTAAGTTTAATTGTAAATGATTGTCAAGTTGAAAGAAAACAACTTAGTATATTATTATGTAAAATATATATGGAATGAAAAGTAATGTGGTATACCTGTGGATTAATGGGAGGTTACGACAATTGTGTAGTAATAAGGAGGTATTACAGAACTTTGACAGCAGGTAGATTTTGAAACCTTAACACTTTTGTTTACCATGGTCATTATACTAGATATTGCAATTGTAGAAAAGTATTGTGATTTCAATTGTGGATTAAAGATGTGAGGAACTAGATTTCCAGGTAATGAGATTAGTGCTCGGTAATGGACAGAGAAACTAGTTTTCCTAGTAATAGGACTAGTGCTCAGTAGTGGATAGAAGAACTAGTTTCCCGGTGATAGGACTAGTGCTTGGTAATTGGTCAAAGAGATTAGATATCTAATGAAGGATTTATTGCCCGAAAATGGGCAGAGAGATTAGTCATTTAGTAATAAGATATTTATGAATAAGGATAATGTGAGTAAATGCTAGAAAAGGTAAGAATTTGCATGAAAAAGGGGTTAGTTGTAATAGGTTAAGCTAACCCAGGGTTTTAGTTGAATTAGTAGGAATTCAACTGATTTATAAAAGGGAACTAATTGAAATAGATAAAATAAACTATAATGGAATTGAATAATTAAGGTTGTATTCTTATGTGATTAATTTATGCAAAAACTTGATTTTATTATGTGATAATCAATCTCAGGTACCTCTCATCAATGAGCAAATGATAAGGTTTTTTAAGGAATACTTTTTCTAAGATTTAATGAACATGTAATCAGTAACCTTTTGTATTGTAATTTGGGAATGTAATTAATATTAACCTTTTTGGAGGACATATTACTATATTTAGACATCTTTGTAGATTTCTAATATTTTATAAGTTTTTTGTTGTTTTAAAATTATGAATGCATGTGGCTATATTGTGTCACTTTCTTGTGAATTGATTATGTGTGCATATATGTGTATATGATTTGTAAAAAAATATAATAGTAGACTATGATGAATGAAACATTAGAAGTTGAGGTTGGAAGGTATTCTAATCTAATGACAAGATGAGTCTAGGATTGTTGGACAAACTTTGAGATGTATATTAATGAGAATCAATATGAAACAAGAATTAATCAATTAACTTGAGATCTCTTGATATAAGGGAGACTCTACTAAATTTTCGGTAGAAATGTCGTTAATTTCATGAGGAATATATGTAATATTCAAAACTAGAAAATGATAAACAAAATGATAACGTAAAGTTTCAGCTTAATCCGATTAATCGTTTGAAGGAAAAAAAAATCCTAAATACATTGAATTAACATGAAAAAATCATGTAGTGATTGTGTGTAAATATTAGGGATGTTACAACAATTTTCTCAAATACATATTCAAAAATTGTAAGTTTTAATTTTGTCGCAATAATAAAAAACTTGTGATTTCAACTTTTTTTTTAATATACTAATTCGATAATAGGCAAAATTTAAAGAAACTTTTGTTTTTTTTATACTAGCTACTGTAATTCAATAATTGAGAAATATAGAACAAATAATGGGGAAATTTAAAGATATATAGATATATAAAACCTGATTTTAAAGCTTTTATATGATACCAACTAATGCAAACATGGATAGTAAGAATTCTTAAACTCACAAACAAGATAGAATACAACTGAAGAAAGCTAGAATTAGATTGATAAAAAGCTAGACCTAATCATCACCTAAACTAAAAAAACTGAAGTTCTTGTATGAACGACTCCAACCCTTTGATTATAATGAATCAAGAATTTGAAGCATAAGAAAGAATGCCATTAAGATAATTAATCTTTGTTAAGTCCTAAAGAGTTCAATAAAAAATCAAGAGCATGAGTAACTTCGCCATAAATAAAATATTATTTCTTAATACAAGATAAATAACCTTATTTATGCTAGATAAAACACTCTAAACAAGACTAGAAAAATAATAAAAGAGTACTAATCCAAATAGAAAGAAAAAAAAAACCCTAAACCAACTAGAAAAATAATCTAATTCTTGCATAATAGCTTATGGGCTTTATCATAAGGCCTTACCGAACTTATATTTTTATGAAATTATAACCCTAAACAAAACAAGGCCTTTAAAATCTTCTGAAAATATTTTAGCTTGATATAATGATTGAATCAAAAGTTATGATTATTAGCATAAAACTATACATTAAAAAAATAAGCCCAAAACTGCCTATAATTTCCTTAAATAATAAGGATTGTTGCTACATAAAGAATCCATGCAAAGTAAGGATTGATATCTAATTGATTGGAAAGTAAGGACTCCATATGTGTTTAAATTCTTGTCTTCCATATGTGTTTAAATTCTTGTCTTGTCAGAATCCACAATTTATATGGAAAACAATACTTTTCTGACTTTTCTTGTTTGTTGGCAGATTTAAAGCTTGAATTCAAACACATCACGATCTCTTATCTAGATGAGTTATTGAGCTTACCATGTATGAATGAAAAGCTTGAGATATATAGTTTTTATCCCAACTAGAATTATAGAAAAACTCTATTTGTTGCTTTTTATATGGCCCACAAAGTACATAAAAGTCAGTATGACAGATTTATAACTTTTTAACCCGAACATCTTGACTTACCATATTAAATTCCTTGTTGATCTTTTTAATTTTAGACCTTCTAATAGATCTAATTGGGATCTCTAATAGACTCTTTGGTGATACTCGCTAATTCTCATCAATAAATTTATGTACTATAAAAACATACACTTTTAGTCAAGCTATTTATTATGTTTTAAGAAAGGAGAGTTTTGAAGTTATGTTGTAGGCTTTGTGCCTAGAATATTATGTTTTTTTTTTATATATTCTAGTATTTTGTTTTATCAATAACTATTAAAGATTCAACTTTAAATTATATCCTTATTAGGCAAACATGATCTTAGTAATTCCCATCAATTCCTAATCCTAGGTATCAATAAAATAATCAAAACCTATGAGTCTTGAGATCATAGAATTAACATGATAGAAAAGTAAATGTGATTTAGATTTAGGTTATGTTTGATATAACTTTGATTTTTTATTTAAATTTATTTGTAACTTTTGATTCAACAAAAAGTTATTAATATGTTTAGTTAAAAACAACTTTTCACTAAATCAAAGTTTTATTATAAATTTAAGTTCAAATTTTGATTTAATCTAAAGTTAAACTTTCAACTTATCGATTATAACTTATACAACTTAAAAAAAACACTATTTTTAGCCATCTTTTTACTAAACATAATTTTAACTTAACTAATTTTGTTGTGAGTTTAGTTATATATATATATATATATATATATATATATATATATATAGAATTAAATTACTCCTTTCTAACAAGCTCTTTTAGAAATAGAATTAGTCAATCCAAATTGTGATGAAATTTATGCATAAATACGAGTAATAAATAATTGGGTAAGGGTTGGATTAAAAGAAATTGGAAGGAATTATACCTCACCCTTAATGATCTTAATGATAGAATCGACTAAGATAGAAAAAAATTGGAAATTTAATTTGTTTGAGAAATTTACATATAAAGGATATTAAATTGTGTTGAATTAACCTTTAAAAGGGTAAGAAAAAGGTTAGTTTTAATGGAATTGATAGAAAAAATGTTTTTTCTCCTAGCACTACTTTTAGTTGAGACTTGAAAATGGTGTAATTGCCTCAATTGTTATGGTTATGAAAGAAAGTATTTAATGAGTGTGATTGGATATTTATTTAATAATGATTGAATTTTCATTAAGGATTTGAATAAGAAAGATGTGATGCTTAATAGCATGAGAGCTTTGTTCAAATATATATATATAAAATGAAAAATGAATCTAAATGAAATGATAATGTAATTTGAGAACATAATTGATGATGATAATGATGTTGGTGAGGTTGTAGGGGCTGCATAGACGGTAGGGACTATAGCTTTCCAACTGGCCCTAAGTAGGTGTCCTACACCTTAACCTTGTTATGTAATTGTCGGTTCATTATTAACTGCAATTTATTTAAATAATGATAATCGAGAGGATAAGTATATTTGTATGTTATAGGAATAAATGAAAGACTTATTAACTTTTAAATGGGAATGCCAAATTGATTGGTATCCAGTTGGGGTTACCAGAATATTGACTTTTGAATAGGAATATCAGATTTATTGGCTTCCAAATAAAAATGCTGGATTAATTAACATCTAAATAAATTGTCAGATTGATTGGTATCCAGTTAGGATTACTGGATTATTGGCTTTCAAATGAAAATGTTGGATTGATTGGTATCCAATTAGGAATGTCGTATTGTATGTCGTATTGTTGGCTTCCGTATGAAAATGCTGGAATCAGATTGGGGGTCTGAAAGGAAACAAAGTTTTGAAATGATGAACTAGAATAAGGATTTCAAAAGAATGAAAACAATCTCGTAGAAGAAATAGTTAACTAATACATGGTTGAACTAAATCTTCATGAATAAATTATGATGTTAAAATATTGTATTCATATGACATGTGTTTATTATGTTAATTAGTTTAGTATACATAATATTATATATGTGAAACTTTATTTTTTTATACTTATATAATGCATATATGGAATTCTTTTATTTAATTGCATATGTTAATGGGAGAATAATTAAACATTGATGATTTGAGGAATCGAGTTGAATGGATTCCATATTAAGATTATTTCTTAATTATGTTGGGTTGTAATAAAAATAGGAGAAACTCTATTAGAAATTTGGTAAAAATATTGTCAATTCATGAGAAACAAGTGTTGTACTAAAAGTTAATACACTACAACATTTAATAGTTTTACTGACAGACATTATCCGTCGGTGTAAGATTGTCATTATGCCGGTAAAAAATTTACCAACTAAATCTCCGACGGAATACATCTGTTGTAATAACGTTCGTCGGTAATTCCATGTTCTGTCACTAATTCTGTTGGTAAAAAATAAAAATAAAAACTGATGGTTTTACAGATGAAAAATGCACACACACAAAAATTCTTGCTGGAAATATACCAATGGAATTATTCTGTCTATATTTGCATCGGTAAATCACTGATGCAATAACGACGTCAGTGATTGTGGCATATGTAGTGAATATTTTTCAACTTTCTAAAAAATATCGATGGACTTATTCCTTCTGTAGAGACATCGGTGATTGTGGTAGATGCAATAAATATTTTCAACTCTCTAGAAAATACCGACGAACTTATTCCGTCTATAAATCCGTCGGTTTGAATTTAAAAATATTTTTAAAAAATAAAATTGTGTAGAATAAATCATATAAAATTGTATAGAATAATAGTAAAAAAACCAATTAAGCAAATAAAATTGTATAAAATATTAAAAATAAAATTAAATAATATTCATTGAAATATTCATTACAATTTTAGAGTGTTTCCAAAAAACAATTGAACTAGAAAAATGACGGAGCTAAAGGAGGAGGAGGAGGAGGTTGGTCGTTCCTGAGACCATACGGCTAAAAAGAGAGCGCGCACATACCACCCATCTGTGATCTCATATCCATGACGATCTAGCAGAGTTGTTCATAACGCGTCGATAGTTGCTGATATTTCTGGGTAAGATCAGTTGTGTGTTGTTTTAAGGCCACAATCTCCTCAGAGTGGGTGCTTAATACTAACTGGGAGCTCCAAACGATTAAGACATTACAGGGCGCCTGCAAGTTCTCGATCGTAGTGTTGGAGAGTCTGTACACCTTATTTTTATAGGGCCCACTAGACAATCATGCCTACATCCACAAATCCGATCGAAATTCGGGTGGGTCGAAGGATCGTCTCCGTATCTCTCCTTTAACCGGCTATTATATGTTTTCTAAAAATTAAAAAAGAAATCATCATATTCAATTCAAGAAAATAATAACTTAAAAATAAAATGGTTGAACGAGCATACCATGAAGTGTTGAGCGCGGTTGTCAACAAACTGTTACACCCCCATATGGCGGTCTTCACTTCACACGTGCGTCTCCACAAACAGCTCCATTGGGCTCAGTACACGTCTAAGAGACATAGCCTATAAGAAAAAAAAATGTTGCAAGTTAAATATATTTATAAATAACAACAAATTAATTAACGATAGATTTCATTAAAATTAATCCTACCATCCACTTCGCATGTGTAGTGAACGGAACAAAGCCGCCGATGTGTGTTGTCACCGAACCATGAATTTGTCAGTTCTGGTTGTTGGCACCGGATTGTGAGCGTCGTGTGAACCACTCAGACGTCACGTGCTGGATATATAATGGCCATTTATCCTCCAGGATGTATGGCAGCCTAAAATCCCTCCAAAAAGCCATGTCATTCCAGCCTTGTAAACCATTATCTCTAGCGTATGTTTTGTTTTTTTTTGCGCTTCATACCAAAAATCATGCAACTTACTTCCATTAACAAATTTTATATGAGTTAATGAAAAAATGGATTTTAAAACATATTTTTTTAAAAAAAAAAATATCGTATTGTTTTTGATGTTACCTAGTTGTAGCGTGATTCTCACACCCACCTCGCAACATTGTCATGTGCACTATCCCACTCGAATTTTTTCTGTGTATAAATAATTTATTTAAAATAAAAATAATAATTTATTTGAAATAAATAAAATTAGAAGTTAACTCCAACCTCAAATTTTCGAAACCATGCATCGATATAAGGTCTCCAATCATGATGTTTGGAAACCTGACTCCATTGAAATAATGGAATCTCCATCAATAATTTAAACACCGAAGTTATTACTCGGACGACCTCAATTTTTGTGAACCTGAAAATAAATAAAATTAATGAAATATTAATTAGTTGTTCACAAATTATGCTATAAGTAAAAAAAAAACTAAAACCAAAACAAACTTACATTGAAAGGTCGTCTTTCCAATATGCCTCGTACTTGCGAGTGAATTGACCTCGTTGTGAAGGTACACCGCCTATGCGCTGTGGAATCGCGATGGAAGAGGAAGCATCGCAAGTCGGGGAAGGTGCCTCTTCTTGATCGGCACCTAAGGACAAGTCATCATCATTGCTAGAAGAACTAGTTGCAACCATATGCTCAAGACATGTTGATTTCATTCTTCGCTTCTACACAAATTGAATGAATAATTACATAATCAAATTTGATTATTTAAAAAAAATCGGCAACACCTCCCCTATACTGGAGACTACCCAAATTTTTCAAAACCTGCAAATATTGACAATGTATATACCACAAACCATTTAATTTTATTTTAGTTATACTAGAAACTTTATATTTTTCAATTTCATCTCATTTTAGAAATGATAATAAAATGTTTTAACCATAAAATAAAGAAAAAAAAATCCTATATATAACCTAACATCTATACATATTTAACAATAAAATAAAAAAAAAAATAAAATTTAATTCTATATATTCAACTAACATCTATATAAATTCATCAATAACAATTAAAATTTATGAAAACAATCAAACACTCTATTATGCAATAATAGAGTAAAATTGAGATAAAACAATTAAATTTAATCTTATATATTCAATTAACATTTACAAGGTAAATTCAACAATAACAACTAAAATTCAACAAAATATTCAATTCTTATGGCAATACATATAATAAAATAGATAATAAATTAAAAAAAAACTACAGACTTTAGAAATGAAAAATGATTACCTTAATAGCGTGTATATTTCTGGACTTTATCCACATATAATACAAAAAAACAAAAAACAAAACAAAAATATATTGTCAATAAAACAAAGAAAAGATGAAAAAAAGAAAATCATTAAGTATATTAAATCACAATACATGCCTTTTAATTTGTTAAAGATGAAGATAAAACTATAGAGGGTTACAAGAAAAAAACCAGATGTTTTGAAATGAAAGAGAGGAAAAAAACAAATGAAACGAAGGAGAGAAAAAAATGAACTAAAGAGGCTCTCGGTGGGAGTTATACTGCAATTTTTCCGACGGACTATTAAATAATATTATTTTTAATTATTCCGTCGGTGAATTCACTTTAAAATTTTAAATTTTGCACTAAATTTTTTAAATAAACCTTCAGAATTTTCATAGTTCATCAGTAATGTGAAATAAGTACACACGGTCAGAGATGCATTAATTACCCACGCTTTGGAATTCACATTCTGTTAGTGCTTCAGAGGACTTCACTGACATAGAAGGTGAGCAGTTCCTATCCTATTAAAAATATCGATGGACTCATTCCATCTGTAGTGACGTCGGTGATTGTGGCATATGCAATAAATATTTTACAACTCTCTGTGAAATACGGATGGACTAACTTCGTATGTAGAGAGGTCGGTGATTGTGGCACATGCAGTAAATATTTTACAACTCTCTGTAAAATACCAAAGGACTTAGTCCGTTTATAGATCCGTCGGTGATGTGAACAATGCATGACAAATTGTGTTTGTATTGCCTATTTATCCTCCCTGCAAGCACTTGAATTGTAAACTGCCTGCACAACACAATAACAACAGTGAACAATTATAAAATAAATATTTCGTGGCACAAAATTTCATCCATAATATTACATTATAAAAAATTCTTTACACTTTCATGTTCTGATAGTTAGTCATAATTTTTTTTTCTTATTCATCAATTGAATTGTCATCAGCTCCATCACAATCTTCAATGTGGATATCATCATCATCGACATGTTCTTGTCCGCTAGAGCTCAGAACAACATTCAACTCTTATACGAAAATTTAATATATAAATGAACAAAAGAAAAAATAATTAAAATGTGTGATTATACCCCTTCAACCAGTCAATCAGCTGTATTTACTAACTGATCCGGTCAACCGCTTGATAAAATGAGTAGTTTAGAATCGCTATTGTCTCAACCAGTCGACCATTTAATGATCTGGTAAAGGAAATTTAAGAATTATTGAAGGAGTTGATTGACCGAATAGTTGGACTCAATTAATTCGGTCAACCATTAAACTAACAGTAGAGAAAAAAAATTCCTTGAGCAATGCTAGAATATTGAATAAGAAAACAATCCAAAAATTCAAAATGTTACAAATTTGTTCTCTCATTGATTGGTTATCTTTCTTAGAGAATTGCTTGAAATTTGTTATCTTTATTCCTTTAGAGATTGTGTATAATTTTTCATCCCATTTAGAGTATGACTAATTGTAAGTAGGCCTTGTTATGTATCCTACTTATACCCCATCTCTAAGTGTTATGCTATTTTATCTTTGTTTATCTTTTTTTTTTCTATTTCTAATTGATAGTAAGGGTTTATTGTGCAAAGGGATTGAGATTTTCTTGTCATAGCACAACTTGTAGTGCATCGAATTGCCTGATAAAAAGTTTTGAAAAGGGATGGACGGTATGTGCAACCACGTAATTAGCATGAGGTTGTCTATATGCCTAGGGAACTACTAATATGTCAAGGGCTATCACATCTATATTAAATTGTGTCTATTATTGTGTTTGATACATTAGGAAATATTGTGTTATATAAAGAGCGTTGTTCCGAACATCACTTTTGGAGTGTTTGTGGTTGTAGAACTCCTTGGATATGCCTCACAAATGTTGTCACACGTGTGCGGCGTCACGGCGATCGTCCATCCTCAGGTTGGATTCTATTTTTTTATCGATATGAAAAATGTGGGGAGACAAGGCATTCTTGTCTCGTATTAGTGGAAAATTTGAATTGGAGTCGCCACCTAGTATTTTGATCACTAGAAACCCTAACTGGTCTCATAGATCGGATACGGAGACTAGTTGCGTAAGGGGAAGGTATTAGCACCCCAAATACTTCCTACCTAAGGTAGACTACATTGTTTTAATGTCTGATTAAATCTAAGGTTTTGTTGCGTTTTCTAGTCGTTGGTCGATTCTAAAGGTTCAAGAAAAAACCCTCTTCAGTAAGGAGGTTCTTTATCTTATGGGTAAAGTCTAACCGTTCTAGTATCCACAAAAAGAAATTGATATCCGGAATGCGCCTTACGTGTAAGGTCGTACCCCAGATACTAAAAGACAAACAAAAAAGAATTTTTGTTGTTTTTGAAATTTTGGTCAACGTTCTTGTGACTTTAATAAACTAGTTATTAAAGCCAAAATGCATGCTAAAATATATCTCTTTTTTGGTGTACGGAAAACACAATATGATTTTTTAGCTTTGAGATGGCCGTATGCACAAAACATTTCTTCTTCTTCTTCTTTTTTGTATTTTTCAAAAGTTGATGAAAACCAGGTATTTTAATACTGGATTTATATTTTTATGACATAAAATATAGACCGATATTAAGCAAAAAAAGGCATAAATCAAAAAGTGAGGAAATCACAAATATTGAAAAATATTTTTTTCTTTAATTTTTTTTGAAATGGGTCGGACCCGACCCAAATACATAAGTTAGGCTAGGTCGAACCCGGCCTTACTACATGAGCCCAGCCCGTGTGAATAGTGATCTCCATTGTTCACATGATACGTGAACAGTGAAGGCGTGGAGGGACGACGACGGTTGCAGAGAAGGGCGACTTATGGTGGCGTCGAGGCTGTGCTGCTGGCGGTGGTGGTTGCAACGGCGCTGCTAGTGGTGGCTGGGGGCACGGTGGCGTGCTGCTGGCTTCTTCTTCTTCACTGTGCAGAGGCGAGAGCCTCTGTTTTTTTCTTTTCTTTTCTTTTCTTCGTTTTTGGTTCTCCTCTTCTGCCTTTTTCCCTCCTTTTTCCTTTTTTTTTTGGCCTCTTCTCTACCTCTGTATTTATAGGTAGAGATTAGCGGTGAAATGGCCTGCCTCTATCCGGTCAGGGGATAGGGCAGGGCGGTTGGGGTGGCCTTTGTGCAGCTGCCCCAGCGCCCCTGGGGGCTTGTCCCCTCTGTTTTTTTGCGTCCGTGGTAGGCCACCGGTCAGTATTCAGGCAAGTGGGGTATTTTTTTAACATCTTTTTGGGTCATTGGGGGAAGAGAAGGCGGTGAGAAACAAGAGAACAAAACTTTCTTATTCCTCTATTTTCTACGCGTCCAGGAGAAGAAGAAAGGCTACAGTGCCGTTCAAAATGGCACTGTTTTGAGCTTTTTTTTTAACAGTGTATGAAACGGTGTCATTTTGGCCCAAATGCGCCGTTTCATTTAAATAAAAACGGCGCTAAACTTATGTCAAAGTACAAATCAGTCCTCAATTTGTGATTTTTTCAATTGAGTCCTTAATTGAAAATTTTGATCAATTCAATCACATCCCTGCCAAGATTAACAGTCAACCTTGAAGTTGGCTGCCTTTTCCACTTTGGTCCTTGGTTTTTGATTTATACAATTTAACCCTCAATTAATCAGTAACTTCTAATTTTCTTTAATTTGGTCCCTAATTTAGTCAATGTCAGCCCTCCTATTTATGCGCCTTTTCCAACTTGCTTCTTAGTTTTGGATTTCTTTAATTAAACCCCTAATTGACCATCAAACTTCAATATTAATGCAATTAAGCCCCTGATTTGACCAAATAAACTCACAAAAATTATAATTTGACCCCAAAACTTTAATTTCTTCCAATTAAAGCCAAAATTGACTTAAAAATCAATTTTCTTGCAATCAAACCCTTCATAAATCCAATTAAATCTTCAATAAAATTTAATTGAGTCCATAAACATCTGATTTTGGACTTTTCTTCCTTAAATCAAATTTTCTTTATCAACAGGGCTCTCATCGGTCAACGATGTACCATCAAATTTCAATTTTTGTATTTTTGAACCTCCTCAACCAAATTTTAATAATTTTCTGAGCGTTTTGGCATCCTCTTTTCACTGTTATATTTTTTGATAATATTTTTAATTTTTTTGTATTTTTTTAAGAGAGAAAAAAAATATGAATTGGAGAATAACCCAAAAATAGGTTATGACAAATGTATAAGTCTATGCATCACCCAGACTATTGTGACAA
The DNA here is from genome assembly GCA_015852605.2 of Populus deltoides. Classification (NCBI taxonomy): domain Eukaryota; kingdom Viridiplantae; phylum Streptophyta; class Magnoliopsida; order Malpighiales; family Salicaceae; genus Populus; species Populus deltoides. The sequence goes on from CM027587.2 coordinate 8,984,973, forward strand.
CTTAATTTGTATCTAATTTAATTTATTAGATATGCCTTACATGGTTCGATTGACCACCACGATGTTGTTATGATAGGTTGTGTTTGTTGTGTTCTCTATGTCCATCTAAAGAGTCCTCAAATCAATATTAGAGAGAATTACATGTTGATAATAAGATATTCTTGCAAAAGTAACCATGGTTGGTTGACTATAATTTGTCATAAATAGTTGTGATCATCATACGATGCCATAAAATCCATATAAAGAATAAACATATGGCTACGTATGAGGCACCAATACACCAATGCGCTCATTTGTGATTAATGATAATAACCCTATTGGAATCATTGGGAGGTATTGTATAAGGACACTAAAGGTGTCCTCAAATATAGTTTTATATTGTAGTGGTGAATTAGATGATAGAGACCCATCTCCACCAGACACATCTAACACTAGATGATCTACCAGAATCTAAGGAGGTGATGGATTTCTAACTCTTATACCCTAGAAGTTAGCCTTACTCTATTGCTAATATTGATTATTCATCTAGTGCAACGATGATGAGTTTACATGTGGTTTTCTTTGGAGGCATGTTTAATACATTCTAGAACATCTTTGGAGGCATGTTTAATACATTCTAGAACATATATTGAATCTTTTTCCATTAGGCATGCCAATCTATTGATCACGTAGATATTTTTCTTATCAATTTGCTACCAATTAACCATTTTTACATAATATATAGGAACTTATAAACTTGAGAGGAGACAGGTAGTAACCGTGTAAAATCAAGCTAAGTGTGAGGGTTTAAGAACTCGAACCTTCAGAAAATATGATAAGCTCTGAAGCAACACCATGCAAAGAAAAGAATGGGGTTACGAAGACACGGAGAGAGAAATTGTAAGAGTTAAAATGCAAGAAAAATAAATGGAAGGTTGTAAAAAAAGCAAAAAAAAGACCATATAGGACAAATAATAAATAAGATTGTATTGAGATTACATGTGTGCTGAACCATCACTCATATTGACTATGTGATTGTATAGACTTTAAATCCTATATGAGTACGTAACTCTAGTTCTAATACAAACCAAACTACTTCTTTTTATCGGATAAATCCAAAGCTGATCTCTTTATCTTTTGATCAATTATTGAGGGCTCTAGTTCTGGATTTAACTAGCTAGGTTTTCTAGCTCCATGCACGTATTGAAGTGGAATTCAATGTTTTGGTCATCGATGATAAAGAAAACTAGTGGGAGCTTACTTTGATTTGTCTGTGCTTTTCACTTCAATAATGAACTTGTGCTTTTTGCATCAGTGGAAAATGAGTGTGCTAGGGCCAACCAGGGCCGCTTAATCTTTCCCATGAGCCTACCAGCATGATAAAACCAGCCTTGTGTACAATGAATCTGCCGTCTGTTTTTCCCAATACACGTCAGAAAAAAGCACTTTTTATCGATCTGCTTTTGTCACCTACTGGTATTTTAAGACATAAAACTTACTCCTTTTACTCTCTGATTGTAATCCACAACTCGTAATTATTGGAAGTCAAACGCAGAAAGCCAGCGTTCTTTCCTTTTCGATACCCAATTACCAACAAGTCAAATATAATTCATGTGCTTCTTTTAGGGTTTTTTTCATGATTTAATTGTTTGGTATTGTAGTTAAAACTGTGTTTTATTATAATCATAATTTATAACCATTTGCTAAATGTTTTAAACATGGATTTTAGAGGTGGATCCCACTAAAAATTAAGTTTACACCGTCCATTTCGATGATCCAAAAAATTACTGCTTTTTAACTTTTACTCCCCTGTTGCCGAGAGAAGAAAAAACTCATGGTCCACCCAATTTCATACGTGATGTTAAAATTATCATGATTCTCGATTTAATTAAAAAAAAAATGTATTCCGCATCTATTCGTATTACGACAATTCAGCCCCTCCAAGTCATTGGAACAATCTTCTTCTAGAAGGCGGCTCTAACCGCTGCCCTGTTTTCTGTGCTTCAAAATCGGAGTAATTTAATTTTAGCTCAAGTATTTATTTTTTATGGTATACTTTGAAGAAGTAGAGAATTATAATTAAGAGAAAGAAATTATCAGATATTTTTATTATTTTTAATAGTTCATAGATTTTATATTTTTAATCCTTTTTATGTCCATTTCTTTCATTAAAATGAACTTTATTATTGAGTAACTAATAGAATGCCACTGAAGTAATGAAAGTAATACTGTAGAAATGAAGGCAAGTACAAGTAAATTACCCCATCTAATAAAAAAACCCAGTTATTTGACTTACACTCCACCACGTGTTGGATATTTTTTTCCAACAAAAAAATAGAACATGCTAGCTTTTTCAACGTATTTTTTACATAAAAAATAGTAAGTGTAAATCAAAAAACTTATATACATATCTAATTAAATAAATCAAGAACCATTTGTGTTATTAAATAAAAAGAATCATTAACGATAATTAAATACATATTTAAAAAAGTTGAGAGACGGATGTAAATCAAGATATTTGATCTCGCAACATGGACCATTTACTTGATTGTGTTCAATGACTTTATTTATTAAAATTAATTTTTATTTAATTAAATGATAGTGAAAATAGACATATAAATAAAATTGATTGAATAAAATTAAAGGAAAAACATATCTCGCAAAGATGTACTTATTAGAAATACTATCCAAGATTTTTTTTTAATAAATTTTAATTATATAAAACAGAAAAAAAAATTATAAATGAACTAAAATAATTTCTTCACAAATTATATACATTCAAGATAATTAAAAAAAACAACCACTATTTAAAAAAGATCATATGCAAAAAAATAAGAAATCAAGGTGAAATGGTATTAATTTAAATATAAATTAAAAAATATTAAAAAAACATATATTTTTAAGGAAAAATTACAAAAACAAATAAAGAGGCCATGTATTATTTTTTAAAAATGAAATTGGGATGGACAACATGTTGTTCACCCTATTATTTTTTGAAAAAAAAACATTTTTCATATGTTTATCCCAAATAACAAGGTTTTTTTTTCCACACAAAAAATTATTTTTCAACCCATTTTTTTATACCAAAAACACCTAGAAAAGAGCTTAAACACATTGACAAACTTATAAATAACATAAAAAAACTAAAAACAATATACACAAAAACCCAAAAATAAAAAATAAAAAATCTTTTCGAGCTTAGATTTGTTTTTTTAGATAATTTCATGATGAAAACACCTAAGTGGAACTCTTCTCACCAAATAAAATTCATTGATACAAAAAATGACTATTTTGGTAGTTAGGATTGATATCAATATCAATTTTCTCTATTTATCGTCAAAATTCAGCAATCTTTCTCTTTTTTCTTTCAAACTAGAGACTAAAAAATTATAAAAATAAAATTTTATATCAAAATTAAATTTAAAAAATATTGAAAAACCTAATAGTATAATCTGTAAAGTTTGAGCACTAAAGTAAAGTTTGCGTGAGAACTTTGAAATCATAATTCATATGTGGCGTCTTATCTACAGTGGCTTTTTATTTTTTTATTTTATTTTTAATTAATAAATTTAATTCATCTGTTTTTAAATTTAGAAAACAAAGATGCAATCACGCCAAAAAAAAAAACTAAATGACCAAAATAATAATAATAATAAAAAACATTAAACGAATCCACATTAAAATCTGCAATGATGAACAGTGTGTGTACACTGTTTTACCCGCAACATTTAGAGCTAGAGCAACTGGAATCAAGTTTAATGATGTTCATATTTTATCTATTATATATTAAGCAAGATAATTATCAAAAAAACTCTAATCATCCGGACTCGTTCGGGTTAAATTTTCTTCCAAAAGATTTTTATTTTATTTTTCCCAGTCAAAAGGTCACATACATCAAGAGTACTGTATGCGCATCCATGTCTCCGATCAAATAAAAAACAAATTTCCCTCAGACTAGAATTAGGGGATTCATGAGAGTTTTGCACGTCAAAACGATACTTGAATATTGATAGCCAAAGGGGGATTGAAGCACCATGTCTCGACCAACAAGAACAGAAAGAAATTTGTATTGCCAGTCACCAAGAAGAAAGAATTGACTGCTAGATTTTGCAAATATTTCTTATTCAATTGAAGAAAACGTCAAGCATCATCAGATCTTGTCATGGAAAAATCTAAAGCTTGCTAGCAAGAGAAAGAAAACATTATTAATTCAATCCAAATCATTTGCATCTCTTATTGACCGATAAATCAGGTAGCTTTATGTAGCAGCAATGTTCAATTCAAATTGTTGAAACTGGGACTGGAACCGGAATTGGAAACACAATGAAACACCATAAACTCACACTTTGGCGATATTTCCTTCAAAAGCAATCTCGCCGTCTGCTCCTGTCTCGCCTGAGCCCCTTGCTTCTCCACCAACGCAGCAGCAACAATCCTGTCAAAGCCACCACCCCTCCCTACCATCACATATGCCACCAAAGCCGCCTGCACCGGGCCCATGCTGGGATTATAGGCGGCAGACTCCATATATGATCCTCTAAACACCTTCCCTTCACAATCCATCAAGGCCAACCCTGATGGGCAATTAGTATAGGGTGCATGAGACTTTTTGGCAGCTTCTAAAGCCTCATTTTTCAGATCTTCAAAAGCAGCACTAACTCCATTTGGTAACTTGTCATCACCTAGAAACGACAAGTTATTATGATGGGGCTCCAAAAGCAAGGGAACATCCTTACCCAAAAGATCATCAGGTCCGAACCTGTGCGGTAAAAGACAAGACATGGGCTCAAATTGTTCTTCATTTGCTAAATCATTCTTGTAGTTGTGGTTACTATTACTATCACCCGTGATGAGGATATGTATATCAGGGGCGTGGCGGATTTCCTGAAAGAATTGACGGCAGTGGCCACAAGGGGCGGCGGATACAGCAACGTATTTTAGGGAGGGCTCCGCATTGAGAGTGAGATTGGTAATGAGGAATTGTTCGGCGTGGACAGAATGATGGAGAGGGAGGCCAGGGAATTCGATGTTGCCACCCAAGAAGATGCGGCCGGAGGATCCGAGACCGACGGCGCCCACGGGGTACTTGGAGATTGGCGGGCGAGCCAAGGCCTGCGCTGATTTGACTAGGGTAGGGAGGAGCTGGAGGACTGTGAGGCCTGATTGTTTCGCCATCGATTCGGCTTCGGATGCTTCAATTACGAAGATGGGTCCATCCATTTTGTTTGGTTTTATTTTGTCTTGTTTTGTTTTCTCGGTGACGGCGGTGGTGGTGTTCGGGATCAGAGATTTGAGAAATTACGGGTGTGAGAGGCGGGCAGGGCAGGGCAGGAGACTCATGGGGACGTTTTATAAATTATTATAATTATTGCTTGAGGACACCAATAGTGCCAATTACCAAACTAATAATAATAAATAAATAAATAAATAAATATTGTTAATGCTAATGTAGAGGCAGATGAGTTTTATGACGATACACTGTCACGCCATCATAAGAAAAATTAAGGATGCATTAATTGCACTGTTAGATTGCTATAATATAATGATTTTTTACTCTTCGTAATGATAGAGTCAAGGAAGAGCAAATTTAGTAAGAAAATGAGGTTAAATTAGTATTTTTAAAATAGTTAGGGATAAATCAGTCTTTTATATTTTTATTTACCCTATAATAAAATATCTACCTGTCAGGCTCCATTGTCTTTTTGTGTTTCTCAAAACATTTAAAAGACTTCAACATCACTAAAAAAACACAAAACATGCTATCAAAGGTTTTTTCGTTTTTTCTCGTAGGGTTTTTTTTTATTTTTATTATTCTCAGTTTGCATAGGAAGTAAATTAATCTTTTAATAAATAATAAATATTATAAAAATAAAAAAAGTTATTAACACGAGTTATCAAGTGGACACCGCCTGCACCCTTTAAATGATTCATGCAACGGCATCTAACGATAAAAAATAATTACACGCCGTGTCTCTTGAAGAGTCATGTGGTAGTACGATCAATGAGGCAGAACATGAAATGAAGTTCGCGGTGGTGTGGTGGTGGTAAGCTATTTTTCTTATTTGTTTTTTTTCTCTCTCCTGCCATATTGATTCATGCCTAACCTTTCAAAATCCAATTGTGTCCTTTAATTTATATTTATTTTATATTTGACCCTCATTGTTTTGATTGTTTTTGTGTTGATTTTTATGTTTTTTAAATTATTTATTTTTAATTTCATCTCTCAATATTTTATTTCATTTAATTTTTTTATATATAATTTGGTCCTCGTTTTTTTATCCTTTTTCTAGTTTATTTTTTTTATCCAAAATTCAATTGTTTCCTTTAATTTGTATTTACTTCAATTTTGTCACTCAAAATTTTTTTCATTCAATTTTTGTATTTAATTTTGGTGCTTATTCTTTTAATTGCTCAATTTTATCCCTAATTATTTTCTTTCATTTAATTTTGTGTTAAATTTTGCCCTTATTATTTTGATTGCTATTTATTTTATTTTTAATTTTTTATGATTAGGAATTTCACTTTATTATTTTCTCGTGTCTACCTTCTCTTGGTTAATCGCGGTCTCATAACTCAAGTTACTAGTTTCGAATATTAACCCGATTTAAGTTCAATCTTCTTTGAGATCATTTTTATAAATTTTTTTAATATTATCATTCGACATTTGATTATTGGGCCTTGAGTTTTGTGATTTATTCAGCTTTCTATTATAGGGTTATACTATCTTATATCCTGGGCAGCGGGTTAATCAGGTTAACTCGTGTTGACTCGTGATTTTCTTCTCTCGATCATTTTTTAAATAATTTTTTTTTCAATTTATCATATCACATTAAATTATTGACCCTTGAGCTTTGTGATTTTTTTGTTTTTTTTATGTGGGGTTATCCTGAATTCGGGCTAGTCAAGTTAACCTAGGTAGACTTATTTTTTCAGTGTTTTTTTTATTGATTTAACTTTAGTTTTTTTTCTATTTTTTTTAATTTTAATGTTTTCCAATCTCATTTCACGTGTAGTGGGTTAGTAAAATGAACTTGAGTTGACTCAAATTTTTTTTCTTTGGCATTTTAAAAAAATGATTCTTTTTTATTTTATCATTTGACAGTAGGTTATTAGGCCTTGAGTTTTATGATATATTTTTTTGCTTTTTTTTTCTGCAGGGTTATTTCGATCTCATATAACGAGTCGTGTGTTAATCAAATTATCCCGGGTTGATAGGTTATCATTGGAAAATTATGAGTCTGGATATGCTTTTTTACATTGGAAATTTTTTTGCTCAACCTGTTGTTACCCATTTTTTATACCCTACATAAATATAAAAAAATATAAAAAATACAAAAAAAAAAGAACATTGGTTGCCAGATTTTCAGCACCTAAATTTTTTACAAAACAAGAACACAAGTTCATAATATGAATTCATATACATCAAACAATAATATCATACAAAGTGATGATAGGTCATATGACAACTCCTTCATTGATTGGTGCAAACATATAAATGAAATCGAATTAACTATGAGAGGTCTACATGTATTAATGATATAATGATATTGAGCTTATACTAGATAAAGTGAAGAGAATGAAAGACAAGTTATGTCAAGTTTGGATTAAGAATCATAATATGGAGGCTAACATTAGAAGTATGAAGTTGATGGTAAGAGCTAATTTAGTATGTGCATTGTAACTATTATTATGTTCATGTTAAACAAATGATATTAATGCATGAAATAAATTCAGATAACAATATTGTATTAACACCAATGTAGCATTAACATCAAGTCAGCAATAACATTAATATATAAACAATGCAATACGTTTCAAAAGTTGTATGCATTAAGGTAACATTAACATCAAGGCAACACTGATATTAATACATAAACAATACAATATGTTTTAAAAGTTGCATTTATTAAGGCAACATTAACATCCTAAATGTTTATGGACCATATCATAAACATACATAACAGTTCAGTACTGATAATAAAATATCTCGATATTCTTCACTCAATGCATCTTTTTTGTGTTGAATACTAAGAGGATGTAAATTGAGCAGTCTATAATTTAAAAGAAAAATATTGATTGGCTATATGTAAATTATTAAACTAATAGAAATAACATGAATAATATGCTAGAGAATTACCTGTATACCTTTAAGGATAGTGATGATGATGCACTAGCATCATTTCTTCTAACTCTGTATATATTGGTTGATCTTATAGATCCCCTGGTGGCACCAATAGATCCCCTCATATCACCACTGGTTCCTCTTATAGTAGTCTTAGATGCCCTGAATCCTCTAAATACACATATAGATACCCTACCACCACTACCACCATTAAGTTGGGAAACACCATCTCTTTGGCATATCTTGGAATTATGGCCATATTTTTACAATTATTACACCTTAGTGTGGGAGCCCTTTTTTCTAACATTATTGTGTCCCTCTTCTTCTTCTCCCATTCTTCTATTCTTCTTTGGTCAACCCATACTCTTATTCATGTTTAGGGGTAATATAATTACATTTTTATCTTTAGGATCTAATACAACCTCTCGCAATGGATGAACAACCTCAAAGTATGTCTTCCTAAATGATTTCACAGTGTAATATGTATGATTTAATTTCAATTCTTTTATGCTTTATACAAGGTGCCATATGCATTTATAATATTCCAGTTATCATCCATTCACCATAAGAATACTTGATATAGCCTTGTTTGACCATTAAATACTTGATACTCAACAATACTAGCTGAAATCATCTTCATATTCCCCTCTTCTCAATAACACTAACTAAAATCATCCTTGTATTTTCCCCCTTCTCAACATACTTGTCCAATAACTTCCTTATATATGATTTTGTGTTTTGGTATTCTAGGCCAAGGGGTTTCATCATGGATTTAATAGTATAGAAATTCTCTTTTAGCCTATTCCCTTTTAGTAAAATGTTTCTTGCATATTCGATGATTTTTTTATAACCGACCTTATTTAGCCCATAATCCGACTTAATGGTGAAGACATGTTCAACGATTGATAATTTACTATAATTTGTGCACTCATCCCATAATGATTCGTCGAAGTCTTTTAAACGATAAAAAAACCTAGTCGTGTTTGTATCTGGTTCTTCATCTATGATTGAACATTCACCTGCATAACCCTGATTCATTCTCATCACATCCATAATCATACTCCTATAAGGATTGCTATTGTCATCTACAACCTCATAAACATTCCTAGAACTAGAGTTTGACCCAACCATCATTTTTACTATGATCTCATAAGTAACATATGGTTCTCCATGTGTAAACCAACACAAGTATTTCTCTATAATTTTTTTTTTGTAAAAGATGAATCGTAACAACATCTAGATCAAGAAACTTTTTATTTTTACACTTCTTACATGAACATCTAATACTGCCTCTACTAATATTTCTCGAATTAGATAAAGTGTAATTAATAAAAACCTTAACCACACTATAATAATTCATCTTGCATAACCCTTCAAGTGAAACTCGATACGTTCAAGAACGCTCATACATTATTTTTATCAAATATATATACAATATTGATGACAACATGTATTAATTAATTATGTGAACTAAATAGATTAGTTAACATTGAATTAACTCAAATTTATTCAATCTATTTTATTAGTACCCTTAAATCATTATCAATTTCTATAAAAATTCAAATTTCTTCACATTTACTAAAATTTTCAACCTAACAATAAAATTAACAAAATATGAAACGTACTAATTGAATAAGCCATTATTTATTTCATTACAAAACACCCAAGTCACAAAATTGAAATCAATTTCACCAAATTAAAAACAAATTCAATTATTCAAAATCTAAAACAAACTCTAAATGTACAAATTATACATTCATACAACAAATTTCTATGAGAAAAACTATAAAACAAGTAAACACACAAACAAACTACATAAACTATATCAAAATGCCATAAAAAATAACTTTTTAAAAATGAGTTAAAACAAAAAATAGGTAGTTTTGTTTATTTGATGTGGGGAATCCTAAAAATGAACCAAAACAGGGATGTTGACAGACGAGCCTGTTTAGGAGTATGGTTGCGGTTACTTTTCAAAGTGTTTTTCATTCAGAAATGTATCATAATATATATTTTTTTATTTTTTAAAAATTATTTTTGACATCAGCACATCAAAATGATCCAAAAATATAAAAAAATGTTAATTCGAAGAAAAAAATAATAAGTTTTCAATTTTTTTTAAAAGTGCTTTCGAAACGCAATGCTAAACACAAGTGTTGGGGTGGCTGCATTTGTGGTGATAGGAGTTTGATTTGTGATAAGATATTGGGGTTTGTTGTTATTTGTAGAGAAAAAGAACAACAAGAAGAAATGAAATGGGAGAGGGTGGTCACTCATCATGTTATAACTTAAATTTTACCAACAAATATTAGCAACAAATTTATTTCATTGGTAATATTGATTGTCAAAAGTTTGAGGATCAAATTTGATATAATCAGCAGATAATATGATATTTCTAAATTTTTCACAACTTCTGGAAAGTGTTTTCCATCCAAAATAAAAGGAAAACACTTTCCTGGAAATCAAGCCAAATTTTTCTTTGACAGGAAAGTGTTTTTCGTTGACCGGAAAGTGTTTTCCGTTGACCAATTTTTCTAATGACAAACAAACACAGGAAAGTTTGGAAAGTGATTTCCTGGAAATCAATTTCCAGAAAACAAACACACCCCCAGTATATATCTAAATTAAGTTTATTTTTTTAATTACCTTAAAAACATGCTATCCACGTAGACATAATAGCCAATATTACAAATAAAAAACCACACCCTATTAAGGTAGAGAGTGCGTCCCAAGCCAAAATCATTTTTGTTGATAGATAAAAAGCCTTTTGATACTCTTGTTTGGATACAACAAGTCATATAGGCCCTAATGCAATATATTATAATTATTATGGTTTTAGTCGCCTATCTTTTGATATGACTGGGATGAAATAGATGTAAGAGATTGTTTAGAAACGCGCGTTTCTAAATGTTTTTTAATATTTTTTAATGTTTTTAAATAGTTTTGATTCGCTATATTAAAAATAATTTTTTAAAAATAAAAAAAATATTATTTTAATATATTTTTAATGAAAAACACTTTAAAAAGCTATCACAACCAAACTTACAATCACACTAATATGTTACTTGATAATTTTTTAGTGTTTTTAGATAACTTTGATTCGCTGATATCAAAAATAATTTTTTTAAAAAAAATATTATTTTAATACATTTCTAAGTGAAAACAATTTAAAAAGTTATCGCAGCCACAATACCAAACTAACGTGTCACCTGCAAAATAAAAAGCTCCCTCGATGCCAATCCTCCAATGATCTCTCGTTAAGAAGGGAGATGAAGATGAAGTGCAAAGAAAAGGCATGTAAACAAGGAAGACAATGGATCCCTTGGACACATGTGTGATGCTCAAGGATGATGTAGGCATTCGACTGTGCACATGTGAGGGATCTAGGACCCGCGTCGACTCGACAACCAAGTGGTGATCTGACCGATGACTTGAGCATGTGGATTCATTTAAAGTAAATACTATTTGCCATGGATTGGTGGGAGTTGGTGGGCTGCATGCTGGAGATCCTACAAGGATGCCTCCTTTCGGCTGGGCAGAGCCACCACGCACGAAGCGATTCCCTTCATCTTATCTTATCCCGATTGGGTCTAATCGGATGACGAGGGAGAGTATATGCCCTACCTGTCCACGTTCTTGCTACGAGTACTGTCTGACAGAATCAATTATTATTATTTTTATATGATGATATAAGGAGAAAATAACTTTATTTTATACTATTCCATTGTTTCATTACAAATAAAGGCAAAAGAGTCATGGTCTCTTTCTAGTATTTTAAGTACATTGTAATCGCCATTTTCCAGACGAGCTGATGCTCTTTCTCAACGAACAAGAGTATGCTTTCACACGACAAATCCTTTTGTCTGTATATATGTATGCAGGACAAATCAGTATTCAGCAGAAACAAATATCAGTAGCAAACCAAGGAAAGAGTCTTCTAACTAACCACCCATCAAAGATGGTTTAGGTGACGAATCGATGTTAATTGCAATCTCCTTATCTTCTAACTACCCATCAGATTTATACTCTACCATTCAAGGTGGCTTCGAATTCTTACTGGGTTATTTGGCACCATGAAAGACACTGTAACTTGAATCTTGAACTCCTATTAAGGAAAAATAAAAAAAGAACAAACTTGCTTTTTAAAGAGAAGGAAGCACCCGGCCAGGAGAGGAAAAGCAAACTCTAAGTAAGGAAAATTTCTCAATTTAAAAGTGTTAAAGCTTTGACTATTGCTTGGTAACATGCTGTCACACTTTTAAATAAGATTCTTGAAGAATTTATATTTTAAATTTGAACTTTGTGAAATGAGGAATTATGGTTCATGATAAATTTTAGAAAAAATTACAATTGATTGTTAAATTATGTTAACATTATTGATTTGAATGATGAAATGAATTGTGTTAAAATGTGGAAATTGGAAAAATAAAAAGGAAATTTACAAAAAAAAGAAGGGAATTTTCATGTTTCTCTCTAAATTTTATTTTGGCAAATAAAAGGATAATTGGAAAGATTTTATTTATTGAGTGTGTCAATATGGAAAGTAGAATAATGATGTGATATACCTGTCAATTCAGAAGAGGCTGCCAGACCGACACCACAGTAGGGAACTTCGGCTCAAGCTCCGTCGTCAGGTAATTACACGGTGCCCGAATTTATTATTGGTCAATATGTATTTTTTTATCTGATTAATTGTGGTCGATAAAGTAGTAATTATTATATTGTTTACTTAAGAAAATAAGATATGCGATGTGACGAATTAATTCCTAAATTAATGGGATTGATGCCCTGGTGAATGGGTGTGATAAAGAATTAATTCTCTAGTTAATGGGATTAGAATCCTGGTGAATGGGTTGAACAAATTCCTAAATTAATGAGATTAATGTCTTGGTAAATAGGCGTGATGAGGAATTAAGTCCCTTGTTAATGGGATTAGTACCCTGGTGAATGGGTAAATCGTTGAACTAATTCCTGATTTAATGGAATTAGTGCCCTAGCAAATGGGCGAGATGAAGAATTAATTCCCTGATTAATGAGATTTGTTACCTGATGAATGGATGAAACATTAAACTAATTTTTGGATTGATAACAATAGTGCTTGTTGAAAGAACTGGTGGAAAATTAATCATCTATTAGTGAAAGTAATGCCAAGTTACTTGGGCGATATGAATAATTATTTTTTGGTTGATGTTCAAAAAAAAAAACTCATTGATTATTCTGAAATTTAATTGATATATATATAATACTAGATGAGCAAGTTAATTTAATGATCTTTTGACTAAATTTTCAAAAAAAAAAGGAAGAAAGAAAGAAAGTAGAAAGAATTTTATGGATATTTTATTTTTTTCATCTGTCTAATCAAATTATTGTATTAATCAATTTTCAGGTACATCCCTCAATCGGACTGAACAGTAGATTAGTTTCCTTATATTTTGTTGGGTATCATTTTGTAATAAATGATGTTATCATTTTGTTATGTAACATAATGCGTCAACAGTTTATCAAAAACTCTTTTGTGTAGTATAATCTTAATTATGAATTTCTTATTTAATTTTGTACTTATTTCAATTATAATTTTGTTAATGGTCCTTATTTGTAAATCTTTGAATTGTGAAATGTACTTCAGTTATAATTTATAGAATAATTCTTTAGATTGCATTCATATAAATGTGGGATATTGAATTGTTTAGACATATGTGAATTTGATTATTGAGAAGTTGTGATGCAATGAGAGGAGAAAGTCTTGGATGATAGGACGAGTAAGAAATTTAATAATTAGGGATTGTGGAAGAAAAGTCGACAACTTAATACCTAAAAATATAGGAAAAACTATGCTGAATTTTTTATTGATTACAGAGAAAAAAATTCTCTAATCTTAATTGAATTATCATGTCCTTGCTCTTCATTTTGAATAGAAATTTTTGGGTTGTTACACATAGGATAAAATAGTGTCTTAGGATATGATCTGGAAACTAAAGGAGGTGATGTATAAAATTTATGGGTATCGTGTCTCTAGGAACCTCTCATGCCAAATCGATAAAAAATCTTCCTGATGGATGACCTTTCTAGATATAGTGATTAAACAATGCAATCCTATGATGGAAATTAATTGAGTTTCAAATAGGCTGAATCTCCTGACTACCTGAGGGAAAAGACTAAGAGCCCTCGTCAATGATGTCATTCATCAAATCAGAAGACTATGCTTAGGGGTAAAAAACATTTTTCCATGTGATCAATTTGTCATTTTCATTTTGGTTGGGGATGTAAAGGTCTATTCCTTTTTTTTTAAGAATAGTAAAATACCTTCATTATAAGCAGAAAAATGATATTATAACAACCTCATCAATTGCATACATTTTAAGCTTTATTTATTGTAAAATATTTCTATTTTTTGGGTGAATTTTTTTATATATAAGCTTAGTTCTATGTGAATTTACTAATTTTGGCAGAATCTTTCCTATTCTAGAAGATCCCAAGTTATTCACAAATACTTGTAACTGTAACATTCATAATTTTTCCGGAACAAATCAACTCAAAACACATAAGCAAATAGGGAATTTTTTTTTTATTTATACAGTTTTCATCTAAAATTTATCAAAATTTCAGAAGAGTCTCCCATATACCGGAAGGTCTCAAATTATCAACATTTAACCTATTTACACTTCTAAAATCTCATATCTCATAACTCAATCATGACCCAATCGTCTTGGGTCTTAATCTCACAAACATCATTATCATCACAACCACAAGATTTATAACATGCATTGAACATCAACTGTCATTATAGAGGAATAAACGAGATAAAGACGCATACATAGAACATGATTATATGAATTTCAGAGTTAAGTTCATTTATTCAAGTTTAAATATTAATTATACAAAATAAGTTATATAAATGTTTTAATAATATAAAATACAAGGATATACTCCCTAGAACTAGATACAAAAAATGAACAAAAGTTAGGATCTACTCTTGTCATGCATGCGATGGTCCTGAAACAAAACACATATTATTGAGACATGAATATCACGACAAATATAGTAAAATAAAAATCCAACAATTTAAAAAGACACGTATTCATATTCTATTCACTTTTCCCTTTTTTGTTTTCATTAGAACTCTTTCTCATTCAGCTATTAAAAATTGTTTCATCT
Organism: Populus deltoides; assembly: GCA_015852605.2. Classification (NCBI taxonomy): domain Eukaryota; kingdom Viridiplantae; phylum Streptophyta; class Magnoliopsida; order Malpighiales; family Salicaceae; genus Populus; species Populus deltoides. The sequence goes on from CM027587.2 coordinate 9,000,229, forward strand.
TCCATTTTCAACTTCCATTCAAGATTCCATAAAATTGACAAGAACCATTTTCATCTAACACATTGTCGATACCAATTCCATCGGTATCATCATCGCCTCGTAGGCATCAATGCATTGTGATCCCTTTACCTGAGACCCCTAACATACACTAATATATGTTAGTCGATGCATGTTGATTCCCTTACCTGGGATCCTAACATACACTAAATGTTCGCTAGCTGACATATGGTGATCCCCTTACCCGGGATCCTAACATACACTCAATGTATGCTAGTCCATACCCCATAGGCATCGATACATAGTGATCTCCTTACCCGAGATCCTAACATACATTAAATATATGTTAGTCAATGCCCCATATGCATCGATGCATGATGATTTCCTTACTCGGGATCCTAACATACACTGTTAGTTCATACCTCATAGGCATCGATACATGGTGATCCCCTTACCCGAGATCCTAACATACACTTAATGTATGTTGGACCATGCCCCATATCACACTTCTCAAATTTTCTATGTCAGCGATACTTCCATCACCTAGCAAATCACATACAAGACTATTCTCACCTTGAACATATATACATTCGGGATACTATCCGAAGTAATAACATCATTACGCAAACTTTCATTCTTTCATATAATATCCAATATTCTTCAATTCATATTTCACATCAATAACATATTAAATCATGAAATTTAACTAGAAAGCACAGGTGCGGATCACTTACCTATAATAGAAGCTCTACTTGTGCTCTCATATTGCTGCTGTTATACCACGCATGTGGTCCCACCTGTAATCACAAGCATATCTCATAAATTATCCTCATTTAATGATACATTTCATAATAACCATATTAACAACCAATATAGGTCTTTCTTTTAATTATTCCTTTCTTTATATTTTATGTTTTTTTCTCATTTCACTCATTAATATCGTCATTCTTTGTCCGACCATAGTTATCATTACAAGTTTCCATTTCGAACATGGCTCATTTCTTTTGGAAGTTGAGATGTAATATGAAATGTTTCTCTGAAGGGAAAAGACCCAATTTTCACCCTTAATGCATTTAAATAGTTGCTTTAATGACTTTCTGAATCTGCTGGCAGAGGTCGCCTTCCGACCTCTCCTCAGCTTTTTTACTATATCCGGAGTTTTAGGACTCTGTTTCAAGCGAGGTTGGTCTCGTTGGAAAGTTAAGACACGGGGCTACAAGTCCACTAAGGGAAGGAGAACCCCATTCGGCCCCAAGACACTCAAAATTACTCATCAATGAATTAGACCCATTGCCTTATAGGGTCTGTCATGACCTAATCTCGTTTGGTGACCCATAATTAGAATTCTATAGATCCAAATTAAGTAAGACCAATTTCTTTAGTTAGTCAACATCAAAAACTACAATTACTAAGAAGGAACCTGGTCATAATTCTCTCATCCTCTAACTCAAATTCTCATCGAAAGTCAAGAGATCAACCTGTCCAGATTCATTAACCTTTCCATTTACACACAATATCCACAATTCAATTTTTCCTCTTTTATCTCAACCCCTATTCATATCACATACCATATAAAAGTGTCAAAAATATATTTTAAGAGCCAATTTACTCTATTTATTTCAATCTTTCCTCTTAACATCAAAATATGACATTTTATCGATTTTACTAACTTTCCAAACAATATTCTTCTAAACACAATCCTTGCTATTTCAACATGTATTTTCCCTCATTTAGACACAATTAAACACATGTCATCAAGCTAAATATATCAAATTAAACACCCCCCTTTTATGCATAATTGGCCGAAAGCATAGCCGAAAGTAATCAAGAGTTCCCTCGTTCCTTTCATGTTAATTTCATTCGAGTCACACACATTCACATAAAAAAAAAGCTATAATAATAAACTTAATAAGGAAAACCATAATATCCCTCTTTTCTCTACATACGATCAACCACCCCTAACTTAATTACCCATACATTTTCTTTAATGAATCATCATGATTTCATACCCCCAATCACATACAACACATGAATTAACTTAATTTTAACAATTAATACATTTCTCCAATTCAAGTCTAAGAACTCTAATTAAAATTCAACATTAAGGCATCAATTCGTAATCGAATTTGAAACGAATTATAGAATCATATTTAGAACTCCTTACCTAGTAAAAATCAAGGTCTCGATCCTTAACCAGTCGAAAATTTTCGGCTCCCCCTTTTCTATTGACAGTCGACCCTCCCTTCTTTCTTTACCTTTAAATTTTCTTATTAATCCCTTGCCCACAAGTGTTTATTCTACCTATTAACTCTTAATCTTGGATCGGTTCTTGGGATTTTGGTTTTTCTCTCTTGATTTGGCAAGAACAAAATAAAAAACTCATTCCCTCTTTTTTAAATTGATGCTGTCAGTTTTGGATGGGTAAGGGAGAGGGAATTTATACCCTATAATTTCTCTTATTTGCACTTAGACCTTATTTTCTTTAAGCGTATATTTTTTACCCCCACATCATTTCTTTTTATAATGAAGTTATACCTCTTTACATTTCTTATAATTTCACCCCTTAACTTTTTAGTTTAGTTTATTTTCTTTAATTTAGTCCAACCCTCAATATTTTTGAGTTAAATTTATAATATCTCGAAATATTTCATCTGGAAATTCATATCTGAAAATTTCCACATTCCCATTTTATTTAAATCTGTACATGAATTTCTTCACTTTTATTTTCTATTTATTTTGTTTGCAATTTACACAAACATTTATTTCTCAGGGTGTATAGTAACACTTCAATACACTCATCACACACGCAGCCAAATCATTGTCCAACCATTCTGGATTCATCATTTCACAACATAACTCATCACAATCATTGCAATTCATTTTAATATCACTTTATGCATTCAATTATAATGTTCAAGATTCAATTCAAAGATCTGTAACTATAAGTTATTTGGTACTATAGTCTAAGCTACGATAAAAGGGCATAAATACATCATTATATATTAGCACAAATAAGTTGGATTTATAATTACATAATATATGGGAAATTGATATTCAAATACAAAAGGATAATTATTATAATCCTTTACAAAATTAACAAAAAATCTCTAGATATCTATTATGCTACTTAAGGCTGAGAAATACCTATAATTAATATATAAGTGACAAATTAAGTATTGTAATAATATATTACTTAAACAATTTAAACAATTGCAGTGGTATGTTTGAACACAACTCATCATAAAGACTTATTTGATTACCATTTACACAATTCATCTTTAATTTAGATGATTTATTTTTTGTGTCAATATTTCTTATTTGTCATCATTTTTAATACACATTCTTTTTCCTAAACTAAAAATCTCCATATTAAGCTCTTTTTAAATACTACTCAATGCCAAGTAATTCCTTGTTTGTCTAAGTCCAGACATTATTTCCTTTTACAAAATCTAAATTCTTCATCCATTACCGGGTAAAACTCCCTTATCCAAGGGTTCAATTTTTATTCCTTTATATTGAACATTAATCCTAATATTGGAATGAATTAATTCCTTATGTCTATTACTGAACTTCATTCCCATTACCGGGAACTAATTTCTTCTATCTTTTTACCAGACATTAATCCCATCACCAGGACTAGTTCCACTGCCTTTTACTAGGCAATAATCCCATCAACAAGAATAATTTCACTGTCCCTTACTGGCCATTAATCCTATCACCGGGAATTTACTTTTTTTCCTCTAAATACTTTAGAAATTAAATATAAAAAATAACATAACATATCAAAAACATTTTCACAACAATCTTACAAAAAATCTGTGATTGAAGATTTCAAAGTGTCTCCCTATTGTTGCCCAGCTTCCAAAGCCTCTTTCGTATGAACAAGCATATCCATTTCCTTCTTATATCCGTTACCAAATAAATTATCATTTCCAAACATTTACCTAACAATTTAAACTAACCAACTTTAGGCGATTCATCATAATCGACTATGTACACCATTCTGTGTTTTAATCACAATCATAGTTTTATAACTTGGTTTTATGCATGGATTATTTCTATAGAAAGCCAAAACATATATCTAAAACTTTGATGAAGAACATTAAACCCAGTTCTGCCTTCTAGAGGCCTAAAATCACTAATTATAGTAGTATGTGGAAATTGCCCTACAAATCTTGGTGTAGACCTTTCTTTGATTTTTATTCCATATGTGGAGTTTCATAACTCTAATTTAAATGAGTCCGGTTAAGTTCAAAAATTAACATTCATACCTATAACTTTTATGAAGGAATAGTTTTCAAATTCTATCATCTTTCGGTCCCATTTTCAGTTAAAAGTCAAGAGACAAGGTTGTCTTGTTTTTGTTTTTAAGGTTTAACAACCAAATGTTTCCATGCAACTTTTCCATCATTTATAGCAATAATAACCATTTAATTCATTTTAAATTTTCCTTAACATGATTCTTACACTCATTAACCTAATCAATTTCACCCTTTACAATTAAAACTCCCTCTATTAAATCATTAATCAATCGTCACATATCCCAATTAACATCATATAATCATCAAAACACATACTTTAACATTAAATCTCATAAACTTATTTTTTTTCATAAGACTCTAACAACTCAATCATACAAAAAGACACAAAACAATTTAAAACAAATTAATTAAATAAGTTTGTTACCTCTCACAACCAAGAAATCAAAAGAGAATTCCTAAAAAAACTAAGTTCATTTCACTCTTTATCTTAACAGGTTGGATGGGGGTGTAACATGCAAAAGAACCCTCTGATATTGAAATCAATTTAGGGTTTTTTAGGTAGATATTATGTAAGAAAAATGAACTGAGAAAGTTAAATATTATATTTCTATGTTGAGATGAAAAATTCATCATCTTCTCTCCTAAACTTGGGAATATATAATTTATTTTAGAAAAAAATTGAAGCTACTTACCTGGTAAGGTGACAATTCTATTGCATAACTTACCCTAACATAGGATAGCTTGCACATGTCATTTATAGCAGATGACAATTTTAGCTGAAGTGTAATAAAGTTATAATATGTATAACTTGATGTGCTCACTAAAATAAAAAAATAAGTAATAAAATAAAAGAAGAGAGAGAAAAGATGATGGGTCGGCAAAAAAACTAAACTATTAAAGGCTTGGTTAGGCCTAGGCCAACCAAACCAAAACCTTTTTAGACCCAACCAAGCCCGAACCCTTTTTTAATGTCTTTATCACTTTCAATATCCAGCTGCAATATAGTAGTGCTAGTCTAAAGAGAAAGAATGCCCTTTGACGTTTTCTCTCCAGTGGCCAAAGAGTATTCCAAGCAGAGAAACAAGAAAAGCATTCAGCATAAATTAGTCTCTAACCATGAGTTCATCAAAATCAGCTATCTTGTCTTTATTTATGTTTTCACAAACTGGACCAGAAAAATCGTTTCAAAAAGAGGCCTAAAGGAAGCTGAATCCATGTTGCAGAGGATTTTCCCAAAGAAAAGGTGTGGAATGAAGAATGTCCTTACAATGAGCTAGAAGCGTTTGTTCACGCATGAAGACTCGTCTTGGGAGTCAATCAAAAGTAAAGATACGGAAACCTACTCCTAGAAGACATCACAGATTTGGCTGTGAAGATAACCTCTTCATAGGTTTTTATCGGATCCCCATGGTCGCTAACCTTGGCATGAGTTTACTCTTTAACATGTCGAAAGGCATAGCATATTTTGAGGCCAAACAAGTTTCCTGAAGTTTAATATCTCTTGAACCTTTGCACATAATTGTTATAAATAAAATTGCTAATACCCAAAACAGATCATATTGAACAAATCTCAAAGAAAAACATGGCCGATGGCATAGGAATTGCATAAAGAAATGTTGGATATTCAGCTTCTAAACATGGAACTTGACAGTTACATTTATGTTCCTGTATGTTAAGAATCAAACACTTTAAAAACATTGATCATTGACCAAATAACCAAATAAATATAAGTAATTAACAAATTATTTGATTACAAATAAAAAATATTTTAAAGAACTTTTCAAAAGATTAAAAAACACTATATGATATGATATAATATTATCTTTAAGCTTTTATAGTCTAATACATTCTTAACAGACTGCTATTTGTGTTTCACAAAAACATTTCTCTCACAATTGTTTTCAGATAATTTATATTTATTTTCTATATGAACTTCTTATAGAATTTATCCAAAAAAAATTGATATTTAAAAAAATAACAACGTCATATCCTAAAAGATAAGCTTGAGTAATTTTTCATCTAATTTTGGATAAACTAACAATCTAAACAAATTCATTTTTAACAACGCAAATAATCTTTCACTAATCAAAACCAATTATTTTAACATGTACAATCTTTCTTTTAGTTGATTTGTGAAAACACATAATAAGGATAAATTATCATGCAAGTAATTCAGATTGTTTGATCATAAACAGATACTTCATTAAAGTATTCTTGTACGTATAATTGAAACAGTGGTATGTATCATGAAAACAATTAATAATATTTATGTAATCAGTTCATAATATTTTCAAAGAATACTTCATGTAACATGTTGCATCTTAATAGTTCATAATATGTTCAAAATGCAACTATCACTTATAAGATATTGTTATATAACTACATGCATCAAGTATTCAACATAAAGGTTTCTATGCTACAAAAATATCCTATTTATTAATGACTAAAATATTCAATATTCAATATTCATTACTGATTAAAAAATAGTAAAGTTTCATAACAGCAAAAAAACATTTTGATGGCTTGTTAACTTAGTTGTTTCCTCTTCCTTGCATATATCATTGTCTCCCCCCCTTGGTTTGGATCCTATTCCTTATCATCACCAACAACAAATTGATGTATTTGTTCGATGTCCAGAATGAGTTGAACCAATCTGTCATTAACCAAAACTTCTTTTTCATCTAGTATATTTTTTTTAGAGAATGTTGACTTTTAGTGTCACACATTCATGTTTTTATATATTTTAATAATAACAATAAAATGAAAAATAGACTAATAATATGCTTAGTTGAGAATAAACTTTAAACAGATTTTATACAAAGAACATATCAACAAACATGATGAATTTCATTAAGAAATCAATTAGGAAGTCCAAAAAAGAAGCAAAGTGAAGACTTAGATTAAGTGTTTGTTTTAGTTCTCAAATGTAAATCTTTATATCTTACTTGATAGTACAATTAAAATAAACTCACATACTTTGTCGCACGCGACGTGACGGGATATCGGGATCAAGAAATCGACACCTAGTTGTTTGGTTCATGGTCATTGGGAGACCTAGATGGACTGATCTTATATGAAACTCTAGGGTAATGGACTAGTTTGTGGCTAAGAAATGTATTATCACCCCCAGTGCACCTTATCTAAGGTAAGCTACATTGTATGATCTAAATATGACTTAAAGGTATCGATAGGTTCCTAACCCATGGTCCATCTATGGCTTAAAATAAATATTTACGCTTATGAATAAATTTATTATGGACATGTTTTATGGGAAAAACTCCATGTAAGTGCCCTAACAAGGTTCACTTATCCTAGAAGGAGAAAGGGCTTTCAACAACTTATATGTCATGGTAAAAAATACTATTGATTAAAATTGTTGAATATTTGAAATAATTTTGAGAATTTTCTAATCAACTCCTAGTATTTAAATAGCAGCCTACTTGTAGGTCCAATATTCATATTAAAATGCTGACCATTAATTCTTAGAAAAACAATTTTAAGATTTTTCAAATATTGGTCAAGTTCTCATGAATTTAATAAATTGGTTATTAAATCCAAAATATAATTTTTATATAAAAAAAATGCATTAAAGATATTTTTTTAATTTTTATGTATATAAAAAAAATGTTAAATCATACCAAGTATTTTTTTACGCCAAAATATAATTTTTATTTTTTAAGAGACTTGACCATATGCACCCCAAATAAAAATCATTTTTTGTATTATTTTGAGATGAGAAAATGTTTTAGAAATTTTGGAAATCTTTGAGATTTCGATGAAAAACGAGTATTTTAATACTAAGTTAGTATCTTACAGTATAAGTCTATAGCCTTGATATTAAATAAAATTGCTGAAAAAACATGCAAACAACCTACAAATAATTTTTAATTTGTCTTTAAAATTCTTTAGAAATTTTTTGGAATTTATTTAGGACCTGTTTGACAAAAACCCTTTTTTATTCAAAACAAAACTGTCAAAACAGGCTTGTCAAACATGTCCTTAAGCCAAAATTCCTTTTATTAAAACAATGGCAAACCAAACAAAGCCTGAGTCATTGACCCAATCAGGTTAACTTGATCAACTGAACTTGAAATTTTTGGTTCAACCATAAACCGAACCCAAAAATTATGGTTTAACCCGAAAAACAACCCAAAATAAAACCAAAGCCAAAAAAAATAGATTAAACACCCAAAAAACACAAACTTAAAAAAACTTGAGCCAAATGGATTAAACACAAAAAAAATGAAGAACACGAAGAATATTTACAACATACTCAACCACATAACTCTCAAATCAGACTAGTTATGGATAAACCAACGACATGGACATGTTGGGAATCAAGCAAGGATCAATAATTTAGCATCCATTTACTTTGATTATCACTCTAAAATCACAATTTTATCAAAATAGGTTTCAGTTCAAAATCAAAACCCTAGGAATAAAACAAAAAAAGGTTATTGATGCACAAAGAACATTGATGCAATGAAACCCTAGATTATAACGAAAATTTATTGATGCAAAGAAACCCTAGATTATTCACTGATCAAGTATAAATAAAGGTTTTGTTCAAAGAAATTGACCAAAATTGGTCTAAATTCAGGGGCTAAGGCAATGTTCAAACTAAGAACACAAAGGACATTGTCCAAAAACCTAGCCATTACCTAGCACTGCCAAGCCCTAGAAATGAACATTTTAGGTCTCTAAACACATTGATTTTAATCTTCACAACCATATTTTCAATACCAAGTATAGTTGAATCAAAAGAACTAACAAAGAAGATCAAATCATCATAAACATGAATTAGATTTCAAATTCATAAATGCAGCCCTAATGATAGCCAACAAAAACATCAAATTTCAATTCAAAATTAACTCTTTGAACACTTGGACTCAAACCATGCTCAAGAACCAAGAACATACACTAACAAAATAGAAAAGGCATCAAACACCCACTACCAACTTTTAGCATAATCAAAATCAGTCATAAACATATTGTCTTGACACTTAGTAACATCAACAGCAACTCCAAATAAGATTTAAACAATAAAAACAATATTTTTACGTATTAATCAAAACAAAACTAGAAAACATTATAACACTAAACAAGTTCAAAAAATATATCAAAAGAGGTTTAAACATTAAAAAAAACATGAATGGGCAAGCCATATGGACTCTACCCTTAAGTTTTTACATAGTTATACCTTCTTCAAGCTTATTGACAATATGCTGTTTTTTTTCTTCTTTTCCTTCCTTCTTTCCCTTTCACTCTCTTTCTTTCCAAAGTTTGACCTTTAATGTTAGGCTCTTGAACCTTCACAATGGGGTTTATTAACAAAGTATTTCTCCATGTTTTTCCTCTCTCTCTCTCTTTTATTATCAGGGGTATTTATAGGGTTTTTCTAGGTTTTTTGATGGATTCCCTCAAAGCTTAGCCCTTTGATCAAAGTGAGATGGTTCTAGACGAAAACTAACAGCTAAAAGCTTCTGTACTAGGTTGATTTTGCAATGGTGGCTTTAGTTTTAGGGGTACTTGGTGGTTTTGCTAGACTTGGAGGGCAAGGAACTATTTCTAGCCTTTTGGATCTTAAGAGGAAGGTTTTAAAGCCATTAATAAGAACCCTTTGAGAAGCTTTAAGTGTGAAAACACGAAATAAAATTATATGTGACAATCAAGACTGATTGGGTTGACCACTTTCGAGTCTTCGTTAGAACAACTCCAATGTAAACGTCATTGGAAACCGCCTGAAATATAAGGGGTGCATATCTTTTGTTTGGATCTAACCTTACTTAATTTGGAAGTTTGTAACTTCACATTCATTCATCCAAAGGTGCCAATTCGATCAGCCTAGAATATGAAATTGTAGTGATGGTTGATCAAGAACAAGATCTTAGAGACTTCTATAAAAAGAATTAGAATGTAAATGTCTAATTTCATGGAAATGGGGTTGTAAAGGGGATGTTCTTCTTCCATTTGTAAAAGAACCTTGTGTCATTTGAAGGTTTAAAATTTCACAACAAGCTATTAGAAAGTGCCAACTTGATCATCATTTTCTACTAGAAGAAAAGGAAGAAAACCAGTATATGACGCGTCATTCATGTCTTTTCATTAAAACCAAATGACATGTTGTCTACTAAAAACCCTAAAAACTAAGGCTCTTCATTGATTTTTGCCAAAAATTAATTTAATTTTTTTTTTCTAATCACGGCACATGCACCCTTAATTGACTCGAAATCCAATTAATCCTTCCAACTACATCACTAGAAATTGAGATTTGAATCTTTTTATTCAAGCGCCTTTTACAAACAAGTTCTTAGTTTCTAATTTGTTTAATTTTAACCTTAATTAACCACTAAAATTTTAATTCCTTTCAATCTGGCCCCTGATTTGGTCAATTTTAGCCTCTACAATCACGCTCCACTTACAGGTTGGTTCTTGGTCTTGGGAATTTACAAATAAGTCCTTAAATATCCTCTAAAGTTTAATTTTTTTCACAAGACCCTAAATTAACAAATTAAACCTTTCAAAGTCTAATTTTAATCCCCAAACTTCAATTTCTTCTAATTAACACCCAAATTGACTCTAAAAACTAATTTCCCTTGCAATTAAGTCCATAATAAAATTAATTAAGCCTTTTAAAATTCTCATTGAGTTCTTACCCATCTAGATTTATGTTTCTTTACCCCAGATAAATATTTTCACTAGTAGGGTCTTTTGTCAGTCAAAATTGGGTTGCTTATTTTTCTAATCATATATATTTTAGTCCTTGAACTTTTTCACTTGTCATCTTGGTCCTCCACCACCAATCTTGGGCAATCTTCTAGGTTTTCTTCATATATGTCCTCTTGCATTGTTTATTTATTTATTATTATTATTATTATTATTATTATTATGTGTGTGTGTGGTCAAAAATGGGTAACAACACACTTCACTCTACACGCATTAAAGGACTGATAATAATTAGATTAAAACTAAGATAAATGGTTCTAAGAATTCACCTGGTTTAAATTGTTAAATCTAAAATTTTGCATGAATCGTTCGACTGTTTAGGATTACAAAATGAACACCTGAAAATTTTGCAGGAACCAGTCAACCAATTGGCTTGACCAATCTAAATTAGTCAACTGTTTTAGCTATCAAACGAATAGTAATGGCTATAAACAACTTTTTTTTCTTATATATATATATATATATATATATATATATATATATATATATATATATATATATATATAACTTGTCTAATTACAGAATTAGGTGTAGAATCTGAATATATATATCATATACAAGCTATTCTAAGAGTAAAACAACTATAAAATCATCAATCCTTGATCATACTCTATTTTATGCTTTTAAACCTTCATATTTTAGCACAAAGAGCATTCAATTTTATTCTCACTATACTTAAATACTTATAAGTTCTATAAGTGCTATCTAGTGAGTTATGGAGATATTAGAACTTAAATTGTGTTATTCATTCTAGTAAGAGTGTTTTTTATAGAAAACAAAATCATCATTGTAAATATTTGAGAGTTAGGTAAAAACTATTGGTATTAGTGAGGGAATTTCACCAAGGAAAACATCTTGAAGAGAATATATCACCAAGTGGATATTGTACTCTTGAACTTGGATTAGTGAAAGAATACAATATGTTAGTATGATTTGGTACTAGAAGTATGGATGCCCGCTTGTCAAATCATGTTAAAAACGAGTTTGTAAATTCTCTCTCTTATCTCTTTACTTTACATACTTTAATTACATTGTTAGCTATTGTGTTTACTTGAAGTAATTTGCATTAATTATAGAATTTAGTGATACACATAATTCACCCCCCTTCTTAGATGTTAAGTTGCCTTAATCATTGAACAACAATTGGTATTAGAGCTTAGTTCTCATATATAAAGTTTGTTTGGACTTTAAGTAGAATTACAACCACTAGTTATAATCTTCAAAATAAAGTATTATCTACATCCAAGCCAATTTTTTTAGGGTAACTATTATGCATGTTAGAAAGCTAGAATGATAATCTATTTTCTATTAATTTTTATTTTTATTTATGGTTATCCGTAGAGAATGGACCTCATAGACCAATTAAGATTGAAAATGATATTGAGATTCCTAAAACTAGAAGTGAATATACGGACAATAATAAAAGTTACTTTTTATGGATATTAAAGCCATAAATATATTATAATTTTCATTGAGTAAAAGTGAATTCAATAGAATGACATCATGTAAAAATGCTAAAGATATATGGCATGCTTTAGAACTCATGAAACAATTAACCAAGTCAAATAGTCTAAAATCAACATGTTAGTTCACTAATATAAATTATTTAAAATGCTTCCTAGTGAATCCATAACTAGCATGTTTACTAGAATGATTACCATAACTTATAGTTTGGATGCATTTGGTAGGACATACACTAATACAGAAACAGTAAGAAATATTCTTAAGTCTCAACTAAAAACATAGAAAGCAAAAGTGACAACAATTCAAGAAGTCAGGGATTCACCAAACTTCTATTGAAGGCGCTCATTGGTTCTTTAATAAACTATGAGATTACCATGGAGAAACAAAAACAAGAAGAAAAGCCAAAGAAGAACTTGGAATTCAAAATCGTTCATCACATTATAATGACATTGAAGAAAACATTGCCTTAATCACAAAGCAATTCTAAAGTTTCCTAAGGAATAAACAATGCAAGAAAATATTCTCAAACTTTAAGAAAGATGGGAACAAGGAAGATTCAAATAAGAAACTCCTAAGATTCTTCAAATGCAACAAAGCAAGGCACATCAAAGTAGATTGTCAATTTCCTCAAAATAAGAAGAAGAGACATCATCACAAGAAGGCAATGAAAGCTATTTGAAGTGATGAAAGTCTGTCCAGACTCATCATCAACACCTGCAGCCGATTTTGTCGACTTTGCCGATTCAAGCGATAAAGAAGAACATATGGTAAACATGTGCTTTATAGAAATTAAAAGTGAAATGATGTATAATCTTTGGATGATGAATCCGAACCTACTTATGATGAGTTGTATGATGCACTTGAATCACTATATGATGAATTTAAGAAATAGGTTCAAAATATGGCTCATTAAAAAGAAATTATACATGTTTACTTATAGAGAAATAAACTTTAGAAAAGAAAGCTTACATTGTGCTTGATGATAGTAATAAGGTAAATCTACTTGAAGATGAAAACAAATTATTAAAAGAAAAGGTAAACAAGTTAAACATAACTTTAGCTAAATTCACACAGGGCTAAAAAAATCCTGGAAACTATGTTTTCAAGCCAAAGATGTGTGTTTAACAAAACAGGTTTGGGTTACCAACCTAAAAAGAACCAAAAGTATTTAAAGACTTATTTTGTTAAATCTAAACAATCCTATGACCCTAACCATAAATGAAATTATTGTAGAGCTATAAGTCATTTGATTTATGCATGTCCTATTAAGAAGGACAAAGTTTATAAAATGATTTAGATTCCAAATGGAACCACCTCTAACAACAAAGGACCAAGAAGGTATGGGTACCAAAAATTTCATCTTGATTTTTATGTGTAGGAATCAATGGAGTATAGAGAATGGTTTTTTGAATAGTGCTTGCTGAAGATATATGACTGGAGACAACTCATTATTATGAAGCATTACCAAAATCAATGGAGAAAATGTCACACTTGGAGACAACTCAAAAGGTAAAATAATTGGAGCTAGCAATATTGAAGGTAAATCTTCTCCTTTCATTAAAAAGGTTTTTCTTGTTAATAACTTAAAATATAATTTGCTTAACATTAGTCAACTATATGTTAAAGGCTATAAAATTGTTTTCAATTATGCATGTTGTTTAATTCTTAAAGAAGATAAAGTAATCTACGTAGAAAATAGATGCATGCATAAGAATAGAAAGTTGTTTTATTACTAGCATTAAAGTATCATGAAAAATAAATTAGAAAACGTTTTCTAATGTTTGGCTATGTCATAGAAAATGAATTGGAAAATAATTTATTAATAATTTTTTCAAGTTTATTAAAATAATGAGGAATAAATTTTACAAATTAAAAAGTTAAATGAGAATGAAATTGAAAAAAAATCTAATTTCATAAATTATCTCAAATAAAATAAATAACAATCAAAATAATGGAGATCAAATCGAATAGATAAAAAAGTTGAAAGATAATGAAATAAAAAAATTCCAATTTCATAAATTATTTCAAATAAAATAAATAACAATCAAAAGAATGAGAACCAAATCTGATAGATAAAAATTTTCAATTAAGAAAATGATAAGAGAAAATAACAATCATAAAAATAAAAACCAAAGTTGATATAAAAATCAAATTAAATCAAATTCGAATGGGTGAAATTGAAAAAAAAAGATTCAAAACAAAATATATAGCAATCAAAAGTTTGAGGATCAAATTTGATATAATCAGGAAATAACATGACATTTCTAAATTTTTCACAACTTCTGGAAAGTGCTTTCCACCCAAAATAAAAGGAAAACACTTCCCTGAAAACCAAGCTAAATTTTTCTTTGACTGGAAAGTATTTTTCGTTGACCAACGTTTCTAATGGAAAACAAACGCAAAAAAGTTTGGAAAGTGATTTCCAGGAAACCACTTTCCATGAAACAAACAGGGCCTAAGAATTACTACACAGATATTTTTTGACCTATCAGAACTAGAAGTGCATGTGGTAATAAATATGTGTTTGTAATTATTAATGACTTTACAAGATATACTTGAGTTTTTGTTTTTGAAATTTAAAGATGAAAAAATTTATGAAATTGTAAAGTTTTCAAAGAAAGTTAAAAATGAAAGTTTTTCCATAATAAACATAAGAAGTGATTATGGTGATAAATTTATAAGTGATTTGTTTAAAATGTTTTGTGAAGAAAAATGATACTACCATAACTTTTCAACTCGTAGAACTCCCTAACAAAATAAGGTTGTGGGAAAAAAATCAGTCTCTTCAAGAAATGGTGGATTTATATTAAATGAATTTTACACACCTAAATGTTTTTGAACGGAAGTTGTAAACACTTCTTATGAGCTTTAGAGAGGAAGGAAACACAACATCTCTTACTTTAAAGTTCTTAGTTCAAAATGTTTTATTCTTAATACTA
This sequence comes from Populus deltoides, assembly GCA_015852605.2. Taxonomy (NCBI): domain Eukaryota; kingdom Viridiplantae; phylum Streptophyta; class Magnoliopsida; order Malpighiales; family Salicaceae; genus Populus; species Populus deltoides. The sequence goes on from CM027587.2 coordinate 9,015,617, forward strand.
AAGATAATTTAGATAAATTTGATTCAAAATCTAATGTTGGAATTTTTCTTGGTTATTCCTCCTCTAGCAAAGCATATAGAGTTTATAACAATAGAACTCTTTATCTTAAAGAATCTATGCATGTCGCCTTTGAAGAAACTCAAAATAACGTAATTATTGAGATTTTAGATAACATGAATGAAAGTGTTTAACATTTGAGTCTTAATGGTAAAACTCCTACGAAGACAAATAATGAAGGCATAAACAAGGACCAACTAAGCTCAAGCAATCAATATGAGATTGTAAGTAACTTTTTTGTACCCCCAAAAAAGCTAAGGTATATAAGAACCTTCCTAAATTAATTATCAGTAATTGTTTTGAAGTGACTAAGACTAGAGCTTCACTTAGAAACATTAATGATCACTTTGTATTTGTCTCTCAAATAAAACCTAAATCATTTCTAGAAATAAAAAAAAGATGAAAAATGAATTTTGGCTATACAAGATGAGCTAAACCAATTTGAAATAAATAGTGTTTGGGAACTATTCCCTATTCCTAATAATCAATCTATATTTGGAACAAAATGGTGTTTAAAAACAAAGTTAATGAACATGGAACAATAGTTAAAAACAAATCTAGACTAGTTGGTAAAGGTTATAATCAAGAAGAATGTATAGATTATGAAGAAATCTTTACGCCGATAGCTAGACTGGAATCAATAAGAATGTTTTTAACCTATGCTTATCATAATAACTTCACACTTTTTCAAATGAACGTTAAAAGTGTATTTTTAAATGGATTTATTATGGAAGAAGTGTATGTTTAGTAACCATGAGGTTTTGAAAAAAATTGTTTTCTCAATCATGTTTTTAAACTTAAAAAGGCCTTATGTGGTTTAAAACAAGAACCTAGGATATGGTATGATAAACTCAAGTCTTTTCTTGCTAATAATAATGATTTTAACATTGGTAAAATTGACACCATTTTTTTTACAAAAAGAAAAGGCAAAGATATCTTAAATGTGTAAATTTATGTTGATGATATTATATCTAATGCTATTAATGAATCTCTTTGTAAAGATTTTACAAAGTGCATTTATTATGAATTTGAAATGAGAATGATGGGAGAGTTGAACTTCTTTTTTAAATTGCAAATCAAACAAACAAATGATGACATCTTTAACAATTAAAGCAAGTACATCAAGGATCTTCTAAAAATATTTGGGATGGAAATGTCAAAGTAACCAACACACCTATAGGAACATTAACAAAGCTTGATATGAATGAAATCAGTAAGAATGCAGACCACCAAATATCAAGGCATGTTCGATTCACTCTTCTATTTAACTACAAGTAGACTTGATATTATGTTTTGGGTATAGATGTATACATTTTCAAGTTTTCCCTAAAGAATCGTATGTTAGTGTTGTAAAATGTATTTTTTGTTATTTACATGTTATTATAGATTTAGAGTTGTGGTATCCTAAAGGAAAAGAGTTGAGTTTGATAAGCAATTTGGATGCGAATTTTGTCAGATGTAAAGTTAGAAAAAGTACTAATGGAACATGTCATTTCCTAGGATTCTCATTGGTATCTTGGGCTAATAAGAAACAAAACTTTGTAGCCCTATCAATAATCAAAGCAAAATATATAGTGACGGGTAGTTGTTCTGCTCAAATCTTATAAATGAAACAGAACTTAGAAGACTACAGACTTGAATTTGATCACATACTCATTAAGTGTGATAATACTAATGCGATTAGTCTTTTTAAAAATCCTATCCAACACTTACATACAAAACACATAGAAGTGAGACATCACTTTTAAAGGACCACATTGTGAAATGAGACATTGTACTTGAGTTTGTAGGCATAAAACACCAACTAACAAATGTGTTTGCAAAGCCTTTAAGTAAGGATTGATTTTGCAAAACAAGAAGTAACCTAGGCTTTTTTCATGCTAAAGATGTTTGAGGTGTTATTTTTGTTTGTATACATTAATGGAAATAAATTGGACATATTCACATTATAAATGGTATACTCTTTAAGCATGAACACCATTAAAAATCTATTATGTTGTAAATTTTGTTGTATGTTCAGGTTTGAGACGAACCGATTGACCAATTTGTAATGGTCAGTTTAACCAAGTGATTGGTAGATTCTAAAAAACAAAGAAAAGTTATTGTACGAATAGTAATGTTTTAATATTTTTGTTGGAGACTATTTTTTAGTATAAAAGTTTGGCAAGCATATGTATGTATGTATTTTGACTCATGAAACTTATTTTGAAGAAAAGGTTTACAAAAATCTGCTTTTTATGTGAACCAGTCGACCGATTCATACAACTAGATCAATCAGTCAACCGGTTAAGTTAAAGCATTGGTAGTGAGGCTATGGCCTAAATTGTGAATTTTTATTCCCTCAATTTCTTTGTTTTTTGGACATAATTTATGTATGGAAATGCTCCATTTTAAGTGCAAAGAAAGAATGCGAACAGAATTTTTAGAAACTCTCATGTAGCTTTCAACCAGTTAACCGATTGAACTTAACTCATAGCAACCGGTTGACCAGTTGCTCGATAGTATATATATAATTGTCCCTATCTCAATAGAAGTCAAAAACCAAAAAAAAAAAAAAAAACCTAACCCGATTCTCTCTCAAAACCCACTCAAATCACACTAAATTGATATAACCTAAATTGCTTGATATTTTAAGAATTAGTAATGATGATCTTAAAGTGTTTGAAATGAAGATAATCCCTACTATTGAAAGATTTGTGTATAATGAAGAAGTAGCATTGCATACTGGTTGTTATAACTTTACACCAAGTGCTAAAATCAAAAGCAAAGATTTGCTTTTACAACCTAAGATCCTTCATAGAATCATTGCACATAATATTTTGTCAAAGAAAAGGCATTATAATAAAGTTACATTTAAGGATATATGCTTAATTGATTGCATGATTAGAGGTTATCAAATTAATCTTTCATTTATCATGATGAAGAACATGATGATGGCACATAATAAATAAAAAAAACAAAAACAAAAGTCTCTTCTATATGGTCAAGTCCAGACCTCTATATTTGAAAGCTTTAACATTAGTTAGTAATACGAACAGGAGTGTTGTTGGTTCTTCTGGCAGTACGTCAGATGACCACGCGTCGCTAGGTGCCAATTATAATCAGGCACAAGCACCCTCTCTTGATGCAAGCTCGTTGAGTGCTATGTCACCTTGCAGAGAGGGTGTGCCTTCTGAGCATGATGTATACACTGGAAAGTACATTACTTAGTGGAAGCCTGGTCATGGCATATAATGTTTTTTTTCCTTTCTTGCATGATTAAAAAATAAACAACAATAGATAATTTTTTAATAATTAATTTCAATGGACGAATGGAATTTTTAGTTTACACAAGTGGAGGCTGCTTGCATGATAACATCAGCGATGAAATCGTCAATGAAAATGCTTTTATTTTAGTGGAGTCAAGTTTTCAAAAATCTTGAATGAAAGCTTATTCTTGGTTTAGAAAATTCAAAGTTTTATTGAAGTTATTATTTTATGAAATTGATATGCAAGAAAAAAATTTACTAGGAGTAGACTACAATATTGTTGCCAAGAGCGTGTGGGAGAATCACGACGCTATTAGGTATGGTTGAATTTAAAATGTTATTTAAAAAAAATGTTCAAATTTTATTTTTCATTATCTTAACCAATAATTTATTTTTATCATATAAGTTGTGTGATTTCTAGTATGAAGTGCAAAACAAATCAAAGAAATATGCAAAAGAAAAGGGTCTTCCAGGCTGGGAAGATGTGGTCGTATGGAGGGACTTCAGACCTCCGCACATCTCGAAGGCTATCTGGAAAGCTTATATCCAACACTGATGTCTAATGATTTTGTGTGGCAGTCGCAATCCGATGCAAAAAATCGTAACAGGGGGATCCATTATGTTTGTTTCGTATGCAAAGCGGATAGCAAGATTTTTTTTTTTATTATATACATTTTTTTAATTATTGTTTTATATGAAAATATTTAACTGATAGTAGCTTTCTTTTACAGGCCACGATTCTTGAACGCGATCCAAGACCAATGTAACTTTTTGTTGAAACTCATATGCAAAATAAGGGTAGTCTAAAAGAGGTGTAGCAGCTCGTCGATAGTCGAACTCAGAAGTTTGTGATTAGTTGGATTTCAATAATTTTTTTCTTATGTTATTATTTTTTAAAAATTATTGATTGTTTTTTAGGAAGCACATAACACCCCATTGCAGGAGAGATACATGGATGATCCTTTGACATATCCAGAATGTGATCCAAATTTGTGGTTAAAAGTTGAATCGTCCGATGAATTTGATAGAAAGCAGGTTTACGGTATCTCAAACACTGCGGTCGAGGATATATGTCAATCGTTGGCTCCTCGCAATCGAGTTCGAGCTCCCAATCTTTAGTCGTCCAGACAATTATACAAGAATAAATTAAAGCTCAAACTACCCAACTTAATGTTGAGACAGCTCAACTTAGATCCAAGATGACCAAACTTTGACGATTGTACGAGGATCTGTTGTCAAGCCTCGGTGGTACATGTGGTCTACCCCATCACCCACTTGATTAGGCAAAGATCTACCTCGACCTTCTTCTTCTTCTTCTTCTTCAGCTTATGTCTTCTAGATAAATTGTATTCAATAATATTTTTTAAATTAATAATAAAAATTTGGTTTTTTATTTTAGTTTTATTTCTTTTAATTTTCTTTGTTTTGTTTCTTACAATTTTTTAAATTATTAAATACAATATTAATGAAATTGCCAATGGAATAATAATCACAAAATGAATTACCAACAAAATAATAATCACATACAAAATTACCAAAGGACTAAGTCCCTCGGATGGTTCTAGGGAGTTTGAAAAAAATTATAGAACTTTATTACTAACAATTACAGCAAGAATCACTAATAAACCAAGTCTATCAAAAAGTTCAAAAGAATTGGAAAAAAATTATAGGACCATGCCACTGACAATATATAGATCTTTAACGAGTTGATTTCATTGGTAATATGGATTCTATCACCAATGAAATTACTAACAGTGTATTCTATCTTTAATATGTCATATTCACCGATAAAATTACAGATGAAATGATACTAGTAAAACTTTTTTGTTTGACGTACTTTTTTCATTTGTAAATCAATTGATAATTATATTACTGATAGAATGATCTATAAGATAGAAAACATCAATGATATATTTTTCTATTACCAATGTCCATCCATGATTAAGAGTGTGTTTGAGATTGTGATACCGGTTATTTTTCAAAGTGTTTTTCGCTTGAAAATACATCAAAATAATATTTTATTATTATTATTTTTAAAAAATTATTTTTGACATCAGCATATCAAAATGATCTGAAAAATACTAAAATAATATTAATTTAAAGTGAAAAATTAAAAAAATATATGTTTTTAAAATGAAATAATAAATATGCTCTAAATTTATTTGAGATGAATTTGTTTTCATCTATTAGGGTGTTTAGAAGTGTGATTGTGGTGGATTTTCAAAGTGTTTTTTACTTGGAAATGCATTAAAATAATATTTTTATTTTAAAAATTTTATTTTTAAAATTAGAGCATCAAAATAATTTAAAAATATCAAAAAAAAATATTAATTTAAAATAAAAAAAATTAAATATTTTTTTTTAAATGCAAAAATAAATATACAAATGAATGTTTAAGATACCACTGAATATTTTGTCGGTATTATTTAATATTATAGTTGTGTACTACTCTTCCGTGGCTGTGGCTGTGCAGCTACTCCTGTTTTTGATCTCCATGCCCACAGGACAAGAAAACACTGCCGCCATCGCTCCGAAATGTGGAGCTCCTACGCCCTCCACTTTTTTTAATTTCCACTCTCTTTTCTTGCTTTCTGCTCGTATGGTACTCTACTTTCTCTCTTCTTCTTTTTTTAATGTGTCAAAAAAGAAGAAGGCCATTGCTGTTCTTGAAAATCGAAGATGATATCTACTAGTGACAGTCTTTAGACTTGAGAGAAACCTCTTTATTATCTCTCGCAGTATTTGTTGAATTTGTTGAAATGTTTTTTTTCTTGAAAAAAAAAAAGTAATGAAGATAAATCGTGACTGCCTGTCTGGTCTTTACCTTGCTCATCATCTCTTCAACTGTCATCCTAAAACAGCCACATGGACGTCTTAGATTGGCAAAGCAATTGAACAATGCTGCTCCTATGGAGGACCGGTGTTAACTGTCCAACCGACGTCGTTTCTCTTTTCCTTGCATTGTCAAATAAGGAAACTACGACACCATACTCATATCTTCCTTCTCAATTGCAAAATTAGGGCTGACACATCAACGGTTGCCTTGCCCTGCTGAATACCTCAAGGTCGAGTAGCAGAGAAGAACAAGATCATATCACATGAAGGCATAAACAAACCCTTAAAAATAAGAAATTTTGAAGGACTGCAAACGGAGAGATGGGTAATCCAAAGCAAAAGTGGAAATCAGAGGAAGAAGAAGCATTAAGAGCAGGCATTGCCAAACACGGTACTGGAAAATGGAAAAACATACAGAGAGACCCCGAGTTCAATCCTTACCTTCGTTCTCGCTCTAATATCGATCTCAAGGTTTTCTTTTCTTTTTTATTCTTTTTTATTATTATTGTAATTGCTGTATGATTTGATGATATAATATTAATAATGTTAATGTCAATAGGATAAATGGAGGAATATGACTGTAAGTGCCGGTAGCCAAAGCGTTAAGGACAAGTCACGGACGCTAAAAGCGAAATCCAATCCCGATGCTGCTGCTGTTGTTGCTGCTTCAATTCCTCTGTCCAATCCCCATACTTCTGCTGTTGCTGCGGTTGATGTCGTTATCGACGATTCTTCAGAAGCTGCAGCAGATTCAAAAACTGCTCCCAAGTAGGTGCTTTAAATTCCTTTCTTTTTTTTTTTTTTTGTGGAACAAGATGGTTTTGTGAGTTATTTTGAGTTGGTGGCAATTAGTGTATGTATTTTTATGACATAATTTGTATGGATCATAAGTCAAGCATTGCTTTCTCAGTATAAAGTAATTTAGAATTGTGGCGTGGCCTGCCTACACTTGGAGAAGTTTCAACAATGCCATGATATTTGATTGAATTACTTGATTTGGCAGATACAATGCAATGATTTTTGAAGCAATTTCAGCGTTGAATGAGCCAAATGGAGCAGACACTAGTGCAATCATCAGCTACATTGAGGTCTAAACGAATTTTGTTTCCTTAAAATGTTTTCTGTTTTTGTATCTTATAGTCATAGATTTCCCATCGAGATTGGTTTGTACTTGCGAGATGGGACATGAATCTCTGTGATTTTGTTAGCTCTGGCAATCATGTAGTTGGACTTGATGTAGAATACATATGGGTTGTATACATTTGTTTTCTTATTCTTTTTGAGATATGGGCTAGAATTGGACTTGCTAAGTATATCATATGTTAAACTCCTAGAGCTGCAATAGGAGAAAGAGAACCAATGCCCTTGAAATCCCTCTCATCTAATATGTTGTGCATGGAAAGGAGAGAAGAAAATTGTAAATATTCCTCTGATTCATAAACAGTATCAGGAGCAAGTCATTTCATCCATATCCCACACCCCTGGGCATGCGTCAGAGGTTGCTATCCTGAGAAAGGAAAATTAAAGGAAAGAATAAGAAACCACGTTTCTGGATGAGATTAGTGAATGATTATGAAAACGTAAATTATGTAAATCAACCATTAGTTGCTCGTTATTATTTCTTATTTACCATTGGTGATTTTTCCAGCTCTATGAGTTTTAAGAAATATGATGGGTGTGTTTGTTTTTTCTCGATAATTCACACAGAGAAGGCAAGAGTTACCACAAAATTTTAGAAGGCAATTAAGTTCAAGGTTGAGGAGGCTCGTAGCTCAGGAAAAACTTGAAAAGGTGAGTTGTTTATTTTTGCAATGTAACTTCTTTGCTGATGATGATATCCCTAATACATCAGCTCACCTTGTCACACTGCTAGATAATTTTTCTTTAATTTAAAATGTTGAATCAAGTTGTTTCCTTTTTTTAATTTCCATTTGCATTTTGTTGTGATCCTCTCCTCTTTGTTCATACTTTTATTGCTTGGAGGAGAATTGGGATTGAAGAGGAAGAGTTTGTTGTAGCAAGTTGATTGTATTCCTCAAAGACCATCACCGCCACACCCCACAAAAAATGAATGGAGAGGATAGAGATTCATGTATGGGTTTGTAAAATTTGTTCATTAATTCTTTTTAATATTATCATTGGAAACAAATGATAGTAAACTTGTCGCCAGTGATCGCTGCAAAGAAAACCCAATCTCTTGTGTATTTTCTTTTATCCTTCAACGGACTGAAGGAAAAACTATGACATTTATAGAAGCAGAAAAGGGAATTTGTTTTAGTTGTGGAAGGGAACAGTTTGTTCTTACGAGAATATTTAACACAAAGTTATGCTACGTAGACATTGGGAGTACGTGCTGAATGGTTGAAAGTTTTAATGAATTAAATGCAGGTCCAAAATTTCTACAAGATAAAGAAAGCTTCTTCATTTGGGACAAAAACACCGACTCCTAAGCAGAAAGAGGTGCGTCCCAAGCCTGAACAGAATACTGGCCTTATAAATTCTGGTGATACTGTCGCAGAAGCAGCAGATGATGCTGCATATATGGTTGCAGAAGCAGAAAACAAATCATTTGTTGCAACTGAAGCAGTTAAGGAGTCAGAGAGGGTTTCAAAGATGGCTGAAGATGCAAATTCACTACTACAGTTGGCCAAAGAGATACTTGAGAAATGTAAATTCATCCTTGCTTCTTCAGTCACTGCTTTTCCACTTTCTATTAACCTGTGTCCTTATTCTTTACTTTGGCAGGTTCACGAGGTGAGATTGTGGTCATGGGATGAGATACGAGCTTGGACTTTTAAAACAATAGGCTGGAGATGACCCAACAACTAGAATGCATGTAAATAGTGCCTGTTTTTCATAGTTTTTCCAGGCATGATCAAGCTAAATCTTATGGCTGGTTTTGTGGTAGCAATTGTAGTGTAATTTCTCAGATAAGATATTGCATAACACATTTTGTTTTGATGTCCTTAAAGCTCTTGTTTCTTTGATTTGACAAAGATGCCATAGTAGCAGAAGCGGCAATTTCTCTTTCTTGATTCGCAAACCAAAAATTCCCTTGATGTGCTAGACAGAGTATGGTTGTTCCTGAAAATCTATTAGAATGTGCAAATGCAGTCTGCATGACAAGGAAGCATGAGCTTTGATTATGGCCTTTCATCTTTTAGTTTGATGCTCTATAATGTGTTAACAATGACCGAGTCAGACCGCGCCGAGTGATGATAACATTGTCTAGAAAAGGATGCATGACTAGTTCCAGGTACGGGAGGAACTGAAAAACTGTTGGGCGTTCTCTTTCTCTGTTTTTTCACTGGTCAGGATTGCGTGAATGGTAATAGTGGTAACGGCAATGATTTAAAAAAAATTTTATTTAAAAATATATTAAAATAAAATTTTTTTAATTTTTAAAAATTATTTTTATTATTAGTATATTAAAATGATTTAAAAACCTAACAAAAATTTATTTTAAACAAAAAAAAATCAAAATTTTTTGAAAGAACTCCCTTGGTTTAGAAATACACGAGTGACTTTTTATTTGAAAAAATGAGCAAAATAATTGATAAATTGATTAAATTGAGAAAATTAAAAAAATAACTGAAAAAATCGAATCATAAAAAAAATTAATTAAATTAATTAAAATATTTTAAGAAAATTAATTGGTCTGATTTTTATTTTTTTAATATATTTTATAATATTTTAGTTTTATTATTTTTATAAATAAAAATTAAATCGAATAAAAAATCATCACCCCTATTATTTGATGAAACTTTATCAAGCATTCAGTCACCTTGGCATGGCATGGGAGTTCAGAAACATTGATGATTGACATCACTCGGCTGTGTCCAACAACAAAGGGTTCTTGCTTTTTGCGTTCTCTCCATCCTTTTCTTTTCTTTTCTTTTTTTCTTTTTACCCCCCTAATAAACTGTGACTTCAATACAAGCCCCGTGATGCAATAACGTTAATTGCCTTGCTCCTCTTAGAACTTAGGTATTACTAGATAGGTAGTTCGCAATTGTCTATAATCGGATTTTTTTTTTAATATAAAATAAGGAGCAACAAAAATTTAGGATCCTAGTTATTGATTTAATTATTGATTTAAATGGGTTTAATAATCTTGATTAATTTAATAATATAATTAATAAAAACACCAATAATAATAATAATAATAAAAAGTCAATAATTAATTAAAAAAAATGAACGCTTATCAATATTATAAAAGAATATCTTCTAAATATTCTTAAAATGTATCAACAATCTTATTTGATAATAACAAAAACAAAAATGAATGAGAATGAGAATGAAATAACCTCATAAAAAAATAAAAGAAAATCAAAGTTCAATTATAGTGCAGTCGTGAGCCCGAGATAACCTCTTACATAAAAAGTTGAATAAAACATCAAGGGTCAACTCTCAAGGGAACAAAATGATAAAAGACGAAACTGAAAAAAATCAATTTAAAAAAATATAGAAAAACAATCAGTTAACTCGACTAACCCGCGATTTGGGATATAAGATTGAGATAATCCCACATAAAAAAATAGAAACCAATTCACGAAGTTTAAGACCAAATAATTTAATGTTGAATGATGAAATTGAAAGTAAAAAACAACTTTAAAAATAGGACCTAAAAAAATACCAAAGTTAAATCGAGTTAATTTTTGAAATTTTTGACCTGGATCATGAGATCAAAATTACCTCATAAATAAAAAATATAAAAAAAATCACGAAGGAAAATTCATAATCGTCCAAAATTAAAAAGTAAAACAAATAGCAATCACAACAAAAAAGGACCAAATCTAGTATCATAACTAAATAAAAAAAATAATGAGGGACTGAATTGAAAAATAAAAAAAAATCAAGAAAAGAATAAAAAAATATATAAATCAAAAGAATAAGAATAAGAATAAGAACCAAGTCGAATACAAAAATTAAATGAAAAAATGATAGGGGATGAAATTGAAAAAAATTAACTTAGAAAAAAATGAAAAGAAAAACAAATAGCAATTAAAAGAATAAGAACCAAAATTGATGCAAACATAAAATGAAAGGACACATTTAATTTTTGAAAAAGGCAAGTGTGAAATTCAAGTCGAGAAGAGAGGAAAAGGAGAGGAAAAGAAAAAAAAATTCATTGGAGTCCAATTGTTATTCCGCCATGCATATGCGTCTGACAACCAAAAAGAGGACAACGCAACGCTTCCAACGCCATCATAAAAGGCAATGTTTTACCATCGGGAGACACCGCATGCGTAGCCCAAAGAGCATAAATGTCTCCCACTCGCTATCGTGTACATATCACGCACTAGCTATCTTTTTTTTAATTATATTTATATTTGTTAAAAAAAACTAAATTGCCCTTTATTTAAATTGATTATAACTAAAAAAAATATGATAAAAATAAGAAAAAGTATTTGGATGTCATTTAAAAAAAAAAAAACAATCTAGTTATTGCATTATGCAATCAAAGAGTTAGAAGACTAAAAAGCACTAGATTTTTTAAAAAAGAAAAACTTTTAAGAATATTTAATTCATTTCATTATGCATTTTAAATGTTAAAGGTTGCTCGTTTGGGAATATGGTTGTGATTGTTTTTCAAAATATTTTTCATTCTAAAATGCATCAAAATAATATTTTTTTATTATTTTTTAAAAATTATTTTTGAAATCAGCGCATCAAAATAATCCAAAACATATAAAAAATTGAATTTTTTAGAAACACTCTCTTGTTCCTGATCAATATGATAATAACAAATGAATCCTCTAAAAACAATTATTTTATCTCTAATAATTAGTTAAATATTTTTTTAAAAAAATGGTAAAACAATCATTTCATTGTTTCAATTAATAAGGAATTGTGTTTGGTGGTACCAAAGAAATTTTATGATGTTAAGAGAATAACTAATTCCATCTTATCAGTTATTCTCTATACTTATTTTGAATTAAAAAAATTAATAGATATGCTTATAGCTTTTAGTAAATCATAAATTTTATTATTTCTTTTTTATATTTGTTTTTTTTAAATAATTAATAAAATAACACTAATTAATAATTAATTACATGGCGGCTAACGAGAATCGGAGTCATGATGCTATTTCCACAACATGATTCGCTGGATGAAAAATCAAATAAAACCTAAATTTGAACGGAGACCATCAAGATCTTTTTCTGAATTCTGTTTCTAAAACATGATGTCATGTCATGCAGTAGTAGCAGAAATAGCGAGCTCTACTTACCAGTTTATCTGTTGCTTTGCCAGTCAACCGGAGCAACTACTAAGATAGGTCGCCATGACTGTGGAAACAGCTGTCTTGGATATGTCAATAAACAAAATCGATTGATGCAGCGATCCAGGACTTTAACCATAGATACGAATACAGTTACAGATGGTATTACAGCCCATTGATTTTAATGTTGAGCAACATCCCCACCCCAAGTATCTTCAGACTTTAGACCATCCATCGTTGTGTGGGAGATGGGAGATCCAAATATGGAAAGCAACTCAACAGAACAAACTTGGTTAATGTCAAAGAAGATCAGATATATAGCAGTAGATAATGAAAAGACCTCGTGTGACCTTAAGCAATAAATAAAGCAAACTATTGTCTGTGGCATGAAGGGGAAGAAAAAAAAAAGTTGGCGACATGAACCCCGAATAAAAGGGTTATTCAAGCTCCCAACAATTTTTTTCGTGTCCAGAGAACATACTGAATAGCGAATAACATTGCAATTGCCTCAAAAACTTCAGCTTATGGAAACACAAGCTTTTTTTCTCAAATACAGTGCATAATCTGATCCTGGTGCTGAGGGAAAACAAAAATACGGGCAACCACATACCCATTCAATCGAAGATACTACAGAACCAACTTTCAGATATTTCAATCTATAAGAGGACAAGCCCCAGTTCCGAGGGTCTCAAGGCATGCTGTAAGCGGTAATTGTAAAGATAGTAGTGTAGTTGCCCATCACCTGGTCCAAATTTCAGTTCTTTCAGGAAAGACTCGTTATGCATGACATCCAATGCATTAAAAACATCAAAATCCTTCTGCTTGGCAACAATCAGTGCATCATTCATTAACTGAAGCAATGGAGTCTTCACGCTAACATTGTAATATGAATAAGCAGCTTTCAACGTCAAGTAATTCTGGTTGCCTAGGATAGAGGATGGAAGCGTGTAGAAGCTGCAGAAGTCAGTGATCTCATGAGTCTCTGGACTCTCAACCAAGTAACTATCAACCACGTTCTCAGTTGGAAGAAGCCAGTGCTCCACATCATTCTCATCAAAATCAGGTGCAACAACAAACTGGCTCAAGTAATTTCTTAGCAACCTTGTAACAGCAGGTACATCACGAAGTTCCATTTTTCTAAATCCAGGGGTGGCGGGGGAATCTGGTAACTTGTAGAGTTTTATTGTCCGACTCATTGTCATCCTTGCACCAAGCCTTGAAAAGCCAACATCAATAAGCTTCTTCGGGTTCAAAGACCTGTGCCAATACTGACAGGTTGTTATTGGTGTTGGAAGAACCACACCAGCAGTATATGCTGCTTGCCAAATATTCTCTAAATGAACCCTCCTAGTAACCTCCTTAATCATAACAGGGGCAAGTCTCTTCGACCGAAGCTTCTTATGAACACACAAGAAATTGATCTCAACCATTTTCACAACTTCATCACGCACCCGAATCCTTGCAGGGACACCTGTGATGAAAGCAACGAGCTTCTGGGATGCTTTGGCACGAACCCCAATGTGCCAGCTTGGATAGTAACCCGGGGGACACAAAGCCCATCTAAGAAACTCCTGTGAATAATTAAACCTAAACATGTTCTCATCATCTTCAACATAGTTGTCTTTCAAGAGATTATAGACCTCATTGCAAGTCTCCTCGGACTCCATGTCACAGGTGGTCCATTCATACTGAGTAGGGAGATTGTATGGTTCTTGTTTAACTTCAGATAGTGGGGTTGGAGGCTCAATAGGGCCCTCGGGCAAACTTGAATCACCAATGTCTTTGAATTGACCAACAGGTTGACTTTCCCAGAACTTGTGTGTCTTGCCTAAGGAAATGGAGTCCTGAAACCTACGTGCTATAGCTGCGAGGGAGCTATCTTCCTTGGCAATTAGGTTCGTCTCAGAATCATGATCTGGGTTTTCTTTCGAAGACACAGGTGGTGAATTGTTATTGTTATTGGCCATTTCAGCAAATGGGTTCTAACAGGAGCGAGGATTATTGGAAAATTTCCTATCAAATGAAAGAAAACTTGATATAAAACACCAAAGTAAAACGAATAAACAAAGTGTAACAGCGAATGCAGAAATCAGTAGAATCATAGTATTGAGACTCGTATGTTGTAATTTTTGTTCATACAAGTACCCATCCTTCTTGTTCCACTTGACCCATTACCACATACACAAAAACAAAAGGAAAAGAAAAATTCAGATCTACTACGACATAGGCTGACTGATCTATAAGAATATGATGAAGAGATTGAGATTATCAACTTACGCTGCAGAAGCTTTGCAAGAATAGACCTTCACGTTACTGCAAATCTCCTGATGGTTTTGAGAGGAGAGGAGAGGAGCAATCAGATTCTCATAGCCAGTTTCGCTCACATTGTTTGGGGAGGCGGCTAAAAAGATGCTTATTTCTTGTTTCGGTTTGGGGACTGCAGCGCGTGGGGGTTTGTGAGGATTTAACCCCTGGGAGGGTAATTTATGCTTTTTTTCGTTTATTAGTTTTTGAGAGTGTTTGTTTGTCAGCATAAAGCATATAATATAAGCTTTTTCATGTGACACGCCGCTCTTTGAATGAAAGTGGGGCGGAGGAAGAAGGTTATGTTAAATTCAGCATTTATGATTTATGAAATTAAATTAGACTTCGTAAATTGTTTTTATAGTATGAATTATATATATTTATGATAAATAATAATACAAATTATATACCAAATAATATTTTTTAAAGTGATGTGACTTCCATTCGTACTGCAACAAAATGCATGTTCATGACATGCGATAAAAATGGATCCTAGGCATCCCAAATCCGGTTTTGCAAGCTGGTGCGCAAAGAGAACGCGAGTTTAGGGAGACGGTTTTTTTCTTATTATTATTATTTTCATTTTCTTACATCAATGATAACAAAAAAAATCAAAATAATTTTAAATTATAAATATAGTAAAAATAACTCAAAATAGTTTTATTACACAAAATAGATAATATAAGTTAAAATCCATAAAGATAAAAAAAAATTTGATTCAATTTCCCAACAATTTTTTACAGTAAAAAATTATTTCTAATCAAATGTATAACTTATTGACAAGTCAAAAGATAATTAAAAAAATAGCTTAAATCAATTTGTAAAAATCTTACCCAACTTAGATGATTAGGTAATTTATCTTAAAATATGTTGGAAACTTGTTTAATTAAAATAATTTAATTAAATTATGGGTGAATAAAAAATTAATCTAAAAAAACCATTTGTTTTTCTATTCAAAGAACTCTTGATTTTTCTAAATTTAATTATTGATTTATAGCGGCTAATCAAATATTGATAATAGTAGGAATTAATTAATATTAATTCTTCAACTTTTTAACTTTCAAAATTCACTATAAAAAATATGCTGAAAAAAGAGTTTCTAATTTGATTTTTTCATATTTTTTCACTCTTTCTCGTCTCATTTTTAGCATTTTCATTCTCTTTTATACTTTGGTTTTTCCAGAGTTTAGGTTTATACTTTATTAGAGATATTTAAGTTTTTTTTTATTTTGATTTAAGGACCTTGTTTAGAAGTATATTTAAACTAAGATGATGTTTTAAAATCTTGAGAGGAATATTGCAAACATCCTAGTTGCACAAGTAAAGGGTAATAAAACCTTAAAGACAAAGGATTTATCATTAACAGTAACAAAAACCTTAAAGACAAAGGATTTATCATTAACAATAACAAAAGTTTCATTTCTTTAAAGTGTTTAAATAAGTAAGTATTCTTTTTTATTTTAATTTAAGCATTGTTTTTTTTTTATTTCAACCTACACGACTTGACCATCACGCTTTGCCTTAAAATTATACGTGGACTTTAATCTTGTATATATTGCAAGTTTTAATATATGCTTGGTATGCATGATAGTATTTTTTTTATCATGTTTATATTAAAAGTAGGCACCCGACGTTGCAGGGACCTGCCCTCTTTCCTAGAAAAGAAAGATTTTTTTATAGGGAAAATATCTTAAATTTATCAAAAGTAGTTGCCATCTACTATTAATGTTACTAGAAACCCTAATTGGTTTTCAGAATTTTAAAGTAAATGATTAATTATGCTAGAGAAAACATATTATCAAACTAAAGCATCATACTTGAAGTAAGTTACATTTTTACTCATCTTTTATTTCTAATAATATGTTGTGCCTAATATTAATGGTCTATCTATTAGGTGATAACGGGTCTACTGCAATGAGTTAAACCCTGAGTAGGTATAAGCTTATCCATTATAAAGTCAATGTCATTTTTATTACTTTAAATTGTTTAGTGAATTGACATGTCTACAATTGTTTACCGTTGATCATCATATGTGACCGTCAATAGTCTATCAAGCTTTGTTAATAAATAATTAGGTGGGCTTTTATCAATCCCATTAAAATCATCCATTATCATAGGATGAGTTGTTACTAAACATTTTGTTTATGTAATAGTGGCCCATGGATAATGATCTATTTAGGTTTATTTATTCTATAGTATCAAGGTTCACTCATAATTTTTATTTAATAAGATTTTTGCACTCAAGTCCCTAAAAATCCAAACAATAACAATTATAAGTTGGTCTACTTAGTGGTAGAATCTAGTTGCATGAACATTTAGAATTTGTTAAAGAAATTAATACATGAGGTGTTACTTCTTATTGGCATTTAAGATAATATCTCGTTATGAGTATATTTATCTCAAACACTACAAGTAATAACAAAAAGAAAATATTATATTCAACATGGTTTTAATTTTTTTATAGAGGTTTTGGAATGTCAACTCATATAAGTCTTTTTAATGTGGGTCAAATCTCAATGGGTTTTATAAGCAAGTTATAAAACCCAAAATGAATGCATGCAATATGACAAATATTTTTTTATTTTAAAAATAAATACATGCATAAAAATAAAAATACTGAAAAGATGACTAATGATTACTAAGACTTGCATGAAAAATAAATAAATGCAACTTTGTTTTATGTGTGAGAGGCTTGGCCAAAATACATGATCGAAAAAGGAATTTTTAAAGATTTTGACATTATAAAGCACTAAAAAAAAGTCCATATTTACTATCAATGATTAAGGGAACCCCTAGACAAATTGCCCACTAAAAGCTTTATGGATAAAAGACTTAAATCCCCATATATAAAATTACAGTTACATGGTACTTCCATGAACAAACCTTGACAGGAACATAACATATAAAAAAAGGAAGCATGATTTCTAAGTAAGGCAAAATATATAGAGAAGTTCAACAAAACCTAAACTCCTAAGAATGTATGTTCATATTGGATTTTTCAAGAAAGAAGAGAGAAGAGTTTCCTCCTTATCACATGTAATCAAAGAAAATAAAATAAAAGCTTATAAGAGTTTTGATGTGCAATGACATTTCTTAAAATAACATGTTCATTAATCCATGCATTTCACATGCTTGCTGACACGACCAAAAAATTGATGTCTTCTCCAAAGTGTAGGAGTGTCAAAGTAATAAATAACCTAGCAAGATCAGGGTCGAACTACAGGGAGGTTAACTATATAAATTATAAATAATAATAAGTTGAAGAGAGCTTTGAGATGTGATATTGATATACGAATTAAACAATAATAAAAATAATTGTCAAGGTTAGAGGATCCACTAATGATATTTCAAACAAGTATAATATAAACTCTTATTACTCAACTAGAAACCACACATAAAGAAGGTTCCAATCGGATTATAAATTGTTAACATGATTACATTAGTTATCTTATTCGAATAATGCTAATACTTGTAAATGTTGTCAGGTATTCATGATTATAACTTATGTTAACAACAAATCAAGTCCCTGTCATAGCACATGTGTCGATTATACCATACGATTGGGCTATGAAAGTGCCAAGTATTTGTTGTACCAAGGGTTATACAACATAAATCTAGATTAACCATTTAACAAGCAAAGTATTAAAAGTGAACAAGATAACAAATACAAAACATGTTAGTATCAAACATTAAAGTCCATGTTGAGTTTATACTATACTTATTCTTACACTATTAGCGTAACCTTTTCACCTTGACATATTAAATTTAGCTAAACATAATGAAAGAGAGAAACATAAATAAACAAGATAAAAACATAAATAAGATATAAGTTAACTAAGTAAAGGAAAGGAAATGAAAAGCATAAACAAAAGATTAATATAAACAAAACTTAAGCATACAAAAATATAAAAAGAAAGAGCAAGAACATGATCTTGATCTGAAAACCAAGATGCCTAAATGCATGGCAAATGCCTCCTTTTATAGGCCAAAATTTGAAACTATTGATTTGATGACTAATTGTTAAGTGGGTGGCCACATCTTGACTTGGTGACAATCTTTATCTTCTTGTCTGAACAAAACATCATTGCTAATATCAGAATTTGAACAGATTGTCACCATGAAAGTTCTAGGAAATTGTCTCAGCTTTCAAAAAAAAAAAAAGAATCGGTGTATTTGGATTTCTAGAACTTGAGATATGGGCTGAACACTGAACAGTGTTTGGGCTGTAGGATAGATTCCGACTTCTTTATTGTTGCTAAGATTTGGACTTCCAGACAGCAGAATTGAGTCTTGGACTCCTCATGAATGTTTTAGGCCTATGTCTTAGCTTTCTAGCCATATAAACCAAATTGGAATCCAAGATCTATAGCTTTAGATATGACCCAATGACTGAACAGTGTTCCAGTTTGGACTGAACCAACATCTCTTTTCTAAGCTTAACCCTCTCTTTGTTTTCTCAATTTCAGTAGTTAAACTCATCAATCAATCCCTTCATTTATGTGATAGGCTTGCATTTAAGATGAATATTTACCATAAATTAAAGGTATCTTATAGTATTAGACATGATATTATAAAACATGCTCTAGTTAAGGAGTTATTAATACTTTAAGTGCAAAATGATGATATAAAATCTTGATAAAAATACACTTTTAAGTACTAATCACTTGCCCTATTTATAAATAAAACACAACCTCCTTTCTTGTTTTAAGGGTAGAAAAACTAAGGATTAAAACTAACCCTTTTACACAAAAATAAGCACTTACAAGAAGAGGAGAACCACTGACTTATCAACCTTTCACCCTTAAGAAAACCAACCTCTCAAACGACTTTCTCATTCTCTATTAACAGGTCCAACACATGATTAGAATTTAAAGAAAAGACTCGACTACCCTATATACCCTATATACTTTCATCAATGCCTACCTCATGTTTGCATGCATGTTTTTACCAAAAACATAGTATACACTTGTTAACTAAAAAAACAAATGCATGGTAAGCAAAACAAAAAACCTACACAAAGCCATGCTTTTATTTTTATGAAATCCCAAACATAAAGATTGCTCATTTGTTCCAAAAGAAATATTGTCACCTTCATGTTTTACCAAACAACCTCAAACTTACACTTATTAACTACGAGAGAAAAAGTTTATAACACCGCAAAGTGAAACACAACTTTTATGACTTCTCATTCAACTTACAAACACTCATAGGTATTAACTTTCCTTGTGTGAGACACAAAACCATGATAAGAATCCTTTTTTTTTTTTCATGGAAACATCATACTTGCAGGGCATCACATTAGGAGAATTTGCAAATCTAGTTACATTCATAAAAAAAATGTTGGTTTCCTCCTCTTTATTTTTTTTTATCTCTCTTCTTAAGAAAACAAAGGCATTTATTATATACAAGAGAGAATAAATCCTAGGCTGTTTGACTACTAGATTTACAAGGCATAAAAACCCAATAAAAAAAGGCATGCAAAGGAAAATAAAACAAATAATGAAACAAAAAAGATGAATGCTAAAATAACACAAATTGCATCCTAAAAACCTGTTACCTGTTGACACGATCAAAGAGTTGATGTCTTATCCCAAGTGCAGGAGTGTCAAAGTAATAAATAACCCGACAAGACCGGGGTCAAACCACAGGGAGGTGAACTATATAAATTATAAACAACAACAACAAGAACAACAACAACAATGATGATGGTGGTGGTGGTGGTGGTGGTGGTGAGTTAAAGAGGACTTTGAGATGTAAGATTAATGTGAAGATTAAACAATGATAAAAATAAATGTCAAGGTTAGAGGATCCACTAATAGTATTAGAGATAAGTAAAGTATAAACTCTTTATAAATTATCAACATGATCATATTAATCATCTTATTTACATAACACCATATTTATAAATTTTATCAGATATTCATGATGCTAACTTATGTTGACAACAAATCATATTCCTTTCATTACAACGATGTCGGCCGAAGACTATGAAGGATCAAGTATTTGATGTACCAAATGTTATACAACACAAATCTAGATTAACCATTTAACAAACAAGGTATTAAGAATTAATAAAATAAAAATGATAAGACATGTTAATAGCAAACTTTCTTGGATATAAACATTAAAGTCCATGTTGAGTTTATATTATACATATTCTAACACCATTAGTGAAACCTTTTCACCTTGACATAATTAACTTAGCTAGATATTATGAAGAAGAAAAACATAAATAAACAATATAAGAACATAAACATGATATAAGTTAACTAAGTATAGTAAAGGAAATGAAAAACATAAACAAGAGATTAAGGAAAATAAAACATGGAATAAAACTTGAACATTACAAAGAAAGAGAGCAAGAGCAAGATCTTGATCTGAAGAACCAAGATTCCTAAATGAATGGAAAATACGTCCTTTTATAGGCTAAAATTCGAAACTATTCATTTGGAAATTGATTATTGATGTAGTGGCCAACTATTGATATAGTGGACTTGGTGGACAACAGCACTCAAGCATTTTAGCTGGATGAAATGAAATTGATGCAATCATAATTTGGCAAAGTGTTGCTCATAAACATTGTTAGAAATCATCTTATCTTTCCCCCTATAAAAGTTCAAAGCGTTGGGATCACTAGAGCTCGAGATATGGCTAAAATACTGAGTAGTGCTTCTGGTGGACGTGGTGGATAGCTCTCAAGCTCTTGTCTGGATGAATGCCATTGCTAATATCAAAATTTAAGCAGGTTGTCCTCATGAAAGTTGTTGGAAATTTTCTTATCCTTCTACCCACAAAATTTGACGTTATTTTGCCTTCTAGAACTCTAGATATGGGTAAAATTATGTGCAGTGTTTGGGCTGGATTGCAGGACAGATTCTTACTTCTTTTTTGTGGCCAAACTTTGAATTTGAAAATGGCAGATTTGGGTCTTCCACTATTCATGAACATTGTAGGCCTATTTCTTAGCTTTATATCCATATAAATCAAATTGAAATCTAAGATCTACAGCTCCAGATATGACCCAATAACTAAACAGTGTTCCAATTGGAATTGAATCGGTATCTCCTTTTTAAGCTTAGCCTTTTCTTTATCCTTTCACTTTCAATAGTTAATCACATCAATCAATCCTTTGAATTGTGAGATATGCTTGTATTTAAAATGAGCATTTAACATAAATTAAAGCTATCTTATATTATCAGACTTGTTATTATAAAACATACTCTAGTTAAGGAGTTATTGATACTTCAAGTGCAAAATGATGATATAAAACCATGATAAAAATGCACTTTTAAGTACTAATCACACCCCCCAACCAGCTTATTACTAGTCCCTAGTAATGAAAGCGTTAAAATAGAAAAACAATTTGCAAGTTCCATAAAGCAAGGCATTCATCATTCAACTTCTATTAATCTATCCAAGTAAACAAACTCTCATTAAATTTTTATATATATATATATGTATGTAAAACTTAAAACACAATGCATCTTTAACCCATGTAACGAGCTTTAGGCTAATAACTCCTAGACCAATTGGTCTTAGGGCATTAGGTGTTGAGACACCTCTTCGAGCTTGGTAACTCGGGTTGCAGATACTGATATGTAGATAGTGCAATGTTTAATTCTCTTAAGCTTTTCTCCTTAACCCATGTAACAAGTGTTGGGCCAATAGCTTCCAAATCAGTTGACTTTAGGGTATTAGGTGTTAAAACACCCCTTCGGGCTTAGATTAGGGAGGCTATGAAACCAAACTTATCTACGTTATTATTATTTTTTTGTTTTTTTTTTTTGCAAATCATAAACTATCCATTTCCCTTAGTTGTTACCTTTAACAAAAGAACATAAATAATGTAATAATCCAATGTGCGATCCACAATCATAAGTTAAAGTATGTGTGTGAAAATGAAGGTTTAAGAAATTTTTGTTCCACAACTTGATCAAGAAAAGACAACAATTTATCATAAAACCATTAACATTTAACAAACCTATAGGTTTATGAAGAATGTGCAGTTGGGCCCAAAAGGAAATATGAAAGATCTCTTTCAATGTGCCCAGACCACCTGGTAAGGCAATGAAGGCATTAGCGTGTTTAAACATTGTATTCAGTCATTCAGACATTGTGGAGACCTGTAGTTCCTCTCCAATTATTTTTCCAATGAGGTCCTCTTTTGCTAAAGCTTTGGGGACGACCCCCAAAACTTGACTGCCTCCTAAAAATGCAGCTATTGACACACCTCCCATTAACCCAAGGCTGCCTCCTCCATACACTAAATGGATTTTTTTCTCAGCTAATACCTGACCAAAATGATTTGCTGATTCTAAAAACTCGTTTTCTTTCCTAGGATTGGATCTACCGAAAACACAAATATTTCTTATTTGATGACTTGAGGAACCTGCCATTTCTACGCACTTCGATATTTGTTGAATGTGTGGGTTGAGTAGAAATGAAGGGAAGGAAGAGAAGATTTTATATATGAGAAATTAAAAATGCAATCATACCACCTATATGTAGGCCAACTAGAGTCTCTCTCTCTTTTTCTCTCTCTGTTTTTTTTATTTTTTATTTTTAAAAAAACAAGTATATGTACAAGTAGTTGTGATTGTGGCTCACATCTTCCCTTGGTTTTACGTCCAAGAATGGCTTAAACGCCCTCTATGGGTCGGGGATATGCTTCCCATCCAGTTTTCTTAAAAACTGGCAAACATGGTCTTTTTTAGTCAGATTCCCAAGACTATGTCGAGCATGTTCTTTATGGAATTATGGCCATAAATCATGAATTGCATGATGCACATCTCCACTAGGGTGCATCTCAAGAGTCAATAAAAGATTATCTAAAGACCCCTTACTCAGGTCATCCTTAATGAACTATATTTTATCTTCACGGTTTACAGATACCATTCCTAAAGAACGACATTTTGCATTACAAGTCCATCTGGCACATCTGTGACAGACTTTCAGTCGTTTTGCACGATGTTTCTTTGCAAAAGTGATTTTATCTGTTCCAAGCATGTATGAAATGAAAGAATTAGGAGGACTCACCTGAAAATCGAACCTTTGCTTCAATTAGCCAACGAATATCTTCAGGAATTTCATGGTTCATTAACAATCTCAATCTTTCACACTTAGCACGGTAAATTTTTGTGATTGCATTCTGAGGCAGAGCGGGAAAATACTTTTTCAATTTTTCAAGAGTGGTGTCTATTTTTTTAGATGAGAAGTGGAAAAGAGATGCAAAGAAGGGAGAAAGAGCAAAGAATTGCACAAATATATACACAGATATCAGTTATCATGGGAAACTGAAAGAACTGACTTAAGAGTCAAGGAGTACCATTATCCGCCATTTGACCGGGGTGAGAGAAACTAGCAAAACAAAGGTCACACCAAAAAGAAACATAAAAACAATATGAGAAAAGGAATCAATCTTTATATACAGGAGCACCCAATTCAATAGAGTCATTTTCAACTGAAAAATTATCAAAGTAAACTTTCAAACGATGTCCTTTTACCTTGAAAACATTACCATTCTTTAGATTCTCGATATCACAGGCCCCATATGGATACATATGTTTCACAATAAAAGGACCGCTCCATCTTGATCTTAGTTTTCCAGAAAATAAATGGAGTCGAGAATTATAAAGCAAGACTTTTTGACCAACATTGAATGTTTTTCTTAGTATTTTCTTGTCATGAAACTCTTTGATTCTTGCTTTATGAATTCTTGAATTTTCATATGCATCATTTCTTATTTCCTCAAGTTCATTTATTTGTAATTTTCGCAACTGACTAGCATCATCAATGTTTGAATTGAAAGCTTTAATAGCCCAATAAGCTTTATGTTCAAGTTCCATAGGCAAGTGACAAGGTTTTCCATAGACTAGTCTATAAGGTGACATACCTAATGATGTTATATAAGCAGTTCGATAAGCCCAAAGTGCATCATTAAATCTTAAAGACCAGTCTTTCCTATTAGGGTTCACTGTTATCTCCAAGATCTGTTTGATCTCCCTCTTAGCAAGTTCTACTTGTCCACTTGTCTAAGGGTGATAACGGGTGGCAACTTTGTGTGTGATTCCATATTTCATCATTAAAGACTCAAATGACTTGTTGCAGAAATGTGTTCCACCATCACTTATCATGGCTCGAGGGATTCCAAATCGACTTAAAATATTTTCTTTCAAAAACTTTATCACTGTTTTGTGATCATTGTTTCGACTTGGAATTGCCTCTATCTATTTTGAAACATAATCTACTGCGACTAATATGTACAAGAAACTAAATGATGGAGGAAATGGACCCATGAAATCTATACCCCAACAGTCAAAGATCTCAATGACAAGAATAGGATTTAAAGGCATCATGTGATATTCTGAAATAGATCCCAACTTTTGACAATTTTCACAAATCTTCCAGAATGCATGTGAGTCCTTGAACATGGTGGGCCAGTAAAATCCACTTTGTAAGATTTTTGCAGTTGTCTTTCTTTATAAGAAATGACCCCCACATGCCTTAGAATGACAAAATTTAATGACACTACTTACCTCATTGTCAGAAATACATCTTCGAAATATTTGATCAGGACAATATTTGAATAAATAAGGGTCATCCTAATAAAAGCTCTTCACTTCGTTCAAGAACTTTCTTTTGTATTGGGTGCTCTAGTGAGTTGGCAAAAGTCCTGAAACAAGAAAATTAACAATATTAGCAAACCAAGGCATTATAGAGATAAAAAATAAGGATTTATCAGGAAAGTAGTCATTGATTTGTGCGGTGTCAAATCTCGAATCTGTTGTCAATCTTGACAAATAATCTGCGATAACATTTTTAGTGCCTTTCTTGTCTTTGATTGTGATATCAAATTCTTGAAGTAACAAAATCCATCGTACCAATCTAGCCTTAGAATCATTTTTTGAAAGAAGATATTTCAAAGCTGTATGATCACTAAAAACAACAGGTGAACCAACAAGATAAGATCTGAACTTGTCACATGCAAATACTACTGCAAGTAATTCCTTTTCAGTGGTAGTGTAATTCATTTGAGCACAATTTAAAGTTTAATAGTTTTCTGTTTTCTTTTGCTTTAGCCTAGATAACGTCCAACCCCTCCCAAAAAAAATTGTATTTCATCTAGCATAAAAATCTGACTTGAATCTTCCTCGTGGGATTGACCTTTTGCTTGCTCTATACTATCTTGTGTGTTGTGTTTGAAGCTAGGGTAATTAATTTATGCGATCGCGACATCGCAACAAATTTTAGCGCCGTTGTCAGGGAAGTAATTTTAGTTGATTCTTATGCTATTATTTTTATTTGTTGTGATTGTTATTTATTTTTCTAAAAAAAAAGAGAAATATAATTTTTGCTTGCTGTGGTACTGTTCATTTACGGCAGTGGTACTGTTCAAAACAGATTTTTTGGTGGAATTAGGTATCAGCCTTTTGTTTCCTGAAGGGAAACGATGTTCTAAACAGGGCGAGTGGTAAAACCACTATCCCCACCTTATCGAGGCCAAATTCCTCTATTTTCTGGGGTTTTTAGGTAGTTTTAGTTTTCTAGCGTAGGATTTTCGTACAATTTGCATTGTTTTCGATCTCTTGTGAGGTTGGTTTCTTTTGATTTTTCTTAAAACTTTATGCATGTAACCCGTTCTACTAATCAGATTCAAGAGTAGGTGGATCTCGAAATAGAAAACACTTTATGCAGGTTACGAAAGGAAGCTTGCGTCAACACCATGGCTGTTGAACGACAACAAACACTCAAGGAGCTTGCTGCTGCTAATGTGGAAAATCAACCATTGTGCATTAACATCAATAATAATGTAAACTTCGAGCTCAAATCTGGTTTTATACATTTGCTACCAACATTCAATGGTCTTGCAGGTGAAGATCCTCATACTCATCTCAAGGAGTTTCATATGGTTTGCGTTGGCATGAAACTGAATGGAGTTAACGAAGAACAGGTTAAGTTGAAAGCTTTCTCTTTCTCTTTAAAAGGGGCAGCAAAGGCATGATTTTTCTCTATTCTCCCAAGTTCCATGGAACTTGGAATGCCATGAAGAAGATTTTCCTTAAAAAGTATTTCCCAGCATCTCGAGTTGCCAACATAAGAAAAGAAATATGTGGGATTCGACAATCTCATGGAGAGACACTTTTCGAGTATTGGGAAAGATTTGAGTAACCGTGCATTCAATGCCCTCATCATTAAATACCCGATCAACTGCTCATTCAATATTTCTATGAAGGATTGATGCCTACTGACCGAAGTATCATTGATGCTGCAAGTGGAGGGGCATTGGTAGATAAAACACCCGAGGCTACACGCCAATTGATCTCAAATATGGCATCCAACTCAAAATAATTTAGCACGCGTGGAGACTTTGCAAACAAACGAGTAAATGAGGTAAGTATTTCTAACCTTGAAAATAAAGTTAATGATCTTACTTCTCTTGTGCGTTCTTTGGCTTGTGGAAATGTACAGTAGGTGAAAGTTTGCAGCATATGTTCCTTACAAGGACATACCTCAGATATGTGCCCAACAATGCAAGAAGATTACATTGAACAAGCTAATGCAGTTGATGGAGCATTCAATGGACAACCTCAGCGTAAGTATGATCTTTTTTCCCACACGTACAATCCTGGATGGAGAGATCATCCCAACCAACGGTATGGGAACCAGCCTCAACAAAGCAATCAAGGCCGACAATTCCATCTCCATGGATTTCAACCCCAACAGAATTATCAAGCAAGACAACCCCCTCCATTCACAAACTCCAATGTTATGGGGTCGTCATCCAATGATGATCTTCGTGAGATGATGAAAACTTTGGCTTCTAACACTATGACCTTGCAACAAAATGTCATGTCTTTTCAATAGGAAACAACGTCAAGTATTCACAACTTGGAGAAGCAAATGGGGCAAGTAGCTTCAAGTGTGGGGAAATTGGAAGCACAAATAAATGGAAAATTGTCCTCCTAAGCATTGAATCCAATAGAGAATGTTAGTGTGATCATGCTGCGAAGTGGGAAAGAACTTGAAGAGAAAAGGTCAAAACAAATTGAGATAGAGGAAGAAGAAGAGATAGAAACCGAATTGAGTACAAAAAAGGAACATCCTCCTCCTCTACAAATTGAAACATCGACCAACACTCCAAAGGTAACTCCTCACTCAATGAATTCCAGTTTTAAAACAATTCCACCCTTTCCTGTGAGTTCTTCTAGGTCAAAGAAAGAGGACAAAGAAAAAGAGATTTTAAAGGTTTTTAAGAAAGTAGAACTCAACATTCCTTTGCTTGATGCTATCAAGCAAATTCCCAAGTATGCCAAATTCTTGAAGGAGTTGTGTACTACCAAGAGAGCTTTCAAACTAAAAGGTCATGAAATGGTAAGTATGGGTGAAGTTGTATCTACTATTGTTCAAAAGAATATGCCTTTGAAGCAAAAAGACCTAGGTGCGTTTACTATCCCATGTGTTATTGGTAATGCTAGTTTCAAAAGGGTCTTGTGCGATTTAAGTGCATCCATTAGTGTTATGCCTAAACATATTTATGATTCTCTTAGTCTTGAGCCTTTGAAAAAAACTAGCATTGTAATACAACTTGCAGATCGTAGTTTTGTTTACCCACTTGGTGTGATAGAAGATGTCCTAGTCAAGATTGATAGTTTGGTCATTCCATGCGACTTTTATATTCTTGATATGGAACATGATTCTTGTGATTCATCAAACAACACTCCTATATTGTTTGGGAGACCATTCTTGAAAACTGTCAATACAAAAATTGATTGTGGTAAGGATACTTTGTCTATGGAGGTAGGAGATGAAAAAATTCAATTTAATTTTTATGATGCAATGACATATCCTTATAACAATGTTTATTCTATCACATGTTATGACCAAGTTGATAAGTGTGTGCAGCAAGTTTGTGATTTTGATAGTGAGGATGGATTAAGTGTATCTTTGAGCTATGACTATGATTTTACCAAGATAGAAGAGATGAAGAGGCATATATGTGTTCCCTAAAACGTGCATGAATCAGCATTGGCTTTGCAAGCTTTGCAAACTGTTCCCCATGATGCAGGAGTCATTCACCCCGTCATTGATAGTGAATGGGTGACGCCTATCCTTTTGGTGCCCAAAAAGATTGGAATTACATTGGAAGAAATACAAAATGATTCTTATGAGAATGCAAAGATTTACAAAGAAAAGACTAAGAGTCTCCATGACCGAATGATTACAAGAAAAGAGTTTAATGTTGGAGACAAAGTCCTTCTTTATCATTCACGTTTGAAACTTTTACGTGGTAAGTTGCGCTCTCGTTGGATTGGACCCTTTGTTGTTTCTAATGTTTTTCCTTATGGTGCAGTTGAAATTACATGTTTAGAAACCAACAAAGTACTCAAGGTCAATGGGCATTGCTTGAAACCTTTCTATGAAGGTTGGATAACAGAACTCACCGCTTCTACGAAGTTAGTTGAATCAATCTATGAAGAATGAGCATATAACATGTCAAGCCAATGACATAAAACAAAAGCACTTACTGGGAGGCAACCCAGCATAAAAAAAAACAAATTTGCTTTCTTTTTCCCTTATCTTTTATTTTTATCATTCTCCTATCTTTCTTTTCTTTTATTTCAACATTGAGGACAATGTCACGTTTTCAGTGTGGCGATATT
This sequence comes from Populus deltoides, assembly GCA_015852605.2. Classification (NCBI taxonomy): domain Eukaryota; kingdom Viridiplantae; phylum Streptophyta; class Magnoliopsida; order Malpighiales; family Salicaceae; genus Populus; species Populus deltoides. The sequence continues at coordinate 9,044,944 of CM027587.2, forward strand.
GGGAGAATGTTGGTTTTCTTATTTTGATTTTCTTTGTTGTTTTAAAAAAAAACAAATTTCTTTTATTCTTATGTTTGATATATTGAATTCCTATTATTTTATGAGAATGTGAGTATTATATATGACAATTAATTGAGATAGATGAAGATATAAATCGAATGAAGGAGTGTGCATGCAAGTTTTAAGATTTAATTGGTTTAGAGATTGACTTTGAGAACATGACATGTTGACTTTATAGTGTTATACCAATGCAAGCTTTTGAGCCTTCAACATTATATTATTTGATTGTGCTTTCTTTCAATGATATGTATCTCTAGAACTTGCTTCATGTCTTGTTAAGATTACATTCACATTACATATATACATGAAGATGATAAAGGCATTAGGAATTTTAACCACTTGAGCCAAAAAGCCAACCTAAAGCATATTATCCCTAGTGAGCCCCTTTTGAGCTTGTTCATCTTTTCTTTGCTTTATCCATGTATAAGCCTTAACTTTTTATATGTTTTTCTTTTCCCCTAGCCAAGGATTAGTAGAGCATATACTTATGATATCTCATTGAATTATGGTTGGAAATTATGTGAAAAGAAAGAGGAAGTGATGCTTGATAAAAAGATAGGCAAAGTTGCCAAAGGTAAAGAAAAAAAAAAGAAAAAAAAAGTGTTCCTTTATGTTCTTAAGATTTTATGTTGAAAAAGCTTGAAATCAAAAGAAGTTAAGCATTGGTGATTAAAGATGGAAAATTTATGTGCTTTGATGAAATATCTTGTTTGAAATATTATTTTTCAGAATGCTCTACTTTCTTTGGTTTGAACCTTTTCTTTTACTCTCTTTTACTCTCTTTTACCTCACCTTAACCTTACCCCATTACAACAAGAAAATAAGACCTTTTGATTCATGCATTGTTTGTAATATGTTAGTAATGGAGATGAGATTGAAGAGCAAGCTTATGGTAGAACATATTCATTGATTGAATTTGAGAGATTTAAACACATAAGCCTTAAACACGTGAGTGTTGGAGTGTATATCAATGAGAAGACCTATCACTTTGGCATGATATAAATTTCATTTAAATCCTGACGATTAATTGAGTTTTGAAGTTTGCATGTAAATAAATTCATGAAAATTTACACTCTTTATCCTTCTTAATTGTGTTCTTGTTTATAATGCATATATTCTTGGATATTGATGGGAGATTAGAAGATTAGTCATAGTGATTTAATTTAATTTAACTTCAATTTAATTTTTCCTATCCTTTCTTGAGGACGAGCAAGAGCTAAGTGTGGGGGTATTTGATGCAAACATATTATTCGATAGTTTTACCTATATTTAACTAGTGTTTTGCCTATGTTTTATATATAAAATGCCTTGATATTCTTTGTTTTATGTTTTGAAGGCACTTTTGGATGAAAGATGAAAAAAAGAGTAAATTGGAGATAATTGGCAGATTTAACCTTCAATCGATGTTTTCTACAAAGCGTGATCTCTAAAGGTTGAAATGAAGTGATTCCAATGGCATTGGCATTAAAAATATAATATCTATACCTTTCTGGAAATCTAAGACAAGAAAATAAAATAAAGAAGAGCATGGAAATCGCAGCCTTCAAAGTCAAATCTCACAATCTGCCACTAGTGACCTTCGTCCATTCCGATTTAAATATCTGGAGCTAAAGAAGTCCAATTGATGCAAACTCAATTTTGTTGGATTCCTGACTCAAAGGCCTATAAACATGCCAAATTGCAGTAAAAAAAATGTCATATGAGGGAGATATGATTTTTCAAAGATGAAAACTAAATTCTGCCAACAAACAGGTTTCGTGAAGAAACAAGTCCAAATTACATTCCAAACCATCTAAACCAATATCTAAGTTCTTATTTCAGCAATTTAGCTCCTCTAAGTCAAAGCTTGAAGATTTCATGCAAAGCTATTTCTTCTTTTTTTTAGGAAAGTAGTTATTGAAGTACTTAAATGTAAACAATCTACTTAAGGGTGAACTACTTTGTAAAATAGAGACTAGGTTTTTCTAGCTAGACAAGAGGAGAAAAATGCCCCCCTCCTCTACGAAACCCGAAATCATGCATTCTTCCTTCTTTTTTATTAGTTTTTCAACAAACATGCAAGGCTAAACACTTTTTCTTGGTTGCAAGGACACGGAAACCTTCGGATTTCAAGAACTGTGAGATTTATTTTACCTTTTCTTTTCAGTTTATATGATGAATATGTTTGTTCTCCTATACTTATTTTTCCTATGATTGTTTATTTTAATTGCTAGAGCGGACTCTAAGTTATTATTGTAGACAATCTATTGCTAAGTTTGATATCAAAACCGGAGTTGTGGTATATGAACTTGTGAAGCAACTGAGTTTAATAATTATGGTAGATCTACGTTATTAATATTAGGGAGAACATTCAATCAAATCAAACATAGACTGCAGACAGTTATGTTTTCTTGATTAATCAACTTATCTAGTTCTTAAGGCTGCCATTGAATTAAATTACTAGTGTGGACACTGTGGTTGTTTGATGGTTAGGGTTAGTTATACGGCGGATCCGTTAACTAACCAATGTTAAGAAGAGATAAATATTCAGAATATAAATTAATATTTTGTTTTGATGATCAGTTTTGATTTTCGTAGGTGGATGTGTGCTTGCGACCAAGGTTTGTTCTCTTGATAATTTTCTGATTTTATTAAATTTTGTTTGATAGTTTTCTGTTTTCTTTTGTTTTAGCCTAGATAACGTCCAAACCCCCCCAAATTGCATATCATCTAGCATAAAAATCTGACTTGAATCTTCCTCGTGGGATTGACCCCTTGCTTGCTCTATACTATCTTGTGTGTTGTGTTTGAAGCTAGGGTAATTAATTTGTGCGACCGCGACATCGCAACAACAGCACCTACGACATAATCACTAGCATCACACATTATTTCAAAGGGTAATGACCAATCAGGAGGTTGAATGACTGGAGCAGAAGTAAGCAAGCGTTTAAGTTTAACAAAGGCTTTTTCACATTGTTTAGTCCATTCAAAAACATTCTCCTTTGTTAGAAGGTTACACAATGGCTTAGATATGACACTAAAATCTTTGATGAACCTTTTATAAAAACCAACATGTCCTAAGAATGATCTAACATCTTTAATAGATTTTGGTGTTGGCAAGTTAGCAATTAACTCGATTTTAGATTTGTCAACCTCAATTCCTTTCGATGAAACAATGTGACCAAGTACAATGCGGTTTGTTACCATAAAATGACATTTTTCCCAATTCAGCACAAGATTCTTCTCTTCACACCTACTCAAAACCTTTTCTAAGTTAGTCAAACAATCATCAAATTAATCGCCAAAAACAGAAAAATCATCCATAAAAATTTCAAGAAAACGTTCAACCATATCATTGAATATGCTATGCATGCATCTTTGAAACGTGGCTGGTGCATTACATAATCCAAAAGGCATCCTTCGATATGTAAAAGTACCAAATGGACATGTAAAAGTAGTCTTCTCTTGATCTTCCAATGCAATTTCAATTTGGTTGTAACCTGAATAGCCATCTAGGAAACAATAAAATTCATGACCTGCAACTCTTTCTATGATTTGATCCATGAAAGGTAAAGAGAAATGATCTTTTCTAGTTATTTAATTAAGTTTCCTATAATCAATGCATATGCGCCAACCAGTAATAGTCCTAGTTAGAATTAACTCATTTTTCTCATTTGTTATCACAGTGACTCCAGACTTCTTGGGTACAACTTGGGTGAGACTTACTCATTTGCTGTCTGAAATAGGATAAATGATTCCATTATCTAGAAGCTTAATGACTTCATTCCTCACTACTTCTTTCATATTAGGATTAAGCCTTCGTTGCATTTGTTTAGAGGGTTTAGCATTTTCCTCCAAATAAATCATGTGTGTGCAAATCAAAGGACCAATTCCTTTTATGTCAGCTACGGTCCATCCTAATGCATTTTTGTGCATTTTTAGAGTTTGTAATAACTTACTTTCTTGATGTGCATTAAGTTTGGAAGAGGTTATTACCGGAAAAGTTTCATTTTCTCCAAAAACTGAGTATTTGAGATTGAATGTAACAGCTTCAAATCAGGTTTTGGTGGTTGAACACTTGAAGGTATAGACTCAATTGATCGTGGTGGCAATTTTTTAATTTGTGGTCTCCAATTACTTGCCTTTGATTCTTTCTAAAAATAAACCATTTGAAAATTCTCAGATTCATTAAACTCAATTTCACTGGAAATAGTTTCAAATTGATCATGAACTAATTTTTCAATAAAGTCCGCTTCTTATAAATCATTATTATTATCTCCAGGTTGCTTGCAAATGTTGAAAATATTCATCTCCAATGTCATGTTTCCAAATGATAACTTCATCAGTCCATCCTACAATTAATCAAATGCATTAGAAGTTGCAAGAAACGGACGTCCTAAAATAATAGGAATTGAATTACATGCTTCAACAGGTTGTATATTCAAGACAATCAAATCCACAGGATAAATGAATTTATCAACTTGTACTAACACATCTTCAACCATTCCTCTAGGCACTTTTACAGATCTATCAGCAAGTAAAAGAGTTACAGAAGTTGGTTTTAACTCACCTAGATTGAGACTCTAAAAGATTGAATATGGAAGTAAATTCACACTAGCTCCAAGATCAACTAAAGCTCTTTCAATTTTATGTTCTCCAATAAAGTAAGAAATTGTAGGACAACCAGGGTATTTATATTTCAAAGCATTATTGTTCTGAAGAATGACACTTACTTGTTCGGTTAAAAAGGCTTTCTTTTTCACATTCAGTTTTCTCTTCACAGTGCACAGATCTTTTAAAAATTTAGCATAAGAAGGTACATGTTTAATAGCATCTAACAAAGGTATATTGATCCTTACTTGTTTGAAAGTTTCAAAGATTTCAGAGTTGTGATTGACTTTCCTTTGTTTGGTCATGGTATGAGGAAATGGAAGTGCTGGCGAGAAATCAATCTTTTCTTTGCAATGTTCAGATTCAACCCCTTCCTTACCCTCGGAGATTAACTCATCATCCTTCTCATAAGGTTCAAGAGTGGGTTTTTCAATAACCTTACCACTGCGAAGAGTGATAACTGATTTGACTTAATCCATGTGTTGGCTTCCGAAACTACTTGTATTTGCATTGTATTGCCCCTTGGGATTTTGCTGTGGTTGAGATGGAAACTTACCTTTTTCTTGAAAACTGAGCAGATGTGAATTTTGCAAGAGCATTTTTTAGATCTGCCATGGTTTGAGTATTTTGAGTGTTGATTGTCTCCTGCTTTTCAATGAATGCATGCAATGTTTCCTTAAGATTTCTTCTAGGAGGTGGAGCATAAGAAGGTGCATATCCACAAGAATTTTGGAAATTATGGTGTGCTTGAAATGGTGGCTGTGAAGTTTCTGCATTATTGTTACCACTCTTCCAACTGAAATTTGAGTGATTTCTCCAACCAGGGTTGTATGTTTTGCGAGTATAGGTTATGATTGGGCCTTTGAAAACTGTTTAAAGCATGAACTTGTTCATGGAGGCATTCCTTGAAAGAAGGCAAAGTTGGACAATTATTGGTTGCATGTTCATTCGTTTCACAGATTTGACACATAATTTCTTGGACAAATTTTAATTGACCATTCTTTTTAAATTCAAGTGCTTTAACTTTTCTAGATAAAGATGCAAAATTGGCTTGGAGGTCATGATCTTCCCTAAGGTTGTACATACCTTCACTACATGTATAAGATTGAGTTTTACCTGGTGCCTCATAAGTGCCTGTAGTGTCCCAATTTTGAGCATTTTCAGTTAGCAAGTCTAAGTACTCCATCGCTTCATCAGGGTCTTTATTTTCAAAAGTTCCATTGCACATTAATTCCACTATTTGCTCATCTTTAGGTGTTAACCCTTCATAAGAAAGTGAAACCAATCTCCATGTTTCAAAACCATGATGAGGGCAAGTATTAAGCAAGTCTCGATACCTATCTAACATTGGTAAAATGTTTCTATTGGTTTTTGACTGAAAGTGGTGATTTGTCTTTTGAAAGAGTTTATTCTGTGAAATGGAAAAAACTTCTTTAAAAATTGTTGTTGCATTTCATCCCAAGCATGAATGGATCCTGACCTAAGATTTTGTAGCCATGTTTTAGCTTTATCTTTTAATGAAAAAGGAAAAAGCTTTAATCTGATGGTGTTCATGCTACAATTTAAGTCATTATAGGTATTACAGACTTCTTCAAATTCTCTCAAATGCAAGTATGGATTTTCTAGATCTAAGCCATGAAAATAAGGTAAAAGTTGAATAATGCCTGGCTTAAAATTAAAGTGAGATGCATTAGGAGGGAAAACTATATATGAGGGTGTACTTGTTCTTGTTGGATTCATGTGGTCTCTTAGTGTTCTAACTCAATTATTCTCATTATGAAGTGATTGGTTATCTTTTTCGGCCATATTTTCTGAAAATGATGAGGATACCCTACAAAGTCTACCACTTAATGTATGTGACCAAACTCTCATGCACGTGTAAGAAGAGAATAAAAGGAAGAAGAAAACAAAAGAAAAAGAAACAAAACAAAAGAAACAAAAGTTAGATATAAGAAAAGTAAAAATAAAATAAATATTATAATTTATACAATAATTTACCTCCCCAGCAACGACGCCAAAAACTTGACATGATCAAAGAGTTGATGTCTTATCCCAAGTGCAGGAGTGTCAAAGTAATAAATAACCCTATAAGACCGGGGTCGAACCACAGGGAGGTGAACTATATAAATTATAAACAACAACAACAACAATGATGATGATGGTGGTGGTGGTGGTGATAAGTTAAAGAGGACTTTAAGATGTAAGATTAATGTGAAGATTAAACAATGATAAAAACAAATGTCAAGGTTAGAGGATCCACTAATAGTATTAGAGATAAGTAAAGTATAAACTCTTTATAAATTATCAATATGATCATATTAATCATCTTATTTACGTAACACCATACTTATAAATTTTATCAGGTATTCATGATGCTAACTTATGTTGACAACAAATCAAATTCCTTTCATAACAACGAAGTCGATCGAAGACTATGAAGGATCAAGTATTTGATGTACCAAGTGTTATACAACACAAATCTAGATTAACCATTTAACAAGCAAGGTATTAAGAATTAATAAGATAAAAATGATAAGACATGGTAATAGCAAACTTTCTTGGATATAAACATTAAAGTTCATGTTGAGTTTATATTATACATATTCTAACACCATTAGTGAAACCTTTTTACCTTAACATAATTAACTTAGCTAGACATTATGAAGAAGAAAAACATAAATAAATAATATAAGAACATAAACATGGTATAAGTTAACTAAGTATAGTAAAGGAAATTAAAAGCATAAACAAGAGATTAAGGAAAATATAACATGGAATAAAACTTGAACATTACAATGAAAGAGAGCAAAAGCAAGATCTTGATCTGAAGAACCAAGATTCCTAAATGAATGGCAAATGTGTCCTTTTATAGGCTAAAATTCGAAACTATTCATTTGGTAATTGATTATTGATGTAGTGGCCAACTATTGATTTAGTGAACTTGGTGGACACCAGCACTCAAGCATTTTGGCTGGATGAAATGACATTGATGCAATTATAATTTTACAAAGTGTTCCCATGAAAGTTGTTGGAAATCATCTTATCTTTCCACCCATAACTTTTTAGAGCATTTGGATCACTAGAGCTCGAGATATGGCTAAAATACTGAGTAATGCTTCTGGTGGACGTGGTGGATAGCCCTCAAGCTCTTGTCTGGATGAATGTCATTGCTAACATCAAAATTTAAGCAGGCTGTCCTCATGAAAGTTGTTGGAAATTGTCTTATCCTTCTACCCACAAAATTTGACGTTATTTTGCCTTCTAGAACTCTAGATATGGGTAAAATTCTGTGTAGTATTTGGGCTGGATTGCATAACAGATTCTGACTTCTCTTTTGTGGCCAAACTTTGAATTTGAAAACGGCAAATTTGGGTCTTCCACTATTCATGAACATTGTAGGCCTATTTCTTAGCTTTCTATCCATATAAATTAAACTAAAATCCAAGATCTACAGCTCCAGATATGACCCAATAACTGAATAGTGTTTCAATTTGAATTGAATCGGTATTTCCTTTCTAAGCTTAGCCTTTTCTTTATCCTTTCACTTTCAATAGTTAATCACATCAATCAATCCTTTGAATTGTGAGATATGCCTGCATTTAAAATGAGCATTTACCATAAATTAAATCTATCTTATATTATCAGACATGTTATTATAAAACATGCTCTAGTTAAGGAGTTATTGATACTTCAAGTGCAAAATGATGATATAAAACCTTGATAAAAATGCGCTTTTAAATACTAATCACCTGTCATATTTAACTCTCGAACAATATAATACAAAAGAATGAAAGACATGATTTTTATATAAATATGACTCTTAAGAACAAAAGGACTTAACCATATCCACATTCATAACTTAAAGCCAAAGACTTTTGAAAATTATACCTTACATACACAAGAAGAGAAAATAATGTGTTCAAACCTAGATATATTATTATGAAGATATATGTTTGAGACTACAACCTCATAGAAAGTAAACCAGAACAAATTACGAAGACCAATTTTATAATAAATCAAATGTTGAAGGATAAAATTGAAAAGAATAAGCCAAAAAAGATTTAGTCGAAAGAAAAATATTTAGAAGATGTAATTAAAAAATAGGATAAAGAGAAAAAAGGACTTGACTAGATGGGTCCACCTTGAAACTTCTTGACTTGACCGCTTATCTAGCATGAGTTTAAAATTAATCTGCATGGGAGTTGCCCTGACGTGACCCAACCAACTTAGTGGGTAAAAAAAAAACCTAAACAAATAAAAAACATGGTTTGACTTAAAAAAATCAGGATGTCATTTTTCTTTTTGAATATTGAAACGATGATATATTAGATCAACTTTGGCTTTGTGGATTAACGTCTTGAACCTGTGATTTGAATCGGTGACCCCACTGGATTTAACATTTTTTTTTTACAAAGAGTAGGGGTAGCTCCTTCATTGTTCTTTTAATACATGGGATAACAACTCCTCTTAAAATAACACAATGGAGGAAAAAATAGCACAATTGAAAAAGTAATTTTCAAACTAACACAATTTGATGGGTTGAGCAGGGTAGCATCTGCGTGATTTAAGATGCACAAGTCTCACTTGCACAACAAACTAACATGTCTATTTTTCTACGTGTTTAGTGTGTGTGTGATACATGCACCAACAAGTTTATTTTTTTTTGTTTCTAGCGTGTGTAGTACACACACTAATAGGTGGAGTATGCCATCGCCTTTAGGTGATGCGTGTGCCTCACTACCAGCTCTAAAGTTGGCTTTTATTAATATTTATGGATTCGTTTCGTTGATTTTTTTTTATGGTAAAATTAATTAAATATAAAAATTAAAGGACCAAATAAAGAAATAAGCCAAAAAGAATTGTATGGAATCTTCTTTTCCTTCAAAGCACAAGTGAGACATGCACATTTCAAATAACACATATTTGGCCTAAGAGATCCATCTAATGGTGCTAGTTTGAGAATTTCTTTTTAATTGTTTTATTTTGAATATTTTTTCTATGTCGTGCTATTTTGAAATAAAAATAAGGTTGTCAATTCTGTATTGATTGCATTTTGTTTTTTTAATTGGAATAGTATATTTCGGTTTCAAAGCGTTTCAGGATTGTACTATTTATATATATATATATAAAATTTAAAATATTAATTCAACAAACATAATTTCAATTTAAATTCAAAAATAAACTAACTTGAAATTATACAATTTAAAACTCAATCACAAGAAAAAAAGTGAAAGTTGAACCGATATGATTTGATTGACTTCGATGGATCAAAAGAGCATAATAAAATAATATTTTTTGAACAAAATTATAAATTTGAATAAAATTATGAAAATATCATCGGAGCCTCGCAAGACCTTTCTAAACTTTGATTGTCTTGAAATTTTAACCGGGAATATAAAAATATATAAGAAGACTTGTAATATTTTAACTCAATCTAACAATCAAATTAACATATATAATTGATAATTAAAATTAGATAATATAATAATAATAATAATAAAAAAACTATTTGACTGGAATAAAACGGTCAAATGGAACCAAAATGTTCTAACTGAAATTTTAGTGAAATTTTCAGAACAATCTAAAATTCTAAACAAGATAAAATCTATCCTAATTTATTTTATTTTTTAAACTAAAACAGATATACTATGTATTAGAAATGGAATGAAATTGACATCCTTGTCTAAAAGTAGATAAGGTCAAATAAAGGAGGAAAGTTCGTATTCACAAGATATTAAAAAGAAAAAAAAAGAAAAAGAAAAAGAAAAGGAAAGCCACTACCTCGACCCACAGATTTTATACCAATTATTAGAGGACCCAAAAATCTACATGGCAATAAATGCACGCATACATGAACCACGAGCATGAAGGAAAAAAAGGGCAAATATTTGAAGACTTGACTGAGACCTTTTCCTTGTCCTTGCCTGCGTGGCGGTTCCTCTCTCTCTCTGTCTCTGTGAAACAAACACTCCCGAGCTCCATGAACCACTAGACCGCCCAGGCGCGACAAATGAATAAAAAATGTAAAAAAATTGCAACGCTGCTATCTCTAAAACCGGTTTCCTGTGTACTCCGCACCCTCTTTGCATAATCACCATTATCACCCCAAAACCGACAATGAATGAATAAATAAATAAATAAATAAATATTCGAATTTCCATCTAAAACCGGTTTCCTGTGTACTCCGCACCCTCTTTGCATAATCACCATTATCACCCCAAAACCGACAATGAATGAATAAATAAATAAATAAATAAATAAATAAATATTCGAATTTCCATGAACGTTTCTTTCTTTTCTTTTCTTTTTTAATAATAAAAAATTACCCGTATTAAACAAGAAAATACGTTATAATTTTTCACTGTATGCCCTGCACTGCAGTTGGGTTTTTTTTTTTTAACATATTTAAATCATGGCGGAGTCAGAGTCACCGGAGAATCGTATAGCGGCAATGGAAAGTACATCTTCCTCGACGTCAGATCTCAACTTCTCTATTCGACGGAGGTCTACAGTCACGGACTCGGCTTCGACGGAAATGATGGGATCGGAGGTTTTGAAAAGTAGTGGTAAATCATGCGATAAGGTTAAGGTTGAGAATCAATCAGAGATGAAATTCAATTATCGGCCTTCAATGCCCGCTCATAGTGGTGTTAGAGAGAGTCCTCTTAGTTCTGATGCTATTTTTAAACAAGTATGGATTGCTTTTCTTTCTTCTTCTTAATTTGCATTTTATGGATGGATATATTTTGTCTTTACTACAATTTTGTGGCTGCAGAGTCATGCAGGTCTCTTCAATCTCTGTATAGTAGTGCTTGTGGCTGTAAACAGCAGGCTTATCATTGAAAATTTAATCAAGGTTGTTCTTTCCCCCTTTTTTCCGTGTGAACTTTCATGTTTTGTTTTGTTTTTAGGTGGGAGAGGTGATACAGGCGTGTTCTCTGTAATTTATAATGTTAAGGACTTATTAATTTTTTTTTTGCAGTACGGTTGGTTAATCAATTCAGGATTTTGGTTTAGTTCAAAATCATTAAGAGACTGGCCCCTGTTTATGTGCTGGTAATTTCTCCCTTTTTATTCTATTTGATTGATGAAGATTGTTTTCGTTTTTTTTTTTTTTTGGTTTTGACCCCGAATTTCTTCACATGTTAAGGATTTGTAATCCCTTTTAGAAATCGAATGGGATTCTTTCCCTTTTCACAATAAGTGTCTCTCTCATTATTGCTATTATTACAGTCTTAGTCTTCCAGCATTCCCTCTCGCGGCCTATCTCGTTGAGAAGTTGGCATATCGAAATTGTATATCTGAACTTGTAAGTGCTGGAAGTCTGATTATTTTGCACGTTGCCATTAATAGAGCTGGCTTATTATAATTCCTTAAATAAATAACACGCAATCCATTGTGGAGCCTGATTTGGTTTGAAGCTAACTTTAAGTTTAAAATTGCAGGTTGTTGTTTTCCTTCATATAATCATCACCACAGCATCACTTTTGTATCCAGTTTTAGTAATTCTCAGGTTTTTTATTTATTTATTCATTTGCTTTTCCATATTCTTTTTTGTTATGTACTGCAAAATTAAGTGATGAGCAACTGTTAATTTATCACACTTGGAACTTAATGGCCTATATGTGGCCCAAAGGATTTGCATATTTGCCATGGTTTCATAAGAATGAAAAATAGTACTCCACCACAAAATTGCATCCCTCTTGAAAATTAGATATTCTAAAAAAGTTGAGTTCATGTTTAGGAAGATTTCTTTAAAAGAATCTTGAGATTTAGCATAGCTAGCTTTGAAAGAATTTGGTTGTCATATCAAAGAAGAATGCAAAAGGAAACACTATTGTTGGAAACACACGGCAGGATTGAAAGATATTGATAGCTGGCTCATGACTTGCATTTTGCACAGATTATTGTATAGTATTGTGAAACACATGATCTGAAAAAATAATACAGAACAACTGATAACAATAGAGCATTAAAATAGTCACGTTTTTTATAGACAAGAAAAAAAATGCATTTTAAATTGCACAAGCACAGGGGCGGGTTTATCTAACTGAAGGGGCTAAGTTCACTTTTGATTCTTCACGTCATCTTCTTAGCAATTGATACTAGATATTTTAGTTCTCTGATTAATGATATTAGAGGTTGGTGGAAAATAAACCCTCAAGCATCAGAATTTTTGCAAGTTTGTAAATTATGCAGTTCCATTTCGTTGAGCCCTCTCTCTCTCCCCAATGCAAACTTTAGAATGCCAGAACTATTGTCGGGGTAATTTATTGTGCAAGCATAACACGATGAGTTCTTTGAGGCCTTTTTTTCCTCTCAAAGTGGAACTGATAAGCCAAATGTCTTAATAACTTTGTTCTTGTAGGGCATTATCATTCTTACTCATTAGATGTTAACAAAGACACTCAAGTAGTCTTTGGCTAAATTGTGCAGGTGTGATTCTGCTTTACTATCTGGTGGCACATTGATGCTCTTTGCTTGCATTGTGTGGTTGAAATTGGTATCTTTTGCACATACAAGCTCTGATATGAGAGCAATTGCCAAGTCAATTGATAAGGTAAATATACCTTAAAAAGCTTAGCAGGTTTCTTTACCAGGATTTTTACTTGAAAGCTATTGTATTGTCTCCTATATAAGATTACAAATTGAAGAATTGAGAAAATGTACTGGAAGGAACTAGCAGATGTGTTATCATCACTTTATATCTTTGTTTTTTCTTCCACTATCACCACACATTAAATATTTCTCACTTTATCTAAGTTAATCAATCGGTTCCTCCCAGCCATTATTCACTGAGGTCCTGTTTGATTTCAGGAAAATACCCAATCCATTTCTTCGAATGCAGATAATTATTATGATGCTAACTTTAAGAGTTTGGTCTACTTCATGGTGGCTCCCACATTATGTTACCAGGTAATGAGTCTTGTTTCTTCCACAAATACTCCGATTGCTGTTTACATTATTAGATTTTTATCAACTCTTTTTTGCTCATCTTGTATTACCTCATGATATTCAATTTATTTCCAGCTATTCTGGAGGATACATGGCAATAATAAGACCTTTTTTCTTGTTACAAGAGAATAAAAGAAAAGGAACTAGGACATATATGGAGGAATGTCTCCCTGCATAAATGCAATGAGAAGACTTTGCTATAACAATTGGGTTTATTATCCTGTATATGGAACGATTGGTGCAGAGTAGTTTTTAACCCTGAATTGTGCGATATTTCTGCATTTCCTCAACCTGCTGAAAATATTTTTATGTTATATCTGTTGTATAGGATTGACTGTGTTTTGAATGTCCTCGTTGCCTTGCTTGCCCATTGGGTGTCTCATTTTCATCAGTTTTTAAGATTTTAGGATGCATCCAAGAAGCTTTATTTTCAGATGCATTTATGGTTATTTTTGTTTGCGTTTTTTTTCCTGGTTTCAGGAGTTTGGGTTTAAAGACCTTGCTGTAGATGTACTAAATATTGCAAACATCCTTCTTATGTTAATCTTGTGCTGTTATGTTGGGAACATATTTGCAGATACAAATGATGAAGAGGCATGATTAAGTATACTTAAACTTCTATTCTACTATTAAATTATTATGTTCTCATGGCAAGTTACTTTTTATAGAGAGAATTGTCAGAAACTGAGAGTATGAAAGTATGATAAAGCAAGTTAGAGAATGTCCTAGAAAGAAAGCCAAGAGGTAATAATGATGGCTCACCAGTCCCTTGGAATATCAGCTAAGGAAACTTCTAGAAAGATCAAATTTACATAAAGAACAATTCTATTCCATCTCTGGATAAAAGATAGTGGGTAAAGATCCTCGAAATTTGCTCTCTTATAATCGACCAAAATTACTAACATTTAAAATAGAATCTAGCTTTTTATGTGGTCATTAATTTCTTTAAGACTCGTGTTAATGTATGGGCCTTGCGTCTGGTAATGCTCTGTTTCATGGCCCGAACTTATATATAGCTTTTGCATTGTGTTTGTGTGGCTATAGCTTATAAATAGGACTTCTTTCTCTAGCATGTGGTTGCTATATCTTGTCCTTGTTTTTGGGTTCTCTTATTTTCGCCCTCCATGCATTGTCATTGCAGTCAAGCTATCCTCGCTCTGCATCTGTTCGAAAGGGTTGGGTGGTTCGACAATTTGTCAAGTTAATAATATTTACTGGATTCATGGGATTTATCATAGAACAAGTAAGTAGAACTTCATATTTAAACTAGTTCTATATGCTCGTCTTTTATGAAATAAAGGCATGCATTCATGACAATTTTGGTGGGTGTAATTCTGCAGTATATCAATCCTATTGTTCAGAACTCGCAGCACCCTTTGAAAGGAAATCTCTTGTATGCCATTGAGAGGGTCTTGAAGCTCTCGGTTCCTAATTTATATGTTTGGCTCTGCATGTTCTACTGCTTTTTCCACTTGTGGTGAGTGAACTTTTTTTTTTCTTTTCTATATTCATGGATATTTTCCCCTTTGTTGTAAAAATTATATTAATTGCCAAAAATGTTATCTAATTATTTTATTAGTACCACAAAGCTTGTTGTTGTAGCTGTAGTGAGTTCACCTTGATGGCTTCAGTGCAATTTGTGGCTTCTTTTGGTTATCTGGATAGTAGTTGTAGCTCTATTGGACAGATTTACTTCAGCAACCCTGAACTACGTTCCCTTCAAAATATTTCTATTATAAATTTTTCTCCTAACAAGTAACAACTAAAATTTTTAACTGTTTGCAGATTCCTTTGTAATAAGAGCAATTTTTTGAAAGTTTCATATTAGTTTGTTTAATGCATAATTTTTATTTCCTAGCATGATTTATGAAGTTTGGCTCATTTCTGGAAATTTATGCTAGATTTCTTCCATCTCATAAAGGGTGAACTTTAGGACCAGGTTCATCTCTTTGGTTTTAGTTAAATACTGTTTTGCATTTGTAGGTTAAATATACTTGCCGAGCTCCTTCGCTTTGGTGATCGGGAGTTCTACAAGGATTGGTGGAATGCGAGAACTGTTGAAGAGGTAAGAACTCCATTTCTGGAAGTTTTTTCTTCATGTTGTATCTATCAACAATCCTTTGCTTATTTTCTTTACATTTCAAATGTGTTTCTGGAATTGTGGCTTTGATCAGTACTGGAGAATGTGGAATATGGTACGTTTCTATACTTCAAACTCTTTAATTTATATCAGATTATGGGGACATGTGTTTACTGGTAATGAATTTCTTTTGTAAAATGAATAATTCCATGGAAAATTAATTCCAGGAAAATGAAATTTTATGACCGTGGAAAATGAGGATAAAAATATTTTCCAGTGCTTTTTGTGCACTGAAAATGACTTTCTTTTCATTGTTATCCATTTTTCATAATAAACTTTTGGGCAAACATACAGGCTGAATCTATGTTATGGATCTATATGGTCAAGCATGAAATGTTGTGTTTTAGCAGTTATGTGTACCAAAATTTATTCTTGTTTTAGATATATAACATGAATGGTGTGGAACTCTTACACATACTACCTTAGAAGTTACCGTAACTTTTTAATTAATTCAGGAGCCTTGAGAGGAAAAATGTTATTTCCATTTTAAAAGAGAAAATGTAAAATGTAAAGTTGCTATGGAATTGGAAAATATCTATATGAATTATTTTTTTGTAGTTGGCTATTAGATCATGAAGGGGGAAAAGATGCTATATCTATTTATTTGATTCTGAGCCATGGTTACCATGTGCCTTTTGAATTTAGTTGTGAGTTAACGCAATGACTGAACAACAAGGGATGTCTATTAGAGTTGCAAATTGTTATATACGAATGGAAGTTGTGTCATCATAAAGATATTAGATTGAAAGTCTTCAATTCTATTTAATCTTTAATCCGTGTTGGAGGAAATATTTTTTTTGTTGCTGCAGTTGTCAGCAAGACCATGGTGATCAATTCTTATTGTAACACTGTAGTTATTATAATGAAAAGAAGATGTGCTGCTTACAGAAGCAAGCACACACACAGTCTGGCTGGCCAAGCATATCTCTAATTGAATCCTCATTTTTTACAGCCAGTTCATAAGTGGATGGTTCGCCATATCTATTTTCCATGTTTACGGAATAAAATACCAAGGTAACTTCCCTTTCTCTCTGTGGACTGTAACCAATACTTTATTTGTTAGAAAGTAAATGAAAATTTCTTTTTTTTTTTTACTTTATTTGTTTCTCTGCAAATGTCATAATAATTTTCCATTTCATGTTTGATGATGTTATAAAGTGACCCATGGATTGCAAGACATGTTACAATTTGGTTTATCAATTCTTTCTTTATTGAACCTTCTTTACAACATTCTTTTTATTCTTTCTGCTATTCCAAAAGAAAAAAAAAAGGTCACAATAACAAATATAGAAACTTTAAACCTCTAATTATGATAATTGTTGACCATAGCTTTTGAGAGAAAGATGATGCACGGAATATGAAGGGGGTTATCCTAATGTTTATCACATTTTCCTTATCTTTATTTTATCTAAAAAATCTCTCACACGCTTAAATGTAAAGGAGTACTTCAACTTAGAAAAATATCATATAAAAACTGGACATCCAAACATGGTTATATCAACGGGTTTGGGTATCGGCACCCAGGTTCTTATATAGCTGTTTCATACCTTGATGGTTTGAACCCCATATCATTCCCATATGCTATAGGTGTGATAATCAGTTATGGATTAGTCAGGTGCTCGATGGATAGGGAAAATTGCTATTCCTACCTTTGTCATTGTGCTTTAAGTTGGTTCTTTTGTGCTTCAGGTCTATATTCTTATACTTCAGGTCTAGTGCTTTCAGGTTTCTCGAATTCTGTTCTGTACTGCTCCAAGAGCATAACTTTGAGCATGAACTCCAACCTGAACTTTGCAATTCAAGACTTTTGTGTTGTGGTTCCATATCTACCCAGTTTTTTTTCCCCCTTCCTTTTTAAACATCTCTTCCGAGTTCAAATGAAAAATTTTCCATCTCCACTACATACCTTGGCGCTTCAAGGTGATGTCTAAGTTTCAAGTCAAGGACCTATAAGTTACCTTGATTCTTCTAGAGGAGGTCCATCTTATGTAAATGTATCTAGGATTGATGTGATGCACAAAAGAGATTTGAAGATGAATTAATAAGCTAAGAAGAGAGAGAGAGAGAGAGAGAGAGAGAGAGAGAGAGAGAGAGAGAGAGAGAGAAGGGAGCTAAGAAGAAGAAGCCAAAGAAAGAGAAGAAATTGCTGAAGAAGAGAAAGAATGGGGGTTGAAAAAAACTGTAACGTTGCAATTTTTATTCAATTCATCGACAACTATCTAACGTTTAGAAAATTAGGATATAAATACTAAAACCCTAACTAGAATAAACAATTGAGTTTATAGCCCAATAAATAAAATACCCATCGAGAATTAAATCAAGCCTAATAAATAAAGCCTAATTAATATATCTCAATTAAAAGTTCAAATAAATTAAACCAAAACATAAGCTAAAACCTAATCTCTCAATGATTTGGGCTACCCTTTATCATCTATGATTATACGAGTACATAAACAATGTCTCAGGTCTGGTGTCCCAACCATGATACCTGAATATCTGGATTTTATTTGTAGTTTTGTAACTTTGATGATATCCATCAATGATGTGGTACATCTTTGTGGTTTATTTTCTTTTGATACTTTTGTAACTTATGAGCCATTCTGCCATTGTAGTCTGCAACAGTTTATTTTCTTTTTAATGACATTAACATTACATGATGCAAGCTTGCTTTTCTTTTTTAATGGCTTTAACATCATGGCCATTATTGTGAGTCATTTTTGCATGTTTATATTTGAATAACAGTGTAGGCCACTCTTGTGGCACATTATTGAATGGCTGCCTGTTATTAACTAAGCGTTTCCATGTGATTCTATATACTGTTAGCCAAAATCTCTATTTGCGATACTCTATCGGCTGCTACTCACAATTATTCTTTTTTTTTTTCCCATTATCATTGCAGTGGGCAGCCTTACTTATTGCCTTCTTTGTCTCAGCTGTATTTCATGAGGTATTATTGGTTTGCCATTTTATTTTTGTTATTTGATGACTTTTCCTTTTAACTAATTTATCTCGTAGTTGGTCGTGTGGTTGCATAGAGAATTGAATTCTCATATATTTATTTTTTGGTTGTAGAAGAGTATCATTTCTAGGAAGCATCAACCATGATATATATATAATACGAAATGATACTGATACTTTATTACTTCAAATTTCTGGAATTTTAGGATATGATAGGTTATGGATACTTTCATTAAAAAATAATTTTATAATGTACTTTCTCATATTTATTCTAAATAATTATTCAAATTAAATAAAAATATATTTAAAATATGAGAAAAATTAATTTCTTTGAATAATACCAATAATGACAGTTAAGATACCATTTCACATTTGTCATTTTATTTTACAAGATTCATCAATTATTATCCATTAAAAAAAAAATTGGAAGCTTTGTGGGTTGATAGAAGCAAACTATAGCTATTTGGAAGTTTTTTTTTTTTTTTTACTAATTTCACATTGCTTGTAAATCAGTAAACTTGCTCAACTCTTTGTAATCTGCTATCTTCAATTCCTCCCCTTTTTGCAACCAACAGCCAACAAGCAATCCATGAAGCACAATACCATTTTTTAGCTGTTCTGTGTCATTTCTTCTTGACTATTCTCTGCATTTATTCAAAAAAATCGTTCTGCCTTTTATCACACGACCAAGCACATAAAAAGAAAAGCCTCAATTATTTTTAATAGAATTGATGATTAGCGGCACTGAAAAAAAATCTTTTCATTGAAACTAAATTTCCTAGAACTAAAGCACACCCATGAACAATTGAACATGCGTGTAAGAACTTTTGCATCATAAGAAGAATGGTTGAATCCCATTCCCTTTGTCATCATAAAAACATTGAATTGGCAAAAACTCCCAATACATTTGCACAAGAAAACAAAGGAGCAATGTTTCATGCAAGTCAAGAAGATGCTTGAATGAGCTACGGAGGACTGAAGTATGAATGATACATGGAAATTAAATACAATGAATTGAAACTACTTCTAGTAGATATTATATGACCATATCTGTCAAATTTACCTCTTAGGATTCCTTATTTCAATTCTAGAGCTCAAATTTGACACCAGAAAACTTGAAAACCTTTATTGATTTGTGAAATAAAAACCATTGAGATGGAGGAGAGATTTTCATTCAAACTAGGGGTGACATTAAAATTAAGTTTTCTCAGGGATTTGAAAAACTATAACAACAAAAAATAATAGGGGGTTTGTCCTAAATTCAAAATACACGAGATTAAACACAAGTAATTGTAATGTCATTTGGATTTTCAAAGAAAAAAATTGATTAGGGTTAGGCTTTCTCTCACCGATTTTTTTTCTGCTCTTTTTCTGATTTCAATCTCAGTCAAATCTTTGAAAGGATCTTCTACACATTTGATTGATAATTTTGGTTTCAATTTTACTCAGATTCTCATTTAATTTGGGTTATGTTTAGGCTTGTTTGCTTCTCTGATATTGAAGAGAGAAACAAGATGGTTCAGAGAGGGAGATTGTGTCGGGAAAATTTTGGGTGAAATGCTTTGCTGCAAGATGTGAAATTTAATGTCATTAAAAAGAAAATAAACTGTTGCAGACTACAATGGCTCGTAAGTTACAAAAGTATCAAAAGAAAATAAACTGCACAGATGTATCCACATCATTGATGGATATCATCAAAGTTACAAAACTACAAATAAAGTTGAGGCAGATGTACTCATACCTGATTTGTCTCGCTGAGGAATGTAGTGATTCCAATTTAGCGATAGATTAATACCTCAGCTTTTATAGTAATTGCTTGATGTAGAATCTTGAAATGGTGCACCTTTGGGTCATATAATAATTTCAGTTACACTGATGTACTTATGTGGCATTTGTTATTAACTATGCAGTTGTGTATTGCTGTTCCTTGCCACATGTTCAAGCTCTGGGCATTTATTGGAATTATGTTTCAGGTAAGATAGTTCTGACTACTGACTGCCCACACTCTAAAATCAGTTATCTGCTTGCTCCCCACACTCTAAAAGAAGAAAAGGAAGACTGAAAAGTAATCATCTTAAGTGTGCTGGATTACCTAATGGAATACATGGTTTCCTTTTGCTCGTTTGGATCAGGTTCCCTTAGTGGTGATCACAAAATTCCTTCAAAATAAGTTCAAAAGCTCAATGGTATGTCTATTTTTTCTTCTCATTAATAGAAAGAATATTTTAGTGCGCATATATCTTCTCAGCGTCAAAGTTCCATGAAACAATCATCCATATGGAAAGGGGAACAGGTAAAAATCTGGAACATTTGATATAGCAGATAACCAATTCTGCTATATTCCATCTTACAATCTATTTGAGGTTCTCGCTGGCATTGTTCATGGACCGAGTTGGTAGTATATTGCTATGGAGTAAAAGAAAAAGCGAACTCCAATAATTAATTGTTCAGTAATCTATTCCAGTCTTCTAGTCCATGACAGAATATTACTCGTTTCATGACAGGTGGGCAATATGATCTTCTGGTTATTTTTCAGCATTCTTGGTCAACCTATGTGTGTGCTTCTATATTACCATGACTTGATGAATCGGAAAGGGAAAACTGAATGAAGATGACAAATGCGGTATGGTAGAGATCGTCAAGATGAACAAAATGCACGGTTATGATAGTAGAGCAGGCATTAGGTGTGCATTTTCTTATGTATTCTGCAGGAGAAATTGACTCGATTTTGTTGAGTCGAGAGATGTTCTCTTCAGGAGTTTTATTTATATGTATCTCAATTGATGTGCAAGCAATTTTTGAAGTACAAGCACTGGCAATTAAAATGCCAATGCAACAGTGGAGCTGTTGTGTTGGTTAATCATTTCCAGAAAATTGTAAATGTTTCTTGTTCCATCTTTTGCTTCAAAAGGAAATAAAAAAAGAAGAAAATTTCTTGCCTTCCCAGTTATTATTCATCATAGCAATTACCTATAAATGGTACAAGTGCTGCTCCATTTTTTCTGTGCTAAGAGGGTATTTAAAAGTATGGTAATTGTTATATTTTAAAATATTTTTTACTTGAAAATGTATTAAAATAATATTTTTTTTATTTTTTTTAAAATTACTTTTTACACCAAAGTAAAAAAATAAATGATACTAGTACTTCTCCATTCTCCCTTCTTTTATGTTTGGATACTTTCGTTGTTCATTTAATAGTTTTAATAATTTGGTTCCATAAAATTGAAATAAATTTTTTCCATTCATATATTTTTTTGTGTGCGGGTTTTTTTGTTTTTTATTTAGTTATTATAGTTTAGTTTTGTAAAATTAATATTTGATAAACTATGAAATAGTATTTGATGGAAACACAAAATAGGTCAAACCTTTTTCTTTCTTGTTATCGTTTTCTTTTTTTGATTGGATCTTTTCGCATCTCATTTAATAATCATTGTAGATCAGTTTTGCCAAATTGATGTTTAGTAAATCATAAAATGATGTTTGAAATAATAAATACGAGAACGATGCCAGATGGAAGAAATATTATAATAGAAATGCAATATTAAAAAAATAATAGAAATGCAATATAAAAAAAAGACAATCTATTATGATTGCAATAATTATCTCTAATGTTTTTTTTTTTAAAATATTTTTTCACTTGATTTTTCCCCCATTTGATACTTTCACATTAAGTTTCATTGAGATTGAATTTAATGTCTTGTTTCACCTGGCTTTATATAGATATCTTGATATTAAGAATATGTTTTAACATCATTAATTCGAGTCTCACAAATTTCAAGGTCATTGAAGGCTTACATGGTCGTTAACTTCAGTGCCCGTAGAATTAATCGAGGTGCGCACAAACTGACTCGGATATCCAGATTAATAGTAATAAAAAAATAAGTTTCAACATTAAGTTAATACTTAATTTGAAAAAATAAAATAAAATTTTATTGATTCAAACCAATTAAAACTTTTGGGATTCAATTTCCAATTAAAATAAATATTCAACCTTTTTTTTTTTTTTTTATAAATAAAATCTTTATCTTAATTTCTTGACTTAATCTTTGGTTGGAATTAATATATTTATTATTATATATTTTTATTTATAATTCTTGATTTATTTTATTAAAAACTTGTATAAACAAATAATTTTTTATAGTAAAAACAACGTTAATAACGCCTGCCTCCTTTTTTATATTGAGGAAAAAAAAATGTTCCATTACACTATCCATAGTGTAGTGCGAAAAATCAAACTATTTCTTGTAAAGTCATTTGAGTAATTATACTAATGGGAAAACTAAGAAAAATACGAACGCTTGAAGATTAACTTGCAAGATGAATGCAGTATGTGCTGATAAATATAAATTACATGGTGAATATATATTTGAAAAACCAAGGCAGATAATGTATAATTAAATAATAAATATTAGTTTAGATTTATAATGATTGAATAACTATCTTTTAATGTATATCTATCATAAATAAATAGAAATCGAAACATCTACACGTTTTTTTTCTTCTATATTTTCAATCCTAGTTATTTTGTGTATATTTTTGCTCATGATATTGACTATCACCTTTTCTCTTATCCTTTTGTTATTATGTTATTGTATAAATTCAAAATAAAATAAAATAAAATCGTCAACAAAGAAAATAAAAATAAACCCCAAAACATAAAGTATTTTACATCATTCGAAGTAAGAAAAACAAATTCCTATCTAGAAAAAAAAAAAATCTAAACCACATGGTCTTAGAAAAGATAAACAAT